>CM035101.1:18280973-18974608 GCA_020205505.1 Panax japonicus | reverse complement strand
CCCCGCACTACGGCCAAGGATATTCTTTAGTATCACGACCACAATTATTCATGCACTACAGCCAAGAATATTTGTGTATTCATCAATGATCATGATCATGCCAACAACTGTCCATCAATGCACTACGGCCAATGAGGATTTTTAATTTTTACATCATTTGTAACATTACGGTCATGATTACACCGAATAATCCCTGGTCATAATCATACCAAGTCCATCTATGCACTACAGGCCACAGATGACTTTCAACAAAATATAAACATGAGGATGATGACAATGATATAAGAATTCAATAAAACAAGTTCAAGAATTATTTTATCCAGGAATTATTAACGTTCAAATTTGTCAACACGATACTGTTTTGTGGTGTAAAATTCAAGAATGATCAGAAGAATATTTCTATGGAAGGATACTGGATGAAGCGCAAATATCAAGGATATTCCACTAATTTCATGGAGCATAGAAGTCAAAGTTTTATCCAACTGAGTATAATAAAGAATGGAATAACAAAAGAAATCACCATGCATGCGATAGACCGCACAGACAGGTTATTCCAGCAGAATAATAATAACGGAACCAGGTCAGGTGAAATTCACACCGACAGGATGTTCCAACAGAATAATAAAGAATGGAACCAGGTCCGGTGTAAAACACACAGACAGGATATTCCAACAGAATAATAAATAATGGAACCAGGTCCGGTGTAAAACACACAGACAGGATATTCCAACAGAATAATAAAGAATGGAACCAGGTCCGGTGTAAAACACACAGACAGGATATTCCGACAGAATATAAGGACAGGATAGTAAATGGATGTCACCAAGTATAGGGTATTCCGCGTATACCGGTTATTCCAACAGAATAATAATGAATGGAATAACATAAGGATTTCACCAAGTATAGGGTGTACCGCGTATACAGGTCATGTATAGGGTATGCCACTTTTACAGGTTATTCCAACAGAATAACAAAGAATGGAAGAACATAAGTTCTCTTCAAGAAGAAAGAATAACACCCCTTACCGTATTAAGAGATTGAATACTGCAGTCGTGTAATAACCGAATACTCTTCTTCTTTCTCTCTTACTCTCTCTATACTTTCTCTCTCTATAGCTTGAACGAATTCGTGAAAAATAATGAAGCCCTAGGCCTCTATTTATAGAAGATTTATTACTATTTACGAAAGTATTTACTATTTACGAAGGTAATTACTATTGACGAAGGTAATTACTATTTACGAAAATAATTACTATTTACGAAGGTAATTACTATTTACGAAAATAATTACTATTTACGAAGGTAATTACTATTTACGAAAGTAATTACTATTTATGAAAGAGACTCTTAGATGATGACATATGGCCCCCCAATAAATAATTCAACTTACCACAAACGTCTAATAATAGACTCTTTATATACATCAAGGATTGAATAAAAATTACCAAAAATCATTTTAACACATATTTAATCTTTCAACAATTATTAATCATTTATAACTTGTCGTCTCAATTATTATTTAAATAATATAACATATTATACAGATGATACTGTAACAATAATTGAATCAATAATATAAGAGATATGATGCAGCAATTACTGTAGCAATAATTGAGTATAGCTGAGTGACTTCTCACGTAAGCATCAATAATCAATACCGTGTGCTACTATGCAACAACGCGTATTACTGTACTTTTACTACCGAGTAGTTCAACAGTTTTTTAACGGTCACACCTCCGCCGTTATTTTATAGAAAGATAATTTTGTCGTTTTCTAACTATGACAATACTTCCGTTGTGGGGTCCACCAATGATTGTGCCGTCGTACGAATATTCCCCGACAAAAAGAATATTCCCCGACCAAACGAATATTTTATAACAACTTGCGTACTTTGCAAAATTTATAAATATTACCCACAACTATAAAATTATATCAAATTTATTCCATAATATTCCAAAAATAATAATTATCAAAATTCATCTTTATTTATAAAAACTGGGGTCTTACAACCTCCCCTTCTTATGAAATTTCGCCCTCGAAATTAGGGTACGTACCTGGTATGTCAAAGAGGTAAGGATACCTTGATTTCATTTCAGATTCTAACTCCCAAGTCATTTCCTCAACATCGTGGTTTCTCCACAAAACTTTGACTTGAGGTATAACCTTGGAGCGTAGAATATGTTCCTTCTTATCCAAGATTTGAACAGGAATCTCTTCATACGTCAGATCTTCCGCTATTTCGTCCGGTTCTAACTCAATAATGTGGTTCGGGTCTTTCACATATTTTCGTAACATGGATATGTGAAAAACATTATGAACACGAGACATACTTGGCGGTAAAGCGAGTCTATAGGCCACAGTTCCTATTCGATCGAGGATTAAAAATGGACCGATGAATCGAGGATTGAGTTTTCCTCTCTTTCCAAATCTTGTAACTCCTTTCCATGGAGTAACACGTAACAACACATGATCTCCTATATTGAATTCCACGTCCTTTCGATGAAGATCAACATAACTCTTTTGTCGACTTTGTGAGGTTTTTATACGTTGTCGGATCGTTTGAATCTTTTCCGTAGTCATACGTACCAACTCCGGTCCCAACAACGTTGCTTCACCCACCTCATCCCAGCATACTGGAGAACGACACTTTCTTCCATACAACGCTTCGAATGGAGCCATGCCAATACTTGCTTGATAACTGTTGTTGTAGGAAAACTCCACCAATGGTAAGAACTTGTCCCAACTTCCCTTGAAATCAAGGACACAGAGTCTTAATAGATCTTCGAGAGTTTGAATAGTCCTCTCCGACTGTCCGTCCGTCTGAGGATGATATGCCGAGCTAAATCGTAAGTCTGTGCCCATAGCTTTTTGCAAACTAACCCAAAATCTTGAAGTAAATCTTGGGTCTCGATCAGAAACTATGGATACCGGCATACCATGCAGTCTTACAATCTCGTTTATGTACATACGAGCAAGACGTTCAAGTGTATAAGTTTCTCGTATCGGTAAGAAATGAGCAAGACGTTCAAGTGTATACGTATTATAAGAATTCAACAGACGCACATAATGGTCAGTTACTCCAGTAGTGGGTAACTGCATCCAACTCCCCATAGGGCCTTGTTTGGCTAGATTAATAGATTTCAAAAATTATTTAATTTAATAAAGCTTTATCATATAGTTTAATTCATGTCACACCCACTTGCACAATAATTCATATATCTTATTTAATATAAATAAAATATAATAACTTCTCGTAAATTCACATAGTCATATATTTAATTTTCTCATTAATTAATAATGTCAAATTATTAATTCTCTAATTAATAATTAAATTAATTAAAATACTAATATGCTTATTAAATATTTCTTTTAATACAATAAGCTCACATAATCACATACTTTGATAATAAAACTCTCTACATTAATTTAATAAATGTAATACATATAATTAAATTAATCTACCACAATTGCGTCAATTAATTATTTAATCTAATAATTAATTCATCGAAAAATATTTATTCAATCCAATAAATATTAAATTATTATTACAAAATGACGGTTGTCACATCTTTCCCCTCTTAAAAGGATGTTGTCCCCATAATCACAACTCAAAAATTTGTCCCGTTACATTCTCCCCCCCTTACAAAGATTCTGTCCCCAGAATCGCATATAACAATCTAAGTAAATAAATGAGGATAATTCTTCATCATATTCTCTTCGAGTTCCCACGTAGCTTCTTCAGCGTTGTGGTTCCTCCAAATTACCTTAACAGAAGGTATTACTTTATTTCTCAGAACTTGTTCTTTCCGGTCGACAATTTGAACAGGAATTTCTTCGTAAGATAAGTCTTTGTCGAAATGTAGGGGTTCAAATTCAATCACGTGCTTGTAATCGGGTTTGTAGGGTCGTAGGACTGAGACATGGAAAACATTGTGGACATTCTCTAGAGATGGAGGTAAGGCTACCTCATAAGCAACTTCTCTGACCCTTCTCAGAACTTCAAAGGGTCCGATGAATCTTGGGCTCAATTTTCCCTTCTTTCCGAATCTGATCTTTCCTTTCCAAGGAGAGACCTTTAAGAACACATAACTACCTGGTTCGAACTCAACATTCTTACGGTGTGGATCGGCGTATTTCTTCTGTCTATCTTGAGCTACTGTCAATCTTACTCGAATCACCTTGACTATGTCTGCTGTTTGTTGTATCAATTCCGGGCCTAGTAGTTGTCTTTCGCCAACTTCATCCCAATATAGTGGAGTTCTGCACTTTCTGCCGTATAACGCTTCATAGGGTGGCATTCCAATACTAGCGTGGTAACTGTTGTTGTAACCGAACTCTACAAGCGGTAAATGATCATCCCAATTTCCTTTAAAATCCATTATGCAAGCTCTTAACATATCTTCCAATGTTTGAATTGTTCTTTCACTTTGTCCATCTGTCAGCGGGTGATATGCTGTGCTCATTCGCAACTGTGTACCCATGCATTCCTGTAGACGTTTCCAGAAGTTCGACGTAAAACGCGGATCTCTATCAGAAACAATTGACACGGGAACTCCGTGTCTTGAAACAATCTCTTTTACATATAACCTTGCCAACTGATCTAAGTTGAATCTGATTTTGATAGGAAGGAAGTGTGCGGATTTCGTTAGTCGGTCAACGATAACCCATACTGCGTCGTAGCCTTTTTGAGTCGTCGGAAGGCCAACCACGAAGTCCATTGTAATATGTTCCCATTTCCACTCTGGGATCTCTAACGGTTGTAACAATCCACTCGGTCTCTGATGTTCCGCTTTCACTTTCTGACAGGTCAGACACTTGGCAACACATTCTGCAACATCACGCTTCAAATTCGGCCACCAGAAATGTTGTTTAAGATCTTGGTACATCTTGGTACTACCAGGGTGAATCGAATATCGTGAACTATGAGCCTCGCTTAGAATATCTTCCTTAATCTCTTGAACTGGCGGTACCCAAATTCTATTATCAAATCTCAGTATTCCTTCCTTATCCATCTTAAATCTTGGTTCGGTTCCTTCAGATATCTTCTTTGTCACATTTTTACATTCTTCGTCCTGAAGCTGAGCCTCCTTAACTTTATCTAGTAGGGTTATACCAGATTGCATCTGAAATATTTTCTCATCAATCTCCATAGGATACTTCACTTCCAATTCCAGTTTCTCCATTTCTGCAATTAGCTCGTCCTGAGCAGTCAACATCATCAACTTCTCCCGACCATTTCTACTTAAGGCATCGGCAACGACATTCGCCTTACCCGGATGGTATAAAATCTCACAGTCGTAGTCCTTAATTAACTCCAACCACCTTCTTTGTCGCATATTCAAGTCCTTCTGCGTGAAAATGTATTTCAGACTCTTATGGTCCGTATATATTTCACACTTCTCCCCGTAGAGATAGTGCCTCCAAATTTTCAAAGCAAAAACAACTGCAGCTAACTCCAAGTCATGGGTCGGATACCCCTTCTCATAATCTTTCAGTTGTCGTGACGCGTATGCAATGACTCTGCCATTTTGCATGAGCACACAGCCAAGTCCTTTGTGCGACGCATCACTATATAACACAAAATTTCATGTGTCATCTGGTAGAGATAACACAGGGGCTGAACTTAACCTCTTCTTTAATTCTTGAAAGCTTTCCTCACACTTCTCCGTCCAAACAAATTTCATCGATTTTCTAGTCAGATTTGTCAACGGGGTTGCGATCTTGGAAAAATCCTGAATGAATCTTCTGTAATAACTTGACAATCCAAGAAAACTTCTTACTTCCGACGGCGTCTTCGGCTGATCCCAGTTAATCACAGCTTCAACTTTGGAGGGATCCACCGAAATTTCGTCCCTATCGATCACATGTCCAAGAAATTGTACCCTTTCAATCCAGAATTCACATTTCGAAAATTTAGCGTACAACTTCTCTCTTCTCAACGTCTCTAATGTCACCCTCAAATTTTACGAAAACATTTATGTTTGACATACTAAAATCACGTATAAGGCCATAAGGCCAAAACCCATACTCTATAATTTTGTAGAAATCATATACGACATGTTTTCATGAATTTGATGATATGGTTTACATAATATATATAATTAAACACGATTTGATATGTCATAGCACATATACAACCCATAATCATTACTTCTAACCCAATTACAGAGGTTAAACCAAAACTTTAAAAGCCATTTTCATGAAAACTAAAAGACGTGAAGTAGAAATTGGGAAGGAGGAGATTACCCTGAGTATAATTTAGAAGAGGTGATCAATGATGATCCTTTCACAACAACCTGTTGATTATACACTTACAAATTTCTCTCAAGCTTCTCAATTTTCTCTCTGGCTTGTTTTCTAGACTTAGGCAATAATGAAGAATGAAAAGAAGAATACGTATTATAAGAATTCAACAGACGCACATAATGGTCAGTTACTCCAGTAGTGGGTAACTGCATCCAACTCCCCATAGGGCCTTGTTTGGCTAGATTAATAGATTTCAAAAATTATTTAATTTAATAAAGCTTTATCATATAGTTTAATTCATGTCACACCCACTTGCACAATAATTCATATATCTTATTTAATATAAATAAAATATAATAACTTCTCGTAAATTCACATAGTCATATATTTAATTTTCTCATTAATTAATAATGTCAAATTATTAATTCTCTAATTAATAATTAAATTAATTAAAATACTAATATGCTTATTAAATATTTCTTTTAATACAATAAGCTCACATAATCACATACTTTGATAATAAAACTCTCTACATTAATTTAATAAATGTAATACATATAATTAAATTAATCTACCACAATTGCGTCAATTAATTATTTAATCTAATAATTAATTCATCGAAAAATATTTATTCAATTCAATAAATATTAAAATATTATTACAAAATGACGGTTGTCACATCACCAATTGAAGGTAAGAAAGGAGGATATACCTAAAACGACATTCAGAACTCGGTATGGACATTACGAGTTTCTGGTGATGTCTTTTGGTTTAACAAATTCCCCTGCTATGTTCATGGATCGGATGAACAAGGTGTTTAAACCATTCTTAGACAAGTTTGTAGTGGTATTTATCGATGACATTCTAGTGTATTCCAAAACTCAAGAAGAACACGTGGAACATTTACGTTTGACATTGGAAACACTAAGGAAGGAAAAGTTGTACGCGAAATTCTCTAAGTACGAATTTTGGCTCGACCGTGTATAATTTTTGGGTCATGTTATTGAAAAGGATGGGATTTCAGTAGATCCATCAAAAGTGGAAGCTGTAATAAATTGGGAACAACCAAGGACACCTTCGGAGGTGAGGAGTTTCTTGGGACTGGCCGATTATTATAGAAGATTCGTTCAAGATTTTTCTAAGATAGCCACTCCGCTAACAAATTTGACAAGGAAAGCTGTAAAATTCATTTGGACAGAGAAATATGAAGAGAGTTTCCAAGATTTGAAGAAGAAACTAAGTGTGGCACCTGTGTTGACATTACCAGATAATACAGGAAATTTTGTGGTGTATAGTGATGCCTCACATAAAGGGTTGGGTTGTGTTCTTATGCAGAATGATAAAGTTATTGCCTATGCATCAAGACAACTGAAGGATTATGAGAAAGGGTATCCGACTCATGGGGCAGTGGTTAAGGATTGATTGGGGGCGAGCCGTAAACCCGGACGTCTTCAGTTCGATCCCCACTAGCAACAAGTGTGAGAATTTATATTCGCGTGGCCACGGACTGCCAGCGCAAGCTGGTGCGCAAGCCAAAACGGTTGTGTCCGGCCCGGGTGATTAGTCTGACCCGCGGGTTGGGAAACACCATGTTAACAAAAAAAAAAAAGGGTATCCGACTCATGATTTGGAATTGGCTGCAGTTGTATTTGCTCTTAAGATATGGAGACATTATCTTTATGGAGAAAAATGTGAGATCTACACAGACCACAAAAGTCTGAAGTATATTTTCACTCAAAAAGATTTGAACATGCATCAGAGAAGGTGGATGGAATTGCTAAAAGATTACGATTGTGAGATCTTTTATCATCCGGGCAAAGCGAATGTGGTTGCAGATGCTTTAAGCAGGAAAGGTCGAGAAAAATTGATACTGATAACAACTCAGGAGGAACTCATCTCAGCAATGACAAAATTGGAGTTAGAAATCAAATTTCCAAAAGAATCCGACGAACAACTATTCCAGATAGAAGCTGGTCCAACTTTAATGGACAAAGTGAAGGATGCTCAACTACAAGATGAAGAGTGTGGGAAAATAAAAGAGAATCTGGTTGAGGGTAGTGATGTAAAATACAAGATTGATACCGAAGGGGTACTACGATTCGAAAGAAGAATTTGGGTTCCAGCAGTGCCAGAGCTTAAAGACAAAATCTTAACTGAAGCACACAACACAAAATATTCAATTCACCCAGGAAGCACGAAAATGTATCAAGATTTGCGCCAACATTTTTGGTGGCCAAATATGAAAAGGGACATTGCAAAATGCGTAGCAAAATGTTTGACATGTCAAAGAGTAAAAGCCGAACACCAAAGACCCAGCGGATTACTCCAACCGTTAGAAATACTGGAATGGAAGTGGGAACACATCACGATGGATTTTGTAGTGGGTCTTCCAAGTACTCAGAGAGGATGTGATGCGATTTGGGTGATAGTGGACAGACTGACGAAATCAGCGCACTTTCTACCAATAAAGATTAGATTTAATCTTGATCAGTTGGCAAGATTGTACATTAAAGAGATTGTTTCGAGGCATGGAGTGCCAGTATCAATTGTGTCTGATAGAGATCCGCGATTCACGTCAAATTTCTGGAAGAGACTACAAGAATGCATGGGGACACAGTTGCGAATGAGTACGACTTATCATCCACAAACAGATGGCCAAAGCGAACGAACAATTCAGGCATTGGAAGATATGCTGAGAGTGTGACGCCCCCAAAATAGGTCCATTCCATCCAACCCATTCTGAGTCGCCAAATACATGGTACAGAAATAACTACAACTTTATTATTATGACATATAAACTGTAAGTTTAAATACAGATATTGACGTCTAGACAATATCCACACGCAAATAAATCCCAATCATAATTATTGATACATTATTTTATAAAAATGGTGAGGACTACTAAACAACTCTCTCTAGAACCTTCATTCCATACCCCGACTAGTACTCGCTACATTCTCGCCTCCTAAGAAGAAAAATGGAACAAAAAGGAAAGGGTAAGCTCAACTAGCCCAGTAAAGAATATTATGACTAAGATAATATACAACAAATTATCGTTAGTCTTCAACAGGGAAAAATCTAATAGAATACAATAGACAACAAGTTTTAAATCAATATTCGCAGCGAAAATAATAATTCATTAGAAGAGTTAAGTAGAGAATACAAACTACTATCTACTATATATGAATTTAAAAGTTCATCGTCGATATTTTATCCCTGTAACATCAATCAATATATATCTGGAATCAAATATTCATCTTTGCACTACAGGCCAAAGATATTCATCAGTTGGTCATGTTCATCTAAACACCTGGTCATCTTTGCACTACAGGCCAAAGATATTCATCAAGAAATCATTCATCTTTGCACTACAGGCCAAAGATATTCAGTAATATCATCATTTAGGACTGAGGATGATGAAAAATATTTTAAAAAAATGAATCCAGTGAAGCAAAAGAACAAGTATTAAGGATTCGTACTTTAAACAATTCTCATTTAAAAATACTTCATAAATAACCAGAGTGAGGTAAAATTCAAGAATGATCAAAATATGGATACAATCAAAGTGTGGTATACCTCATTCATTATTCAAATCCTTCTTTCCACCACAGTTTACTTCATCTTGGTTTCGCAGCTGTGGTATACCGTATTTGGAATGAGCGGAATGCGCGAATTTTCAATCTTAAATCCTGCACAGTTCGTAACCTTGTTACCGACATACTTCATGTGCTCAAGTGTAAACTTCATACAAATGCTAGATTCCAAAAAATTAAGACAAGATATGGTCTTAGGCAACTTGTTTTAAACAATACTTAATAGGCTCTGCTGATTTGCAGCGTGGTTCTGTTGTTGTGTTGCCTTTGGTTCTGTTGTTAGGCCTGCTGGTTTTCCTTTGGTTATATTTTGTGAGGCATTTGCTTTGTTGTAGATGCCCTTCTGATTATGGGTCTGTGCTTCACATGGTTCTCATTTTCATGTTGGCTGTGCTGGGTTATGGTTGGAGTTATTGGTTTGATGCCTATTATGATTGCTGTAGTCGGTGGTTCTAGCTGTTTTGGATTCTGCTGGCCTTCTGCTGTGGTCTTGAGCAGCTGCTGAGTTCCTTGATCTGTGTGGTGCTTGGTTTCTGCTGTGCTCCTTGTTGCTGTTGTCCTGTTTGCTATGCAACTCTGCTAGCTGCAACACATGTCCTGTTTTGGTGTCTGGCTAGCTACAGCATTACGCTGATTCAGTGCTGCTGGCTAATTTCTATCTGGTGTGGACTGCGTAGCTCCTGGCTGCATGTGATGCTGCAGATGAGTTGCTATGCTTTCTGCTAATGGGTCTGTAATTTCTGCTTTGGCTGGGTTTCAAACCGCTGGTCGTCTGGTCATCTCATTGTTGGGCATTATCTGCTATATTTCTCGGCAGAATCTGTTGTTTCTCTCGGCAGCTGCCCTGGGTTCTCTCGGCAGCTGCACTAGTTGAAATTTACCCAGGCTGTTTGTGGCTTATGGGCATTTGTTGGCCTGGGCACTGCTTAATAGTCCTGGCTGATATCGGCAGCAGATGCCCTGTTTGTGGCTTATGGGCATTTGTTGGCTGCTGCTGCTATGTACTATGGACTGTTATGAGTAGTTCTTCTATGTGCAAAGGACTGCTGCTGCTGTGTCGCTGAGCTGATTTGGTTCTGTTCAGTCATGTGGTTTTCACAATTTGTTCTGCTTGGCATGCTGGGGGTCTATGTTGATGTACTGTTTGGGCTGCAGCTTTGCTGCTTAGAATGTAATTTCAGCTTGGGTTAGGCATGGTTCTCGCTGCTGTCTGCTTCCTTCATGGTGTGGTCTGGTCTGTGGCTGTGTCCTTTTGGCTCTTCGGTTATGCTGGTTTGCCGTCAGTGATACAAGGGGAAGTTTGGGCTGGTCTATGGGTGGCCTTGGCTTCAGCTTCCCCACTGGACTGGGCTAGTTTGTGCTGCAGGTCTCTTGTGTTGCTGTTATTGTGAGGCAGTGGTTGTGTTGGGCTGAGCAGTTGAGCTAGGCAGTAGCTCTGTCTGGGCAGTCCTGCATTATTCCTTTTATGGGTTGGTTTTGGTTTTTATTATTATGATTGTTCTCTAGCCATTTGGCTGGTTTTGTAGTTGCATTGCTCCATGTTTTTTCCTTGTATGCTAGTGACTAGCTTGAGTTTACTTTTGCCATCATAGGGTTTGTCCTATGATGGCTATGGTATACTGTATGGGGTTTGACCCATGTACTTTGTACTTATTCTTTCTTTTATTTCAGTCTAAATTTAGCAAAAAAAAAAAAAAAAAAAAAAAAGCTAGTGTCCAGAATAGATATTTTGGACAAAAAGAAGAAATTTCATTTTTCGGTGAATAGTACCGTATTCGCGAATAGTGCCGTATACGTGAATAGTGACGTATATGTGAATAGTAACTCCGACACCAAAAGATAGAAATTTCACAAAAAAACATCATCATGTTCCGTGAATAATACTCGTGAATAGTACTCGTGAATAGTAACTCGTGAATAGTAATTCATGAATAGTAACCCCGACATGAAAAAGTTCCAAATTTGATAAAAAGTTCCAACCAATATTTCAGCATAATGATATTGAAGAAATAATATCATTTGAGAAGAAAATAACATCCCTTACCTCGAAAGACAATACTTCTAGTTGAAACACCGGATATAGGCTATGACTTGAACTTGCACCGTATAGCAACACTCAAAGTATACTTACAAGAATACTCTCAATATATCGAGAGAGAAAACTTCAGTTTCTGGTGTGATTTTCAATTCTAACCTAAGCACCCTATTTATAGGAAAATGCTTAGAACACCAAAGTAGAAAATTTTATAAATTAATATTAATTATTTTCCACATCTTCCTACGCATCCATGAATCTGAACTCAGCCATCCTAACACATGTTAAATGAGTCCCAAGCATGTAAAAAATGTTTTTCTTAAAAAAACATAATTAAAACTTTCAAAAATCAATTATTTCAGAGCTTCAAACTTCAATAATTCACAATAAATAGCCCTTTTGTCAGAAAATTCGAATCTCGTGAGTTTTTATAGGAAATTCAATTTTCTACAACTTTGCAGAAGAAAGTTTTTCCAAATTTCAAACAAAAATTAACTGAAATCCACAAACGAGCGATTTTACAGGCTATAATCAAATTTCAGTCAAGAAATGAGGTCCACCGACACATAAAACATGTTTTAAATATTTTTGGTAACAAAAATACTCCTCCTCCACATATACTCATATATCCCACATTCATCGTAAAAATATCATCATTATTATATTATTAAAATATAATAATATATTTAAATGAATTATTTTATCAGAAAAAGATAAAATTTCAATTTTTAACAATTGTCACATTAAAAATTTTCTCCATCTATATCCACATAAAATCAATATTTTCCTCATTATATGAATCAATAATTAATTATTCACAAATAATATTACAGAATCACAATATTAACAACCAGACAGTTCCCAGGAAAGAGGGGGCTTTCCAATAAGAATTTCTCCTTACTGGCGCGCAATTAGGTGACCAAACCTCTCCTTAGACAAAACTTTCTAGACATTGCCAATAATGTTATCTAATAATATTCATATAATATGAATTATTGCTTCAATAATGAAAATACTGTGTAATGACAATTTATTGAAACAACAGTAATATAAAATATCAATGCAACAATTATTGAATCAATAAAATAAAATACTGAACAGTAATTACTGTAACAATTATTTGAGTAGTGCCTTCTTACGTAAGAATCAATAATTGGTGCAATACCGTGTGCT
Source organism: Panax japonicus (assembly GCA_020205505.1). Taxonomy (NCBI): domain Eukaryota; kingdom Viridiplantae; phylum Streptophyta; class Magnoliopsida; order Apiales; family Araliaceae; genus Panax; species Panax japonicus. The sequence continues at coordinate 18,961,562 of CM035101.1, read as the reverse complement.
ACTGTTCAACAACGCGTATTAGTGTGTTTTAACCTCCGGGTATTCCAACAATATTAACGGTAACAACTACGTCGTTATTTATAAACAACTTATATTTGTCGTTTTCTTCATTCAATCGCTTTCCGTTATGGGGCCCACAAAAGACTGCGCCGTCGTACGAATATTCCCCGACAGCAAGAATATTCCACGACCAATCGAATATTCCCCGACAACAATGAATATTTTATAACCACCTGTTTATTTTAAAATATTCGCACATTTTACTCATAACTAACCACATTAATCAATTCAACCCTTACTATTTCAAAATAATAAATAGAGGAAATTAAATTTTATTTATTAATAATTCGGGGTCTTACAGAGAGCATGTGTCATGAACTTTAAAGGAAGCTAGAAAGAACAATTACCGTTGGTGAAATTTTCTTACAACAACAGTTATCACGCGAGCAACGGCATGCCACCTTACAATGCATTGTACGGCAGAAAGTGCAGAACTCCACTGTGTTGGGATGAAGTTGGTGAACGCCAACTGTTAGGACCAGAACTGGTACAACAAACTGCTGACGTTGTTAAACTCATCAGGACAAGATTAGTAGTAGCCCAAGACAAACAGAAAAAGTATGTTGATCAACACAGACAAGATCGTGCATTCGACGAAGGAACTTTTGTATTTTTAAAAGTTTCTCCCTGGAAGGGGAAAATTCGTTTAGGTAAAAAGGAAAAGCTAAGCCCGAGGTTTATTGGACCCTTTGAAGTGCTGTGAAGAATAGGAGAAGTTGCTTATGAGGTAGCTCTACCTTCAGAGTTGGAAAACATTCATAATGTTTTTCACATATCGGTGTTACGACCATATAAACCCGACTACAAACATGTGATCGAGTATGAACCGTTACAGTTAGAGAAAGATTTGTCTTACGAAGAGGTTCCTATCCAGATAGTCGACAGGAAAGAACAAGTGCTCAGGAATAAAGTGATACCTTCTGTGAAGGTGATATGGAGGAACCACAACGCTGAAGAAGCTACGTGGGAACTCGAAGAGAAAATGTTGAAAGAGTACCCTGAGTTATTTGTTTAATCTGTGTCTTCGATTCTGGGGACAAAATCTTTGTAAGTAGGGAAGAATGTAACGAATGATTTGTTTGAGTTGTGATTCTGAGGACAGAATCCTTGTAAGGAGGAAATGATGTAACATTCCAGAATTTTAAAGTGTAATATTAAATATTTATTGATTTATATAAGTATTTAATGGATATGTTTATTGTTGAATAAAGAATTGTTCAATTTGAGTTGATGTGGTTTAGTTAATTATTTGTTAAGTAAATAATTAAATATTAAATATTAAATATTTATTTGTAATATTAAATATTTATGGAATTATATAAGTATTTAATGGCAATTTGAGTTGATGTGGTTTAGTTAATTATTTGTTGAATAAATAATTAAGGAGCTAAGAAAATTAATTGTTATGAGATTATATACCAATTTAATTTAATTAGTAAGGTAGAGAGCTTATAGTGATTTAAATAAATTATAATATTTTAAATGGGAAATTATAATTTAAAATATTAGTTGGTCGAATAAAATTACAATTTTAAAAGAAATTATAGTTATGTGATATTAAATTATGTGCTAAAGTAATTTAATAGATTAATGTTTAATTGATTAATTAATTAAATAAAAGTGTGACTAATAACCTTGCTATAAAGGAGTTACAAAAAATAAATTAAAAGAGTTTAATTTAGTTTTTGCCAAACATGTCTTATTGCATAATAAGTCTTTAATCTAATGATGTTTTAGCAAACAAGGTGTAAGGGTTAATGAATTAATTTTTATTAAGATTAGCCAAACAAGCCTTATGGCTTTTAAATTTCAAAACTTACATAACTGATATCTAGAGTTATATTATATAATTAATATATATTATTACTATATACGTTATATTTTCTAGTACGTATGTTAGAGAGAAGAAAGAACTCAGTTGAAGAAAAAGAGAAGAAGAAGAAAACTAGAGAGAATTTGAGAGAAATCCTAACAGGTTTGAGAAAGGAATTGGAGAAAAGAAGTTTGATAATCAATAGTAGTCATCATCTTCTTAATCAAAGGTAGAAGCTTAACCTTTTATTTAAAAGTTTAGTTTTTCTCTTCCCAAAAAGTTCTTTGTGAAATTTTATAAAAGATAAATTGATGGTGTTTATGGTTATATGATAAATTATTGATTATAAGATGATTACATGAGTTTATATATATGATTATAGAGAAACTAGTTCATGTATGTATGTGTTTTATGAAGAAAACCATATTACAGTGTTTACATGAAAATATATATGAATATGGCTTAATTTAAAATAGAAATTAAGGTTTAATTAGTTGTTAAATTGATATATTGATTATGGAAATTGATAGAGTATGTATAATCATAACTATGATATTTTGAAATTTCTGTTTTGATTGAAAATCAAAATCACAGTGTTGATTTTCATTAAAAATGTCAACAATGGAGTTTTTGCCAAAAACATTGAAATTAGGTGTTGTAAATTTGATGTTTATGTTATTTTATGAGTAGAAACATGTTAGAAGTCTTCAAAATATATTTATTTGAAGTCTATATGTGTATTACATGTTAATCAGTCTTTTAGATTCGAGCTTTTAGGCCAATTTGGCTTTTGTTCATGCTGTTGCCGAGCTTGGTCGCCGAGTTCTGGACTCTGGCTCAACAGCACGGCCCAGCAGTACAAATCTCGCGCCGCAGCGTTGGCGCCATGCCACAGCGCCAATCAATGGTCTGTGACTCGCGCCGCAGCTCAAACCACAGTGTAAACTGTGGCGCCGCAGTGCGAGTTAGCAGAATGTTCTGACAATGTTGTTTAAGTATACAAATTTTGAAAATAAATGTTATGTGTTAATAATATGAATGTTAAATGATGATTTCAGTAGTATTAAACTATGAATGAGCATACTATCAAGAGTTAATTAGTATTAACGTAGTTTGATTATGTGAATTGGTAATTTAACCTACATGATGTATATATTTTGTTTATATAGATATAAAATGTTGGTAATGACTAATTATGTCATGATGACATATGTATAGGGTATTGATTCAAGTTGTAAGGTTTAGCTTGTGCTAAAGGCAAGTTTTCTAACTCTATTTTATAATTGAGCAAGTTCTCTAACTCAACACTTCATTGTGTGAGTTTAATTTCATTTGGTACATTATTGTTTTCAAATTCAATTACAATTATGTAAGTTGCTACCTCTACACTTTCGTAGAGCTAGATATCCTATTATTGAGTAAGTCATTGTATCTAGTTGCTCATGACAATACAAGTATCCCAAATCTTATAGTTTAAATCTTGAGGAAGTTTTCTAATCTATTATCTTGTTAATTCAATTACTGTTTTTAATTCGATTACAATATAATGATGTAAGTTATTTGGAACAAGTTATTCTTTTATTTAACTTGTTGTTTAGCATGCACAACTATATATGCTATGCATGCTTATTATTCAATTCTAATTAACCTTGGCTTAGTGTTGTTCAAGCAAGGTATGCTATAGTTATTCAAATTTTATGCTACTAGATTATTCCTAATGCATGACTTTAGAACTATGATTGATTCAAATCACGATTATTCTATAATATAGTGTTATTGGTCTTATTCAACTACTCCTTAGTTGATGTTCATTGAATTCCAAATTACCTTGAAAGCTTATCCAAACCAAACTTCCTTTGGTGCGGACTTGTACTCTAAATACTGAGATGAACAACTCTTTTAATAGAGGTTTACGCTTAGCGTTGAAATGGTTGTGCACAATACATTGTACGAAGGGTTGATCCCCCTAAGTATGTGGAGTCCTTATAGTCTTGTGACTGTTAAAGTTAAAGTTGAAAGATTACTTATAATTGTGGACATGATTCGTGGTCATTAGACCCTAAGTGAATGTTATAATTTTTAGAAAGTGAATAGAATATATTGTTGTGTTTTATTGAGCCTAATATTGGCAATTGATGTAAACGTTTAAAGATTTATTTATTGTTATTTCAAGTGGGCCTTGTTTCCTCACTCTTGTCTGTAAAATTTCTTACAGCTAAAGTTGAAACGGCTGACGTACCTAGCACCAGTAAGGGAAAAGGAAAGATGAATAAATACTGAAGACCTGTAATAGTTTTGATAGTTTACTTTCAGACTTTGATTTAAAGATTGTAATGAAGTTTATTTAAATTTACGCATTTGAATGATTGTTGTTAAAGGTTAGATAACTTGGGAGATGTTTATTTAAGTTTAATCTTGTATGGGCAGGTCTTGATTATTGAATTTTATTATAATTGGGTAGTTAGAAATGAATGTTTTGATTAAGTGAACACCGAAAATTGAGGAAATGAAGTACCAGGATTTGGGGGTGTCACAAACCCTGAAGACAACCATCGGAAGGGCAAATTATTCATTTTAACAAGTCACTTTCAAAAACAAAAAACAACTGCAAATAGGGTCACAAAGAGCCATTGTATCATTTCTGAGTGCAAATTATGCAAAACAGCTCAACGGACTACCTGCGAAGACCTGAAGATGCCATTTCGGTCATGGACCCATCTTTTCGGATTCAAAAAAGGCCATCCCTATGTAATTATGTAGCCCTTGGAGAGAGCTTTTCAGAATGGTATATCACATCTTCATCGGATTCCCGAATTGCAAGTTAAGCGTTTCAGCAGACTGCACGTCGATCAAGATTGCACGTACATCGAGGTGGAGGGACCCACTGGGCCCTTCCGTAGGTGTACCTATGGAATCCGTAGGTCTACCTGCGGAAGGCGTGACTTTATATACAAGTGCGCCGGCAGCTTGTTAAAGAAGAAAAAGAAAAAAGAGAGAGCGGGGTCCGGGAGAGAGAAATCAGGTCATTTGAGAGCGAAAGGCAACTTTTCTTCCGTTCAATCGTTGTAAATGTGACGACCCGAAAATTAGGGTTGTCCAGAATTTAAGTTTAAAGAATTAGTTATTAATAAAAAGAATTTTATTAATACTAATATGTGTTATGTGTTTGTTAATCATTCTATAACCTAGGATAATTATAAATTGGGAGTATTCTGGCGACGAGCTAGACTGAACGAATAAGAATTTACAAGAGAAAAATAAAAAATTTCGGGAACAAAATATTTTCGGGGAAAAAGATGAAATAGGCACTATTTATCGGACGAAACCCTAAGGGACAAGGGTTAGGGTTTGAATAACCTAGGTCGTTCTGAGAGTTCGGTAAGTCGAAATGACATTCCGTCGAAAGATTTGACGATAATATATTGTGAAAAGTTAAGTAAGCTGATAAAAGTTTTACTCAAAAAAAGTGCAGAAATCGGAAGAAATAAAAATGACGAAAAGTATGCTATGTACTTTCACTCGTTTAGCTACGTTAGGCTAAAACGTGAAGGAAAACGCTCGACGTCAAAAAGTGTTTTTCAGTTTTTTGAAGATCCGAAGAATACGTAAAAATTAGTCTGTATAGGAAAGACGAAATATCCAAAAATATTTGGATTCCGAGAATCGCAGTTTTCAAACTGTTGGACAAAACCGAAAGATGGAAGCACGAAGCTTCCAAGGGAAGCTACGTGAATAGTAAGGAGGTGTAGTAAGGAGGTGGGAATAGTAAGGAGGTTGGGGTGAAATGACTAAAATACCCATAGCTTGGAAATTCCATAAATAGGAAGCTAAATTCAATTGTTTTGAGATTTTAAAAATCCTACAACATAGAGAGAAAGGGAGAGAGAGGTCGGATGGGAAGGAGATGGAGGATGAAGAGCTTGCTCATGTGCAAACTTTGTCCGACGGGAGAAGATTAAAGGAGAACGGTAATCCAGAACCTAATCTCTTATAATTTTTCTTTAAGTTTTTATGTTTAAAAACATAACTTAATGAAGATAAGAAGCAGATAAGGTGAAAGATGAGTTCATATGTTTGAAATCATAAGAAAATGAAGAAATAAGAATTTAAAGTTTAGTAAATAAATTTCTTAAAGAAGTATAAGATTCTTAATGAATTAGAACGATCCGAGTGGATTATATGAATAAGTAGTTGAAATAAGTAAAGAATGATGTTCTATAACATTAAATTCCAATAAAAAGTGAAATCATAATAAAAAAATATCGATTAAAATGAAGAACGAACGAAGAACACGCGAAGAACACGAAGAACATTTTTGATGGACAGATTTAAAACCATCGTATGATAATTGTTGTTGATGGAAAAGTTTAAAACCATTGCGTATAAGTTAGATGTGTATTGCTTGGTTAGGAAGAATGGATCAAAACTTAGCTATAACGAAGTTATGGCGAAAATTTCATAAAAGACAAATGAGAATTAGAAAGTTAGTAAATGAACCCGAGTGGGTAGGGTTTCATAAGAAAGTAAGAGAACATAGAAAACGTGAGTCGTGGACTCAAGAACGAATGAGTTCCGAGTTTGGATGACCGAATTACGGAAGAACGAACGAAGATCGTTAAAAACGTAAAATGAACAAAGGGTGAAGATCAAGCCAATCGAATGGCACGTTAAAAGATTTTTAATAAATTTCTGCTCGAGGGGTATTAACGTACGTAAGATAAGGAAGAGAATGACTTTGGAACGACCTCATTCCAAGTTATAACGAAGGAGTTATGAGATCGCGAAGTAAGCATCTCAAAATTGATTTAACACTTAGAGAAAATTTTCAAGGGTTAGGGCTTGGCGCCGCGGCGCCAGTCATGCCTTGTAGAGTGGCGCGACAGTGCCAGACCGGGGGCCGGTTACTGCCAACTCGCACCGCGGCACGAGAGATAAATAAGGGTGTGGCGCCGCAGCACCAGTGTTGGGAAAAAGCCAGAGTTGAGCTTTTAACTGCTCAGCTCTTGGGGAAAATGTAAAGGAAGATAAAGAATATAATATTCAACTAATGTAACACTTAATCAAGTGATGTAAACCTTTATTAAAGGTTGAACATATAGATTAAACAAGATTAAATGACAAAGAATATAAATACGGGTTACGTAATCGATATCCAGGGACCGTAGTCGCGATGAACGAACGTAATGGATTGCTATGGTTGTGATTCCTTAGAGGTTGAGCGACGAGGGTAATGAACCTGAGGTTCATGTAAAGGATAACAAAAGTATTAAATAATATATGAATTATCAAGAAAGCTGTAACAAAAGGTAATAAGATTAATGAAGTCGAATGTGAGTCGATAAGAAATTGACTTAATCGAACATTATAGTTTAATAGTTCGTATAAGTTAAGAGAAGTTAGGTTGTGGTACAATCGTAACTTTGATGGTTGACGTATGGGAGCTGGGCTAAACAATTCCTTCAGAGAGCGAAGGTATATACGAAACTGGCAACCGATCTAACTCACTGTGATGGCAGTGTAGATGAGACGGGAACTTGTTTGTTGGTTGTTTGTGGGAAACCACTCAGAGTACCATATGGACTACTAGCAGAGAAGCGATGTGTGCTGAGTCTTAGAGAAATTATAAGAAGAAGATAAGAATATAATCATCCAAGATGATGAACGTTGAGTAAGACATCTCCGTATGTCATGAAGCCGTAAACTGGTAAAGGAAGTTAGTCGCGAAAACTTATATTGCAAGAACGCAAACCCTAAGAAGTAAAGTTAAGTAAACCAATGCGTAAGTTCAATATATGACTAATTGGTGTTTATGTTTTCTCCTTATGTGTTTTATAGGAATTGAAATGAGCAGTTCAGCGTAAGCTGTAGCTGGGCGTAAGACAAGTTTCCTAACTTCATTCATATTACATGAATGCTAGTTTCTTAAACTTCTCAGATGTTGTACTTGAGAAGTTCTGTCTATGTGCGAATGTGCGATATTTATAAAATATGGTAGAACGTATGAGGCCTTGAGCCGCAATTTGAACACTTCAGTGTTTCTATGATATACATTGTTCTGTGATTGAGCTATTCAATACAAGCATGTTCTGTTTATACATGAACCGTTATTGTTAAGTCTGTGCTAATGATTCTAGCCAGATAGGATGTGTATGAAAAAGGTAGAAGAATGAAAGTATTTCAAAGTGAAAAATGACTGATGTTTTAAGATGATATGAATTGAGACTATTCCTATTATTCAAGCCGCTTCATAACCTTTGTTCGATTATAGATGTTCTAAAGAAATATTTTAATTCTGAAGTTGTTTGTTCAACTGTTATGACTTGCTGGGCAATTGAATGCTCACACTTGCTTTAAATGAAAAACAATTTTAAGTGAACAAGGTTAGAAGAACTTAATGATCCCGTAAAGATCAAGCTGTCGGTATCTAAATGAAGTACCATTCAGAAGGTGAATGAGCGAGAAGATCAAGTGAAGACTTGTAATGTAAAAAGATAAAATTAAATTATAGACTAGTTTAATGAACTATTATGCATCCTTGGTTGCGGATAAAAGTCACTGTTGTAAGATGAAATGAATAATGTATTTATTATTATTTGTAATGAAAAATGTTATAAGGTTTCCAGAACCTAGGATTCGAGAGTGTATGTCGTTATATTTCAGTATATAATGATGTATGTTGAATGAATGATGTACTCATGACGTACGGAATCCGGGTGTGAAGATAGACAGGATTTCGGGGCGTTACAAGTTGGTATCAGAGCTAATAGGTTATAAACCTTAGGTAGGAGTACCTAAGACTATAATCGTAGAGAGAAGGATAAGAAGATCACCATGTGATCATAGTGACTCGTAGTAACAGATTAGTTATTAAATGATGAATGATTTATAGCTAATGCAATGAATGAAGGGTACTATGAAGTAGTACGAGAAGAAGAAATTAGATTGAGTTGTGAATGATAGTATATGAATTAAAGAAAATTCGTATTAAGTAGAAAGAGATTTAGAAGTTGTAAAATTTCAATTGAGGACTCATGTGATAGCTGAGTTGTATGAACCTTTGTTATGGGCAGATGTTTGTGTTTGGTGTAACAACTGCTTAGCTTATTACAATGATAATCATTGGGATTGGTCACATTATCAATATGTATATGGCGAGAAGGTGAATCTTTTCTCATGTATATACTTGATAGGTAGAGAACGATAAGGTAGGTGCGAGTTCTTGAAACTCATACTTATGGTATGTTCATGACTCATAATAATATGGTATGTTTTCGAACGTCTCAGTGAATGGACGCCTATGGTCTATCTGGACAGTTCTTAAACTCATATTATTGTGGAAAGTTCCAGAACTCATAATGTGTGGTAAGTTGATGGACTGTACTTCGATATAAGAATGTTTAGACTGAAAAATGAGTTATTTTCAGTAGGCTTAGTATTGAAGGTGCTAGAGAAGATTAAGTATTGTCGTAGTAAGGCAATGAAAGAAGATTGAGAAATAGGATATTCCAAGTCCTCTAGCTATGCTAGATTTCGAACTTTATTGAACTCGTGCTGATATGTACATTTTGAAAAGGAAAGGATTGGTTCAACTTTTGGAACCAACGTATTTTAAAAGAGCTATTCTTGGTATGTCTATGACAATTACTTCTGCTAGACAAAAATTGATTTGAAATATCAAAATGAATTTTATATCATCAGTGCATTTGATGCAAGGATGGTAAAAAGATGGAGTTGTTAATGCAATTGAACCTGGTGTTGGATGTGATCTTAGGATCAACAACCCGCTATGGTATGATGTATAATGACGAAGTCACAAACTGACAAAGTCCTCAACGTACTGTGAAAAGTACGGTATCATGACGTCATAAACTGTTTTGATGTATTGCGAAAAGAATTTAAAGAAGTAGTCGATGTCAATTGGGTTGACTAGACGAATGTTACAAGTTGATATCCAATTTATTGGTACGGTCTAAGCTACTTGATTCGGCTAGACAAATGGTATGTCATGTTATAAGAAAAATTGAGCTTTCTTTGAGAACTGGTGCCAACCCAAATTGTTTTGATTAAGTCTGAGGAGAACATGGAAGAGGTAGTTACTTTCTTTGTGATTGTAAACTGACCGTTAAGGAAGGGCTTACGGCGAAATGCTGAATAACCTAGTAAGAGTTCATGGTCAATTTGACCCCTCAACAAAAGTATGAAACGTTATCAAAGGAAATTTTATATTCCTCATTATTCCTTCTACTTCATGATTCTTGATAGGTTATGGGGGTTAGGAATGAGGGAAAGATAAGAACTCCGTTGAAGTGAAGTTGAGAAGAAAGGTAGGCTAAAATTTTGAGGACGAAATTCTGCGAAGAAGGGGTGAATATGATGACTCGGGTAAGGGTGTGGTTTTAAGAAATTCCGTGGATGGAATTTTTATAAGGGGGAAGAGTGTGACGACCCGAGAATTCGGGTTGTCCAGTATTTAAGTTTAAAGAATTAGTTATTAATAAAATGAATTTTATTAATACTAATATGTGCTATGTGTTTGTTAATCATTCTATAACCTAGGTTATTATAAATTGGGAGGATTCTTGCTAGGAGCTAGACTGAACGAATAAGAATTTACAAGACAAAAATAAAAAAATTCGAGAACAAAATATTTTCGGGGAAAAAGACGAAATAGGGATTATTCACCGAACGAAACCCTAAGGGTTAGGGTTTGAATAACCTAGGCCGTTTCGAGAGTTCGGTATGTCAAAATGACATTTTGTCGAAAGATTTGACGATAATATAATGTAAAAAGTTATGTAAGCCGATAAAAGATTTTCTCGAAAAACGTGTAAAAATCGGACGAAATAAAAATAACGAAAAGTAATGCGATGTACTTTTCACTCGTTTAGCTACGTTAGGCTAAAACGTGAAGGAAAACGCTCGACGTCAAAAAGTGTTTTTCAGTTTGTCGAAGATCCGAAGAATACGTAAAAATTAGTCGGTAAAGGAAAGACGAAATATCCAAAAATATTTGGATTCCGAGAATCGCAGTTTTCACATTGTTGAACGAAACCGAAAGACGGAAGCCCGAAGCTTCCAAGGGAAGCTACGTGAATAGTAAGGAGGTGTAGTAAGGAGGTGGGAATAGTAAGAAGGTTGGGGGGCAAAATGACTAAAATACCCCTAGCTTAGAAATTCTATAAATAGGAAGCTAAATTAAATTGTTTTGGGATTTTGAAAATCCTAAAACATAGAGAGAGAGAGGTCAGATGTGAAGGAGAAGGAGGAGGAAGAGCTTGCTCATGTGCAAACTTTGTCCGACGGGAGAAGATTAAAGGAGAACGGTAATCCGGAACCTAATCTCTTATAATTTTTCTTTAAGTTTTTATGTTTAAAAACATAACTTAATGAAGATAAGAAGCAGATAAGTTGAGAGATGAGTTCATATGTTTGAAATCATACGAAAATGAAGAAATAAGAATTTAAAGTTTAGTAAATAAATTTCTAAAGGAAGTATAAGATTCGTAATGAATTAGAACGATCCGAGTGGATTATATGAATAAGTAGGTGAAATAAGTACGAAATGATGTTCTATAACATCCAATTCCAATAAAAAGTTAAATCATAATCCAAAATATCGATTAAAATGAAGAACAAACGAAGAACACGAAGAACACGCGAAGAACACGAAGAAAGTTGTTGATGGACAAATTTAAAACCATCGTAGGATAATTGTTGTTGATGGACAAGTTTAAAACCATCACGTATAAGTTAGATGTGTATTGCTTGGTTAGGAACGATAGAAACATTCATGAAGAATGGATTAAAACTTAGCTATAACGAAGTTATGACGAAAATTTCATAAAAGACAAACGAGAATTAGAAAGTTAGTAAATGAACCCGAGTGGGTAGGGTTTCATAAGAAAGTAAGAGAACATATAAAACGTGAGTCATGGACTCAAGAATGAACGAGTTCCTAGTTCGGATGACCAAATTACGGACGAACGAACGAAGTGCGTTAAAAACGTAAAATGAACAAAGGGTGAAGATCAAGCTAATCGAATGGCATGTTAACGGATTTATAATGAATTTTTGCTTAAAGGGTATTAAAGTACGTAAGATAAGGAAGAGAATAGCTTTGGAATGACCTCGTTCTGAATTATAACGAAGGAGTTATGAGATAGCGAAATAATCATCTCAAAATTGATTTAACACTTGGAGAAATTTTTTAGGGTTAGGGCTTGGAGCCGCAGCGCCAGTCATGCCTTGTAGAGTGGCGCGAAAGCGCCAGACTGGGGGCTGATTACTGCCAACTCTCACCATGGCGCAAGAGATAAAGAAGGGAGTGGCGCCGCAGTGCTAGTGTTGGGAAAAAGCCAAAGATGAGCTTTTAAGTGCTCAGCTCTTGGGGGAAATGTAAGGGAAGATAAAGAATATAATATTCAACTAATGTAACACTTAATCGGTGATGTAAACCTTTATTAAAGGTTGAACATATATAATAAACAAGATTAAATGACAAAGAATTTAAACGTGGGTTACGTAACCGATATCGGGTGACCGTAGTCGCGATGAACGAACGTGATGGATTGCTATGATTGTGATTCCTTAGAGGTTGAGCGATGAGGGTAATGAACCTGAGGTTCATGTAATGGATAACAAAAGTATTAAATAGTATATAAATTATCAAGAAAGCTGTAACAAACGTTAATAAGAATAATGAAAGCCGAATGTGAGTCGATAAGAAATTGACTTAATCAAACATTATAGTTTAATAGTTCGTATAAGTTAAGAGAAGTTAGGTTGTGCTACAATCGTAACTTTGATGGTTGACATATGGGAGCTGGGCTAAACAATTCCTTCAGAGAGCGAAGGTATATACGAAACTGGCAACCGATCTAACTCACTGTGATGGCAGTGTAGATGAGACGGGAACTTGTTTGTTGGTTGTTTGTGGGAAACCACTCAGAGTACCATATGGACTACTAGCAGAGAAGTGATGTATGTTGAGTCTTAGAGAAATTATAAGAAGAAGATAAGAATATAATCATCCAAGATGATGAACGTTGAGTAAGACATCTCCGTATGTCATGAAGCCGTAAATTGGTAAAGGAAGTTAGTCGCGTAAACTTATATTGCAAGAACGCAAATCCTAAGAAGTAAAGTTAAGTAAACCAATGCGTAAGTTCAATATATGACTAATTGGTGTTTATGTTTTCTCCTTATGTGTTATATAGGAATTGAAATGAGCAGTTCAGCGTCAGCTGTAGCTGGGCGTAAAGCAAGTTTCCTAACTTCATTCATATTACGTGAATGCTAGTTTCTTAAACTTCTCAGATGTTGTACTTGAGAAGTTCTGTCTATGTGCGAATGTGCGATATTTGTACAATGTGGTAGAACGTATGAGGACTTGAGCCATAATTTGAACACTTCATTGTTTCTATGAAATGAATTGTTCTGTGATTGAGCTGTTCAATACAAGTATTTTCTGTTTATACATGAACCATTATTGAAAGTGAAAATGACTGATGTTTTAAGATGATATGAATCGAGACTATTCCTATTATTCAAGCTGCTTCATAACCTTTGTTCGGTTATAGATGTTCTAAAGAAATATTTTAATTCTGAAGTTGTTTGTTCAACTGTTATGACTTGCTGGGCAATTAAATGCTCACACTTGCTTTAAATGAAAAATAATTTTCAGCGAACAAGGTTAGAAGAACTTAAAGATCCCGTAAAGATCAAGTTGACGGTATCCAGATGAAGTACCATTCAGAAGGTGAATGAGCAAGAAGATCAAGTGAAGACTTGTAATGTAAAAAGATAAAATTGAATTATAGACTAGTTTAATGAACTATTATGTATCCTTGGTGGCGGATAAAAATCACTGTTGTAAGATAAAATGAATAATGTATTTATTATTATTTGTAATGAAAAAAGTTATAAGGTTTCCAGAACCTGGGATTCGAGAGTGTATGTTGTTATATTTCAGTATATAATGATGTATGTTGAATGAATGATGTACTCGTGACGTACAGAATTCGGGTGTGAAGATAGACCGAATTTCGGGGCGTTACAGTAAATCTTCTTTGCAAACACTTATATACTTATATACTACAACATATTAAGTTTTAACCAGTGGAAGTCATTCCTAAAGGCGCTTAAAGTCGTTTGATAGTCATTCTCGTACTTAACTGTAAGATCCATTCAGATTTGCTACTTTTTCTTGCTTTTAATATATATATATATAAGTAATATATATATATATATATATATATATATATATATATATATATATATATATTTAGTCTTTATATAATTGTTTATATATAAGTTTTATATTTATATATCGGTCCGGATCTTGAGCTCACCTCTTATCTAACATACCTTGCATACCCCCTTTAGCGACGGACCGGACGAGATTTGGTCCATCGCTATATGTTGTCTGTCGCTAAAAGATAAGACGACGGTTATATATATAAAGGCGGACTGAATCGTCGCCCGGTCCGTCGCTAAAGGGGGTATGCAAGGTATGTTACATAAGGGGTGAGCTTAAGATCCAGACCGATATATATATATATATATATATATATATATATATATATATATAGTTAATCCTTTTTGATTAAATATCATTTCTAATTGTTCATTTGATGTAAATTTGTAGTATTTAAAGCTTTATTGACTAGATATGTACTGGATCTAGCCAGATCTAGCTTTTAATTGGTTCAAAAGTTGTGAAACTTGAACCTGGAAGCTAGAATTGTTAAGATCTATACAAATCTAGTTTTTTTTCTATTTTTGTAAGTATTTAGCAATCATAAGGCCCTAGATCTGTATTTAAAGGACATTGGAAGCTTTGGATACGCGCATGCAAGGATTTAACTGATGAATCTCTTGTTTTGTGACGTCTAGAGTTAAATATGCATTTTATTTTAGTATATTCATTGTGCAAGTTTTAAATATTCATGTGAGCCTAAGAACTACAAAGGGTTGATGATTCAATCAATGGATCTAGATTCAGTTCCAAAAATAGGCTTGTTTTAAGTTATAAATGCTAGCTTGCAAATCTCTGTACTTGTAAATATAGGACTTTAAAACGGTTATCGAGATTTAAAGTCCCCGTAATATTGGAAAATCTTATGTGTGGTGCTTGGACATACTTTGATGGCTTTCATGTCCATAAGGAGCCCGATATATATATATATATATATATATATATATATATATATATATATATATATATATATATATATATATATATATATATATATATATTATTCTGTCAAAGATGTTTCGCATCTCGAGAATAAAATCAGAATAAGCCGAATACGGAATAAAATGGAAGTATCAAATGCCTCAATTACTATGTGAGCACAAGGGTTTGAAAATATGTTTTCAAAACATAATTTTATATGTCTTATATTAAAATGGAACTTTTATACAAGTCAAACCCTTTGTATATAGGTGCAAAAGAGGCATAACACTACTTCCAAACAAAGGACTTAGGCCCAATTAACTATAATGCACACACATATACATAAAAATTAGGGAATCAAAAAGGCGTGGTAACCGTGTTTCACGGAAGTCAGGGGTACCTAACACCTTCCCCCCTCCCCCCGGCTTAATCAACCCCCTGAACTCTATGAATCTCAGTTTCAAGACCAATTAAACATAGTCTAATAATTGGGCCATATTGCAAAACCTTTCAAAACTCGGTTGAGTTGGTACAACCATTTAACTCATACCAACTAGTTGCTCTGTCTAATTCAAACCAATAAAAAATCAAATCTTTTCAAATAGTCGACATTATATGTCGATCTTTTCTTGAAAATCTCACCCTTCAAATCAAACAAATCACAAATATAGAAAACATAAAGGGTAGAGAACCAAACTCCCGGAATTGGAAATTTTCTCGGCGTCCGAATATTAGATTAATTAAAATTTATTAAGATTAATTTCACTTGGGTCATGCTTGAAATCTTTCCTTTCTGGGCCTGGAAGACTACCGGCGCCGCAGGGCCAGTATTAGCCTTCCTCATGGCGTTGTAGCGTCAGCCCAATAATTTCTTAAACGCCACATGTCAGGCGTTGTGGCGCCCAGATTGCCTTTATGACCGGCGATGCCACGCCGCGACTTGACTGTAGTTGAACACTATGTTGGCGATGCGGCACCTAAACACAGTATATATTGTGGCACTGCGACACAGCTTAGCAGTATGTCTTTCTAACTTTGTTCTATTTTTTAAAAATTCGACCCTTTCTCCTCCCGATCATCATAACTCGATCTATACATATCCAAATGAGTCTGTTTTCGACTCAATGGACTCCTATATCATAGAACTACAACATATCAAAAATTCAACAAATTTCAGAAACATTAACATAATCAAATCTTGACCCAAATTCAAATTTTATAATCTATTTTTCATGTTCTTGACGTGTTTTACTAAAACTTTCACCACGGATTCGTTTTAACTCTGATTTGGTTCATTCAAATTGGGTTATTTTCATAACTCATAGGAGTACAACATACTTCTTTCAAACTAAGTTTTTAGAAAACAAAATATAACTATAAATGAGCCCCAAACTCAATCCAAAAATTGTCCTAGAGGGTTCTTTACATATCTTTCTTTTGGATCAAACTTTTAATACCTAAAATGGTTAGATCAATACATAAATCACTTATTAACATTTAGATCTAAGGTTTTCAATTATCAATATCATAACATTTCATTTCATCAAAACTTTTAAAAGAAATTACACAAAGCTTAGGTTATGATTTTTATACCTTTAAAGCTTTCTTCTTCTTCTTCTTCTTCTTCTTCTTCTTCTTCTTCTTCTTCTTCTGTGACGCCACCAAATCTGTGTAACATCGATTACAGGACATTGTGCTCACGATACAACATACATTATCATTTATCTAAGTAACTCTAATAATAATAATAATAATAATAATAATAATATTAACTATTACATACTTATTCAAAATAAAGTCCCAAGTCTTTACAACCTTTAATAAACTAAAACTTAAACTTAGCGTTTATCGCTACATCACTTCATATGCAGAAATATAATTGTTACACAAATAACTCTCATCATTTCATCTTAGACTTTCCTTTGTCCTTGCCCGAGCCCTCAGCGTTATCATCCTTAACTGAAATGTTTAAGCAAGAATGAGCACAAATTGCCCAGTAAGTATATAAAGTAGTTTGAGAACATACATCAGAAGTAAAAGCATTAGTATGAATATTTCTCAACAGTTGAAATAAATATCAAGAGATAAACTGGAATATCAAGATAAGAGTTCTGGAATTCTCAATAGCATACTAAGGGGTGTTAGATACCCTGAACATTACTTTGTTTTATCAAAAACCATCAGACGGTTTAACAATCAAATAGATTGTAAACGGTCTCTGCAAGTACTCCAGGTGATCAGCATATCGTACACTACATTGTGCACAAGTATAAAGTTCAAACGCATAAGCGTAAATGGGACTATATGCCCGACATCAGTTACCCCATTATCCGGGTTGTTCATCTTAGTATTCATGCGGGATCTCACCAAAGCAATTTGGATTGGTAAACATTCAATAACTTCAAAGGATTTGAATTGTTCAAACAATATACAATGTTTGCATCAATAACATCTAGCTGAAACGAAAGCTAGAAAGCATGCTTGAATATAGTTCATTAAGGGTATACGAACTTTAAAGTATAATAGTTATAATAGGAACTAAATAATCATCAATAACGTTTCGCATCACAATTGAAGTTATAGAACTTTACAATAGAGGAGCTTGCACGAATGATTACTTAATCACAAGCCCAAACTTACCCTCGCTGGAATCAACTGAATAAGAGTTGAATAAATTCATAATGAAAAATACGGTAAGAAACTTGCCTTGATCGTTGTTTACCAATAACAGATTAACAACTTATAGCTATCTGCACTTCATGTGAGCTACACAATTGTATAATCATGCACATCAACTATTAGCAACGCATAGTAGTTGTAATATAAACTTTACTCTATAATTTTCAGAGTTCACTCTATGATTTTCACTCTACTATCTGCACTCTACGATTTTCAGAATTCACTCTACGATTTTCACTGACTCTACGATTTTCAGAGTTTACTCTACGATTTTCATTGACTCTACGATTTTCAGAGTTTACTCTACGATTTTCACTGACTCTACGATTTTCAGAGTTTACTCTACAATTTTTAGAGTTTACTCTACGATTTTAACTGACTCTACGATTTTCAGAGTTTATTCTACGATTCTCATTGACTCTATGATTTTCAGAGTTTACTCTACGATTTTCATTGACTCTACGATTTTCAGAGTTTACTCTACGATTTTCATTGACTCTACGATTTTTATTCCCGCAAATCTAAAGATGATATGACCATGATACTTGGACACAATAAACTTCATACATCAAGGTATTTTAAAAAAATATAACATTCATAAAACTAGCATGCTAAGACCACAAACCAACTGCATAGAAAAACGTGCAAGCACTAGTTTTATACTTAGAAAAAATTCTGGAATTTCCAGAATTCTGCAGATTTTATTACCAACATGCATGCTTACGATTTTCATAACTTACTCAATTTAACTCCCTTTCCTATGAAATATGGACAGGTTGTACCTCATGTTACATACTATTTTATAAAATTATTACATATGTTAATCGAGTCATATACACCATGATTCTGAGGCTCTGAAAAACCCCAAAAATCACAGATTACTAGTTAAACCTAATTTGACAAAAATCCGTGATTTTGCTTCTAGCATGCAATTAAATTATTCCTAATGTCCAGATCATCTACTCTCACATGTTTTCACATTTCATAACATCAAACTTCAACAAACTTCCACCTTTTTGATTAATTTAGCACCTTAGAGACATTTTATCAAAGGTAGAGCATGCATTGCTTAATTCTTTGATTTTCTAGTAATTTGATGCATGATTAACCCATATCTTTTGTTGTTAATGATCTATAATCATCAAACAACAGTAACATGGCAACACAAAGCCACAACAAATCATTTACCAATTTTATATACAATTTCTTCTCATTTTTCTTATAAAAATAAAATTGGTTCATGAATTACCTATTGATGAATTTCTTCTTGGTTTAATATGATGCTCTTTCTCCTTGCTTGTCAAATCATCAGTAATCCTCCAAAATTAGTTCTAACTCTCTTAGGCTCTCAATTTCTCTCCATGTTTACTCACTTGGTGGAATTTTCTTAAAAGAAAAGTGTGTTTGTATATATGTATAGCTTTGTTAGAGTCTTTTGATTCCCATAACCCCCAACTCACATAACCCCCAACTCACATAACCCCCAACTCTAATGATTAGTTACTCACAATACTTAATACTACAATAATATAGTTAATTAATAGGAAGAATGTAGGAGTTAGAGAAAATGAACGTGGGAGTTAGAAAAATAAAAAGAAATTTGATTTTAAGGAATAAAATAAATTACTTCCACCTTAGCTATTATGTAATATACGTATACTCCCTCCCTTGTCCCAATTTAATAGTCTCATGGGTCCATCAGTTCATCTGATTTCTATTATAAAAAAATACATATAATATTTTAATCAATTAATAAGCTATTTGACTATTTTACCCTTCGGAACCAAACTTTGCGAACCATATATCGATTCCTACTAAAGTCGATGTTCCGGACGTCATGGGACTATCTGTTTAGTCAAATTCATCTCTGAAATTCGTAGTTGACTTTTTCCTTGAAAAAGTCAACTAGTTGACTTTGACCAAAAAGTCAATTGTGACATTGTTTCGTGATTACAGTCTATCCTGACTAATTTCGACGTTCCGGACTCGAATACGCAGTCTGCGTCTCTAAATTCTGCTCTGAACTCCAGCTCATAATTTAATACCATCCCACGTAATAAATAGAATAATTCCCTACTTAATCAATTTAAATAGTTAAATAAAACTAAACCAACCATTTAAATACATCTCATCACATATCTTGAAATAACACATATATGTACAACACATATACATCTAATAAATGAAATCTCTCAAAAGTTTCATATAAATTCGTTTATTAACAATTCTTAAATTACATAAAAAAATATCTCGGATATTACATCTTCTCTCTTCTTCCTCTTCCCCATAGCTGATCTCTCTCTCCTCTTTCTCTCTCATGGTCGGGTGTGGTGTGTAAAAGGAAGAGAGCAAGTTCATTTTCTTTCCTTCTTTTTCTATTTCTTTCTCTAGCTCTCATATTCTCACTCTTTTCTATTATCTCTTCTTTCTCTCTCATAATCTTTGGGGCTACTTGCAAATCTAAGCAATTGATTTAATCACATGCTATATTACTCCCTCCTTGACCGGATAATATTTGTGACAACCCGAGAAATTAGACAATTTATGAAAATCTTAAATGATTGATTTAAGGTTAAATAATAGACCTAGACAAGAAATGAGTGTATGCGTTTGATGTTATTGGGATTGAATTTTGAGGATTTCAAAATTCGGTGAAGGATATAGGTGAATTATTCAGGATTAAGGATTTATGAGAATATGTTTTGTGTTTATGGTTGTGTATGTGTTCAGAATGTGGTTAAGGGTCAAGGGTTGACCAGATTAATTATATATGTGTCAAACCCTAATCGTATATTAAGAACGACAACGTTCAGTTCGAAAACCCTAACGTCTAATAAGAAACTCTAGAAATCGGTTCTGGAAACCCTAGTTTCTGTTCCGGGAATCCGAAACCCTAAATTCATGATATGAATATGGTGATTAAGTTAGAAAACCCTAACGATACGCTCAGAAACGTTAATTTCAGTTTCGAGAATTTAAACCCTAATTTAGGAATCCTAAAATGAAAAGTATTAAACTCTAAGGGTTAAAAAGTTATGTGTAAGGAATATGAACATTATGTGATGGTTTTTATTTGTTTATTATATAAACAAACAAAAGAAACTAGTGTAACCCTAATTATATATTAGGAATGAAGGATTTAATAACTTAAGGGTTATGGAAAAAGAGAATTGTGGTATTTAGGATACTTGCTAATTCTAGGAGATTTATTTTATATATCTCAAATGATTAATTTTATAACCTAATTATAGCAAGTCTAATTGGGTTAAGAAAATAAGTGTGCATGAGTAAGGATTTGTGTTATAATTGAGAAAGTAAAACCTTAATTAAATTATTTGGGTTAGATAAGAATTTAAGGTATTGGATTATATATATTTTATAGCCCAAGTATTGGCCAATGAAATTAGTTAGAGGCCCAAACAATACATTAATTGAGTAGCTCGAATATTGTTATTGATAAGCCGAATTGAAGGAAGGGCATGATGGACATCTGATATTAGTAAAAGTGTTGGACTATGAGTGATTTACATGGTCGGTGGATAGAAAAGGAAAAAGGAGGAAAGATTGAGCATGTGACTAAGATTTATTTTGGTATTTTATTTGTCTAAAGTTGGTTACCAACTCTCAACCAACTATCCATCAACTCCCACCTACTCCTCTTATGTGTCATCTTATTATTTTGCCAATACTTATGGACATTCTTGCAAGCAAAGCTTTAGTGGTTAGTGTGGGAGAGAAAGAGCAAGAATTAGTGGGATCTAGTAATGCTACATGGCCGGTTATGGAAGGGAAGAAAAGAGAGGGTGGCATGTAATAAATTGAGCCACAATTTGTAAAGATATGTACAAGAATGCTAGTTATCAAATGCATAATGAAGCCACCTTATTTCACCAAGATTTCAAACAATCTAAGAGATATTGGAAGATATTGGGTCAAGTGGCAAGACTAGAAATAAAAGGAATGTCATTTATACCATTTTGTCACATTTTTTAATAAGTTGAGTGTAGATCTTGTCATGATCTTGGGTGGGTGAACTAACCCTAACCCTAATCTAAACCCTAAGAGTTTTTCGAACCCCAAATCCTAGATTTCTCAAAACCTAAACCCTAAGGGTTTGCAAAAAAATGGAAATTCTAGAAATAAAAGGAAAAGTCCAAAATGACCCTCTTGTATTTAATTAAGTTGGAGTGCAAATCTTGCATTACCTTTGGTTGTTCACCAACCCTAAACCTAAACCTAAACCTACCTTGGCATGTGACTTTTATATCTAGCATGCCACCTTGCAATGTATAGATACATTGTATCAATTTAAAAGACTAGAAAGAGAGAGAAAAGCTCCATTTTATTTTGCAAAACAACCAAGTCCCATCTCTCTCTATATTTCGGATCTTGGAGTGTGAAATTGTGAGAAACCAAGTTAGGATCGTGTAAAAACACATCAATAACAGATCATGCAGATCAGAAATCAAAATCAAGAGGATTATCACAAAAGGTATAAAATCCTAACTAGTTTATGTATTTGATTTTTGGTTATTTTGAACCATGAAGTTTATGATCTTGAACATGAGAACTATAGATCTACTTGTTAAATGGTGTATTATGCTTAGATCTAACTATTTTGAGTATTAAAAGTTTAATCAAAACAAGAAAAGCAAAACAGTTTTCAAACCTTAAAGAAAAAAAAAATCTAGTGGACTGCTGTCTCTAAAAGGAAAATTCCGGATTTGTTAGGGTGCTCTAAAAATTCTGGACTTGTGATATGTTGTAGTACACTAAATAAGCTTTCCATAGACTCCGGAACGGACTAATTCCGACTCCGGATGAAGTAGTTATGACGTTCGGAAGAAGCATGATCAAAATTGTGAAAAACAAAATTTTTGGAGAAACCAAGCATGATATGGAAATGATCTTATCTCTCATTCTACTTTGAATTTTCGAGTATGGTCAGTTTGTGGAGCTAGATATATGTGTTAGGGATAAAATCCCTTTGGAATTACTTAATTAGGTTGAATATTGAACAAGTTATGGGATTTCTCCCAAACTATTCAAAGATAAGAAAAACTGTTAGAAGGACAGTTTTTAACAGCCATTTTCGGGCTAACTTCCAGGAGCTTAACATATCCAAATATGGATTTTGATAGATGAAAACTGTAGTTCGGAAAGATACGAACCCAACAAAATTGGCGGATCTTTAATCGGAGTTATAGATTTCATTCTATTTAAGTTTTGGTAAAGGACTCCAAAACTGCCCAAGTGCAAAAAGTTGATGCCTAAAATTTTCCAGGGGCTGTTTCGGACATTTATTTAATGAGAAAACTTCTAGACTTTTGGAAAATGAAAATATATGGTATTATGTAGCTTGTGTCCAAAAATGAGTTAATTCCGAGTTAAAACGACCAAGTTATGACCATTACAATTTTTGTGATTTTCTGACGGAAATCGCTATAAACGGAGTTCTACAACTCCGATTGCCACGAAATTTAAAATGGAGCATCACGTTAACATATATAAGGTTATCCCAAGAGATGGGAATGTTTGGAGTTAAGCACGAGGTAGCTATTTTCTTAAGCTACGCACTAGAAATTAATTTTTGAAAAATATCAAAGGAAGTTGGAAAATTATGGAAAAATAATTTTTGTGTATGAAATACATGTATATATGTTTGACCAAAGGATAGAAAAATAATAAGTTGATTTGGAATTTTCATGAAGAAGAATAGTGAATTCAGGTTGCTGAAATGGAATCCAGGTTGCTGGATTAGTATTTGACTTACTAGGTGTTAACGAATAACCTATGAAATGAAAAAAGAGAATGTTAAATCATATAAATGTGATTCTAAGTAATTGTTAAGTGTTTAGGCAGAGTTTAATTGAAATTAAACTCGAGTATTGTCTGACTAGACTGTCGGGATGTTAGAATTGTGTCGGGTTCAACTCAGACTGAAATAGTTTGATCTGATACTAAGTCTTATGTAAATTATAGACTGATAGGCTTATGTGTTATGTGTTTAGATTATTCTGTGGATATAAATATAACAGTATTATACTGTGATGATATTATTCTAATTATTGGAGATCTATATTACTAATATTAGGTCTTCGGGGTAAAGCGTTATTAAATTGTGTTGCGCTAATCAACGGTTCAGGCAAGTTTTCTTTGTACTTAACTCTAATAAGAGTGTTTTATTCAAGCTTATGGTTAATCATTGCTGATTGCCACGAAAATTGTATTCTGTACATCTTGCATGTATAAGTCAGGTATGAAAGGCTGATCACCTTCATTACCAGTTGGTTATGAAATGTTTGTTCATGTATAATACTTGTTCAGTCAAAAATTTGTTCGTGCTAGTTCTCAATTATATTGATGAATTATAGCAAGCCCATTATTCAT
Organism: Panax japonicus; assembly: GCA_020205505.1. Taxonomy (NCBI): domain Eukaryota; kingdom Viridiplantae; phylum Streptophyta; class Magnoliopsida; order Apiales; family Araliaceae; genus Panax; species Panax japonicus. Next base: position 18,937,443 of record CM035101.1, on the reverse strand, counting down.
ACTCTTCAATCATGATATATCGTTATATTATTGTATATAAACTTGCTGGGCAACTTTCATGCTCACCCTTGCTATATCATGATAAAATATTGCAGATAAGGTGAATGCGTTCGGATACAGGAAACGATTAAAGCCAAGTTCAGCTTGGGATATAAAGTGCAACTAGTTTGTAATAACGTATTTGATAAATATTGTTGTGTAATAGATATTTTATGAAATGTGTATTAAGTTAAGGTTACTCGACCTTGGGGAATAGTGTGTAATGTATTGTATAAACAATTTATGTTTATATCTTCCGCAAACAGTTATAGAAATAGTATACCGGATTCGAGGTGATTTGGAACCTGGATTCGGGGCTGCCACAGTTGGTATCAAAGCTGTTGGTTATGAAGCTCAGGTAGGAATACCTGAGACCAATAACCGCAGTGATTAGGATAAGATCTAACTCACATAGAGTTAGTTGGTCGGTAAGATTCAAAGATGAATCTCGGCGAGTGTAAAGACACAGAGTTCCCTAACTCTGATAATAAAGTTGAACAGTAATGGTGAATAGATCGAGTCTAAAAGACTGAAAGTGCAGGGATAGAAGATCGTAAAACAAAACGATAAATGCATAGAAATAAATCGTAATATATACGATAAGATCACCCCGTGATCTGATAAGGTTATGACAGTCAGAAAGAATCAATCTTATGATTGAAAAGTTTACAGCAAGATGATGTGTGTAAGTTGTACTATGAAATTGTACTATGAAAACTCATGAAAGAGTTATGGATTATGAATACGAATTGAATTCGTATTGAAAAAGGGGGTTAAGATTAGGTGGGGATTTCAATGAGGACTCGTGTCAGCAACTGAGTTGTATGATTCCTTGTATGGGCGGGGAATTGTACTTGGTGTAAAAACTACTTAGTTGGTGGCATTGGTAATAATTGAAATATTGTGTCACGCTAGTTGTTATATACAGATAAATAGGTCATAGGTAGAGAATATAGGATTAAGTACGAGTTCTTAGAACTCATACTTATGTGACATTCTTGACTCATAGTTATATGAAATGTTTATGAGCCCCTCAGCGAACGGACGCCAAAGGTCAGACTAGGGTAAGTTCGTAAACTCATATAATTGTGGTCAGGTTATGAACTCATAAGTGTGGTTTTATGAACTAGGTATAGTTGTGTGTGAATGGAGTGTTAAGGATTATAGGACCAGATAGATTGTTAAGCATATGATCATTAGTGGAGACTTAGGTTTTCCTAAACCCCTATCTATGCTAGATTTCAAAATTTTGACAACAAGCTAAATACGCACTATGTGCCTTTTAAAAAAAATTGTTTTTATTTATCACTTATGTACCATGTGACCTGGTGCAGAGATGATAAAAAATGATGGAGTTATCAATGCAGAATTACTTGGTGTTGGATGTGATCTAAGGATCGTCAGCCCACTACAGTATGATGTAGTATGACAAAATCACCAAATGACGAAATCCTCAACGGACTGTAAATACAGTGCGGCATCATGACGTCATTCTCAAAAATGTTTTATTGAAAGAAATTTCCCAAACCAAATTGTTTTACTGTGGAATCAAATAAGACTGAGGTAAAATTTTTGTGCCTTTGGCAGTGATGGGAAAATAGATAAAATCAGTACTTGGCCAGTACAGGGCATATCGGGCTAATCACCCTTTGTGTCCGTAAGTAATGACGGTTTGCGGATGAATTTCCATAAAACCTTTACAAAAATGAAAAACAAACAGTCTATACGATTCCTCAGCACAGTTTTAAAATTTTTACCCTTGTGAGTGGTGTATTGGGTAGCATGTGAAATATGTGTGAATGGTGTAAGGTGCACGGTGTAAGGTGTAAGGTGAATTTCGGGGACGAAATTCTTAGAAGGAGGGGTGAATGTGACAACCCGAGAAATTAGATAATTTATGAAAATCATAAATGATTGATTTAAGGTTAAAAAATAGACCTAGACAAGAAATGAGTGTCTGCGTTTGATGTTATTGGGATTGAATTTTGAGGATTTCAAAATTCGGTGAAGGATATAGGTGAATTATTCAGGATTAAGGATTTATGAGAATATGTTTTGTGTTTATGGTTGTGTATGTGTTCAGAATGTGGTTAAGGGTCAAGGGTTGACCAGATTAATTATATATATGTCAAACCCTAATCGTATATTAAGAACGACAACGTTCAGTTTGAAAACCCTAACGTCTAATAAGAAACTCTAGAAATCGGTTCTGGAAACCCTAGTTTCTGTTCCGGGAATCCGAAACCCTAAATTCATGATATGAATATGGTGATTAAGTTAGAAAACCCTAACGATACGCTCAGAAACGTTAATTTCAGTTTCGAGAATTTAAACCCTAATTTGGGAATCCTAAAATGCAAAGTATTAAACCCTAAGGGTTAAAAAGTTATGTTTAAGGAATATGAACATTATGTGCTGGTTTTTATTTGTTTATTATATAAACAAACAAAAGAAACTAGTGTAACCCTAATTATATATTAGGAATGAAGGATTTAATAACTTAAGGGTTATGGAAAAAGAGAATTGTGGTATTTAGGATACTTGCTAATTCTAGGAGATTTATTTTATATATCTCAAATGATTAATTTTATAACCTAATTATAGCAAGTCTAATTGGGTTAAGGAAATAAGTGTGCATGAGTAAGGATTTTTGTTATAATTGAGGAAGTAAAAACCCTAATTAAATTATTTGGGTTGGATAAGAATTTAAGGTATTGGATTATATATATTTTATAGCCCAAGTGTTGGCCAATGAAATTAGTTAGAGGCCCAAGCAATACATTAATTGAGTAGCTCGAATATTGTTATTGATAAGCCGAATTGAAGGAAGGGCATGATGGACATCTGATATTAGTAAAAGTGTTGGACTATGAGTGATTTACATGGTCGGTGGATAGAAAAGGAAAAAGGAGGAAAGATTGAGCATGTGACTAAGATTTATTTTTATATTTTATTTGTCTAAAGTTGGTTACCAACTCTTCCACCAACTCTCAACCAACTATCCACCAACTCCCACCTACTCCTCTTATGTGTCATCTTATTATTTTGCCAATACTTATGGACATTCTTGCAATCAAAGATTTAGTGGTTAGTGTGGGAGAGAAAGAGCAAGAATTAGTGGGATCTAGTAATGCCACATGGACGGTTATGGAAGGGAAGAAAAGAGAGGGTGGCATGTAATAAATTGAGCCACAATTTGTAAAGATATGTACAAGAATGCTAGGTGTCAAATGCATAAAGAGGCCACCTTATTTCACCAAGATTTCAAACAATCTAAGAGATATTGGAAGATATTGGGTCAAGTGGCAAGACTAGAAATAAAAGGAATGTCATTTATACCATTTTGTCATATTTTTTAATAAGTTGAGTGTAGATCTTGTCATGATCTTGGGTGGGTGAACTAACCCTAACCCTAATCTAAACCCTAAGAGTTTTTCAAACCATAAATCCTAGATTTCTCAAAACCTAAACCCTAAGGGTTTGCAAAAAATGGAAATTCTAGAAATAAAAGGAAAAGTCCAAAATGACCCTCTTGTATTTAATTAAGTTGGAGTGCAAATCTTGCATTACCTTTGGTTGTTCACCAACCCTAAACCTAAACCTAAACCTACCTTGGCATGTGACTTTTATATCTAGGATGCCACCTTGGAATGTATAGATACATTGTATCAATTTGAAAGACTAGAAAGAGAGAGAAAAGCTCCATTTTATTTTGCAAAATAACCAAGTCCCATCTCTCTCTATATTTCGGATCTTGGAGTGTGAAATTGTGAGAAACCAAGTTAGGATCGTGTAAAAATACATCAATAACAGATCATGCGGATCAGAAATCAAAATCAAGAGGATTATCACAAAAGGTATTAAATCCTAACTAGTTTATGTATTTGATTTTTGGTTATTTTGAACCATGAAGTTTATGATCTTGAACATGAGAACTATAGATCTACTTGTTAAATGGTGTGTTATGCTTAGATCTAACTATTTTGAGTATTAAAAGTTTAATCAAAACAAGAAAAGCAAAACAGTTTTCAAACCTTAAAGAAAAAAAAAATCTAGTGGACTGCTGTCTCTAAAAGGAAAATTCCGGATTTGTTAGGGTGCTCTAAAAATTCTGGACTTGTGATATGTTGTATTACACTAAATAAGCTTTCCATAGACTCCGGAACGGACTAATTCCGACTCCGGATGAAGTAGTTATGACGTTCGGAAGAAGCATGATCAAAACTGCGAAAAACAAAATTTTTGGAGAAACCAAGCATGATATGAAAATGATCTTATCTCTCATTCTACTTTGAATTTTCGAGTATGGTCAGTTTGTGGAGCTAGATATATGTGTTAGGGATAAAATCCCTTTGAAATTACTTAATTAGGTTGAATATTGAAGAAGTTATGGGATTTCTCCCAAACTATTCAAAGATAAGAAAAACTGTTAGAAGGACAGTTTTTAACAGCCATTTTCGGGCTATATTCTGGAAGCTTAACATGTCCAAATATGGATTGTGATAGATGAAAACTGTAGATCGGAAAGATACGAACCCAAAAAAATTGGCGGATCATTAATCGGAGTTATAGATTTCATTCTATTTAAGTTTTGGTAAAGGACTACAAAACTGCCAAAGTGCAAAAAGTTGCTGCCTAAATTTTCCAGGGGCTGTTTCGGACATTTATTTAATGAGAAAAATTCTAGGCTTTTGGGAAATGAAAATATATGGTATTATGTAGCTCGTGTCCAAAAATGAGTTAATTTCGAGTTAAAATGACCAAGTTATGACCATTACAATTTTTGTGATTTTCTAACGGAAATCGCTATAAACGGAGTTCTACAACTCCGATTGCCACGAAATTTAAAATGGAGCATCACGTTAACGTATATAAGGTTATCCCAAGAGATGGGAATGTTTGGAGTTAAGCACGAGGTAGCTATTTTCTTAAGCTACGCACTAGAAATTAATTTTTGAAAAATATCAAAGGAAGTTGGAAAATTATGGGAAAATAATTTGTGTATGAAATACATTTATATATGTTTAACCAAAGGATAGAAAAATAATAAGTTGATTTGGAATTTTCGTGAAGAAGAATAGTGAATTCAGGTTGCTGAAATGGAATCCAGGTTGCTGGATTAGTATTTGACTTACTAGGTGTTAACGAATAACTTATGAAATGAAAAAACGAATGTTAAATCATATAAATGTGATTCTAAGTAATTGTTAAGTGTTTAGGCAGAGTTTAATTGAAATTAAACTCGAGTATTGTCTGACTAGACTGTCGGGATGTTAGAATTGTGTCGGGTTCAACTCAGACTGAAATAGTTTGATCTGATACTAAGTCTTATGTGAATTATAGACTGATAGGCTTATGTGTTATGTGTTTAGGTTATTCCGTGGATATAAATATAACAGTATTATACTGTGATGATATTATTCTAATTATTGGAGATCTATATTACTAATATTAGGTCTTCGGGGTAAAGCGTTATTAAATTGCGTTGCGGTAATCAACGGTTCAGGCAAGTTTTCTTTGTACTTAACTCTAATAAGAGTGTTTTATTCAAGCTTATGGTTAATCATTGCTGATTGCCACGAAAATTGTATTCTGTACATCTTGCATTTATAAGTCAGGTATGAAAGGCTGATCACCTTCATTACCAGTTGGTTCAGAAATGTTTGTTCATGTATAATACTTGTTCAGTCAAAAATTTGTTCGTGCTAGTTCTCAATTATATTGATGAATTATAGCAAGCCCATTATTCATACTCTTCAATCATGATATATCGTTATATTATTGTATATAAACTTGTTGGGCAACTTTGATGCTCACCCTTGCTATATTATGATAAAATATTGCAGATAAGGTGAATGCGTTCGGATACAGGAAACGATTAAAGCCAAGTTCAGCTTGGGATATAAAGTGCAACTAGTTTGTAATAACGTATTTGATAAATATTGTTGTGTAATAGATATTTTATGAAATGTGTATTAAGTTAAGGTTACTCGACCTTGGGGAATAGTGTGTAATGTATTGTATAAACAATTTATGTTTATATCTTCCGCAAACAGTTATAGAAATAGTATACCGGATCCGAGGTGATTTGGAACCTGGATTCGGGGCTGCCACAATATTCACTCTATTTAGCCAAATTTTTTATTTTTGTTTAATTGCTTCATTTGCTTAAATGTTTCTGCCAAAGCTTTAGGCTAACCAATTAATTCATTTGGCCTTTCTAATTTATTTGTTTAGGCCATATAAATTAGCATTGTCCAATATCTTAATTTATCTTACCCTAATTATTTATTAAGGGTTTTTAATGCACTCATTTTGGATTTTAAATACCTACCCATGTAGATTTAATTTTGTGACCCAATTAGATTTGCTATAATTAGGTTTAAAATAAACAATAAATTGAGATAATAAAATTAATCTCTTAGGTTAGTGTATATTTTAAATACTAGAATTCTCCAATAATATAACCCTTCGATTATTTAATTCACATCCCTAATATATAATATTAGGTTATAATGATTTCTTTTTAATCCTCTGTATATAATAAATAAATATATATACATATTTAGAATATATATATATATATATATATATATATATATATATATTTAATATCATACATGTCCCACATAAGTCATAATGTATTTATCATCCTTGATAAATAATTCTTAAATTCATTTATTAGTCTAGACTTTAATTCAATGCCTATTTAAAATTTCTTAATACAGTTTGCTGCATTCAATAAGCCTTTTAAATGTCTTGACATAATGGACTATATTAATCCAACTTTTCAATTTAAATACCATATTAATAACTTGCGTCATTTTTACATGTCTTTTTAACATCGAGGCTTGTTTCATATAGTTTTCCATATAAGTGAATTCGGTTTGCCGTATAGGTGAATTCGTTTTGCCATATTCTTAATCTCTTTTTGAACTTTTTATTAAATTTATATTACTTGAATACTAGGTAGGCTTAACTTAATTATCATCATAATACCTAGATTATCTCTTCCCAATTTAATATTTTTGGGTTCTATTAAATTACCCTTCAATTCACAAGCTTCTAAAATTAAGCTTTTCATTTATTCTTGTATGATTAATTTCAAATTAATCAATTTTCTTATTTGGCTAAAAAAAATATAAATAGCACATTCTTAAGTATATAAGTATTTATACATATACACATTTTCTTTAGCCTTTTAATATCTCTTCTATTGAAATTTATTTCCTTATAAAATTTCCACATACATTATTACATTTCACCATTTAATTCAAATAAATTTAAAAGTATCCTAATACTTTATATTTAATATACTTCAAGGGTACATATAAATCCATTCTAGGGTTTTGAACTTTTATAACCCATATTTCTCACTTTTATTCTCTATCTTCTCATTAATTTCATTCACATTTAATTTATTTGCATTGCTTTAAATTTTCAAACCATATAGGTTTTTCTCAAAATTTTTTAATTATTCCTCTATTTCAAGTCTAGGTTTTATTCTTTAACCTTTAATTTAATCGTTCAAGATCTTATACATTTTCGGGTTGTCACATCACCTCTAGAGGCCTAACACTTGGATGGATAACGTTGATCAAAGGAAGAAATCAAACCTAGTGAATTTAAGTTGGACTCAAGAATAATTGGAGGTGAACTCATATCTGAGGAAGCTAGTTTCTACAATGGTATGAATCTGATCTCCATCTCTTTTCTATTGAATTGATAATTAAGCACAAAGTATGATCATGGTGATGGTTTGTATGAAAAAATTTAAAATTTGTTTTCTCGCGCTTCCGCAACTTTTATGTTATTTGATTGCATAATTGTGATATATACAAATCTAACAGTGGTATTAGAGCCTAACTTTGTGCTAATTCTCAATTTTGTTGATTCCATGTATGTTTGATATGCGAATGGATCGGATTTTCTTGGCACTATTAATTTTTTCTTGTTCTGCTATGTGGCACGACCGCGCCGTCTCCGGTTCATTCTGGAGCTCTGTCACGCCCTAACCTAGAAATCATTTTTGGACTTGCAGTGCGGCCGCAACGGTTCTCAGTTCATTCTAGGCGCGGCCACGTACAACTGTAGAAACATAAATTTTTTCTTTTCTTCAATTAAATAAATGGTTTATTTAATTGATAAAAGTTTAAAATAAATTTGTTTATTTTATATGGAATATAATTTCAGATTGCTAAAAATTATAGGATTTGGATTTAATTTTTGATTAAAATAAAATAGTTTATTTTTTTTCAAAACTAAATTTTAGTAAACTTTTGACCATTAAATAATATCGATGCATATAAGGAATGGATTTATTATTCATGAGAAGAATATTATTTATTGATGCATATGGTGATACATATGATAATAAATGGGATTGATTATGGACTATTTACCGATGTGATTAGAATTTATTTTAGTTAGATGTATGAATGTTTGGGTTTTTATAAATGGGATCTGCATATCTCATTTTCTCTAGTTTTTCCTGATATAATTTATATCTCCTTCCTCTGGATTTCCCCTTGACTGTTGATCAAGGTTTCTATTTATGCAAATGGTTTATGTAATAGAATTAGTTAGAATTACTTGAAGAACCGGAGACCAGGGAGTAATGAGCGTTTGAAGCCCCGATTGAAATGGAACCCGGGTTTAAATGTAATAGTTATATTTAAATTCAGCTCTTGCACCCTATGGTTTGACCTTTTGGTTCACTTGGTGGCTAGTGAACCAAACTAGAATAAAAGTCCATAATCAATCCGAGTAGAATATAGTATTCTATATGTGTATGCTTATACTAAATATATTATGCAACATGCTTCACATGTTAATTAATATGACACATATTATATATATATATATATATATATATATATATATATATATATATATATATATGCAGTCCGGATATTAAGCTCACTCCTTATCCAACTCACCCGAGCTTACCCCCCTTTAGCGATAGACCCTGTGACGGTTCGGTCATACAATCATCGTCTATACTTCTAGCGACGCTATATGTTGTCCATCGCTAAAAGTATTGACGACAGTTGTATGACCAAACCGTCGCCGGGTCTGTCTCTAAAGGGGGGTGAGCTCGGGTGAGTTGGATAAGGGGTAAACTTAATATCCGGACTATATATATATATATATATATATATATATATATATATATATATATATATATATATATATATATATATATATATATATATATATATATATGCGTGTGTGTGTGTGTGTGTGCATGCGCTAAACAAGATGAGACAAATAATAACAAATCCCTTAAAGAAATTATATTAAGTCTTAAAAGTTCAAAGATATTTGGAATATCAAATGTCGCTTTCTAGCATGATAAAACGATAGAGTATCAGTAATCATTATAAGTTTGTTGTTTCGCACAAGGCTTATTTTAATTTTTTGAGATGTTTTTATCAAATTTGATGCTTATAAAAGAATTGAACAATGTTATTTTGTTGTGACGCGCATGAACAATGTTTTTCTCTTTGAATATATGGAAGTGATAGGTTAGACTTAACTTGGATAATTATGATTCGAATGTGTCGCACTTGATCATAATTATCTAAGAGGCAAAATGCAAGGAGTTACATATTGATGTAATTGACAAGAGTTGTCTACTTATTTATTTATATATAGTTTGTTATGTCGCACAATGCTATATACATTTGAAATAGGATCCTTATTCTCACTAGAAAATTTTTAATTAGATTTTGCCGAACTATATAAGTGAGGGTAATATAGTTTAAAAATAATAGTGGGAGATATCAATTTAAAACAAGACCTAATTTATTTTGGTACATTAATTAATTAAATGAATGTATGCTAAAATGTTGTCTTTTTACATGCAGAGTTTGAAAATGTCACACTCTCTATCACTGCGTAGCATACTTGATGCTAACAAACTGACCAGACCGAATTACACGGACTGGTTAAAGAATTTGTGAATTGTTCTCACTATTGAAAAGATTTCTTATGTCCTAAATTCGTCTGTCCCTACAAATGTTGTAGACTCAGCCTCTGAGGAAGAGAATGCTACTTTTAGAAAGTGATAAAATGATGCAACTGTGGCTTAATTCATCATGCTCGCATCCATGAGTAACGAGCTTCAGCGTCAACATGAAACTATGGATGCTCCTAATATATTGTTGCACCTTAAAGAGTTGTATGGTGAGCAAAGTAGGGCTGCTAGATATGAGATATCTAAGGAGCTCTTTCGATCTCGATGACTGAGGACCAGTCCATTGAGACTCATGTACTGAAGATGATCAATTTGATTGAACAACTTGAATAGTTAGGGTTCATCATGGATGGGTAGTTGAGTCAAGATTTGATCTTGCAGTCACTCTCAGACACCTTCTCACAATTTGTGTGAATTTTCACATGAATATATTGGATGTCAGTTTACCTAAATTACTTAACATGTTTAAAACTGCTGAAGGTCACTTCCCATCTAAGAAGAAATAAGTCTTATTGGTGGATGGTTCTTTCGAGAAAAGGAAGAGGCCCAAGGTATCTTTTAAAAAGAAGAAAAACAAGAAGGGTAAGGGTAAGACAAAAGTTAAGGTTAATAAGAAAATTGATCTAGCTAGCAAAGGAACATGCTTCCATTGCAATAAGTCAGGTCACTAGAAGAGAACTGCGAGAAATTTCTTGCAAAACAAAAGCAGAAGAAGCTTGGAGAAGATTCGACTTCCGATTAAGGTTTATTTATGATTGAAATTAATTTTTCTAAAAGTCAAACTTCTACTTGGGTATTGGATATCAGTTGTGGTTCTTACATATGTAATATATAAGAGAGAATATTAAAGGTAAAAGGTAGGAGTGTAACATTATTAGAGGATAAAAGCCAAATTTGAGTGATACACGAGTGATTCATCAATGTTTGAGCGAAATACGAAAGGGAGTGTGTGAGGAAATAATTTATCTAGTAACCTTTGTTTTGCAGCAAACTTGTATGGCTATAATTATGAAAGTTCTTATGGGTCTCTAAGTAATACTTTCCAAGGTAATATTGATACAGAGGCATATTTGAGATGGGATAGAAAAATGGAGTAAGAATTTGACTATCATGATTACTCCGAGCGGAGGAAGGTCAAAAGAGCAGTTCAAGAGTTCTCTGATCATGTAATTATATGGTGGGAGGTTAGCAAAAAAAGATATGAAGAGCATCCGATCGAGACATGGGCAGAATTAAAAATAGCAATGAGAAAGCGGTTTGTTCCAGTACAGCGAGATAGGGGAATGAGTATACATCTCATAAACATGTAAAGAAACCTTCAAGGCGATCAACGTTAGAAGATTATAGAAGGGTTAGCCGACATGTAAACAATGAGGATTCGCTTTAGAGACAGCCACAAGGCATTCCTAAGGCATTTAAGAACATAAAAGAAGACATCATGGAGGCGTGTCACAATGGATTGGAGGATTGTTGGATGCAGCTACAAAACACTTCTAAGGCGCAAAAGGAACAAGATCAACCGAGGAAGGAAGAAGATGGGATAGAGTATGCAGTCCAAGGGGAATTATTAAGTTCAAATGTTTGAGATGACGTCCATGATCAAAAGAGATAAAGAAATCGACAAAAAGAAATTGTTCAAAAGATTGATAGTGAGAAGGAAAAATTTGAAAAGAATAAGAGAGAAATAGAAAGAAAGAATGAAAGGATTGAGCTTAAAAGTAAATGAGAGAGTGAGCATAAAGAATAGAGAGAAGAAATATGTGACTGTGAAAAAGAGAGTGATACAGTTACCTAGCCTCGAGTTGTGAATAAAATGTATTTAGGTTAGGTAATTTTATTTCCTAGGATTATCTAGGTGCTTTAGTCCTCTCGGGAGAAGAGGACTATGATTTGATCTTCATTGTAATATCTAAAGTTTTTGCTTATTATACAAACAAATTTAGCAAAAAATAAAAGAGTGAGTTGGAAATTGATTTGTATTTTGAAAAGTCAGTGATTGTACATTCGTACAAGACGGCTCTTTTGAATACTAACAAGGATAAATCTTCTTTGTCTAGTTCTATTGTTTCTCTTGTGCAGGTTGTTGATGATATAACCCGTGCTATTATTCCATACCGATAAACTAATAGTATTCCCAAGGAGACGACAGAGTTACTTAGGTGGGTTGGAGAGTTGGTGAAAGTGGGTATCATGGGAGAGAACATGAGGTCATGTGTTATTCATGAGATCATACTACCTAAGGAGGATAAGATATCGAGCTTGTGCATTGATTTTGAATTGGTAAATAAGTATCAATATATTTTTCTTTACTTTGATAATATGTTTGATAGATTGCATACTATTTGTGTTTTATCTACATTTGAAGATGATGATGTAATGACAAAGCCTAATCAATTTAGCATGAGAATAAGTGATAAATGGATAATTATTTTAACATGTGAGTTGTATAGATGGATAGTTATTTCTGTTAGATTAACTGATGCATCTAGTGTTTTCGTCAGTTATTTAAAACATGTGCTTACTTGCATGAAATTCATTCTAGGTTTTTTATTCATGTGTTAAGTTAGGGTTTCATTCTAGTCAATCATTACATGATTTGTCGTTAGTTGACAATGGTAGTGTTAATGCTTGTCCGTTCGAGAAATTTTCCTTACATAAGTTGTTATCATATGGTTTTGATTCGAGAAGTGTTTATCATTAAGATGGATTGAGATGTGAGTTATTTGCATGTTTAGTTAGTTCACTTGGATTAGCTAAGGCATTGCATACCTCCATGGGATTGTTGAATCATATTTTGCAATCCTTCATGGGAAAATTTGTTATTCTCTATTTTAATGATATTCCGATTTTTGTCAACACTTTGGGAAATTCTTTAGCATGTGTTAAGTTTATTTGTGATCATCGTCGATATGCTATTGAATTTTCAACTTGTGATTGTAACCTTTTTATTCCATTGGTGTTATTATGGGATTTTGACTGTGTTAATGTCAATAGAAAGAGAAATGTTGGTTGTATTTTGCAAAATCGTGATAGAATCATATTCATCGAGGGAATCGCGGATCTTGCAATTCAATTCGATTCATGTATTGAGAGTCTACAAGGAAGTGTTTTGAATATTGTTCTAGTAGACTATTCATATGATTTTGCGTTATTTGATTTCTTGGTGATTAGACAAAAGGGACTTGTTGATTTATTTTGTTTTGTGTTTAATCCAGGAATTCAAGAGAGTTTACGTGTGAATCATAGCAAATTTCAAAATTTGATATTTGACCCAGGTGCTTTGACGAATGTGTTTCTGCGAAGGGCCGAGATCATTAGATTGACTTTTAATCTGGGATTTTATCTTTGGGACAATCTACCACATGAAGAGTTCTACATGATGATTTTTGATTCAGGAGGAGATAGAACTATTCAAATTCTTTCTTACTTTGCATTCAAGTTTATTTTAGTAGATAGTAGATTAGGTTATATAGTTCGTGTTTTGAAAGTAACTGGTCTAACAAGTGGAAGGGCATTGTGTTGTTTTGTTCTTGGCGGGAGTTGGGGTTTTGGATGATTCTTTTCATATTCTTACTTGCCTTATTAATTTTGTTTGTATATTTCATTTGCAAGTTGAGAATTAGGGTTATATATCATTTGATGCTACTAACTTGGTTTGTTTCAATGTAAGAGGAGATTTATGGATAAATACTTTTTAAGATGAGGGAATGTCAGATTTAAGGACAAATCTTTTTCAAGAAGAGGGGAATGATATAATCCTGGTCGGGCCCACATCAAACAACAATAACTCAACTCAATTTCCAAGTCAACGAATGGTTGCAAGTTGTTAGGCTGAATTTAGCCCAAGGATGCTTCCATTGGAGCTCAAGTCAATTGGGCACGTGTACATTGTATGGATAGGAGCTTACAATTTATCCCGCGACAAAACGAAGTTGGAATGCATGGAACGAATGAGAAGGGTTCAAGCTTCAAGGCAGTACGTTCATCATGCAACAGAGATCAAAGTTTGGATTTTTCGGCTTGTCATTTACATAATAACCACTTTAAGCCCAATTTTGACCTTGATCCAACTAGAATCTCTCAATCCTTGAAGAATGAAAGTTGTAGATCTATTCCTTATCTTTTCGAAGCCTCTTGAATCGTCTTAATCAAAATTCGGACGAGAACGTTGTGATCATTTTACCAAAGGACGTTCCAGTGGAAAATTTGGATTCGCCCGGCGAATTCGCCTTTGTCCAAATTCTTCCTGGCGCCTTCTGAACTCGCCCCAACCCATTCCTCTTTGTCTGGATTCACCCCGGTGAATTCCTTGGCCTACGAATCCACCCCGATGAATTAATCAGGTTCTAGTTGGGGTTTTATGCGCTTTGACATATTTGGACGCGGGTTTCCTTCGTAAATTAGATCTTTTGAGCATTTTTCATATTTCTAATGTAATCAAGACACTTTAAGTTAGAGATTTGATTCCAAAACACTTGTTGATTCCTTATAGGATTTCTAGGTTTTCAATTACTACTATTAAAGGCTTATGACTATAATTCATTAGACATTATTAATCACTGGATAGTATTCAGATTATTATCATTCTTGTGAGTTTATTCTCTACTGTTGGTTCTTTGAAGAATTCCTAAGTAATTTCTTTGAGATTTAATTTGACTTATCATACAACAATTCATAGTTGTGTGGGACGTCTTCTACCGCATCAATCGTCGATTGTACCGAGAATAACGCTTCAATATAAGCGAGGGGTCAAGGTGTCGTTTGTAATGACCCCAAAATTTATACAATTCAATTATCGACTTCGGTCGTTAATAACACGTCTAACTTCTGATTTTACATCATTATTTGATGTTAAACTTAATAAAATGCGGAATAATTTAAATTTTTCTATCTTCTTACTTCAATCCCCTGAATCAAAACCTTTACCATCTACATGACTTTGAATCATATATAATCCATGATTCACTTTATTGGAGTTAATGTATATGTATACTTACATCACAAATTGATATCATTTATACATTGGATAGCTCAAACTTTAACTTTACAACTCAACATAAAATATACACCATAAAACATTGAGTACATCTCATGAACCCTAATCATGATTTCAAGAAATAAAAACTTTAGCTAAACATATTAATCTTCGTGTATTATTTTTGATCCACGTCATTCAAGTAGCACATAGTGTTACCTTCATTCATTAACCTGCAAAAATGGTTATTTGCAAGGTTGAGCTTAACAGCCCAGCAAAATCTAATAGTTTTCATGGATCACGTAGAACATAGTAACATGCTCAACATATATCTCATAAATATTGGACTAACATAACATACATGTTATAGTTCATATAACAAGTATAAAGATATTCCTTACTCAATCAACATTCATCATCATAGTCATACATTGACTTTAATGTTTCATACTTTCAACATATATATAAAAAATCATGTTATTTGCAATAAAGATTTAAAATAGTTCATCATCAAGTTCTCATAACAAATTGGAACTGAAAGACTTGCCTTGATCGTTGTTTACCAATAACAGTTTACCAGCTTACATATATATGCACTTCACGTGAGCTACACAATTATATAATCATTCACATTAAATATTAGTCACATAGCAACACATAGTAGTTATAATGTAAACTTTACTCTACGTCTCATAACCCTTCCTATCATAAATACACAATGTTCAATTTGATTGTGTTAACTTTCAACTTATATCTCACTGTATTTCATATTTGATGTTCATTCAAATGTTTAAGTCTTGCTAGGACTACTTATTGGTTTTATATTAACACTATTCAATATCTTATAATATTCATTTCATTTGATTTAAAACACTTTTTACGTTCAATATCACTTATCACGGTGTTTCGACGTTTATTCGTCACACGCCCAATTTGTCTCTCTTGTTTGTGCTTAGTATGTGTATACAACTTATCTAATATATCATTTATTAATGTTAAGCATCATTATACTTCACAATATTCATGTTCTATAACTTAGAACAACATCATTTATCGTCAGAAGCACTATACTAGCATATGTATATGCCCGACGCCCTCCGATTGCCCCTGAAAATATAACAGTCCTAAAGATGACCATTTGGACTACTATTAAAGACCTCAAATTGAAAAACTTATATAATAAAAGTTGTAGGTCTGTTCGTCCTCATTCCGGATCATCTTGAATCACCTCAATCGGAGTTCGTATGAAAAGGTTATGGTCGTTTTACCAAACTAGGTCAAAATAGTCACACCTTGCACACTAGGGGCGCGGTCATGCCCAATTCCTTCACAAATACTGCACGCTCGCGTGACTTGGCAGCGCCCAGCTGCCCGCCCGCGCTCCTGGTCCACGCGGTTGCGCATGGCTACACCCAGATTACAGATTTTGTAATGTTCTAACTTCAAACCTTCATAACTTCTTCGTTTTAAGTCGGAATTAGTTGGTTTTCGATTCTATGAACTCTTGAAACACTGAACTACTCATCTACAGAATAATTTTAACATTTCAAAAACTTTAACAAATCAATTTAAGGGTTCCAATTCAATGTTCATGCTATATTTTCATGTTTTAAACACATTTAGCGAATTCGGTCGCCACGGCTTCGTTTCTTAACCAATTAACACGATTTAAACTACGCCGTTTTCATTTCTTCACATACTAACATAATCCAATACCAATTTATAGATTATAACACATATTACACATAAAATTTTATACTTTCTTAAGCCATTTTTTATAAACATACACTGTTATTAACTTTTCTCCCTACAAACCCAAATTTCATGAATTTGATATTCAAACAACACTCACATGTGATGATTAACAGAGTATAAACCCTTCATACATGTATATATATCAATCCAACATAATTATCAATAGAAATTCCAAAAATAAAGTTAGCATTAGGGTTATACCTTATTCCTTTGATTGTTTGCTAGCAAGAGATGATGACTAGATTTAGAATTCCTCTCCTTGACAATCACAGAGAATCCAAATCACCATATTTCCTCTCTTGCTCTCTCTCTCCAAACTCTCTGTGTATCCTTCTTCTCACCAAACCCTCTTTGAACTTAGCATTAAAAAAATTAGACATGTAGAAAATAAAACTGATATGGCCATCCTCCCACGCTCTCTTTCAGTTAAATAAACCAAAGGCCACAAGGCCTTGTTTGGCTACCACTTTATCCTCCAAACTAGATTATTTTAATAATATTATATTATATAGTTTCCACTTGTCATACTTTAGTTAATTGAAATAACTTTAGTTTAGTTAATTTAAATAACTTTTAATAATAATAATAATAATAATAATAATAATAATAATAATAATAATAATAATAATAATAATAATCTTATTATCATTATACTTATAATTAATAAATAATTATATATTTAATTTAATTAATAAATTAGAAACATCAATTTATTTAATTTATTTATTTCCAAATAAATTAAACAATTCATTTAATTTAATTATTTTCTTAAATATTAATCAATTGATTTAATTTAATTATTTCCTTAAATTAAATCCTTCAGATAAAATTATCATTACTCAATTTAATTTACATTAATCAATTTAGTTACTAAATTAATTCACCACAATTTTATCAACCATTTATTTATCTCAATAAATAAATAAATTTAAAATATTTATTTAATTCAATAAATATTTAAAATTAATTACTAAATTCATTTAATTCCTTCAATAGTTAACTTAACTATTAAACCTCACTTTCCTAATATATGAATATATATTTCTCTTCACGCCAGATCATATATTTCAACATATATAGCACGTATATATACATACTCAAACTCAAAATATCTCATAATAAGAATTTTAATTATTAAATTCTTATTTTAATAATTATAAAAAATCAGGTTGTCACATCTTCCCCCTTATAAAGATTTCGTCCTCAGAATCAACGAAACCTCCCTTACTCAGTTTTTACCAAATCTCTTTTCAAAATTTATGGTTGAATATCCTTAGCACATCACCTTAGTATAGGTTTTATTTATTACCATTACCACCATTCTTTATAACAATTCTTGTAAGTTTTATTTCATAACCTTTACTTAGACTCAATTATATTTGAGTATTACATATTCTTTGACCCGTTCATTATCTTTCTCTAAGAATCATTATCATATACTATATTCTCAAACTCTCGGGACATTACATTAACCCCTTCTTCTAAGAATTTCGTCCTCGAAATTTTTGACTTACTAATTTTCATTTATTTCATTTATCAAAATAGATTTTATGTTAATATCTATTTATTCATTAGGTTCTGCAAATAAATTCTTTCTCTAAGGATCTTTCTAAGATCATCATATTCCTCACCTTCACATTTCTCTTCTTTCTAGAATTATATTTCTTTCTTGAAATTATTATATTTTGCTTAATTTTTCTCATCCTTTCCACTTTCACCTTTCATAATAATAAGAATCTTCCACAATTTCTCAATAATTGGGAAGCGATATGAATAAGAGGAATTTAAAAGATTCCAAATCATGCTGAGGGGTCATCAGACCTTGAACTACGTCCCTAGGTTATCAAGTATCTCAACTTGAACCTTTAACAGTAATAAGACTATACGAACCTTGAACTCTTCTCCAGGTTTAACAGTGCATCACCACCATAAACCTTCTTCAACAGAATATTTAGCAATCACACAGACTGAAAACACTCTCTGCAAGTACTCTAGGTGATCAGCCTATTGTACCCCTACGTCGTGCACAACGTATTACATTTTAACTTCGTAACGACTATATGTGTTACTTTCGAAACCATTGTCTCCGATAACATGTCCCCTTTTATAGGGTTGTTCACCTCAACTTTTCAACATCTGAATCCGCACCAAAATAATTTGGTTTGGCATAACTTCTCAAGAAACTCTTGAATTTCATGAACATCTTTCAATATTCGTCTAGCTGAATCAAATAGCATAGACTTCTACAACAATTCGGACATCAGTCGAAATATATATATATATATATATATATATATATATATATATATATATATATATATATATTCTCATACCTTAAAGAAATCTCAAAAAAATTTTATGGCGTCATAATTATGACGTGGTCATACTACATCTCACCATAGTGGCTGACGATCATATGATCACATCCAACACCAGGTTCCATTGCATTGATGACTTCATCGTTTATCATATCACCCGATACATATAATTAAAATATTTTTTGAAAATTTAAAAATCTTTTTTTTTTCTAGTCGAAACAAATAGCATAGATACGCGAATAATAACACTGTTTAAAAAAATATTCTCTGGTTCACTAATGTGACCCAACATTTTATTTATTTTTTCAAAAATCAAAAGTATAACCATCGGCACAAAGTCAATTTGAAAATCTTTGGCTAGAAGATTTGGAAGATCTAATTTTCTCCATCCATTTTAATCTTCATACTAAATATTCTTGTATTTCAACTTATAGTCCTCCTATATCCCAAGTATAGTTCATCAAACTTACCGCACATTGGAAGTTTAGGGACTTGCCACAATGGTATGAGTTTAAGAACTTATCTTAGTCAGACCACAGGCGTCCATTCGCTGAGGGGTTCAAAACATACCATATTATTGTGAGTCGCGAACTTACCATATGCATTAATTTTAAGAACCGCACCTAATCCTAATAATATTTGACTAATCTTAATAGTTTCTAACTATCAAATATACATATGAGAAAAGAATCACCTTTTTGCCACACATACATTAAGGTTACGAAGAATCATAACTTCTTCGTTTTAAGTCGGAATTAGTTGGTTTTTGATGAGTAGGTTTTATACCCATGAATCCGATATTATTAAACTTAATTATTTCTATCTTTAATTGTTTTTTAGTATCTTTTTATGTGTTTTGTGTTTATTTCTTGTAGGTTGGAGCTGGAGGGACAAATTGGTCATTTCAGAGATGAAAAAGGTCAAAAATCATTAAAATTAGAGCTGAGTGGCATTTTTGTAATTACGTGGTCCTGGTCAAGCGCCTAGGCACTTGGAAATGGCTTGTGTTGAGCGCCTAGGCGCTCATGTGCGGTAAAAAGGAGGATTTTCTACTGCCAAGTGGGTTTTTGAAGCCAAAAAGGAATCTGAATGAGGTGGGAGACTAATACAAATAGGAGGAGACTTTAGAAAAGATGTATCACTTAATTTTTCAAGAGAATTGCAGAGAGAACAACGAAAGAAAACACGAAAAAAATTGCAAGGGCTGAAGATCAAAGAGAGAGAATTGGAGCAAATTCAGAGTTTCTTCTTCTCTTCTCTAGTTTTATCTTTTGTAATTATCTGGGATGTTTGGATTATTAATCTGGATTATGTTTTTCTTTATTATTATCATGAACTAAATTTTAATTAAGATTGCAACGGAACTTGGTATGTAGTTTAAATTGAACCTTCCCATTGAATGAATGTTAGTTTTTATTGAATTATTTATTATATCTTTTGCTTATTGATTAATTGTTTGGCCAACAATTATTGTGATAATCTATATAAAATTGGAAGATGGAGTATAGATTGAGATCTGGATATGATTACATCTGTTCATATAATCTGAATAGGGTTAATATGATTAACATATAGGATAGGAATATACCTATGTATCTTTTATATCCATTAAAAGAATTTGTGCGTAAAACCCTTATTAACTTGATTCACATAGGAATATAGTGAATTAATTGACTAGGGTGTTCCTTGTAATTTTGTGTCTTAAGGATCGGAGTTAGGAGGATTTGTTCACGTGTTTTGGAAAAAGTACGTGAATTTTATAAAGCATTCTTGGATAATGATTCATATTAATTAATTGATTTGAATGGGAAGTAAATTTATTTAAATGAAATACCAAGGGAAATTGTAATCTTAACATGTTAAATCTGCAGTTATTCTTGTGAAATTTTAATTTTAATTATTAGTTTAGTTAAGTTTAATTTTCAAATCACAAACAATATTTCGTAGTTTAAAATAGGATTAAATGCATTGGAATTAGTAATTGATAAATATTAGTCTAGTTCCTCGTGGGAATGATATCCTTGCTTGCTGAATATTACAATTAAATTGCTCTGTTAATTGAATCATGTATAACCCGACCCACATCTATAGATTTTCCTTGTGCAATAAAGAAAAGCAACACTGCCCGTCGATTTATAACATCACTCGTATGTCTACACGGCATCAACTTGGCACAAATAAAGGCATGACATGCTTTCTCGTAACTACTTAGTGTGGATGTAGGGAACAAAACAGCTTCTTGTTGATCTGTTAACTTCCATTTTGTTCCAGGTACACACAAAGCTTGAATGACCTCACTGTAGTCCAGCTCGTGATCTAAATATTGCATGTAGCTATTATTGGGTATTATGTTCAAGCCGTAGTAAGCATTTATTATCCTGAAACTGACCTCCACTGATTTTTCGCGAACCTAAATCATGTTACCAATATGATCTTTTGCATTGGTGTAGAATTCCTTAACAATTTTAACGACCAATGAATCCGGTTGGGCTATAAAGTTCGCCCATCTTCTACTCCAAATCATTTGTAGTAACTCCCCATCTTCTACCTCTTGACATAATCCACGCTCAGGAATTAGCGTGTTACTAGAGAGCGAATTGTAATATCTTTCGGACGCACTAGCACTTGTAAATCTATTTTGTCAAAATTAGTAGAAATGCCCGAAGTCTCACCTCTTTGCCTTTTAGTAGCCATGAGTCTGCTTGCCCAATAGATGATGTTCAGAGGCTTAGTATGGGCCAATCCTCTTTCTGACAATATATCGAACACTTGGTGTGTACAATTTTTGAACACTATTGTTAAGCACTCCCCTAAACTTAATTGTCACCAAATTTGACAATTACTAAGCACACTATCCTTACAATGCAATACAAGCAAAAATTAAGAGTACCCAAACCCACTTGAGCCAACACAATTAAACAAACTAAGTTCAAAGTACTAACTTAGCTATTATCCAAGCAATTCAAAACAATTTGCAATAAAATCTTGCACACTTACTTGGTTATAGCCAGATATGATGTTCCAATCAAAGTTGCAGGAGCAATTTGTTTGAGTTTTGAACACTTACTTCGAATAGATGTGTTTTGAATGACAATTAGTGCCCGAATTGGTGATAAAGTTTTCCCCGAATTGGTGATGAAGCTTGCCCAGATGGAGTCTAATTGGTAGGAGATTGAGTGTTTGGTTATGCTTATACAAGAAGAGGTTTGATTATCATGGGCTAGATTAGAGGAGAGCAATTTGAGTGAGTTTGTGTGGGCGTAGGAGAGCAAGAGAATGTTTGAATTTTGTTTGTACAAGGTGTGCCCAATTAGGGCTTATAAAACCTTTTCTCTTTTTTTCATGTTGCAGTAGGAGTGCCTAGGCGTTTGGGATTGCACTGGTTGGACCGCCTAGGCGGTTGGCTGCAGAATGCATTGAACGCTTGTAGCGCCTAGGCGCTTAGTTTGGCCTAGGTAGGAGCTCTTAGGCGCTTGGGACGAGTTGTGGCTGCTGACTTGGAGCACCTAGGTGCTTGGTTTGGCCTAGGTGGGGGCGCTTAGGCACTTGGTGCTCGTCTGGGCTACTGCAGCTAGGAGCCTAGGCGCTTGGCTTGGGCGGCAAGGCGCTTGGGCATGTCTGGGCCTCTTAGCTTACATTTTGCTTCTTTATGCTTCCAACCTGCATACCGCAACTTAAATTAAGACTTATTCTAAAACAATAAACTAAGATAAACTACATTCTAAAATAAAAGAAAACTAACCAACATTAAAGATTCGCCTAAAGTACTAAAAAAACATAAAATACCCTACACCACTAAGCAATTCAATAACACTAAAAATGAAGGACATGATAAGAAATATGAGAATTTGACAAATGGACATTCATCTATTAAGCTCATAAGTGCTTGGCTTCCAGGGGGCGCTGCCCCCTTGCAACCCCAGCCAGCTCACCGGCGAGCTGGGCAGCCGCTCGCTCACCGGTGAGCGAGACCCCCGACTGGGTAGTCGTAGTTGCCATTAGTCGAACCCGCCAAATAAGAAATCTTGTTTCCTATCCTGAAATCAATTGAAGATCGTGTTAGAGAATATAAGGGGTGTACAAATCCTAAACTATAAAAGTTTAACCACTAAATAAACTAACAATAAAACAAATAGAAAATAAAAATAATAAATAACAATAAAAATTCCTGGGTTGCCTTCCCAGTTAGCGCTTGTTTTATAGTCTTCAGCCTGACTTTCTTCTCTGTTCTAATCAGCAAGGTTGACCGATGTCTTTTCACGATCAACACAACCCCCATAGTAGTGCTTCAATCTCTGACCGTTGACTTTGAAATTACGTTTAGCATCCGGGTCTTCCACCTCCACAGCTCCGTGAGGATAAACTTTTGTAATGATAAATGGCCCTGACCAATGGGATTTCATCTTCCTTGGAAACAGTTTAAGCCTTGAATTGTATAATAGCACTGTTTGCCCTACTTCAAACTTTCTTTCCATAATTTTCTCATCATGCCACCTCTTAACCTTTTCTTTATATAACTTCGCGTTCTCGTATGATTGGAGTCTGAATTCATCCATTTGGTTCAATTGTAAGAGGCGATTCTCTCCCGCCGCAGACATATCAAAGTTTAACTTCTGAATTGCCCAATAAGCATTGTGTTCTAGTTCAACTAGAAGATGGCAGGCCTTCCCATATACTAACCTATATGGAGACATCCCTATCGGAGTTTTGTAAGCTGTACGATATGCCTATAAAGCATCATCCAACTTACTGGCCCAATCTTTCTGACTAGGGTTCACTATCTTCTCGAGGATTCATTTCACTTCTCGGTTAGATATCTCGGCTTGACCACTTGTTTGTGGATGGTAAGCAGTAGCTA
The DNA here is from genome assembly GCA_020205505.1 of Panax japonicus. Classification (NCBI taxonomy): domain Eukaryota; kingdom Viridiplantae; phylum Streptophyta; class Magnoliopsida; order Apiales; family Araliaceae; genus Panax; species Panax japonicus. Next base: position 18,913,519 of record CM035101.1, on the reverse strand, counting down.
TCTTATGAGTGACTCCGTACTTAACGAGAATAGCTGAGAACTACTTATTACAGAAGTGTGTGCCTTCATCACTAATGATTGCACGAGGAGTGCCAAATCTAAAGAAAATATTCTTTCGAATGAACTTAACCACAACCTTAGCATCATTGGTAGGCGATGCTATAGCTTCTACCCACTTCGAAACGTAGTCCACTGCTAGAAGTATATAGGAGTTGCTAAAAGATGATGGAAATGGTCCCATGAAGTCGATGCCCCAAACATCAAACAATTCGACTTCTAAGATCATGTTTAGTGGCATCTCTTGTCACTTTGATATATTACCCACTCTTTGGCATATGTCACATTTCAATGAAAACACACGGGCATCCTTAAAGAGTGTTGGCCAGAAGAATCCACATTGAAGCACCTTAGCTGTCGTTCTTTCTCCCACAAAATGTCCACCATAGTCAGATGCATGACATTGGTAGAGAATATTCTCCATTTCAACATCCGGAACACACCTTATTACTTGATCTCCACATTGTTTAAATAAAAATGGCTCATCCCATAAATATTATTTCACATCATGGAGAAATTTCTTCTTCTGTTGACTTGTCAAATCTGGCAGAAACACCTTACTCACAATGAAATTTACATAATCTGCATACCATGGAGTATCCATCCTTACCAAAAACAGTTGTTCATCCGGGAAAAATTCATTGATCACTGTTGTGTCATCTTTTTTTAGTTATGCATTCTCTAATCGTGATAAATGATCAGCAACCTGATTGTCTGTTCCTTTTCGGTCCCGGATCTCCAAGTCAAACTCTTGTAGCAATAATACCCATCTAATTAATCACGACTTTGCATCCTTCTTTGCTATTAAGTACTTAATTGCCGAATGATCTGTAAACACGATCACTTTTGTCCCAATCAAATATGAGCAGAATTTATCAAATGCATAAACAACTGCTAATAGCTCCTTCTCGGTAGTGGTATAATTCAGTTGGGCATCCGTTAATGTCTTACTAGCATAATATATAGCATAAAAAATTTATCCTTTCGTTGGCCAAGAACTGTGCCAATCGCAAAGTCGCTAGCATCACACATTAATTTGAACGGGATACTCCAATCTGGCGCTATGATTACAGGTGCGGTAACAAGTTTCTTCTTCAACACATCAAAAGCTTCCAAGCATGCTTGATCAAAGTTGAATGGGACATCCTTCTCTAAAAGATTGCAAAGTGGTTTCGTGATTTTGGAGAAGTCTTTTATAAATCGTCTATTGAAACCAGCGTGTCCCAAAAAACTTTGAATACCCTTTACTGAAATAGGTGGTGGCAGGCTCTCAATGGTTTCGATCTTAGCTCTATCAACTTCAATTCCTTTTGATGACACTCGATGACCCAAGATTATCCCCTCTTGCACCATAAAATGACATTTCTCCTAGTTTAAAACCAAATTCGTTTCCATACACCGTTTGAGCACGAGAGTGAGATTTTCCAAACAATAATCAAATGAATCCCCAAAAACTGAAAAATCATCTATAAATACCTCGAGATTTTGTTCGACCATATCGGAGAAAATAGCCATCATACACCGTTGAAATGTCGCCGGCGCATTACATAATCCAAAAGACATTCTGCGAAAAGCAAAGGTACCATATGGGCATATGATTGTCGTCTTCTCCTGATCCTCGGGTGCAATGGCAATCTGGTTATAACCTGAGTATCCATCCAAAAGACAATAATACTCATGCCCTGCAAGCCTATCCAACATCTGATCTATGAATGGTAGAGGAAAATGGTCCTTACGAGTGGCATTGTTCAACTTTCTATAATCCATACACACCCGCCAACCCGTAACTGTTCGAGTCGGGATCAATTCATTATGCTCATTTGCAACTACTGTCATTCCCCCTTTCTTTTGCACACAATGAACCAGACTTACCCATGAGCTATCTGAGATAGGGTAGATAGTTCCCGCATCCAACCATTTAATGATTTCCTTTTTTACAACTTCCTTCATGATTGGATTGAGTCTTCGTTGTTGTTCAATAATCGGTTTTGCTTCATCTTCCAATAGAATCTTATGCATGCAAATTGATGGGCTTATTCCCTTGATATCCGCAAGAGTCCACCCAAGAGCGGTCTTGAATTGCCGAAGTACCCTTAGTAGCTTTTCTTCTTGAACCTTATCAAGTGATGCAGAAATAATAACTGGAAAGGTAGAAGAAGAACCAAGGTGGGCATACCATAGATGGTTAGGCAATGGCTTATGTGACGCCCCTAAAATTAGGTATACATCACCCATCTTGAGTCGCCAGATACATGGTACAGAATTCAAATACAACTTACTAATACCACTGTCGTGTACAATACGACAAAATATAACTGTGAGTTTGAATACAATTATTGTCTACTAGAGATCATACAAACTCAAAAGGAGTCCTCAATACAATTATTGTCACACTATTTAATAGAATAGTGAGGACTACTAATACTATTCTCTGGTCCATCACTCCGTTCCCCGACTCGTCCCAGCTATATTCTCATTTCCTGAAGAGAACAGTGAAAGAAAGGGTGAGCTCAACTAGCCCAGTAAGAAATATTATGACTAAGATAATGCAGAATAAATTATCATTAGCCTTCAACAGTGTTAAACTGATAAAATATAATAAACATCAAGTTTAACTGCAGCAGAATCAGCAATCCATTAAAAGAGTCAAGTAGAAAATAAAATCTACTATCTTTTATGATTTAAAAGGTTTTTCATCACTGCTATAGCTGAGACTCAGCTTAATAAATATTCCACATCATCGAATCACCCCTGCACTACGGCCAAGGATATTCTTTAGTATCACGACCACAATTATTCATGCACTACGGGCCAAGAATATTTGTGTATTCATTAATGGTCATGATCATGCCAACAACTGTCCATCAATGCACTACGGGCCAATGAGGATTTTTAATTTTTACATCATTTGTAATATTACGGTCATGATTACACCGAATAATCCCTAGTCATAATCATACCAAGTCCATCTATGCACTACAGGCCACAGATGACTTTCAACAAAATATAAACATGAGGATGATGACAATGATATAAGAATTCAATAAAACAAGTTCAAGAATTATTTTATCCAGAAATTATTAACGTCCAAATTGTCAACATGATACTCTTTTGTAGAGTAAAATTCAAGAATGATCAGAAGAATATTTCCATGAAAGGATACTGGATGAAGCGCAAATATCAAGGATATTCCACTAATTTCATGGAGTATAGAAGTCAGAATTTTAATCAACTGAGTAATACCGAATATAATAACAAAAGATATCACCATGCATGCGATAGAGACCGCACAGATAGGTTATTCCAGCAGAATAATAATAACGGAACCAGGTCAGGAGAAATTCACACCGACAGGATGTTCCAACAGAATAATAAATGCAGAATAGTAAATGATGGAACCAGGTCTGGCGTATAGCACAGACATGATATTTCGACAGAAATGTAAAGACGGAATAGTAAATGGAACAAGGTCCGGCGTATAGCACAGACAGGATATTCCGACAGAAATATAAAGACAGAATAGCAAATGGATGTCACCAAGTATAGGGTATTCCGCGTATACAGGTTATTCCAACAGAATAACAATGAATGGAATAACATAAGGATTTCACCAAGTATAGGGTATACCGCGTATACAGGTCATGTATAGGGTATGCCCTTTTTACAGGTTATTCCAACAGAATAACAAAGAATGGAATAACATAAGTTCTCTTCAAGAAGAAAGAATAACACCCCTTACTTTATTAGGAGATTGAATACTGCAGTAGTGTAGTAACCGAATACACTTCTTCTTTCTCTCTTATTCTCTCTATACTTTCTCTCTCTATAGCTTGAACGAATTCATGAAAAATAATGAAGCCCTAGGCCTCTATTTATAGAAGATTTATTACTATTTACGAAAGTATTTACTATTTACGAAGGTAATTACTATTGACGAAGGTAATTACTATTTATGAAGGTAATTACTATTTACGAAGGTAATTATTATTTACGAAGGTAATTACTATTTACAAAGGTAATTACTATTTACGAAAGAGACTCTTAGATGATGACATATGGCCCCCCCATAAATAATTAAACTTACCACAAACGTCTAATAATAGACTCTTTATATACATCAAGGATTGAATAAAAATTACCAGAAATCATTTTATTTTTAATCAACACATATTTAATCTTTCAACAATTATTAATCATTTATAACTTGTCGTCTCAATTATTGTTTAAATAATATAACATATTATACAGATGAAACTGTGACAATAATTGAATCAATAATATAAGAGATATGATGCAGCAATTACTGTAGCAATAATTGAGTATAGCTGAGTGACTTCTCACGTAAGCATCAATAATCAATACCGTGTGCTACTATGCAGTAACGCGTATTACTGTACTTTTACTACCGAGTAGTTCAACAGTTTTAACGGTAACACCTCCGCCGTTATTTTATAGAAAGATAATTTTGTAGTTTTCTAACTACGACAATACTTCCGTTGTGGGGTCAACCAATGATTGTGCCGTCGTACGAATATTCCCCGACAAAAAGAATATTCCTCGACCAAACGAATATTTTATAACAACTTGCGTACTTTGCAAAATTTATAAATATTACCCACAACTATAACATTATATCAAATTTATTCCATAATATTCAAAAATAATAATTATAAAAATTCATCTTTATTTATAAAAACTGGGGTCTTACAACCTCCCCTTCTTATGAAATTTTGCCCTCGAAATTAGGGTACGTACCTGGTATGTCGAAGAGGTAAGGATACCTTGATTTCATTTCAGATTCTAACTCCCAAGTCATTTCCTCAACATCGTGGTTTCTCCACAAAACTTTGACTTGAGGTATAACCTTGGAGCGTAGAATATGTTCCTTCTTATCCAAGATTTGAACAGGAATATCTTCATACGTCAAATCTTCCGCTATTTCGTTCGGTTCTAACTCAATAATGTGGTTCGGGTCTTTCACATATTTACGTAATATGAATATGTGAAAAATATTATGAACACAAGACATACTTGGCGGTAAAGCAAGTCTATAGGCCACAGTTCCTATTCGATCGAGGATCAAAAATAGACTGATGAAACGAGGATTGAGTTTTCCTCTCTTTCCAAATCTTGTAACTCCTTTCCATGGAGTAACACGTAACAACACATGATCTCCTATATTGAATTCCACGTCCTTTCGATAAAGATCAACATAACTCTTTTGTCGACTTTGTGAGGTTTTTATACGTTGTCGGATCGTTTGAATCTTTTCCGTAGTCATACGTACCAACTTTGGTCCCAACAACGTTGCTTCACCCGCCTCATCCCAGCATACTGGAGAACGACACTTTCTTCCATACAACGCTTCGAATGGAGTCATGCCAATACTTGCTTGATAACTGTTGTTGTAGGAAAACTCCACCAATGGTAAGAACTTGTCCCAACTTCCCTTGAAATCAAGGACACAGAGTCTTAATAGATCTTCAAGAGTTTGAATAGTCCTCTCCGACTGTCCGTCCGTCTGAGGATGATATGCCGAGCTAAATCGTAAGTCTGTGCCCATAGCTTTTTGCAAACTAACCCAAAATTGTGAAGTAAATCTTGGGTCTCGATCAGAAACTATGGATACCGGCATACCATGCAGTCTTACAATCTCGTTTATGTACATACGAGCAAGACGTTCAAGTGTATAAGTTTCTCATATCGGTAAGAAATGAGCAGACTTGGTCAATCTATCAACAATGACCCAAATCGCATCTATGCCTTGAGAAACCTTAGGAAGACCGGTAACGAAATCCATGGTAATGTGCTCCCACTTCCATTCTGGAATTTCAAGTGGTTGCAATGGACCTTTTGGTACTTGATGCTCCGCTTTAACTCGTTGACAAGTTAGACACCTTGAGATAAACAACGCTATCTCTCTCTTCATATTGCTCCACCAAAATGTATGACGAATATCATGATACATTTTGGTACTCCCGGGATGGATTGCAAACGGTGTATTGTGCGCCTCCATCATAATTTTATACTTTAAATCAGGGTCGTTAGGAACACAAAGTCTGGAGTTGACTCGAAGTATTCCTTCTTCATCGATTCTTGCTTCCGGCATAGCACCCTCTTGCACTTTCTTCCTCATACGCATCAGCTCCAGGTCTGTAGCTTGAGCAGCTTTAACTTTATCGATTAAAGTCGGTTCTACTCGTATATTCACCATCGTCACATGCGTCCCTGGAGTCTTTAACTCTATCTCCATCCTTTTCAAGTCATACAAAATGGGCCCTTGCATTGACAATATCGCACACGTACTTGCATGTGATCTTCTACTCAATGCGTCAGCTACCACGTTTGCTTTTCCAGGATGGTATTGGATGGTATGATCATAATCTTTCAACAGTTCAAGCCAACGTCGTTGTCGCATGTTGAGTTCCTTTTGAGTGAAGAAATATTTGAGGCTTTTATGATCCGTAAAGATCTCCACTTTCTCCCCATACAAGTAATGCCTCCAAATTTTAAGTGCAAAGACAACAGCTGCCAACTCTAGATCATGAGTAGGATAATTCTTCTCATATTCTTTGAGTTGTCGCGAGGCATAGGCTATGACTTTTCCATGTTGCATGAGAACACATCCCAGCCCTTTGCCCGAAGCATCACTGTAGATGACAAAACCCTCCGAGCCAGATGGTATTGTCAGAACAGGTGCTGAAATGAGTCTCCTCTTGGGTTCTTGAAAACTCTTCTCACATTCTTTGCTCCAATCGAACTTTGTATCTTTTCGAGTCAGCTGAGTCAATGGAGTAGCGATTCTAGAAAATCCTTCCACGAATCTCTGATAATAACCAGCTAAACCGAGAAAACTACGTACTTCGGTCACTGATTTAGGTTGCTTCCAGCTTTGAATAGCTTCAATCTTTGTTGGGTCAACAGATATTCCATGATTTGATACCACGTGCCCAAGGAATGCTAATTCCTCAAGCCAGAACTCGCATTTCTTCAACTTGGCATACAGCTTATATTCACGAAGCTTTTGGAGTGTCAGCCTCAAGTGTTGCTCATGATCTTCACGGCTTTTGGAATAAATAAGGATGTCATCAATAAAGACGACCACAAAGTGATCCAAATATTCCTTGAATACTCGGTTCATCATATTCATGAAGGCAGCAGGAGCATTAGTCAATCCAAAGGACATGACTAGGAATTCATAATGCCCGTACCGAGTTCTAAAAGCCGTCTTTGGAATGTCATCGGTTCTAATCTTCAATTGGTGATACCCAGAACGAAGATCAATCTTTGAAAAGAATTTGGCTCCTTGCAACTGGTCAAACAAGTCATCAATACGTGGCAATGGATACCTATTTTTGATGGTGACATGATTCAACTCCCGATAATCAATACAAAGTCGCATACTCCCATCTTTCTTCTTCACGAATAGAACAGGAGCACCCCAAGGAGAAGTACTAGGACGAATAAAGCCAATGTCTAACAATTCCTGCAGTTGGGTTTTTAACTCCTGAAGTTCAATAGGAGCCATTCGATATGGGGCTTTAGAAATGGGTTTTGTACCGGGTTCAAGGTCGATAAAAAATTCAATCTCACGCTCTGGGGGTAGGCCAGGAAGTTCTTCGGGGAATACGTCAGGAAATTCATTAACAATAGAAATATCGTTCAAAACTGACGTATTTTTGTTTAAATCTGTGACATGAGCTAAGAAAGCTTGACATCCGTTTTTTAATAAACGAATAGCTTTATGGCTTGAGATGACCGTGATTGATTTTAATGGTTTGGTCGCTTGAATTCACATAATAGGTTGATTAGGAATATGAAAGCTAACAACCTTATGGAAACAATCAATTTTTGCATGATGAGTAGTTAACCAATCAATCCCTAGAATCACGTCAAATGCAAGTATTTTTAATGAAATAAGATCTACAGGTAATGTGAGGGTACCGATTTGAACCAAACAAAGTATAAACAGTGGATGTAATGAAGGTTTCTCCCAACGGAGTTTCCACAGATAAGTCAAAGTCTAATTTCTCTAGAGTTAAATTTAATCGATGAGCGCAAGTAGGAGAAATAAAAGAATGGGTAGAACCGGTATCAAATAAAGTATAGACTTCGTTAGAGTTTATGATAAGCTTACCCGTGATGACCTCATTCGGGTTCCTTGCTTTCTGGGAGGCTCTCCCTTGCACTACCGGCTTTGACCTTTCTGGGACGGCCTTTGGTGCCTCCATCCTAGCTGAATTTGTCTTTGGTAAATGACAAAATCGGGCTAAGTGACCTTCTCTTCCACAATTATAACATGCTTTGGACGGCATCGCGCAATTTGGACTGATGTGTCCCTCCCCTCCGCATTTGAAGCATATGATAGGTGGTCTTTCTCCTTCCTTAACAACGGGTGCTGGTGCTGACATCTTTCCATCATTGTTGAATCTCCTCTTTTTGAAATGTCCATTCTTATTGTTTTAGCCCTGATTACCACCGAAGTGGTAACCATTTCTGGCCTGTTGATTCCCTCCACGCTTGTTGTCACCGCTTCGATGACCACTCTCGCTGGTATTATAATTTTGCCGGCTGCTCTCTTTTAGTTGAGTTGACTCGTTATCGCGCTCCACTAACTGAGCCCTATTTACAACATCTGAATACAAACACAGTTTATGAGAAATAAGATGTTGACGTATCTCCGGCTTCAAACCTCTTAAAAACATTCGCGCCATTCTCTCTTCATTATCCACCAAGTGGGACGCAAACCGTGATAACTCTGCAAATTTTGCCTCGTATTGCGACACGGCCATATTATTTTGTTCCAACTTAATAAACTCCACCTCCTTCATGTGGCGAATACTTTCGGGAAAGTATTTGTCATTGAACAGCTCCTGGAACTTTTCCCAAGATATCTTCAGTACAGCAGGTTGAGTACGTTTTACCGATTCCCACCAGTAATCTGCCTCTCCGCGCAACATAAAGGCGGCAAAGGGAACCTTTTGCTCCTCGGAGCATCCCAAGACATCAAATATCTTGGTGATCTGCTTTATTCATGTTTCCGTCATAAGTGGTTTTGGCTCTCCCTTAAACTCCGGTGGTCCCAGCTCCTTAAACTGTTTAGCGGTGACCGCCCGAGAGTTTCCCGTGTTTCCATCTACGTTTTGGACAGGAGTCGCTCTCGCCTGCTGTTGCATGAATTGCATAAAACCTCTGAACATTTGATCATTCATCATTTGGTCAGTGTTGTTATTTGCATGAGGATTGTCTCCTTCTTGATGCACATTATCCTGATTATTGATATGTGGTGAATCAACGATCGCCTGTGCTCCATTGCTATTCTCAACATTCTCAGATGTCATTTTCAGATACTGCCACAAAACAAAAGGTTAATTTACATGTAACATATTATCCCTATATTCTGACCGACCAATAAAATAGCACATAAACTTAGGTAGGTCATACTAGCGAAGGAATTCCCCGTCTCTCCCCTCCTAGTACTATTCTCACATCTTAGCCAAGGATCATATCCCTAAGCTTTGATACCAACTGTGACGCCCCCAAAATTAGGTATACATCACCCATCTTGAGTCGCCAGATACATGGTACAAAATTCAAATACAACTTACTAATACCACTGTCGTGTACAATACGACAAAATATAACTGTGAGTTTAAATACAATTGTTGTCTACTAGAGATCATACAAACTCAAAAGGAGTCCTCAATATAATTATTGTCACACTATTTAACAGAATAGTGAGGACTACTAATACTATTCTCTGGTCCATCACTCCGTTCCCCAACTCGTCCCAGCTATATTCTCATTTTCTGAAGAGAACAGTGAAAGAAAGGGTGAGCTCAACTAGCCCAGTAAGAAATATTATGACTAAGATAATGCAGAATAAATTATCATTAGCCTTCAACAGTGTTAAACTGATAAAATATAATAAACATCAAGTTTAACTGCAGCAGAATCAGCAATCCATTAAAAGAGTCAAGTAGAAAATAAAATCTACTATCTTTTATGATTTAAAAGGTTTTTCATCACTGCTATAGCTGAGACTCAGCTTAATAAATATTCCACATCATCGAATCACCCCTGCACTACGGCCAAGGATATTCTTTAGTATCACAACCACAATTATTCATGCACTACGGGCCAAGAATATTTGTGTATTCATTAATGGTCATGATCATGCCAACAACTGTCCATCAATGCACTACGGGCCAATGAGGATTTTTAATTTTTACATCATTTGTAATATTACGGTCATGATTACACCGAATAATCTCTGGTCATAATCATACCAAGTCCATCTATGCACTACAGGCCACAGATGACTTTCAACAAAATATAAACATGAGGATGATGACAATGATATAAGAATTCAATAAAATAAGTTCAAGAATTATTTTATCCAGAAATTATTAACGTCCAAATTGTCAACATGATACTGTTTTGTAGAGTAAAATTCAAGAATGATCAGAAGAATATTTCCATGAAAGGATACTGGATGAAGCGCAAATATCAAGGATATTCCACTAATTTCATGGAGTATAGAAGTCAGAATTTTAATCAACTGAGTAATACCGAATATAATAACAAAAGATATCACCATGCATGCGATAGAGACCGCACAGATAGGTTATTCCAGCAGAATAATAATAACGGAACCAGGTCAGGTGAAATTCACACCGACAGGATGTTCCAACAGAATAATAAATGTGGAATAGTAAATGATGGTACCAGGTCCGGCGTATAGCACAGACATGATATTTCGACAGAAATGTAAAGACGGAATAGCAAATGGAACCAGGTCCGGCGTATAGCACAGACAGGATATTCCGACAGAAATATAAAGACAGAATAACAAATGGATGTCACCAAGTATAGGGTATTCCGCGTATACAGGTTATTCCAACAGAATAACAATGAATGGAATAACATAAGGATTTCACCAAGTATAGGGTATACCGCGTATACAGGTCATGTATAGGGTATGCCACTTTTACAGGTTATTCCAACAGAATAACAAAGAATGGAATAACATAAGTTCTCTTCAAGAAGAAAGAATAACACCCCTTACTTTATTAGGAGATTGAATACTGCAGTAGTGTAGTAACCGAATACTCTTCTTCTTTCTCTCTTATTCTCTCTATACTTTCTCTCTCTATAGCTTGAACGAATTCGTGAAAAATAATGAAGCCCTAGGCCTCTATTTATAGAAGATTTATTACTATTTACGAAAGTATTTACTATTTACGAAGGTAATTACTATTGACGAAGGTAATTACTATTTACAAAGGTAATTACTATTTACGAATGTAATTACTATTTACGAAGGTAATTACTATTTACAAAGGTAATTACTATTTATGAAAGAGACTCTTAGATGATGACATATGGCCCCCCATAAATAATTAAACTTACCACAAACGTCTAATAATAGACTCTTTATATACATCAAGGATTGAATAAAAATTACCAGAAATCATTTTATTTTCAATCAACACATATTTAATCTTTCAACAATTATTAATCATTTATAACTTGTCATCTCAATTATTGTTTAAATAATATAACATATTATACAGATGATACTGTAACAATAATTGAATCAGTAATATAAGAGATATGATGCAGCAATTACTGTAGCAATAATTGAGTATAGCTGAGTGACTTCTCACGTAAGCATCAATAATCAATATCGTGTGCTACTATGCAGCAACGCGTATTACTGTACTTTTACTACCGAGTAGTTCAACAGTTTTAATGGTAACACCTCCGCCGTTATTTTATAGAAAGATAATTTTGTCGTTTTCTAACTACGACAATACTTCCGTTGTGGGGTCCACCAATGATTGTGTCGTCGTACGAATATTCCCCGACAAAAAGAATATTCCCCGACCAAACGAATATTTTATAACAACTTGCGTACTTTGCAAAATTTATAAATATTACCCACAACTATAACATTATATCAAATTTATTCCATAATATTCAAAAATAATAATTATAAAAATTCATCTTTATTTATAAAAACTAGGGTCTTACAGCTTAAGTTCCAAGGTGGGCGGTTCTTCTAAAGATGATTTCACCTTTTCATCCGGCTTTCCCAAAAAATCCAGAAGTTCAAATTTTTGAAAACATCGTGTGAACTTGGGCGCTGATTCTAACATTTGAACCCATTCTAGCAAAGTTGAATCATCAAATAAATTTTCACTAACCAATGCGGTTTCAAGAGGGTCTTCATTCACAAATTCACTAAATACCTCTCTAGTTGCTTCTTCAATCAGATCAACTTCAAAGAATTCTTCCTCTCCCTTCTGGAATTTCATAGCCTTTAAAACCTTAAAAGTTACTTCTTCATCTTGGACTCTCATCGTTAACTCTCCCTTTTGTACATCAATTAATGTCCTTCCAGTGGCTAAAAATGGTCTTCCAAGGATAATGAGTATGTCTTTTTCCTCTTCATAGTCCAACACAATGAAGTCGGCTGGAAATATGAATTTGTCCACCTTCACTAATATGTCTTCCACAATGCCCCTAGGGTATGTCACTGATCTATCTGCGAGCTGTAAAGAGATATTTGTTGGCTTTGGTGCTGGTTATCCCAACTGAGTGTAAATCGAAAGCGACATCAAGTTAATACTTGCACCCAAATCACACAAACATCTATTAAAGAACTGGGGTCCAATCGTGCAGGATATGGTGAAGCTACCCGGATCCTTCAACTTCGGTGGTAACTTTCTTTGCAGAATTACGCTACATTCTTCTGTCAATGCTACAGTTTCAAACTCCCCTAGCTTCCTCTTTCTTGCTAAAATATCTTTCATGAATTTTGCATATCTAGGCATTTGTTCTAAAGCATCTGCGAATGGAATGTTGATTTGCAGCTTTTTGAACACTTCTAAAAATTTTAAAAACTGTCTATCTAATTTCTGCATTTGAAATCTTTGAGGAAACGGCACAGGTGGTACGACTGTTGTTTGTTTATCTTCTTGTTGTTTTTTCACAACTTTTTCCCCAGATTTACTTTCTGAATTTCCACTCTCTTTTTCACCATCCTCGACAGAAATTATTTTCTTTTGTCCGCCTAAATCTATAGTCAACTCCTTCCTACTTCTGAGTGTAACTGCCTTACATTGTTCATTTCCATCATTCCTTGGATTTTTCTCCGTATCACTAGGTAAAGAACCTGGAGTTCTAGTATTCAAAGCACTAGCTATCTGCCCAATTTGGTTCTCAAGGTTCTTTATTGCAGCTGATTGGTTTTTCGTTGTGACTTCAAACTGAGTTGCCAATCTTGCCAACAATTCTTCCATTTGTGATAGCTTATCAGGTTGATGAGGTTGTGGGTGTTGTTGAGATTGTTGATGTGGCTGAAATCCAGGTGGATATGATTGCCTTGGAGCTTGTGCTTGAGCATGTGACTGATTATTACTCCAAGAAAAATTTGAGTTATTTCTCACTCCTGGATTGTAACTATTTGGATAACTACCCTGCTGCCTGTTATAACTGGAAACAAACTGGACTGACTCGGGATTTATTGCACATTGATCACTTGAGTGGCTACCCGCACATATTTCACAAATAGTTTCCATTTTCAGAACTGGTTGTATCCCAAGTGCATCTATCTTCTTTGTAAGAGCAGAAATCTGAGTTGTCACTTGAGCTGATAATGCTGTCATCGCATCCACTTCATAAACCCCTACTGTCCTTGGTTGAGTCGTTCTTGTTGTTGGCCACTGATAATCATTATCTGCCATGGTTTCAAGCAACTAATACCCATCATCACAATTCTTGGCCATAATAGCTCCTCCCACTGTAGCATCTATACTCAATCTCACTGTGCTGAATAAATCGTTATAAAAAGTTTGCACCTCAAGCCATTTAGGAATCCCATGGTGTGGACATTTTCGCAATGAGTCTTTTAATCTCTCCCATGCTTCATATAGTGATTCTGAATCGTGTTGAACGAAAGAGAAGATATCGTTCCGCAACTTTGCTATTTTTGCAGGCGGGAAAAACTTTGCAAGAAATTTCTGGGCTAGGTCGTTCCATGAAGTAATCGAGACTGGTGGTAGTGAATGGAGCCAACTCTTAGCCTTATCTCTGAGAGTAAATGGAAACAGCCTTAGCCTTATTGCATCCTCTGACACATTATTGTACTTGAAAGTATCGCAAATTTCTATAAAGCTGACTATGTGATCGTTCAGATCATCATTTGGTAACCCTCCAAACTGACATGAATTTTGAATCATCTGTATTATCCCCGATTTTATCTCAAAACTTGTAGTAATAATGGTAGGCCTCGTAATACTCGACTGAATTTCAGTAACCCGCGACGTAGCATAATCCCGCAGTGCTTTTTGCTCTTCTTCAGCCATAGTATCTTTCTTATCAAGTGCCTCTTTGGTTTCTTTAACTCACTTACGCAAATATACATATTTGACTAATCTTAATAGTTTCTAACTATCAAATATACATATGAGAAAAGAATCACATTTTTGCCACATATACATTGATAGTGCGACACCAACATTCAATGATTATCAATGTGATAAACCGAGTGCAAGCATAAAACCCTCGCCTATACAAAGGTTTGTACAACTCAGCCATCATATGAGTCCTCAATTGAAATCCCACCTAACTATATCTTACTCTTAACTTGATTAATACGAATTCCTCGTATCACATTATTTATAACTCCTCGTGAGTTTATCTCGTACTATATCATAGTATATTATCTTTATAGCATCAAGCTATAATTATTCAATCATTACATACCATCTTCCTTTTATAACTTAAATAGACCACGTCGTGATCTTATTCTATAATCATCTCCCTTAAAATTCTTTTCTTAACTCGTGATCGTTTTGTTTTACAATCCTCTTTCTTTTCCTTTTTCATCATTTATGACATTATTCGTTATCTTGGCTATTGGAGTTAGGTAACTCCTATTTTTTATCGTTATATCTCTTCAAGATTCTTCTTTGAAATTTCTTGATTATATAACAATTCTTCCTTTAAGAATTCCAAACTTCATTTACATTGCTCAACATTTCATTCAAGTTCTACATTTTCATCATATGTATCCATTTTGTATACTTGGTACACATCGAGTCTCTAACAGTTTCAATATGGTACGTTGAGTGGTTTCCCACAAACAACCAATAAACTAGGTTCCGAGTTGCTAGTTCGTATATACCTCCGCTCTATGAAGGAATTTTTTAGCCCAGACACCATTCATCAACCATTAAAGAGTATAACTGTACCATACTTAACTATAACTTTTTATTCTTAACTTCTTTATCCTTCTCTTCTTATAGACATTGTCTATTTATTATCACCTTACGTCCTTATTATTGGAGTTGGGTAACCCCACATTCATACTCCTTATAACTCTACGAGATTCTTCTTTGAATCCTCTCACGCATGTTTTAATCCCTTCTTTATAAATTTCATAAATTACTTCTTATTATTCAAACTCTATTTGAGCTTATTCTTTCATTATCTTCATCTTCCTTCTCTAAGGTTATAGCCTACGGTACTCCTACCTAAGGTTTATAACCTACAGCTCTAATACCAACTGTAACGACCCCAAAATTTATACAATTCAATTATCGACTTCGGTCGTTAATATCACGTCTAACTTCTTATTTTACATCATTATTCGATGTTAAACTTAATAAAATGCGAAATAATTTAAATTTTTCTATCTTCTTACTTCAATTCCCTGAATCAAAACCTTTATCATCTATATGTCTTTGAATCATATATAATCCATGATTCACTTTATCGGAGTTAATGTATATGTATACTTACATCACAAATTGATATCCTTTATACATTGGATAGCTCAAACTTTAACTTTACAACTCAACATAAAATATACACCATAAAACATTGAGTACATCTCATGAACCCTAATCATGGTTTCAAGAAATAAAAACTTTAGCTAAAGATATTAATCTTCATGTATTATTTTTGATCCACATCATTCAAGTAGCACATAGTGTTATCTTCATTCCTTAACCTGCAAAAATGCTTATTTGCAAGGTTGAGCTTAACAGCTCAGCAAAATCTAACAGTTTTCATGCATCATGTAGAACATAGTAACATGCTCAATATATATCTCATAAACATTGGACTAACATAACATATACATGTTATAGTTCATATAACAAGTATAAAAATTGAGTTCCTTACTCAATCAACATTCATCATCATAGTCATATATTGACTTTAACGTTTCATACTTTCAACATATATATAAAACATCATGCTATTTGCAATAAAGATTTAAAATAGTTCATCATCAAGTTCACATAACAAATTGGAACTGAAAGACTTTCCTTGATCGTTGTTTACCAATAACAGTTTAACAGCTTACAGATATCTGGACTTCACGTGTCCTACACAATTATATAATCATTCACATTAACTATTAGTCACATAGCAACACATAGTAGTTATAATGTAAACTTCACTCTACATCTCATAACCCTTCATATCATAAATACACAATGTTCAATTTGATTGTGTTAACTTTCAACTTATATCTCACTGTATTTCATATTTGATGTTCATTTAAATGTTTAAGTCTTGCTAGGACTACTTATTGGTTTTATATTAACAATATTCAATATCTTATAATATTCATTTCATTTGATTTAAAACACTTTTTACGTTCATTATCACTTATCATGGTGTTTCGACGTTTATTTGTCACACGCCCAATTTGTCTCTCTTATTTGTGCTTAGTATGGGTATACAACTTATCTAATATATCATTTATTAATGTTAAGAATCATTATATTTCATAATATTCATGTTCTATAACTTAGAACAACTTCATTAATCGTCAGAAGCACTATACTAGCATATGTGCATGCCGACGCCCTCCGATTGCACCCGAAAACATAACAGTCCTAAAGATGACCATTTGGACTACTGTTAAAGACCTCAAATTGTAAAACTTAAAGAATAAAAGTTGTAGTTCTATTCGTCCTCGTTCCAGATCAGCTTGAATCACCTCAATCGGAGTTCATATGAAAACGTTATGGACGTTTTACCAAACTAGGTCAAAATAGTCACTCCTTTCACACTAGGGGCGCGGCCGCGCCCAATTCCTTCACAAATACCGAGCGCACGCGCTCCTGGTCCGCGCAGCCGTGCATGGCTACGCCCAGATTACAGATTTTGTAATGTTCTTACTTCAAACCTTTATAACTTCTTCGTTTTAGGTCGGAATTAGTTGGTTTTCGATTCTATAAACTCGAGAAACACTGAACTACTCACTACAGAATAATTTTAACATTTCAAAAACTTTAACAAATCAATTTAAGGGTTCCAATTCAATGTTCATGCTATATTTTCATGTTTTAAACATATTTAGCGAATTCGATCGTCACGACTTCGTTTCTTAACCAATTAACACGATTTAAACTACGCCGTTTTTGGTTTCTTCACATACTAACATAATCTAATACCAATTTACAAATTATAACACATATTAGACATAAAATTTTGTACTTTCTTAAGCTATTTTTCATAAACATACACTGTTATTAACTTTTCTCCTTACAAACCCAAATTTCATGAATTTGATACTCAAACAACACTCACATGTGAAGATTAACAGAGTATAAACCCTTCATACATGTATATATATCAATCCAACATAATTATCAATAGAAATTCCAAAAATAAAGTTAACATTAGGGTTATACCTTATTCCTTTGATTGTTTGCTAGCAAGAGATGATGACTAGGTTTAGAATTCCTCTCCTTGACTATCAAAGAGAATCCAAATCACCATGTTTCCTCTCTTGCTCTCTCTCCAAACTCTCTGTGTATCCTTCTTCTCACCAAACCCTCTCTGAACTTCGCCTTAAAAAAATTAGACGCGTAGAAAATAAAACTGATATGGCCATCCTCCCACGCTCTCTTTCAGTTAAATAACCAAAGGCCACAAGGCCTTGTTTGGCTACCACTTTATCCTCCAAACTAGATTATTTTAATAATATTATATTATATAATTTCCACTTGTCATACTTTAGTTAATTTAAATAACTTTAGTTTAGTTAATTTAAATAACTTATAATAATAATAATAAAAATCTTATTATAATTATACTTATAATTAATAAATAATTATATATCTAATTTAATTAATAAATTAGAAACATCACTTTATTTAATTTATTTATTTCCAAATAAATTAAATAATTCATTTAATTTAATTATTTTCTTAAATATTAAGCAATTGATTTAATTTAATTATTTTCTTAAATTAAATCCTTCAGATAAAATTATCATTACTCAATTTAATTTACATTAATCAAATTAGTTACTAAATTAATTCACCACAATTTTATCAACCATTTATTTATCTCAATAAATAAATAAATTTAAAATATTTATTTAATTCAATAAATATTTAAAATTAATTTTTAAATTTATTTAATTCCTTCAATAGTTAACTTAATTATTAAACCTCACTTTCCCAATATATGAATATATATTTCTCTTCACACCAGATCATATATTTCAACATATATAGCACGTATATATACATACTCAAACTCAAAACATCTCATAATAAGAATTTTAATTATTAAATTCTTATTTTAATAACTTATAAAAATTCGGGTTGTCAAGTCGGTGGTGTCCATTCAACGCATATTTCTGAACGCGAGCAATTGTACCAAGATTACCATCTACATATATACGAGAGGTTAAGGTGTTGCAAGCAATTCACACAAACAACTTTGCTTGAAATGATCCGGGCGACGATCACCTCACTCAAGCGTGTCGTGGAGTCCATCACTTATTGGATTTCCTACTCGGTGGTGTGGAAGAGTGGATGAGTTGTTCAGTCTCCGAACCACTTAAAAATATCTTATATTCTTTACTTTTCATCATTTAATTGTTATATCTGTTTTAATTGTTGTATATATGTTAAGTGGTTGATTTTCAAATAACTAAATTCAGAACTAAGTTTTCAATCAATCATTAAGGGGAGTTTTCTAAACTAATATTCCACTGTGCTAAAATTAATTGAACAAATTATTTATCTAATAACGACTTTTTAAACAAGCAAAAGTAATTTTAAAGATCTATTCAACTACACATTCTAGATTTTTATTGTGCTTTTGGGAAACAAGGTATATTAGTAAAGATTTTTGTACCTGAGAGTAGCATGTAAGTTCCGCATATGTTTTGTAAAGAAATAATTATTTTTATGATATAATGAGATGTAATGAATGAATAACAGTAGAAGATATCGAGTGAAGATAAAACCGAATTTGAGAACGTTAGAGCAATATTCTCAATCGTTACAAAAGGTAAGAAAAAGTAAGTGAGGGTGGTTGAACCTCCACACCTTCCCACATGGTCGTGCTTTGGCCCCTTTCTATCTTTATTTTTCCTTCATATTTATCCTATCAACATTCTAGAAGCCTTGACTTTTATCTTGACCAAGTTTGATTGTTTGGTTAACATATATAAAACTTACAATTATAATTGCATTTTCCTATTTACAAAACTTTCTAAAATTTTTGGAAATTAAATATAGTCCAAAGGACTAAGATCGCCACTAAATTGCTCAAAGTACCATCAAGTTGCTATCGCAATTCTACGGAGCCTCATTCCTTAGTATGAGAAGATGCACACGATTTGCAAACTTGATATCAAATCCAGTCAACTTGCAATCAAAATCCCCCGGCAAACTCCAAGCTAATTTCATACACCACATCATTACCATATAATCTAGGGGACAAGATTTTACCTAGCAAACATCTAAAACCCTCCTCATACTACTTTCTTAATAGATGTTGAACTAACATTAATCCCCAAAATTTAATGATCTGTGAGTCGTAATTTACGAGTCAAGTCTCGGCCACGCTCATTCTTTTCATTAGTCAGTTGCTAAACAATGGCATCAGATGCCAACACAGGGACTCCATCGATATTTGGACCTTTTAGCGCTACTAGAACCTACTCGTTGGCAACCATCCATTATCACGACAAATCACCTAGAACAAAACATGGATTATTATTGTATTTGAGACGACTTTAAATGTGGTCCAAAAAGCCTATGTTCTTCCAACTAATAAGGTTGGCTCAACATGCCATTAGTAACCTTCAAATTACTGTGAAATCAAAAACTTTTCTTACATATAGCATAATGAGCATCTAAAATTGCTCAAATCTCATTCATTATACAACTTTGAAAGTTTTTTTATGCTATTATATACATCCATCAGATCAGTGAGCAAAAATGAATGCACCTTTGTAGAAGATTAGTTAACTCCAATATCTGAGTTTACATCGAGGAAAACTTAATACGCTTATGGAGCCCCTCCAATAGACCCAAAAAATTGAGGTCAATATTTTCATGATTGCAATGCAACATGGATTATGCTGCCGGGAGTTCGGGCACTCAGCAAAGCCAACAGACGCTCGTGATGTTGTGTACATTGGTTTTATCGCGTCTTCTTTCCAATCTTGGGATTTTTGCACATTCGGATATGTTGAGGAGTGACTTCCACCAGTTCATCTTCCTGGATGTACTCTATGCAGTCATCCAGACTATAATCCAAAGGGGTATCAAGAACCACTGCAGATAATCCATCCATATGAGAAATAAGACATTATTCAGTTCAACAAAGCAAGACTTGCTGCTCAACTTTATATTACACTTTAAAACAAGAAAGCGTTGGCGGAAGCATGATTAAATAAAAGGCTCAAGTCAAGACCATTAGTAAGTAAACCATTCTTTCGAGCAACATTTCCAATGTATTGCAAACATGAAATCTTGGACGGTCAATATTTTCTTTAGGATTTTTTTGTTGAAAAGCACAATATGATATGGTTTTTACGAAGAAATTAAAAAAGTAGCATGCAAGGACAGTCATATTGTGCTTAGCCAGTATGCAGTCATTTTCCCTTGGCCAACTCTGAAAAGTATTTATATTTAAGTTTCCTAGATAGCAGCATTTTTGCAGATGAACGAGCATCCACGGAAATAGGTGATCTCTTTCTGTTGTAATTGATCATAAGCTTAGTACAATCTAATTCAATTTGTGAAAGATTTCATACCGGATATCAGGTATGGTTACAGCTTATAAATGTTACTGAGCAGTTTACCTGTTACTTCCTTATTGGAACGCACGTTGGTTGCAGCTTTTTTCTTGCACACATTCAGTGATAGGTCACCAGGCCGCTGATGAATGCCAACAATCATACCTTTATAAACCTCTGCTCCAGGGCTAATAAACATCTGTCCTCTTTCTTGTGAACTAAATAGAGCATAAGATGTAGTGGTTCCATCCTCAAAAGCTACCTATAACCAATCAATGGTAATACTTAAATACAAATGGTATAGGGGTTGAACTCATAGACTTACTCAGAAGTCAAAGAATTCCACATCAAATTTTTATCTTTGACAACGGTCACTTTGTTTAAATCGACAGTCGAAATTATTTTCAAGAGAAACCCACTAAAGACGCTAACATATGTTTTGTGGATGTAAAACCTAACATATTTAATGCCTGGAAAAACAAACAAACAATAAATACTAAACTGTTAATAATGGCCCAAGGTTTATGCAGTTGTTGTCAAAAAAATGTTTTTTGAACCTTGTGCAAACTCAAATCTGATTCGAACAAGATATTTACCAGTGAACCTTGATCACGTGTAGATATATCACCAGCCCAAGGTCCATAGCTATCAAATATTGTGTTGAGAATTGCTGTGCCTCGGGAAGCCGTTAAAATTGCATTCCGCAGTCCAAGAAGTCCACGAGTTGGTATCTTATATTTGAGCAACGTTGTTCCTTCAGATCTAGTAGAGAAGTGAAACCCGTATTTGTAGGAATTATTACTGACAAATGGAACGAAGGACATACAAAGATGGAAAAGCAAATAAAGGGAATTAACAAAGTAATTAGACCAGAAAAACAAGACTGAAACCGTGATCGGGAACATTGGTACATTATTAGTCTGTCTATAAATGCAACTCTTTTAAGAGGACTCCTGATGGGGACTTCAAGTCAAGAACAAAGACGAGATTTTTTATATTTATTATTTAGAGTTTTTATTTTGTTTAATATAAAAGTAGTTGATGTGATTTATGTATTTTATTTATTAATGGGAATTTAGGATATTAATTAGTGATTAGGAATTATTAATAAGGGGTATTTTAGTAGTTTAATATTTTATTATTCCCCAAGTAATATTAGGTTTACAGAATAATGATATTGAAATTGATTATTTCATTCATATCGTAGAGGTATCCTACCGTAGAGGTATTTTATCTATCTTGGTGTTGATACGTGGAGTGGATACACTTGAGAGATCCTAGTGGTCTAAACGTGGAGTTTAGATCCTAATTTATTTTCTGTTTACTCTTCATCTTAAATTTGTCCTACATCATTTTGGTATCAAAGCCTAAGATTTCTCTATTAATTTTTCAGTTTTTGGGAGATCTCAAGTTTTCAAAAATAAAATAAAAAAAATCACAGCCGGAATTAATGTTCACTGTCGGAGTTACCGTTCATCGCCGGAGTTACTTTTCATAGTCGAAATATTGTTCATCGCGGTAGTTCACTGGAAAAAAAGAGAGTAGAAGAAGGCTCTTGTTTAGGGAACAAAAGAAGAGTAACCCTAATCTTTAACTTATAAATATTTTCTCAAAATTAAAATTTAAATCCCATGATTTTCTTACCTTTTCAATTTTAGCCCCGTAGTTTGTACACTTTTCACTTATACCCTTTCATCCTTTCTAAATCAACCCCTACACTTTCTGAATTCATATTTTAGCCCCTGTTTTTTGTATTTTCTTTTCAGTTAGGCCCTTAAGTTATAAAAAAAAGTTTTATTTTATAATCCATTGTCCCAAACACCTAATGTCTCAAGCCACTAGAGAATTGATTGTCGAAGCAAAAGAGTATATTAGGTTTCTTGACGATGAAAGTGACTGAATATACTACCTTATTAATGCATGTGGTCATAAATATTTGA
This sequence comes from Panax japonicus, assembly GCA_020205505.1. Taxonomy (NCBI): domain Eukaryota; kingdom Viridiplantae; phylum Streptophyta; class Magnoliopsida; order Apiales; family Araliaceae; genus Panax; species Panax japonicus. The sequence continues at coordinate 18,890,452 of CM035101.1, read as the reverse complement.
AACACAAGCATGAGGAGCTTAGATGGGATATGGTTGATGCACAAGATTAACTTGGAAAATTGGAATGTCAATATCAAGATGAACAAAGGAAAGCTGAAGCAAGGAAACGTCAACAAGTTAAAGTAAGAGAACTTCAAAAGGTTACACAAAGAATGATTTCTATATGTTCTTCTATAAAAGAAGGCCTTATTGACTTGCGGGAACATTTTCAAGCAGAGCAAGAGAAAGAAAAAGAGGATGTTCCAAACTTTGGAACAACAGACAGTTGTGTATCCATGGAAATTCTTAAAGTTTCAAAAGTTGAACCAGAGATTATGTATGAGGAAACATCTAACATAGCTTTTGAGTTGTTTGTTACCGAGGAAAGAACGATTCGAGAAGTTGATCCAATCCAAGTTGACTTTGTTGTTCAAGAAAGCGTAATTTCAACACCTTTGAATACGAAAGCGACACTCTCATCAATTATATTTCCAAAAAATTTGAGTCTTACCTCATGATGATGTTGTCAAAGGTGTCCATTGCAGAGGAGTTCATTACTTATTCTCTTATATTATAGAACTCGAGGTCGAGTTTTCTCCAACAAGAGGAGAATGATGGGGACTCCAAGTCAAGAAAAAAGAAGAGATTTTTTATATTTATTATTTGAAGTTTTTATTATGTTTAATATAAAATAAGTTGATGTGATTTATGTATTTTATTTATTAATGAGGATTTAGGATATTAATTAGTGATTATGAATTATTAATAAGAGTATTTTTGTAATACCCGGTAAAATAATAATAATAATAATAATAATAATAATTAAATCCATATTTTAATTGGGCTTTTCTTATGTTGGGTCAAATTGTATTTAATTTGTGTGAACTATAATAAGTACGTGATTACATTAATTTGGACTTTTATACTAATTGGGTCTATTTTGTATTTGGTTAATAGTAAAATCCTATTATAATTAGGAGAGTTAGTAAAACAAAATAATAATAAATACTAAAACCTAATCATACATGCGGTACAAATCAAAAAAGAAAAGAAAAAGTGATTGGCGGCTGCGCTGTGAAGAGAGAACAAAGGAAGGAGAGAAGAAAAGAATTTTTACACTGTAATTTGGAGAAGAGAAATCAACCAATTCACTTGTTGCGTATGAAACAAAAAGGTACTGACGTATTGTAGCTTCGCTAGTATTAATGAATTATTGTGGCTTATCTTTGATTGATATCCGAAATTGATTGAACAGTATGAAGTAATGATAGCTTTTTCCTATATATAAAAAAAAAATTCGCCAACGTGATGCGAAAAGCTGCTATAATGAATTAAGATACCTCATATAGTTTTTAGGCCTGCAACTCTTGCAGGCATGGTTTTTGTTTTTAATTTTTTTTATTATTTTATTTTATATATATATATAAGTATATTGTGTTAAAAATTTATTTTTTTCCTTGTCATAAAGCGTATAACGGAATTGATAAATCGATTGAGGTTATGTATATTAGTTTGAATTAATTAATTTTGCCGACATAGTTATAAAAGTTTTAATAATAATTTAATAGTATATTGTTATTAATGATTGGATTGTAATAAAACCTTATTAAATTATTTAAATTGAACGGAGGGAATTTAAAGAGTTTTTTTTTTTGAATATAAATTTTGGAGTATTAATAATTGATAAAAGACGATGATTAAAGGTATATTAAATAGATTATGAATTATTTTGGGAATTATTAGTTTGGATTGTTTTTAATTTGAGGTGAATATGTTTAAATTGTGAATGACGTTTCGTATTTGATATCGTTGGCATTTGAGGGTAAGATTTTGTGGAGTGTGCCATAAATGGTTTGGAAGTATCAGGTACGGATTCCGTACTCTTTCAGCGATACTTTTGTTACATTTGATTTATTCGTTTTGTTTCCCGTTTCAAATTCTGTTATTATTTCACATAATTGTTTATTTCACATTGGACTCGTAATTGTACTCTTTGAATTAGGATATCATGTTTAGTATTTATTTTTGATAATTATAGAGCGGTACATGTTGTTACCTTCTTTTGAGACCTTGTGACCATAATTTGATTTGGTTCAACATGTACATATAGAACCCTTTTATTGGTATTATGTCGCATGTGTTGTGACATGATATTTTTATTAGAATATACCGTAGGGTATACCTGAGCTATAACCACCTGTGGGGGTACCACAGGCATGTCGTCTTGGCACGAGAGACATGACACTTTCCGTGGCAGTGTGATTAGTCCACGGCGTCTCCGTTTTGGGCTCCGGAGTAAGTGGGCCATTTGGTGTTTTGTTGTGAGAGGCGTATGGGTTAACCCTAGTTTTCTGTTCTGCGGATTTGTGATGTTGTGCCAAACACACCTATCCGATTTGCATACATTTGGATTCGCGGTCCAATGTGTGATTGCCTGTGTGGCATTATTTCGATGTGCCTGTGTGGCATTATTTTGACTTGCCTGTGTGGCAAGGTATATTTCTGAGCTCATTCGGTATGAAATAACTCTAGCCGTTTGTTTCAGCCTATTATTTTATTGGATTAGTTTTGTTGGTTTTTGTTCAGTTCAAGTCATTGAGTTAGTTACTTCAGTTCGTTATTTCTTTATTCTTTTATTGGTTTCGTCAATTACGTTGATTCAGATATATTCATTACGTTGATTCAAATATATTCCATTCAGATCTTTGGATATTATATTTTTGTTTGTATTTGCACTTGAGGCTTTGTTCAGTATTTTGTTTCAGTTATTTTCGTATATCAGTTGTATATCTGTATCCATACTGGGCAATTGGCTCATGCTGTGTTTTTCTTCCGGCAGGTTTGCAGGGGTGATTCAGGGCTAGCTAGTGTGATGAGAGAGTTGCCCTTGACCATCTAGGTTGTTTCAAATTTTAAGTTTGATTATTTTGACTCTATTTGGAGAATTGTATTTAGTACGTTATTAATGGATCACCACTATTAATGTTTTGAGGTTGTTAGTGCTCTGTTTTCTTATTTTCAGGTTTGTTGTGCTTTGCACGTGACCTCCCTTTCCTTTTCGGGAAGGGGGTGTTACAGTTTTAGTCGTTTAGTATTTTATTATTCCCCCAAGTAATATTAGGGTTCGAGTCTCTTTAAATAGTGATGTAATCCTCACAAATTATTTAGATTACAGAATATTGATATTGAAATTGATTATTTCATTCATACTGTAGAGATATTTTATCTATCTTGGTGTTAATACGTGGAGTGGATACACTTGAGAGATCCTAGTGGTCTAAACGTGGAGTTTAGATCATAATTTATTTTCCGTTGATTCTTCATCTTAGATTTGTCATGCATGGCTGCATCAACTCCCAACTTTATCAATAAAATGTTAAAAAAGTTTGCTAGTGGATGTAATACTTCTACTGAAATTCCAATATATCAAGCAGTCACCTATATGCAGGAACCTGGTGTGTTATTGAAATTCCACATAATCAAAGGGGTTAGTAATATATGTATATTCACCAAGTAATCTTTCCTCTATTATCCACCAAGCTGATATATGAAACAGAGTTATACATTATCCAGATATAACCACACTCGGAAATTGTCATTTAACGGAGGATCTTACTGAAACATTGTTAACAATCTGAATAGACAACTCACTACCACAAAACTATGCGGGTTAAGGGTGAAGGAAGAACAGTAACTGAGCAATAAAGTGAAGGCAATAGCTAGGAAGCATTTTGCCCATCATGGGCTTCATAATCTTGGCTGAACTCCCAAAATTATTAACCATGATTATAGTTGGCAGCTATATAAAAGAAGTTTAACCACCGATTTAATGGAAAATAAACTATTTTACATACCCAAGCCCTTGCATATCAATCATCTGCCCACGTCTTCTACCGAGAAGTTCAACCACCGAGCCCATGTGTTCTTCAGGTACCTCAACAGTGGCAATCTGTGAGTAGAAAATATTGGTTTCAGAAGCATGGATGACATGAAACTTGGGAATAATACATCCTTAAACCAGGGATTATCTCGGCACATTCTCTTTAGCAACTAAGTCATCATGATTTTGTTTTGCAACAGTTTTTGCATAAAAAAATCAATTTTGAACAAAATAATTTGCAATTTCAGCAACAAGTTAGTGGTCTCTAAGCCTTTCTAGAGACATTCAACATAATGAATGTATCTGCCCAAATAATTGTTTTGAATTGGTTATAAACAATATTTATATTCCACTTTCCATATATACAAAAGATAAGTTAAAATAAACAGTCACCTCAAAAGGTTCAAGTAATTTGTCGTCTACTCTTTTATTGATTGCAAATTGTTTTGAATTGGTTATAAACAATATCTATATTCCACTTTCCATACAACAGATAAGTTAAAAATAAACAGTCACCTCAAAAGGTTCAAGTAATTTGTCGTCTACTCTTTTATTGATTACTTTAGGGGGTCCCACCATGAACTCAAATCCTTCTCTTCGCCTGAAATTTATATGGTTATATGTATATGCATGAAAAAGATGAATAATTCAAACCATCAATTAACTTCTTACATGTTCTCTATCAGTATGGTAATATGTAAAGTACCCCGTCCACTAACAATAAATGTATCTGCAGTTTCACCATCTTCAACTTTCATAGCCAAATTTCTCTCAATCTCACGGTAGAGCCGATCTCTTAGGTTTCTACTAGTAACATACTTTCCCTACAAGGGGAATATAGAAGTTTCCAACTGTTAAACATTAAGAGGAAACACAACATAAAACCTGAACAAACAATTAGGCTTACTAAAGAACAAAAGTCAAAATTGGTAGGCAAAATGTTTGCGAACAGACCATACTTCAATTACAACTTCAAAGTACACCTCTGAAAAAATGTTTTATTTATCTCACATAGTAATATGAGCACAACTAGATTAGGAGACTGACAAATTTAACAGTGCAAAAAAGGCAAAACGGAGTTGCTGCAAGGCTTGCGTCTCTAAGTGGGCAGACAAACATGCCTACCAAGTTTTATCATTTCTCAAGGGCAAAACATGACCATACCTCAGAAAATATCACTCAGTACAAAATAACTACATACTACAAGTCTTCCATAATTAACAGTCTTCGAGAAGGAAAGTAGTTATGATATTTCTTGCAAAAAATTATGCACATGTAGCAAAACCTTTGCTCGAATAGCATATTTCAACCTACCTCACGGCCAACAAAGGGTGAAGTATTGATAGAGAAAGCCATTTTCACTGTTGGTTCTTCCACCTTAATGGCAGGTAAAGGCTTCCCAGAAACCTTATCAGCAATTGTCTCCCCAATCTGAGTATGGAGAACAAATTTCACACCATAAGGTTGCAGACGAGAAAACTAGGCTGTTTGATACAATTAAGTCTCACAAGTATTGTTAAACATGACCATGCAAACTTGGTTCTACCTGAATATCACCTATACCGCAGACTGCACAGATATCACCGGCTTCCACAGTTTCTGCAGGAACCCTAAAAAATTTCTCATACACAAATAGTTCACTAACTCTTGAAAATCTGCATGCGTCTTCTGAGGTGCATACCTATAAATGTTGAGATCATGTAAAGAAAACATAGAAATTATCTGCTTTTCTTTTGGACAAAAAACTCAGTCAACTATGGTAGAAGCATATACTTACTTACTTAAGCACGGATAACTTTAGACAATGCAACTAAACTGAAGTTTGAAATGCAAGGAAAAAAACTTCCCAGCCGTTTAAATCAGTTTACAGAGATGCTGACCTATACTTGTTATGGCCAAAAATTGATGTTATGGATTTAAAACGGTGATTCTATTTGTAGCAATTTAAGAGTTCAATTTCAGCGCCCGTGACTTTTTAGAAAACCTCACAGATGGGATCCTTGGCCAGTTAGACCTTGTGCAGAGTAGAAGCATGAAAATATGCAAGAATCCAGTCTGGTTATGTCAGAGGAATGTCAGAATATACAGACAAATAAGCAATTTCATGGTTGAATCAAGTTATATTAAGCAAATCAACTCAATTGATGAGATTCAAATTTCAAGAATCAAATATAATAGATGGTGTTCAAACACTGCAGAAGTTGAAATAATCAGAATGCACACCAGACTCGGCGTTAAAATATAATTACAAGAAAATAATATAATTAAATGTAGCAGAAGAATATTAGGGTGCAACACAAACCTACCCGCACATCCATTCCTTTGTTCAAAACCCCAGCATGCAAACGACCAATAGCAATCCTTCCTTTATGTTCATCATACTCCGTATTTGTAACCTGAAATAACAATTAGCAGCAAACCCTAGAGAAATTAGCTTCAAACTTCCTATAAATATTAAATGATGATCAGTCTTTACTGTGAAACATGTCTAGCAGTTAAAGTCACAAGGGCCAATTTAATTCCCTTAGGAAATGCATTAATAAAATAGTATCATCTATAAACCAGAGACTAGCAAAAAATTAAATTTATAATGTTAAAGTTTATGCCCAGTCGAAAAGGCAATTTCACACTTGCATTCTCTGAAAAACGTTTCTATTTCCCACCATATCGTATCTATTTCATTATCTTATCAAGGAACCGATGCTGAAAACAAAGTTTATTTTATTATTTCCTTTTTCCGTACTGTCCTATCTTTTAACCAACCAGTCCCAAACCCGAAGAAAAGGAAGATGTAGTATTTAGGGATCACAAATAGAAGGTTGGGTTAATACCCTTTAGAACTCCAGATCAAAGACAAACTTCCACAACCTTCCTAACCACAACATGGGTGCGTGGGACAAAAACATAATTTTGTCAGGGTGGAGAAAAATTCTCTTGTAGATAAAACTGTGAACTACATTAGTTGCTTTTGCCTGTGGATGATAGACATGGTACATGGTGAGCATGTAATTGTAACAATCAATATGTACGGAATAGTCACTAAAATGAAATTATGGAGAACATAAAAAAATATAGTAAAAACAGTGATTAAAGGAATAATCACTAACAAGCATTTGAAGTGCACCATCTTTGTCGATACGTGGTCCTGGTATGCATCTAATTATCGTCTCAAAAAGTGGTCCAAGATCCTCTGCCAAATTCTCAGGAGATAGCCCAGCCTTTCCATTTATACCACTTGCATATATTGCTTGGAAATCACACTGTGCACAGATGAAAGTCATAACAAGAATAAACAACACAAGTATATATCCTATTATCTTAGGACATCAAGGTACCTCTATAACATATTGATGTTGAAAAATGAAGACAATATATGGTGGCAATTGATATACATATTTTTTATACATTTTAATATTCCCATATTTATTATTTTATATGCTTATTTTATTTAACTAATACATTTTATTTTGTTTTGTAGGAGATAACATTTGGAGCAAATAAATGATTTATATCTAACCTTTAAAGATGAAAAAGGACTCTTAGAGGATTATCATATAGAGATGGAAGTCAAGAAGGAAAGAAGAAAAACTAGGGAACAAAATTGTCTAAGTTCAATGAATCTAAATTAGAGCACAAACGTATTCTTCCTATAAATAGGTCTCTTGTTTTAGAGAGAAGGAAACCACTTGTTATTTTCTTTTTCTTAGTTTTTCACTAGTGTAGATGGGAGTAAGATATTTAGAGTTTGTCTTTTCTCTTATCCCAATCACGTGTAAAACTACTGTCAGGGAGTATTTGTAATTTTCTTTTATTGATATAATAGAAATTCTCTTTTAATTATTGTTCTTATTTCATGCAAATAGTAGTACTAATATTATTTGTTTTTGTTTTTAATTCCATGGCTAGCTAAATTTCTAATACCTAAGATTATGATGAAACTAAGTATTTCATAATAATATTTTCTTTCTGTTCCAAAATTAATGCCTAATTATTTTCTCCTTCATATTTTTCTCCGCATAAATTACATATGATTCTTATATTGATTGCGAGGTTTTAATAAATTATAGTTAATCTGTGAATTTTTCATAACTTATGCTTGCCCATATTAATTATATGAATCATTATTTTTAAAGGGAAGGAAAAATAATTTGGGAATTAATTTAGGAAATAAGAAATTATTTATTATGTTAATAGTTGGTGAATTTTGATTCCTAGGTATCTTTTCTCATTAATAGTTTCCGTTATTAATTAATAGTTTGCATAATTTAGTTAATAAATCTTCTCCATCATTTTTGTTTCTAATTTGCCTAAAATATTAATTAAGCATATATTAAAGAATTGATCTAGTCTATGTTGGTTCGACATGTACTTTCCAGTTCTTCAATTCGACAATGTGCACTTGCAGTACATAATTTTAACACATCAAGTTTTTGGCGCCGTTGTCGGGGACTAGAATTAATTTTTATTTATTCCTTAATTTTTATTTATTCGAATTAGTTTGAACTCTATTTTTTTTTCAGGTTAATTGAAGCACTTCAAAGGAGCAAAGAGATAAAGATTTTGTTGTTGTGCTTTCTTCGGTACTTCATATCTCCATATTTAAAAAAAAATAGTTTAGTTTTTTTTATATATTAATATTTTTTATTTACCGCATTCATGCATTCACTCACGTAGAGCACACCACGTTAGGTTTATATTTTATAGGTTTAAATATGAATTAGTACCCTAAACTATAGGTCATATTCCACTTCGGTGATCCACCTTTCAATTTGTCAATTAGGTGATTAAACTATCAATTTTTTTCAATTACACCAAATTGAACACGCCACGTCAGAAATTGCTGACGTGGCTAATTGTGTGGGGTCTTAACAAGCTTATGTGGCCAATTTTTTTTTTTATTCATTACATAAACAAATCTGTTTATATCATGGGCAAAATCGTCAAACCAAACATAAAATCCCTAACTAAAATAAAAGAAACATATCAGTAGAAACAAAATCAAATTGCTCTTCTTTGTTGCTCTGTTAATCAACCATTCCGGCACGATAATCGGTTCAACAATCAAGTATGTGATTTAGCTCTTCTCTGTTGCTCTGTTGCTACCCTCGCTAAGGTTTGTCACAAGACAAATTAATTAAAATATAAAAAACAAATATATTACACCAACCGTTGTGAGGTGGTGGAATGGTGGCGGTTTCGATTCTCCGACAACTTTCCGATGGCATGAGGAAAATGATAAGATCGGAAAAGGCTTTGATAATGAATTTGTGGGTGGGTTTAGGGTTTAGGGTTTAGGGTTAAGTAACGAAGTAGAAGCTCGTGCAAAAAGTCCCAATCCGCCTTTACGTCTGTTAACTCACGTGCTTCCACCATCTCTTGCATTGATTGTCGGAAATCTTGAGAAGGGTTCGGCGAGTAGGTCTGGACAGCGACGCTGCCGGCGACTAGGGTATTGTCGTCGGTGTCAAGAGGGGAATGGAAGATGGAGTTGGAGTGGTCGGGGGAGGAGAAAAAGAAGCGTTGGGAGGCGAAGACGGTGGCAAAGTCGAGAAGAGAGTACTCGTCGGTGTATTCCAAGGAAGAATGGTCATCGGAGGAATTGGAGGTGGAGGTGGTGAGATCATGATCGAGGGAATTGAAGTTGTTGAGCTAGGTTTTTTCTATCGAATTGGGGGAGAGCTGGTGATTGACGAATTTGATTTTGTTTCTACTGATTTGTTTCTTTTATTTTAATTAGGGATTTTAAGTTTGGTTTGACGATTTTGCCCATGATATAAATAGATTTGTTTATGTCATGAATAAAAAATTGTTTTTTTTGGCCACATAAGCTTGTTAAGATCCCACACAATTAGCCACGTCAGCAATTTCTGACGTGGCGTGTTCAATTTGGTGTAATTGAAAAAAAATGATAGTTTAATCACCTAATTGACAAAATTGAAAGGTGGACCACCGAAGTGGAATATGGCCTATAGTTTAGGGTACTAATTCATATTTAAGCCTATTTTATATTATTTTATTTTGTCAAATATAAATTGTGGTGATTGCGAGAGGATTGAGGTATGTCAAAATTTCTCCTTTTGTAATTCACATAATTTTAGGACATTTTATTTGTTTATAATTTTTTTTTATTTGTGCATTTTCATATTTAATCTAACATTAAGGGCACAACCTGTAACAAGATAAGGTGGGGATTTCATCACCATTCTTTGGCCCACAAACAACCCAATTTGCATTTTGCATAACCATGACCTAATAAAATCAAGTAGACATTGGCCCCTAGGACTCTCGAGCTCAATTAGGATAAGAAACTCCAAGAGGAGACTGAATTTTAAATTAATCAAACTACTGGTGTCTAGGCAAGTGGTTCAAAAGGTAAACGCCTAAAGATTGTGTGGTTATTCAATTAGTCACTGTATCTACAGAGAGACTCCCACCTTTCTTACCTGGCTAGCGGTATGATTAATTTTGAATTTAGTAGACCTTGCGGTGCATCTTGGAACAATTAAGAGTTGTCTAGATTTTATTTAGGTTGACCTTAGAAGTAATTTTTTTTCTTTTTTCTTTTTTTTTTGTGCTTATCTGCTTATTTGCTAAGTAGTGTATGCAAAAAGTGTGGATTAGAGACGAAACATCCCGATTAGTGAGAAAACTTGATTTTTCGGATTTCACTTTAAAAGATCCTACTTTAAGAAAAATGGAGGGCGCACAAACTGTTTCTTTAAGGGATCAATGTTATCCTTCCCGCTCAGCCCAACCTTCATGTATCAGTCTACCACCGGTAACTGGTAACAATTTTGAACTTAAGCCACATTTTATAAATGTTACCTAGGTTCACGGGGATAGAAGAAGCATATTTATTTATTCAGGAATTTGAGGAAGTTTGTGCATTAATGAAAATTCAACAATTGTCTGATGACTCAACTAGGCTAAGATTTATAACATTTGCTTTAAAAGATAATGCTAAAAATTGGTTATATAGCCTACCAAATAATTTCATATCAACCTTGGAGGGATTTGTTGTTACATTTCTAAAAAAATATTTTCCAAATCATAAAACTGCTAAAATTAGGACTGCAATTCATCAATTTTGCCAACTTGAAAAAGAGTCCTTTTGGAAATACTTTGATAGATTTAAAAATTTGTTATCCCAGTGTCCACGCCACGGAAATGAGAAATGGAGATTGTGTCAAATTGCTTACGAAGGTTTAGACTAATCCCACTAAAACAATGTTAGAGTCAATGGGTCAAGGGGATTTTTTGAATAATGATGAGGAAAAGGCTTGGAAGTTTTTAGAAGACTTGGCAGAAAAAACCATGCAATGGGAAACCACCCGAGAGATCGATAAACCTAGTTCATCTAAGGGTGTTCATTTGACAATTCAATTGCTACATAAGCTAAGTTGGCTGGTGTACTTAAAAGACTTGAAGATTTAGAAACTAGGGGACAATCACACGTGAACCAAGTCTCAACACCAACACCTTTGTGTCTAAGTAATTTACCAAGTCATGTGATTGAGGAATGTCCTAGAGTTATGCCCCAACTTGAAGAATATGAACAAGTCAATGCAATGTTTCAAAGACCTAGGAATAACCCATTTGCACCCACTTATAATCTAGGTTTGACAAATCATCCTAATTTTGCATGAAACCAAGGACCCTACCCGAATAACTCTTCAAATCAGGTCAATCAGTCTCTAAATCAATCTTTTCAACCCTATCATAAGCCAAATCCTGGTCCGTACCACAATTCAAATTCAGCACTTCAATATCCACCAGGCTTTTCTAATGAAAGTGAGAAGAGACTTAACACCTTAGAGAAGAGTATGGAAACTTTAATAAAATCTCCGCCTAGAGATCCAAATGAGTCAATTGGCCACTACAGTTAATGACAGAGAGAAGGGTAAGCTTCCTAGCCAACCCGAGACCAATCGGAAATTTCCAGTCCCTACTCAAAAACCTTATCATATTAATTCACTTGAAAACAACCAAGTAAATCATGTGGATTCTGTAATCTCTTTAAGATCTAGAAATTATTTAAACAATCATGTTGGCACTGATAATGAAGAAGAGAAAAAATTAAATGTTGAATCTAACGATCCATCTTCAAAGTTAACCCAACCTAAAAATCCCACAAACTCTGAGTCAGTAGGCCCATCCACTAAGCATGTGTCAATACATAATCAAACCACACCTTATGAGTCAACTAAAAAAGTCTTCAAACCAAAAGCCCCATTCCCTCAAAGACTTATTTGAAATAAGCAGTCAGCCCAGTTGGACAAAATTTTAAAAGTGTTCAAACAAGTAAAAATTAGCATTCCTCTTCTAGATGTCATTCAACAAGTTCTTTCATATGCTAAATGTCTAAAAGCTTTGTGCACACATAAAAGAACCACTCATGTTCCTAAGAAAGTTTTCCTAACAGCCCATGTTTTCTATCTTGTATTGTCAAGTCCCTGTGAAGTATAAGGATCCTAGTTGTCCTACTATTTCATGCATCATAGGTGACACGTTAATTGAAAAGGCTTTGCTTGATTTAAGAGCTAGTGTGAACTTGTTACCATTTTTTGTGTACCAAACCATAAGCTTAGGGGAGTTGAAAAAGACAAGTGTCACACTCCAACTGGCTGACCATTCCGTTAAAGTGCCAAAAGGAATAGTTGAAGATGTACTCATTAAGGTTGGTGATTTTGTCTTCCCTGTTGACTTTGTCGTCCTTGAAACCCAGCCTGTTGTCAATCCCAAGGGTCAAATTCCTGTAATTTTAAGTAGACCATTTCTAGCACCTTCTAATGCCTTAATCAATTGTAGAAATGGACTAATGAAATTGACATTTGGGAACATGGCAATTGATTTAAATGTGTTTACTGTGGGAAAGGAACCTAGTGATTTTTCTGACCAACCCGTTAAAGTGAAGATGATTCAGGAAATGTCTGACAATGAACTTACGGGAGAAGAAGAAAATTTTAATTTTTGTCTAAATCATTTTGGTCAAAATTGTGATGAAACAGAATATGTAAATGAGGTTAATGAAATGCTAGAGTCATCAACATCAATGTCATACTCTAAATAGGAACCCGTGACTGAGCCATTCTTGCAATCTTCAGAACCTCTAGAAGAGAGTCCACCAGAGTTAGAACTCAAACCTCTGCCTGATAATCTTAAATATGCATATTTAGGTCCCTCCAAAACTCTTCCTGCGATCATTGCTTCTGATTTAACAAACACACAAGAGTTAGAGTTATTGACCATCTTGAGAGAGAACAAGGAAGCCATAAGACGGAGCATAACTGATAAAGGGGATCAGTCCAATCATTGTCCAACTGTCCAACATAGGATCCACTTAATAGATGATGCTAAACCTGTGAGAGATCCACAAAGGCGGCTAAACCCAGTTCTAAAAGAGGTTGTTAAGAAAGAAGTTCTTAAGTGTCTAGATAATGGGATCATCTATCCCATTTCTGATAGCTCGTGGGTAAGTCCTGTTTAGGTGGTACCTAAAAAGTCTGGCTTAACTGTGGTTCAAAATGAAGCTAATGAGTTAGTTCCCACTCGTGTCCAATCTGGTTGGAGGGTTTGCATAGACTATAGAAAACTCAATGCTGCCACAAGAAAAGATCATTTTCCTTTACCCTTCATAGACCAAATTCTAAAAAGATTAGCTGGTCATGCTTACTATTGTTTCTTTAATGGTTACTCGGGCTACTTTCAAATTCCCATATTCCCAAAAGACCAAAAAAAAAACCACATTCAATTGTCCTTAGGGAACATTTGCATATCGTCGTCTACCCTTTGGGCTATATAGTGCCCCTACCACCTTTCAAAGATGTATGCTGAGCATTTTTTCTGACATGGTGGAGAAATTCTTAGAAATTTTCATAGATGATTTTCCCAAGTCTACATTTCATGAGTGCCTTCACCACCTTGACTTGGTTCTAAGGAGATGTAAGGAAAAAAATTTAATCCTAAATTGGGAAAAATGTCATTTCATGGTAAAAAAAAGGAATTGTTCTTGATCACAACATATCTGAAAAGGGAATTGTAGTAGATAAAGCCAAAATCGACCTCATTGCCAATCTTTCATCACCTAGGACAGTCAAAGAAATTCGTTCTTTCCTAGGACATGTATGCTTTTATTCAGTAAGAAAGCAAGACCATTGACCAATCTTCTAGGTAAAGATGCAAAATTTGAATTTGATGAAAAATGTCTTCAATCCTTTGAACAACTCAAAAAAGAGTTGACTTCAGCTCCTATCATCAAATCACCCGATTGGAGAAAACCATTTGAGTTAATGTGTGATTCATTTGACTATGTAGTTGGTGTTGTTCTAGGGCAACGAATCAACAAGATTCCCCATGTCATATACTATGCTAGTAGGACTTTGAATGATGCACAATTGAACTATTCAACTACTAAAAAAGAACTTCTAGCTGTAGTTTTTGCCCTAGAAAAGTTTCGATCTTATCTTATCTTATTGGGTCTAAAATAATTGTTTACACTAACCATGCTGCTCTCAAACATCTTCTTTCCAAAAAAGATTCAAAAGCCCGTTTAATTCGTTGGGTCTTATTGCTCCAAGAATTTGACCTAGATATACGAGACAAAAAAGGGTCAGAAAACGTGGTAGCTGATCATTTGTCACGTTTAGTAATGGAGTCTACACTCTGACCTGCCCTTAAATGAATCTTTCCCAGATGAGCAGTTTTTCTCCATATCTGCTACACCTTGGTTTACTGATATTGTGAATTACCTAGTGACTAGTGAGATTCCTTCCCCTTGGTCCAAACAAGACCGATCCAAGTTTCTTTCACAAGTCAACACTTTTATTGGGATGACCCCTATTTGTTCAAATATTATCCTGGTCAAATCATGAGGAGGTGTGTACCCGACCACGAGTTTAGAAGTGTTCTGTCATTTTGTCATGACCAAGCTTGTGGAGGACATTTTGGAGGCAAAAAGACGACCGCCAAAGTCCTCCAGTGTGGTTTCTATTGGCCTAGTCTATTCAAGGATGCCACATCATTTTGTGCCAATTGCAATAGGTGTCAACAATTAGGGAGGATCACTAGGAGGAATATGATGCCAATGCAACCCATTCTGGTCATTGAATTGTTTGATGTGTGGGGAATCAATTTCATGGGCCCATTTCCAAATTCTTTTGGAAATCTGTACATTTTACTTGTGGTGGATTACGTGTCTAAGTGGGTAGAAGCTATACCAACCGAGACCAATGACAACAAGGTTGTTGTCAAATTTTTGAAAGAGAACATTTTCTCTCGCTTTGGTTCCCCTAGGCCCATAATCAGTGATCAAGGAAAACATTTCCGCAATCAGCCTTTTGCATCCCTACTAAAAAAGTATTCCATCACCCACAAGCTTGCAACATCATATCACCCTCAAACAATTGGTCAGGTAGAAGTCTCAAATAGGCAAATAAAACAAATCTTAGAAAAAACGGTGATGGGATGGACCTTTTGTAGTGAAGGTAGTTTACTCTCATGGGACAGTCGATATTGAAAATCCAAAGAGTGGAGAAATTTTCAAAGTGAATGGTCAACGACTCAAACTCTTTTTAGATATGCCGACCGAACCATAGGAGGTGGTACACCTTGTTGACCCACCTGATTCAGCATGACTGACACTGCATTTGTATTTGTAAGTTTGTACGTATATTTTTATTTTGTACAATATTGTCATCTGGTTTATGCCCCATCGTACAAGGTATAATTCTTTCATATCTTTGTTCTCTATTTTTCATTTGCACATTGAGGACAATGCATGATTTAGGTATGGGAGAGTTTGTTTGTATTATTGTATTTGATTTTTTTTATTTTTAGGAAATATAGTAAAAAAACAAAAAAAATTAAAAAAAAATGTTCAACTTTCTATGGATTGAATTAATTCTAATAAGTGTTTGTGGAGCAAAACTCATGAGTAAGATTAAAAGATTTAGAACTCTTGAATCTTTGATAAGATACAAAATCTTAGTTCGAAACACCATCTGGATTAAATTTGATTTCATAAGCATTTTTACACTGCACATTTGCACCAACTCTTAGTTGCTGATATAAACTATGATTCGAGCAATTTCATAAAAAAATGAAAAAAAGAAAAAAGTTTTTAAAAAATAACTGCTTCAATGTCCATTGAACGAAATAACTGGATATCCAAGTCTCAGGAAGCATCGATATTCACGCTGAAAAGTGTGATGGATAAAAGCAGTTTGACTAGTCTAATTTTGTGGCCTTTGTTACTCGAGTTAGTAAGCTCTTAGGGGGTGTCTCTACACCTAGTGCCCTAAAGCCAACCGGTTTGGGAGTCATTGGTCCAACGCTCTACATGAGTAACTCTGAAAAGCCTTAGAAAACGAAAACGAGACATTGTACAAGTCAAGAAAAAAAAATGATTTTGCTTTATTTCCACGGTAAAAATCTTACTAAGAGTTGCATAATATTCACATTCATGAATTACATGGAATTAATTTTTTTTAAGGATGGTGTCTAAAATAAAGATCGAGTATTTTTGATAAAGTGAAAGTGTGATTTTGAATTTAATCTTGGTTATGTATATAATGTCCATGGATACTTAGAAGTTTTCTTTCAATTTCATAACTTGTTGAACTCAAAAATATTTTTGAATTTTGTGGATATATTCACTGCAAACCCTCACGAGACACGACTCGTCCACTTGGGGTAACCTTGGGGTTTAAAGGCTTGTTGCGCATGTTAAGTGCAATCGTGTTTCCTACGAAAATGGGATAGTATAGTTTTTTTTGTTGTGTTTTATTTTCTTTTTATTTTACTCGAGGACGAGTAAAAGATAGGTATGGGGGTATTTGATATACAGATTTTTTATACATTTTAATATCCCCATATTTATTATTTTATATGCTTATTTTATTTAACTAATACATTATTTTGTTTTGTAGAAGATAACATTTGGAGCAAATAAAGGATTTATATATGACCTTTAAAGATGAAAAAGAACTCTTAGAGGATTACCATATAGAAATGGAAGTCAAGAAGGAAAGAAGAGAAACTACTGTTCAAGTTCAATAAATCTAAATTACGGCACAAATGTATTCTCCCTATAAATAGGTCTCTTGTTTTAGAGAGAAGGATACCACTTGTATTTTCTTTTTCTTAGTTTTTCACTGGTGTAGAAGGGAGTAAGATATTAAGAGTGTCTTTTCTCTTACTCCAATCACGTGTGAAACTACTGTCAGGGAGTATTTGTAATTTTCTTTTATTGATATAATAGAAATTCTCTTTTAATTATTGTTCTTATTTCATGCAAATAGTAGTAATATTATTTGTTTTTGTTTTTAATTCCATGGCTAGCTAAATTTCAAATACCTAGGATTATGATGAAACTAAGTATTTCATAATAATATTTTCTTTCCGTTCTAAAATTAATGCCTAAATATTTTCGCCTTCATATTTTCCTCCGCATAAATCGCATATAATTCTTATATTGATTGCGAGGTTTTGATAAGTTATAGTTAATCTGTGAATTTTTCATAACTTATGTTTGCCCATATTAATTATATGAATCATTATTTTTAAAGGGAAGGAAAAATAATTTGGGAATTAATTTAGGAAATAAAAAATTATTTATTATGTTAATATTTGGTGGATTTTGATTCCTAGGTATCTTTTCTCATTAATAGTTTCCGTTATTAATTAATAGTTTGCATAATTTAGTCAATAAATCTTCCCCACCATTTTTGTTTCTAATTTGCCTAAAATATTAATTAAGGATATAGTAAATAATTGATCTAGTCTTTGGGTTCGACCTGTACTTGCCAGTTCTTCAATTCGACACTGTGCACTTGCAGTACATAATTTTAACACATCAACAATCTATCAAATTTTCAGTTCGAGTCCACTTTCAACCTCCTTTGGAAAGAGCTTTTGGTTTCAGAACTATTAGTCTTAATACAAGTACCACCAAGGTTTGGCATATAAAATAAAAATTAAATTTCTCTATTAAAAAGACCACTTTTTCCCTTCCATATTATGATAGACTTCTTCACACCAATCTATTCCAATGTGAGACCAATCCAAATAAATATTGACAGTGAAAAACAGATAAAGTTCCATATTTTTTTTAGACCTACAATAAAAACTCGTCTAAAAGTACTTTCTAGGCATACCTGCTCATCAGATGCATTAAGTTCAATGAAGAGCTCAAAAGTGGAATTGATGACAAATTCAGGACGAGCTGAAGGTCTATCAATCTTATTAACCACAACAACAACAGCATGGCCAAATTCTAGAGCCTTCTTCAAAACAAATCTCGTTTGTGGCATTGGGCCCTCAACAGAATCAACCTACAAATAAAAGACGAGACATCTACTTGTTAGTTATATATATATATATATATATATATATATATATATAGTCCGGTTCCAGTCCGGACGCCCGGATTTTATCCCGTCCGGACTTTTTTTTTTTGCCTTTTTTTTTAAAACTAAAAAAAAATATTTAATATTTTATGGAATTGAAATTTTTTCATAATATAGTGTTTTGGGCGTGATTTGGGTACGTATAACAAAACATGTATGTACAGTCTGCGCAGACTGTACCACTATTTTTTGGTATAGGTATCCAAATCACCCCCAAAACAATGTATTATGAAAAAATTTCAGTTCCATAAAATATTAATTATTTTTTTAGTTGTTTTAAAAAAAAAGCAAAAAGCAAGAAAAAAATTGGTCCGTCTTTTACTCCAATCCGGGCGTCCGGACTGGATCCGCTGCGTGTGTATATATATATATATATATATATATATATATATATATATATATATATAAGATATTTGTTACATAATTCAATGAAATAAAAAGAATTTGTTTAAAGAATAAAATGAAATAAAACCATATATTGAGGTGATAACTTTTTAATGCATAGCCTACAACTAAGAAGCACCATGAGAAGTTAATAATGGAACCAGGAAATTAAATCTAAAAGGGTATTCAAATTTGATATGGATAGAGTATAAGAGAATATGCAAAAGTTTATACAGTCCTCCAACCTTTTCAAACCAAAGAGAAGCTTCTCATAGAAGATTATCAACTTCAACATAATAAAAAGTCAGTACTTGGACAATTGCAGAATAGTTCCAGTACAAACCAATCAAACATTCCAGTTTATAAATAATATTAGAGCACTCACCATTTTTCAGACAAACATTTGGAGCTCGAGAACTTTATGTAGAAGATTATGTGGTACGACATTAAGTAAGTAACCACAATATTCTACATAAATGATTTGGTTTTCCTTATCATTTACCATGAAAAAAGTAGATGAAAAGAAGAGCTTTGAGGGAGAAAAAGGGAGTAAAAGAAGAGACATAGGTTCCTCTTTAAGAAAACAGCCAAATTCAAGACTTCTTAAAAGTTCTGACATAACGTTTCAAAGATGCGATGTTGTGATACAATGCAAACAACTGAGAGTCTATCTCCAAGGAATGGTAGCTCAAGTGCAGTGTGAAGGACAAAGTCAGTTGAAGACCATAGACTGATTACTTGTCCACACACAAAAAATAAATAAATAAATAAAATAAAATAAAAATATAAAGACCAAAGACCAAACAGAAGACAATTTGAAGAGAACTATTACTAAATTAACTGAAGTAATGGATGATTAAACAAAGGTCACATAAACAGCATAAAATTATCCCACGCTATCAAGAGAAGAGTTAAAAATTAACATGATTTAAGAATACAAAGAAATCTCTTCAATTTTACTGTCCTTAATGTTTCTAAAATGAATATTCCAAGTGAAACTTTTCCTTGAAGATAAAAAAACACAAGAAACATAAGCATCATGGAAAGAAGATATTGGGAAAAAAATACAAGGATTGGCCATAGATACTTAAGGAACCTCACCTTCCTAAATATGATATTGAAGTACATGTATTTCTAGCACAAAATATTGAAACAAGACCCAGAAATAAAGTATTAAAGTGGGTTACACTCTTACAAGTAGCTACAAAATACATCAGTTTCTTTTTATCAGTTCAAATGCTATATGCCTATATCTGATTTAGGACAAGGGACAGCTCCGTATTTCTGTCTACCTTGATATTTATTATCTAGCAACCAATTATGTAATCCTTCACCGTTTAACTAGATCCCCCCCCCCCCAAGGGCTTTTTCTTACTCAGGAACAACGAGAGTGACAATTTCATTTCCAAAGCATGAATCTGGAACTTCCTATGACATACTGAATAATAACTGGGACAGAAAGATGGAAAAATGGGACAGTAATTAAGAAGCATATCTTGAGTGGACTGCTCTTTAGGTTTTTCGTAGGCAAAGGACTGCTCCGTATTTCTGTCTACCTTGGTATTTATTATCTAGCAACAAATTATGAAATCCTTCACCGTTTAACTAGATCCCCCCCCCCCCCGGGGCTTTTTCTTACTCAGGAACAACGAGAGTGACAATTTCATTTCCAAAGCATGAATCTGGAACTTCCTATGACATACTGAATAATAACTGGGACAGAAAGATGGAAAAACAGGACAGTAATTAAGAAGCATATCTTGAGTGGACTGCTCTTTAGGTTTTTCAAATTTCTGATGTGGTATTGTACGTAGTTCATTAATGGTATTGGTCCCTATTAGTAGACTAATGGTGCACAACAGTTTAGCTCTATAGACAAACACTGTAAAAGCAAAAAGCCAGAACAAGAGTGGAATAAGGGTAAAGGCAAGGTAAATGTTGATGAGGACATCCCTAGCTCAAGAACGAATGGCAACTATGGAACGGATCCAGTGCGAGTTCCGGTTAAACCTGTGACGAGAGCTCGGGCTAAACGCTTCAAGGAGGGGCTTATCGGATTGATTCACGAAGTTTGGAACTAGGGTGGATCGAGTTCAGAGATTATACAGATGGATTTCAAGTTCGTGAATATGTTACAAGCGAACATGCTGAACCAGGAAACAAAAGTAGTAAAAAGCCAGATTTTTGGGTCAGGCGCGGCCGCGCCCTGATCTAGTTCAAATGCAGCGCTACCGTGCCCTCTGACCAAACAAAACTAGCTCTCAGTCAGTCAAGCGTGGCTGCACCCAAAGATAGTACAAGTACAGCGCGGCCGCGCCATAGGGGATTTTCAGTTGAAGCGTTTTAGCTTGATTTGGACGCGGATTTCACCCTTAAAATAAGGAATTTTATTATATTATCATATTTCTATTGTTATTAGGATACTTTTAGATTAGAATTTGATTCTAAAATACTTGTTATTTCCTTATGTGATTCTAGGGTTTCGTAGCTAGTATAAATAAGCTTTATGAATGTAATTCATAGAACATGTTTTTCAATACAATTCAGATTTATATCATTCTTGTGAGATTATTCTCTACTTTTGGTTTTTTGAAGAATTCTTAAGTTATTTTCTTAGTTTTCTTTGAGATTCAAGTTTGACTTATCATACAACAATACATAGTTGTGTGGTGTCTTCTACCACATCAATCGTCGATTGTATCGAGATTACCGCTTCAATATAAGCGAGGGGTCAATGTGTCGTTGATGTTCATTCAACACAGAATTCCTAACGTGAGAAAATGTATTGAGATTACAGTCTACAAATAAGAGAGGGGTTAAGGTATTACGAGCAATTCATCCTACGACTTTGTCAAAAACGATCCGGACGACGACCACCTCACGCAAGCGTGTCGTGGAGTCTATGGCAAGGACCATTTCAAATGTGGGAAGGGAGAGGGAGAATGGGACATGCAGGAAACACTGGAAGTTGACATAAGCTTTTCCTATAAGCAGTTGTTTTAGGTATAAAAACTATTGATAAGAATTTCCTTGGAGAAAACAAAATGTGCCAATTAAGGGATTCTTTCTATTTACTGGAACGAATACTAGAAGCATGAGATTAACCAAAAACACAATGAAAGTTAATAAATTCAGAAAAAATAAAAAAGGTTAAAACTGAGTTACTAGTTTGTTTGTTTTTTTGGTACCTTACGTAGTTACTAGTTACTTGATACTCTTATTGACCAATCGAATAACGTATTTTTACTTGCCTCTCAAACATGGTACTCTTACATTCTGATACTATAAATCCAGCATACTCAAATATTTCATTGTTTTCAAGCTCTAATTTGCACAAATATCAATATTCTAACTTAGTATTGGATGCACAAACACTCGTACTAAATTATTTATACAACTACAATCTTTTATGAAATTTAGCCTTTATTTCATTTAGATTCTATGAGAAAAGATATCCCTAGTGTACTGCTTTTTAGCTTTAGGGAGCAGTATGTTCCCGTATCGGTTCCACAAACTGAGACAATCGCATTTTAGGTAACATTTGGTTAAAAAGCAATCTATAAGCCTAAAAACTTCTAAGTAACAGAATCTTAAAGCATTACTTTTTTCCTTCTTTTAAGGCTCGGCATTTTAAAGCATTACTTACCACTAACAGAACTCCCTCCACCATATTGAGGACGCGTTCTACCTCTCCACCAAAGTCAGAGTGCCCCGGAGTATCGATTATGTTTATTTTTGTATCTTTATAAGTAATTGAAGTGTTTTTGCTGAGTATTGTAATTCCCCTTTCACGCTCTAGATCATTTGAGTCCATTATCCTTTCCTGTACAAATTGGTTGTCACGAAAAACCTACAAAAAAAAAAATAAAAAAAAATCAGTTTCTACCATAGTTGTCAAAATGCCCAAGTATTATTTCCTAGCACAGGCCCTGTGGAGATCTCCCAAGACGCTAATACAGTAAAAAAAAAAAAGAAGAAGAAAGCAATAGTTACCGTCACAGTAGTTTGTGTCTACGATTTTCTTTTCAGTGCAATACATTATTTTCAACAAGAAAATATCGGTACCCTTATTCAGATAAAATAAAATTTACAGTATTTTAAATTTTTAAATTCAAATCTGAAAATATATTGCAATTTAAAGTTGTAATTTATCTATTCAATAAACTTATAGACATTGCATTCAACTCATCAAATATTAGCCCACAATATATACTCCGCTGTCCCACAAAAGATGATTGAAGTACAAAAACAAAAAATTGTCCCACAAAAGATGTCTAAAGTACACAATTTAAATATAGTACTTAAGTAGCATCTACTTTCAGAAAAAAGAAAGAGCTTTTGTCTACTTGCATGTGGTCCATTGTGAGTAAAATGAGAACTTAATTATCCTATCTCCTCAACTTTTTCCCCCTTAATTTGTGCGAAAAGTAGACCTGGCAAAAGAGGCCCAAGCCCGCGGGCTGGGCCGGCCCGCCCGCCACGGGCCGGGCGTTGGGCTTCAATTATTCAGCCCAGAAAAATGCGGGCGTTTTTGGCCCGGCCCGTTTTAGCCCGGCCCGTTTTGGCCCGGCCCGCGGGAGGCCCGGCCCGGCCCGCGGCCCGCGAATATTTTTTTTTTTTTTTTTTTTACAGAAAATTTATATTTGTGGCTTATGAGGCTTGAACATAAGACTTGTAATTAAATAAATAAGAGTTCAAACCTTTTGAAAGTAATAAGAGTAACAAAAGTCGCAATGTTTTCAAAACATCAATGATGTTGTGATGTAATACTAGTCATTACTAGTTTTGTTTATCAAAGAAACACATGCACGCACAGTACAATATTTATAGGCCCATAGATTATTTTATATATTATAAATTAATAATAATGAGTTGGGGTTTAACATAGCCCATGCCATGAAAGATATACACAAGCATTCTTTTCTATATACTATTTATTTAATAATGAATCTCTTAGCAAAGCCCAATACTTTTTTTTTCCTTTTGAAAATGCAAGCTTTTATTTTTTTTCTTGTTACTTTTTGTTTTACACAAGCACAGTACAGTGCCCATGCAAGGAATGACCAAGTTTGTAAACTAGTTAATAAAATGATAGAATTCATTTTTTAATAATTCATAATAGAATTTAACTATTAATTAATTTCATTTGTCTTGTTTCAAAAAGTCTATAATTATTAATTATTGATTTATTAATTATTTTTAATATTTATTATTATTATTGTTTCTTTTTGATGATCATTGTTGCAAAAAAAAAAAAAAAAAAAAGCCCGCGGGCCGGGCCGGCCCGCCCAACCCCGGGCCACGGGCCTAAGAATTTTGGCCCACCAAAATCCGGGCCGTTTTGGCCCGGCCCGTCATCGGCCCGGCCCGCTCTCGACCGGGCCGGACCCGGCCCGCCCGGCCCGTTTGCCAGGTCTAGCGAAAAGTGTACTTAAGACAACTTTTATAGGACAGAGGGAGTATATACATACACACGTATACATATACAAATATCCATATACTTGTACATACATATATATAAAGAAAAACATGAGTGGTTGCCATAGGCAACAATTAATTTGCTATGACAAGCAGCCTCATAGATTTAGTAGATGAAATGGTGAAATGATCAAACTGCATTAATGATATGATATCATATATAAATATATATATATATATGCACCATGTATGTGTATAAGATAATTAAATCAAATAACATATAGAATATATTATGATAAAATAAAATCGTTGTGTTAAATGCTTAAGTTTTTTTTTGAAAAGCTACCTTTGCTTGCTTCAACATTGCATCCACCAGTGTTGTCTTTCCATGATCTACATGAGCAACAATTGCTATATTCCTTATGTCGTTTCTCCTCATTAATTGACTCCTTCTCTCTGTAGCGGTGAAGAAAAAAAGGGTTCAAAAGTAGAACTTGAGGTATAATTGCTATAGCAGATATCCCGTAAGAACCAATTAGTTGAGCACAACCACTAGGTGGTACATTTTTAAGTCAAGGTTGTTGTGGAAGCTAAAGATATTAAAAAGAGTCCATAAAGCTATTACAAAATGAGTCCAACAGGTCATGTTTAAACACTCCCCTCACTACCACTCACATGTGGAGAGGCGAACCAATAATGAGGAACATGATGCAAACCAGAAGTCTATATTTGAAAGACCTTGCAGTCTAAATTCCATATGAACCACTAGTTGATCTAAAAGCTTAAGATTTTGCAGGACTTGTCAACAATATATTGTGCTTTTGGAGTTTTATAATATCATATATATGTATTGAGTAAATAATGGGGGTATCAACACATATACTTGTAGACTAATATTGCTTTTGTATGTTTAACATATATCAAATAAACTTTATAATACTTATTAATGTATTTAATTAATAAAATTTAATATAATTTATAAGACATTAGTAATATTTAATGATTTTATAATCCCTTGATATTTAATACTCAAAGTCTTTATTACTATTTTAGGTAGTCCCAAGTTAAATATCTACTTACCTTAAATGATCTATTTTTTACAATAATTTATCTATAATACCCTTATTATTAATTGTTATATTTATATTTTCTATGCATATTTATAGAGCATCACTAGTAATGTTCAGAAAACTATGTAATTAAATGAGAATTTAAATATGGACAATTTTGTCATTTAATCCTCTTTCTTAATATGCGCAAATAGTCAATTAAGACCTTTATCCTGGGACAGAGGGAGTATATGATTATTATTAAATTTTTTAAGTCAACTTAAGATGTATTCAAATTCAAAATTGACATTATTTATTTAATTTTAATCAACACAATGATGAATAGTGTAAACTACCTAAAAGAATATTACTTTTGTAAAATTAATTGTTTTATAATTTTTAATAAATCATATCAATTTTGAGTTTAAAAATGTCTCAATTTGACTTTCAATAGTGAATAATGATCTTCCAATTTGAAACGAAGATAGTATAATTTATAATAATAAATTATTATAATTATGATGTCACTGGTTTAATAATGGTTCGACACCGGTGATCAATCCACCCGGTGACTATTCCGGTTCAATGACGGGACCGAGTATGAAAACATTGGTGTGTGTTTGTATATATGTATGTATATATACATACATATGTATATATATTCAATGGTAAAAGGCTGGACAAGAACAAAGCTTGTGGGTCCGCTAATTTTAAGAGATTTAATTTAGGCAGTTTTTGACATTTTTCATCATTTTCATTAGTGGTTGTTTTGACATTTCATCACTTTATCAATCAAAACTAGGTCATATAAGATGCAAGAGACACAAAGCTCGCGTGTTTAAGATACATACTCCCCTTTCCCATATTCAACTTAAAAATCAAACAAACACATGGTTGGTGTAAATTCTAATCCCAATTACAATTAATTATTTCTCTGACCATTTGAGTTACATACTGAAGGAACTCTGAATCATGTGACACAACTCAAATTGTTCAACACGCTTATTGTGGATGTTCAAAACAAGTGCTTATTGTTGATATTCAATTTAACAAACACACACACATATTCAATTAAACTGCAATTATATATATACATATAGAGAGATAGAGAATGGAACCAACTAGAGCAATTAATATGGATGGTACTCAAGAACAAGGAATTACCAGTAGTTGCTGCTTCTGTGACTTCAGAAACTGAGCATTTGATAGAAGTGGGAATTGTGTTTTTTGTTGAATGGGAATTGAATGGTGATTTGGTAGTTAAAGATGAAGATAAAGTGCGCCCAAATAATTGGTGTTTGAGCATAGGAAAAGAACAACTGAAGCTCCTCCTATAAGGGTTTTTAGGGTTTATAGGAAAATTGGGTGTGACAGAGTTTTGTATGCCAATAGCCATCTTCATTGCTCGCTCGCTCGCTCGACCCTGGCAGTTGCTATGGAGAGAGAGCAGAAGGATAAAGGCTGAATTTTATTTGGTTGGTTCACTATTTAATTTTGTTGTTAAAATTAAATTATTAATTTTTTTTTTATTTCTCTTGCTTTAGAAAGTTGCCCAAATGTATGGCTCTGTATCATACACAGTGTACATTGCAAACGCCAAATTAACCACAATCCCCATCAACAACTTGCAAAATAAAATAATACTTCCACCATTCTAAAATTAAATATATATTTTAATTTTTTAAAGTCAATTTACAACATCTTAAAATTCAAAATTAATATTAAGTTATTAATTTTAATACAAATAAATATAACCATTGTAAAATAACTATAAAGTACTACTAATTATCATCTCTGTTGTTTGCAAAACTTGATCAAAATTATATCAATTTTGAATTTTAAGATTTCACTAATTGATTCTAAAATATCAAAATATATCTCTAATTTTAAAACGGATGTAGTAATTCGAATAGATTTAGTACAATCCTGTGATAATTAATAATATTAAAATAAATACTTCAAAAATACGATGTATATTTAGAACACGTACCTTGTTTTTAAGAAATGGATGGAAATTAGGGTATTTCAATCTATCTAATAAAATACAAATAATTTTAAATTTTTCGCTCACTCAATAAGGTCGTTCAAAGTTTGAGATAAATTTCACCGTTCATACAGTGACAGGCACGGGACCAAGCTAGTTTCTTATATTTTGTCAGTGATCTCTCATAGCTTGTTCGATCCTGGTTCTTTCTCCTTTTTTGTGCGACTTTCTTTCTCTTTTATTATGGGAGTTGCCTTTACTGAATTTGTGAGGCTTATATTCTCACCTTTTAGTGTAGAGATTTATTTATGGGGAAAAAAGAAGTATGTGGACCACATAATGTGGTTTACCTCAACCAAACTTAATTATAGATCATGCACAAATTGACATAGGGCCTGTTTGATATGGTCTGAATAAGGCTGAATGACTCTGAATCTGAGCGATTTAGCCATTCAGATCGTTTGTTTATAACTTTTGAAATCTGATTTGGGCTGAATTCGTCTGACCGATTCCTTTAACAAAATTTGGCTGAATGGGCTGAATAATCCTCTTTTACCCAAATAACCTTCCATCTCTCGTTGCTCTCACTTCCATCTCTAGCGCCGCTCTCTTCCGCATCTCGTCTCCATCCGCATCGGTGTTCTCTGCTATTTACTTGAAGGTATATTTTTGTTCTTTTGCCTTTTAAAATTTTAGTTCTTCACCTTGAATGTTTCGATCTGAAATGTTAGGTTTCTTCGATTTTTTCTTCACTTGAACTATCCATGTTCATCAGTTTCTTGGTATGTTTTGCTACGAGCATAGCCTTGCGTCCCTGT
This sequence comes from Panax japonicus, assembly GCA_020205505.1. Taxonomy (NCBI): domain Eukaryota; kingdom Viridiplantae; phylum Streptophyta; class Magnoliopsida; order Apiales; family Araliaceae; genus Panax; species Panax japonicus. The sequence goes on along the minus strand of CM035101.1, from coordinate 18,862,535 downwards.
TTATCAAATTTGGGGTGTCCCGTTCCTTTTTTCTCAGTCTTCATAAACCTTCAAAATTTTCCCTCACTTTCTTTTCTCTCTCTTTCATTCTTTCAAGCCTGTTTATCAGTCTACTTGTTACAAAGAAAATTGACCGAAGCATAAACAAAGCCTATTTTCAACTAAATCAGCATTAGTTTCACATATATGTTATGAATACTCGTACGCATGCTTAATATGGGGGTTATAACTATTTCCTATGCTTAGAGAGCAAGCATGATAAGTTTTGTGGTTTCATAACCCTAACTTGTTGAAATAACTAATTTAGAAATATGTTATAAAAGGGAACCTAGATGTACTTGAGAAGCATGAAAAGACCTTTAACATAACATATATAACATGTGTGAGAGTTTTGGTCAAGCCGAACAGAAAACACAAGGCAGCAGCTGAGTCTTGGCATGGCCAGAGGACGGCGCAGCTGCGCCGGTCCTAGGCTTAGCCATGGCGCAGCTGCGCTGGGCAGCAGTCATGTTTAGATTCTATTTTTGGTCTGATGTTTGAAGTATGCCTACATGATTACTTTAACTTATCTTATATAACTAATGTGTTAGTTAATGTGTAAAGCCCCCAAACTCGGGTACTTGAAACCCGAACTCGGTGCTTTACGATACCTTTTCTATGAGCGAAATAATACTAATAATAATAACAATAATATAAAAATCCAACTTAATTTATATTTATCAGAGTATAATCTCAATTACACAACCTTTACTATAATTCTTTACATGATATATAATACATATCATTGTCTATATATTGTCTAACCTTTACAAAAGATACCATTAAACATGTTCTGTTTGCTTTCCTTTTCACTTGTTCTTGTCTGAACCTTTGGGTCGGTCATGCTTAGTTGAAAACATTTAAATTTAAGCAAGGATGAGCATTTGGGTGCCCAACAAGTAATAACAATTATGAATATAATTAGCTGAAAGAAATAAATATTTTCTTTGTACATCACTTCTACAACGAATTTATAGTTGTGAAGTAAACTGAACAGATAATAACAACATAACAATTCTATCTCAAATTTTTGAACTACGTATTGACTATATATATAGGGTAGTTGACATACTATGAATATTATTTTTAATTTTCGCTAAAGTTTAGCAGAACCTCATCTGCAAACCGTCATAACTTACGGGCGTTAGGTTGTACTTTCCATGGGCCCTGTATTGATCAATTCTACATTGCTAGAACGATATTATCGTTCATCCTTTGTTCGCCTTGGCACATAAAAATTTTCCCGTGATCGGGATGTTCATACTTAGTCTGGAATCCGAACCAAAAAAATTTGATTGGATACAAAATGGTTTTAACTTATTCAACGATGTTTCTGAATATGTGTCTAGCTGGGTCAAATAGCTTAGACGGCTTTATATATAATATATATCAACATGTGTTTAACTACAATGATTATCCAAGTGGGGACACTTGTGTAACCATATTTAGAAATTAACGAACAGAATATATATTTGAATTACCATATACTAACATGTTGATAAACAATGATCGGATATAGAATATATCACAATAGGGTTAATAATATAACATAATAATAATATAATTCTGAAACTTCTTACTCGTGTCCATTGCATAAAGGAAATGCAAAGGTAAGATACTTGCCTGATGCGCTGCTTACAGTTCGTAACTTAGTTCTATCTTTATATAACACCTATCAGTAATAAGATCATTTGATCGATTAGAATAACATACTATAACACATAGCACTACTTATTGCAGTCAGCACATAACCTAATCACATTGTCACATATGTTTAACAACCATTGAACAAATAAACACATATCTAATCAAATTATCTATGTCCACATCAATTTTTGAAACATGTCGGTGTACCGACAGCTTTATCGGGTAATTATCGAGTCTAAGAATCTATCCTGTAGTTCAATATCTGTAAGTATTAGTCATATTATTTTTAAATGACTTATAATAATTTTCAAAACATTTATTATAATTTATCATGAATTTTCAAATACCGGAATCATTAGTAAATGATTTAAATATTAAACAATTCTATTATCATTAATATTTAATTGATATTAAACTATTAATGAAACCATTGCCAAAATATTAAAGTTATTTATAATAACTCAAAATACTTTTAAAGTATTAATATTACACTTAAATGATTTTTAAAAGAATTAAAATCATTTTTAAATAATTATCATTAATATTAAAGTATTAATGTATTATTTATCAAAATACTAAAAGTCATTAATTATAACTTAAAAATATTTTTAATTCATTTATATCCTTTTTAAATGATTTTTAAATAAATAAAACTATTTTTAAACTATTTATTTAATATAATTATTAAATAAATCTAATATCATTTAATATTAAATTATTAATGAATTTTTCCTTTAAATATCAAAAGTTATAATTTATAACTTAAAATATCTTTAAACACTTTATTTTCATTTTAAATGATTTTTATAATATTAAAATCATTTTTAAAATAATTTATTTAATATAATTATTAAACAATTCTAATATCATTAATAATTAATGAAATTTACCTTTAAATATTGAAAGTTATATTTTATAACTTAAAATATTTTAAAACTATTTATTTTCATTTAAAATGATTTTTCTAATATTTAAATTATTTTTAAACTAATTTATTTAATATAATTATTAAATAAATCTAATATCATTTAATATTAAAATATTAATATTTTTCATGCCAAAATATCAAAAGTTATATTTATAACTTAAAATACTTTTATAACCTTTAAATCATTTTTCTATAATTTTTAAATTATTAATTCTATTTTTCATAATGTATTTAATATATTCAATAAATAACTTAATTATCATTAATATTAATTAATTAATGAAATTCATCACAAAATATTAAAAGTTATCAAAATAACTTAAATTATTTTCTTATACCATAATATAATTTTAAATGATTTTTCAAGTATTAAAATTATTTTTAAATAATTTATTTAACATTATAATGAAATAAATTAAATACCTTTAATATTCTAAAAATATTAAATATTTATGAAATATATTCAAATTAATTAAAAACTAATTTTCGGAATTTAAAATAATTTTAAATAATTTATTATGTATTTTTAATAATTAAAACTAATTTTTTTTCTATTTATTTAATAAAAATAATAATTTCAGAAATTAAGTGTCGCTAAAGACTGCCTATAGCGACGAAACTGTCGCTATATGTGTTCTTCGCATTCTTGAACCTGCCCAGAAATTCATAGACATCTATCAAGGTACACGGTTTGACCATCTATAAATCATGGATCTTGATGTATCCGGGTTCGGTTATGTGTTAAGGTTATAGTATTGATGTAATACTACAATAGTAAACAAAACATCATAGCCATTATATAACAAATCAGAGAGATTTAAGTAATGGAAAATCTGTCAGACACTGTTCTTCAATTTCTGGGTTTTCCATAATTGAAGAACAGTTCATGCTACCACTTTTGGGCTTCCACAACTTTCTATCTGTGCAATATTTATGCAATATAATGGATCCAATGTGTAGCCAGCATGACAAGGAAGAGTTCGATCACAATAGTTCACTAAAACAACAACATAATCACCATAAACTGTCCGGTCAAACCATGTCAGAAAAATGGTGCATATGGTTTCTGGGTTTTCCAGAAACGCTTAATCAGTGATGAGTGATCTACTTTGACCACTTGTTACGATCTACCTGTTGATTATTTACAAGATCTAAAGACATGGAATCATATAACATATAACAGGCTACAGGTGTAATACAACAAATCATTAAAACAACATCAAAACGGACATATCAAAGCCATAGAAAAACTTGTCAGACGCTGTTCGTGGCTTTCTGGGCTTCCCAGAAAAGGCCCAGTTAATGTCGGTCAACGGCTTTTGACCGTTAATGAAACAACCCGGGTCAAATCCCGAGTCCGGAACAAATCTTGGGTCAAATCCCAAGTCCTAATCGAATCAAATCCATCCAAATAAGGCCTCAAACCACTGGCCCAATAGTATCTTCTTGGGTCATCTAGCCCACCACAGGCTCCCAAAAGGTCATGACTTCAAGGTACTATTGGTAGTTACTTAATTCTTTATATGCAGACAAATTTTTCCCTATCTTTCGATGTGGGACTGGGGTGTTACAAACTCCCCCACTTAAATTTCTGACGTCCCAGTCAGAACCAATCACACACACGGCCCAAAGATCTTTGCCTCTCTAGCCATTGTGGGATAATACCGGCTGGCTTCGTGTCCCCACCTCTGGACCTTCATCTCTCCATTGTGGGATAATACCACCAGCCTTCGTGTCCCCACCTCCGAAAACCCGATCGGATGACCCGACCCGAGCTTTCGAGAGTCGGCTCTGATACCATATGAAACAACCCGGGTCAAATCCCGAGTCCGGAACAAATCTTGGGTCAAATCCCAAGTCCGAATCGAATCAAATCCATCCAAATAAGACCTCAAACCACTGGCCCAATAGTATCTTCTTGGATCATCTAGCCCACCACAGGCTCCCAAAAGGTCATGACTTGAAGGTACTATTGGTATTATATTATATTTTCGTATATCAGTTGTATATCTTTTGTATATCTGTATCCGTACTGGGCAATTGGCTCATGCTGTGTTTTTCTTTCGGCAGGTTTGCAAGGGTGATTCAGGGCTAGTGTGATGAGAGTTTTGCCTTTGACCAGTTAGGTTGATTCAAATTTTAAGTTTTGATTATTTTGACTTAGTTTAGAGAATTGTACTTATTACTTTATTGATAGATCACCACTATTAATATTTTGAGGTTTGTTGTGCTCAGTTTCTATTGTTTCAGATCGGGATCCGTGGTTTACTTCTCGATTTTGGAAAGGGTTTCAATGAGCTTGGGGAACGCGACTCAACTATAGTACAACTTTTCACCCGCAGACAGATGGACAATCAGAGAGAACTATTCAGACATTAGAAGACATGTTACGATCTTGTGCTTTAGAGTGGACAGGAAACTGGGATGATTATTTGAGTTTGGTGGAGTTCGCATATAATAATAGTTGGCAAGCTAGTATTGGTATGGCCCCTTTTGAAGCATTATATGGTAAGAAGTGTCGAGCTCCGACTTGTTGGGATGAGGTTGGTGAAAGGATAATAGAAGGACCCAATTTGATTAGGATTACTACGGAGAAGGTAGCAGTGGCTAAAGAAAAATTGAAAGAAGCTAGATCGCGGCAGAAGAGTTATGCTGATATTCATAGAAGGGCTCTTGAATTCATACCTGGTGAACACGTGTTTTTGAAAGTTTCTCCATGGAAAGGTGTTCGAAGGTTTGGTTTGAAAGAGAAGCTTAGTCCGCGTTTCATTGGCCCTTTTGAAGTCCTTGAGAGAGTTGGAGAAGTGGCATACTGGGTTGCTTTGCCTCCACAATTGTCTCATGTGCATAATATCTTTCATGTTTCGGTGTTAAGGAAATACAACTATCATCCGCTTCATGTTGTGCAATACCCGTTACATAAGATTCAAGAAGATCTTACTTGTGAGGAAGAAGCCGAGGCTATTCTAGATCGTCAAGAACGGATTATGAGGAGGAAAACAATTCCTTTTGTTAAAGTCTTGTGGAAAAACCATTCGGAGCGAGAAGCTACTTGGGAGATGGAGGAGTCTATTCGGGCGGAATATCCACATCTTTTTGAAAATTAGGTACGTTCTGTTCTTTTGATTCCGGGGACGGAATCCTTTTTAAGGGGAAGGTGATGTAATATCCAATAAAATAATAATAAAATATTTAAGTAAGTTTTAAAATAGTTAATTGGGCTTTCCTTATATTTGGGTTAAATTGTAATTAATTTATTTGGGCCATTAAAATTATTTGGGTCTAAACTATATTTGTCTAATTTTTATTTCCTAATCAAATTAGAAGAATTAATAAAACATATTATTTAATAATACACAAGTAAAACCTAGCTTACCTTATTACGTATGAGGAGTTGTGAGAATATAACGAAAGAAAAAGGAGGCGCAAGAAGAAGGAACGAGGGAACGTAACGGGGATTGCAAAAAGGGTTTGAGAGCAAGATCTTTAAACTTTATTCACCATATTCTTCTTCTCAAAGGTAATTATTGGACTATTTTTGAATACAAAATAATTATTTTGCTATTGTAACTATGATCTATATTTTTGTTGTATTTGTAATCTATTTTAAAATTTTATTATGCTATTTGATTAGTTAATTTTATTAATAAAATTTTGATTTACAATTGAGATATATAATATATATCAGATTCGTTAAATATGTATACAATTAAGCTTGATTTGTTATTTATATTTATATATATCATGATCCTGCAACTTCGTTAATATACATTCATATATATGTTGATTCATGAATCTACCTATTACTTGCTGCAATTCATTATTATATATATATGTTAGCCTGCGAAACTATTAGTTAGATATCTTATATATATTCTGCAGGATTCAGGATTGTCATATATGTATATATACTTTCAACCCGAAGCATCACTGTAGATGACAAATCCCTCCGAACCAGATGGTATTGTCAGAACATGTGCTGAAATGAGTCTCCTCTTGAGTTCTTGAAAACCCTTATCACAGTCCTTGCTCCAACTGAACTTTGTATCTTTCCGAGTCAGCTGAGTTAGTGGAGTAGCGATTCGAGAAAACCCTTCTACGAATCTCCGATAATAACCATCTAAGCCGAGAAAGCTATGTACTTCGGTCACTAATTTAGGTTGCTCCCAACTTTGAATAGCTTCAATCTTTGCTGGGTCAACAGATATTCCATGACTTGATACCACGTGCCCAAGGAATGCTACTTCCTCAAGCCAGAACTCGCATTTCTTCAACTTGGCATAAAGCTTATATTCACGAAGCTTTTGGAGTATCAGCCTCAAGTGTTGCTCATGATCTTCACGAGTTTTGGAATATATGAGGATGTCATCAATAAAGACGACCACAAAGTGATCCAAATATTTCTTGAATACTCAGTTCATCATATCCATTAAGGCAGCAGGAGCATTAGTCAATCCAAAAGACATGACTAGGAACTCATAATGCCCGTACCGAGTTCTGAAAGCCGTCTTTGGAATGTCATCGGTTCTAATTTTCAACTGGTGATATCCGGAAGGAAGATCAATCTTTGAAAAGAATTTGACTCCTTGCAACTGGTCAAACAGGTCATCAATACGTGGCAATGGGTACTTATTTTTTATGGTGACATGATTCAACTCCCGATAATCAATACAAAGTCGCATACTCCCATCTTTCTTCTTTACGAATAGAACAGGAGCACCCCAAGGAGAAGTACTAGGACGAATAAAGCTAATGTCTAACAATTCCTACAGTTGAGTTTTTAACTCCTGAAGTTTAATAGGAGCCATTCGATATGGGGATTTAGAAATGGGTTTTGTACCGGGTTCAAGGTCGATACAAAATTCAATTTCATGCTCTGGGGGTAGGCCAGGAATTTCTTCGGGGAATACGTCAGGAAATTCATTAACAATAGAAATATTATTCAAAACTGACGTATTTTTGTTTAGATCTGTGACATGAGCTAAGAAAGCTTGACATCCGTTTTTCAATAAACGAATATCTTTATGGCTTGAGATGACAATGATTGATTTTAATGGTTTGGTTTCTTGAATTCGCATAATAGGTCGATTAGGAATATGAAAGCTAACAACCTTACGAAAATAATCAATTTTTGCATGATGAGTAGTAAACTAATCAATCCCTAGAATTACATCAAATGCAAGTATTTTTTAATGCAATAAGATCGACAGGTAATGTGTGGATACCAACTTGAACCAAACAAGACTTATAAACTGTGGATGTAATGAAGGTTTCTCCCAACGGAGTTTCCACAGATAAGTCAAAGTCTAATTTCTCCGGAGTCAAATTTAATCGTTGAGTAAAAGTAGGAGAAATAAAAGAATGGGTAGAACTGGTATCAAATAAAGTGTAGACTTCGCTAGAGTTTATGATAAGCTTACCCGTGATGACCTCATTCGGGTTCCTTACTTTCTGGGAGGTCACAACAAACGCTCTCCCTTGCACTACCGGCTTTGACTTTTCTGGGACAGCCTTTGGTGCCTCCATCCTAGATGAATTTGTCTTCGGTGAACGATAAAATCGGGCTAAGTGACCTTCTCTTCCACAATTATAACATGCTTTGGACGGCATCGCACAATTTGGACTGATGTGTCCCTCCCCTCCACATTTGAAGCATATGATAGGTGATCTTTCTCCTTCTTTAACAACGGGTGCTGGTGCTGACGTCTTTCCATCATTGTTGAATCTCCTCTTCTTAAAATGTCCATTCTTATTATTTTGGCTCTGATTACCACCGAAGTGGTTACCATTTCTGGCCTGTTGATTCCCTCCACGCTTGTTGTCACCGCTTTGATGACTGCTCTCACTGGTATTATCATTTTGTCGGCTGCTCTCTTTTGGTTGCGTTGACTCGTTATCGCGCTCCACCAACTGAGCCCTATTTACAACATCTGAATACAAAAACAGTTTATGAGAAATAAGATGTTGACGTATCTCTGGCTTTAAACCTCTTAAAAACATTCGCGCCATTCTCTCTTCATTATCCACCAAGTGGGACGCAAACCGGAATAACTCCGCAAATTTTGCCTCGTATTGTGACACGGTCATATTGTTTTGCTCCAATTTGATAAACTCCACCTTTTTCATGTGACGAATACTTACGGGAAAGTATTTGTCGTTGAACAGCTCTTGGAACTTCTCCCAAGACATCTTCAGTACAGCAGGTTGAGTACGTTTTACCGATTCCCACCAGTAATCTGCCTCTCCGCGCAACATAAAGGCAGCAAAGGGAACCTTTTGCTCCTCGGAGCATCCCAAGACATCAAATATCTTGGTGATCTGCTTTATCCATGCTTCCGCCATAAGTGGTTTTGGCTCTCCCTTAAACTCCGGCGGTCCCAGCTCCTTGAACTGTTTAGCGGTGACCGCCGGAGAGTTTCCAGTGTTTCCACCTACATTTTGGACAGGAGCCGCTCTCGCCTGCTATTGCATGAATTGCATAAAGCCTCTGAACAATCCATCATTCATCATTTGGTCAGTGTTGTTGTTTGCATGAGGATTATCGCCTTCCTGATGCACATTCTCCTGATTATTGATATGTGGAGACTCAACGGTCTCTTGTGCTCCATTGCTATTCTCAACATTTTCGGATGTCATTTTCAAATACTGCCACAAAACAAAGGTTAATTGACATGTAACATAATATCTCTAAACTCTGACCAACCAATTTAAATACAAAATAAATTTAAGTAGGTCCTACTAGCGAAGGAATTCTCCGTCTCTCCCCTCCTAGTTCTAGTCTCACATCATATCCCTGGATCATATCCCTAAGCTTTGATACCAACTGTGACACCCCCAAAATTAGGTATACATCACCCATCTTGGGTCGCCAGATACATGGTACAGAATTCAAATACAATTTACTAATACAACTGTCGTGTACAATATGACAAAACATAAACTGTGAGTTTGAATACAAATATTATCTACTAGATATTATACAAACTCAAAAGGAGTCCTCATTACAATTATTATCACACTATTTCACAGAATAGTGAGGACTACTAATGCTATCCTCTGGACCATCACTCCGTTCCCTGACTCGTCCCAGCTATATTCTCATTTCCTGAAGAGAACAGTGAAAGAAAGGGTGAGCTCAACTAGCCCAGTAAGAAATATTATGACTAAGATAATGCAGAATAAATTATCATTAGTCTCCAACAATGTAAAACTAATAAAATATAATAGACATCAAGTTTAACTGCAACGGAACAAGCAATCCATTAAAAGAGTCAAGTAGAAAATAAAATCTACTATCTTTTATGATTAAAAAGGATTTTCATCAATGTTATCGCTGAGATTCAGCTTAATAAATATTCCACATCATTGAATCACCCTTGCACTACGGCCAAGGATATTCTTTAGTATCACGACCATAATTATCCATGGACTACGGGCCAAGAATATTTGTGTATTCATTAATGGTCATGATCATGCAAACAACTGTCCATCAATGCACTACGGGCCAATGAGGAATTTTACCACATCATTTGTAACATCACGGTCATGATTACACCGAATAATCCCTGGTCATAATCATACCAAGTCCATCTATGCACTACAGGCCACAGATGACTTTCAACATAATATAAACATGAGGATGATTACAATGATATAAGAATTCAATAAAATAAGTTCAAGAATTAATTTGTCCAAGAACTACTAATGTCCAAATTGTCAACATAATACTGCTTTGTAGAGTAAAATTCAAGAATGATCAGAAGAATATTTCCATGAAAAGATACTGGATGAAGCGCAAATATCAAGGATATTCTACTAATTTCATGGAGTATAGAAGTCAAAAATTGAACCAACTGAGTATAATAAAGAATGGAATAACAAAAGAAATCACCATGCATGCGGTACTTCGCATAGACAGGTTATTCCAACAGAATACTAAATAACGGAACCAGGTCAGGCGAAATTCGCACCGACAGGATGTTCCAATAGAATAATAAAGAATGAAATAACAACAGAAATCATCATGCATGTGGTACTTCGCATAGACAAGTTATTCCAACAGAATACTAATAAGGACGGAATCAGGTCCGATGTAAAACGCACAAACAGGATATTCCAACAGAATAATAATAAAGACGGAACCAGGTCCGGCATAAAACGCACAGACAGGATATTCCAACAGAATAATAAAGACGGAATCAGGTCCGGCGTAAAACGCACAGACATGATATTTCAACAGAATAGTAAAGACGGAATAATAGAAGAATGTCACCAAGTATAGGGTAGACCGCGTATACAAGTTATTCTAACAGAATAATAAGCAATGGAATAACAACAGTTCTCTTCATGAATAAGAAAGAATAACACCCCTTACCGTAAAAGAACTGAATATAAGAGTAGTTAAGTAGCAGAAATCTTTTCTTCTTTCTCTCTATAATTTTCTCACTCTAGAGTTTCAGTGAATTCGTAAGAAAATAATGAAGGAATGAGCTTCTATTTATAGAAAATGGACTGCATAGTAACTAACTCATGAACAATCCAGATTGATTTACTTTAATCTGAAGGTCCATATTTAAAGCAAAATCTTTTAAATAAAATATAATATATTCTATTTATAATCTAATAAAACGAATAACTTTATAAAAGATTTTACTATGAAAACACTATGCAGATACTATGTAAACACTATGCATAATAAAATATAATATATTCTAATTATTGTCTAATAAAACAGATAACTTTATAAAAATATTCTATTTTATATAAAAAGATTTTACTATGCAAAACACTATGCAAACACTATGCAACACTATGCATAATAGAATATAATATATTCTATTTATAGAATAACTTTATAAAAGTATTCTGTTTTATATAAAAAGATTTTCTGTATTATTACATTAATAATACCAACAAAACTGAGTGACTTATCACGTAAGCATCAATAATCAATACCGTGTGCTACTATGCAACCACGTGTATTACTGTACTTTTAACACCGGGTGTTTCAACAGTTAACGGTACAACTTTCGCCGTTATTTTCATAAAGTATTTTTGTCATTTTCTCAATCCGACAATAATTCCGTTGTGGGGTCCACCAATGATTGTGCTGTTGTACTAATATTATCTGTTAAAACGAATATTTCCCGACCAATCGAATATTATATAACAACTTGCGTACTTTACAAAATTTATAAATATTACCCACAACTATTATATCAATTTCACTCCATAATATTCAAAAATAATATTTATAGAAAATTCATCTTTATTCAAAAAGTTGGGGTTTTACATGTTATGCATAACTTAGGGTATTATAGACTGATCCTCTATAGTACTTGTTCTTTTGGGTTATTAGTTTAATATTGGTAATTTTAGTAGATGTTCAATAGTCCTTAATGACTGCTCAGTAAAATTTGTTATCCAGTCAGATATCTTGATAGTCCTTGAATTCATATATCTCTGTCGATTTATATTGAATTATCGTTCTTATTCTAAGAATTATTGATATTCATTAATTATGATATTATTCTAAAACTCTGAACTATCTCAGAGATGATACTTCGATATTTCATACTCGTGTTATAGAACTCTTACCCTTGTTGTATATTACTTGCTGGGCAAATTGTACTCATTCTTGCTTATTTAAAACCTTTCAGTTAAAGCGGAACAAGGAGGTGTATCTGGGAAAGACAAGGGCAAGGCTACCAACTAGCTTGTCCCTTTATGTTTAACTTAATCATGTTGTATTAAGACTATGTTTAAACTTAAGTAGAATTATGTAATAAGTCCTTATTCGATATTATTATGTAATCTATTAAGTACTGTAGGTTGCGAGACTTGGGGGAATAATTATAATAAATCGTTGTATATTATTCTAAATTAGATCTTTCATTGCAAACGTATGATTTTAGTTATTATGGTAATACTTTGAGAACGTGATGAGCCGAATTCGGGTGACCAAGTGGAGGTCAGAATTTGGGGGCGTCACAGGTTGGTATCAAAGCTATAGTTATAAACTTTAGGAACGGGAATCCTTAGATTATAACTTAAGAAAACTTAGAGATTAGGAATGGATAAGACTCATGTAGAGTTTTCCCTGAGAGACTTAGTGTGTTATGAAATGTAACTTCATTCTATACAATGAACTTATATTATTTAACATTCTGATGAGTTGCTACTTGTATTGTCTTATGTTGGTGATTGTAGGATGACTGACATGGGAGGACCTAGCCGAGTAGTTGAGGAGGGACCACGTGATATCCACGTAGTCTATGAGACACTCGTGATAGCGGAACCTATATCGGTAGTTGTCCCTATTAGTGACGATGATGAGGAGGAGGATATGGTGCCTCTACCTAAGGAGTTTGATCCGGAGGAGGAGCCTATGGAAGAGGAACCCGTGGAGGACGAACCTGAGCCCATGGAGGACTCTGACGAGACTACTTTTGAGGATCAGATTTTGGGAGAGTATGAAGAACAGATTTTGGAATTATGAAGTAGAGTCGAAGAGCTAGAGACTGAGACTCTTAAGAGGAAACTAGTGATACAGGAGATGAAGGTGGAAATTGCTCACCGTAAGGAGACAGGAATCCAGATGGGTACCTTGTTTCACCGATCGGTGGAAAGGAATGTCGAGTTGGCAGGAAAGCTAGAAGAAATGGAGCAAAAGATTTTGAGTGAGAGGACGGAGAAGGAGGCTCTCTGAACTCAGTTAGAGATGTAAGTGATGGATAGGATCCACTTCGAGGAAAAGTAGGAGGATTCTAATGACAGAGTGGGTGATCTAGAAGATGAGGTGCGATGCAGGAGGAGGAAGATGAACAAGATGGGCTATGCTTTACGCACGACTATGGAGAGGTTGATCGATGGGGTAAATCACCACGCCGCTGAGCAAGGACAAACCCGACATACCATAAGTCGGGATATGGTTGCACAAATCACACTGAAGGAGTATCAGAGCGCCGTGGAGCATGGGATGTTAGATTGAGTCTAGAGGGAAAAGCTCAGTAGTGTAGTATTCTTATTTATATGTTGTTAATATATTATTGTAATCTCAGTCTTTTGTGTAAGATGTGAGATAGTGGTAACACCCCAAACTTTTGAAAAATATTAGAGGGGTAGTAAGCTAGTATTGTCCCCGTCTTTTGTGATGTTAGGGGATATGTATTTTCATTTATAGCAGTATGCTAGAAAAGAAAGTGTATCGTAACCATTAGGCATATGAATATAAATGATCTTATTTCAGAAACGTGTTATAAACTTTTATTTCTTTTCATTTGAGAAATGTCTAATATGATAGTTAGATAATAAGATGAAAATTTTGTGATGCAGAAAATGCCGCCAGACGTAGAATAACTGTCCAAGAAGAGTCAGTTAATGATGAGAGAGGACCCGTAGATCCTATACAGCGACTGGTAGATTTATTGGGAGAAGCTCTGAGGGGAAGAAATGAAACCGTACCACCCGTTCCCCAAGCTGTCCAGTAACAACATTCAAAGATTTTAAGAGTGTAGGACCCCCAGAGTTCATGGGAACTACTGACCCGATAGTTGCGCAAACCTGGATCAAGGAGATCGAGAAGGCCTTCACTATAGCACGCGTGGGTGAAGACCAGAAGACAGTATTTGCAACGTACATGATGAGGGGAGAAGCAAACTATTGGTGGGAAAATAACCAGCAGAGAGCGAGAGAAGGAACGATAACATGGGAGAGATTTACGACGTTATTTTTCGAGAACTATTTTCTAAAGAGTATGAAGAGTAGGATGGAAGTGAAGTTTCTAGAGTTAAAACAAGGAGATATGACGGTGGCGCAATACGTTGCTAAGTTTAATGAGCTAGCGCGATTTGCGGAACACCTAGTTGGGGATGAAGAAAAGAAGGCGAGATACTTCGAACAAGGATTGAAGCCGTGGTTGTATAATAAGGTATCAGTCTTTCAGATTGATTCCTTTACGACCCTGTTAGAGAAGGCAATCATTGCGGAAGGTGGAAGTGAGGCCTTAAGTCTATATCATAAGGAGAAGAAGAACAAGAACACTGGTAATGAGCATCATGGAGGAAGTAACAGCGGGGTGATAAGTAGGATTTACACCTACTTATGGAGTACTAATTCATGCGAACTATGCCCATCTCAAGTACATTTTAGTAGGTTTTTGCTGCATTTCATGATAATTTGCATTTCGCATACTTAAAACTCTTTTTGGTGAATAAGTACAAGAATTGGCCTATTTTGGTGGTGTTATTGAGCATAAGGCTAATGGATGCTTGAGACGAGGTAAAAGATGGGATATGCATGGCATGAAGGTGAAATGGAGCAAAGAGATTAAGCATGACGGAACAAGTAGCAGCCGCAGTAGCATAATAGAATCATAACAAGAACTAGGATATGCAGATTACAAGCTGCGCGGCCGCGCGGCAGAATAGCCTTGAGAGCGCGCGCTCGCGCGATTAACCATCCAGACCTTGGAACCTACTGCAAGTTGCGCGGCCACGAGAAGGACAAGCCTAGGGAGCGCGTGCCCGTGTGGGAGATCTGCTGAATAGACAAACTTACTGCAAGTCTCGCGGCTACGAGAATATCAAGCTGGAGGAGCGCGCGACCGCACGCGTGGCCTGAAGCTGCTGACTTGTTTTATTTTATTTCAAATTTTTAAAGGTTGTAATTGATTTAAAACGATTCTTGACTGGTGTCAGGGGTTTCACTTGACATTTTATTAATTTTTTCACGTGTCTTTAGATCGTAATTAGGGTTTACTCTTTGGGAGAGATTCCAACGTAGAAGGAGGCCACAACTCTACTTTTCTACAACTTCTTGGGATTTTCTGCCAGAGTGGATTATTAATATTAGTTTTGCTGGATTCTTATGAGGATCTGAATATTGATTTATATTCAGCAATTGGGTTTGATAGTTTTATCTTTCATCTTTCAATTGTCGTTTATTGACCATGTTTAGATTTGATCCCATAATGGCTTTTGGTTCAGTTATGAACTAAACTTCATTATGGGATTCTAACGGATTTTAATATGTAGTTTGATTGCATGCTTAAATGATGGTTTGTTTTGCATATCATATGGGATGTCTGTCATGATTGTTTTGCATGTATGAATGCTTGATCACCATTCGTTTCAGTATTTGTATGGAATTGACAATGAACATGCAAATATGGACTGTAATCATGATAGTATACGTATATAGGGCTGTGTTATATGGCTTATGTATTTCATGAATCAGATAGACATATACTGTTTCACCGTATAAGTTAGAATAAGGGCTTAAACTTAAAATTAGTATAGTTGCAATTTCACATAGACATATAATGATTTTGGTTATATTGATGATTACATAGAGTCTATCATCTGTGGATGCTGTGTAAGTAGGTCTTAGTGCATTGAAAAATGGCTAATACTCTTTTAGTGCTATTGGCTACTTTCTTGTGATATGTGAACAAGTCATGCATGATAGTTGTGAGAGCCCCGAATCCGAGCCCCAAATCACCGCGGATCCGGTTCAATCATTCTACTACTATTGCTGAAGATATAAACATAAATTATTTATACATTAAACATTATACACTATCCCCAAGGTCGAGTAACCATAACTTATACATAATTCATAACTTATCTAACACATGACATCATTATCATACAAGACTATTACAAAACTAATCGCGCACATTAACTTTAAGCTAGAACTGTCTTTAACTTTCCTTGTATCCGACGCATTCACCTTAATCTGCAATGTTTTATCATGATATAGCTTGAGCATGAAAGTTGCCCAGCAAGTTTAAATACAATTTAAGGATATATCATGATTGAAAGATTTAGAATAATAAGCTGCCTATAATTCACAAATGTAGTTGTAAATTAGCATGAACAAACTTTTGACTGAACAAGTATTACATATGAACAATATATATCTGGACCAACTGGAAATGAAGGTGATCAGCCTTTCATACCTGACTTATACATACAAGATGTACAGAGTATAATTCTACATGGCAATCAGTAATGATTAACCCTAAGCATAACTGAATAAAACACTATTAGTAAAGTTAAGAAGAACAAACTTGCCTGAACCGTTGATTACCGATACGAAATATAACTTAGCTTTATCCGAAAACCTAATACAAATAATACCGATCTCCAAATATTAGAATAATATCATCACAGTATAAAATAACCTAAACACATTATCACATAATCCTATCAGTCTATACAACACATAGACTTAGCATCAAACCAGACTATTTAAGTCTAAGTTGAAACCGACACAATTCAATCATCCCGACGGTCTAATCGGACAATATCGAGTCTAAGTTCCATTAAACTCTGTCTAAACACTAAACAATATCATAGTATCAGTCAAAACATTTTTCATAAACTTGCAAAAATTTTCAGATAATTAATATCATTTAACAACATTTTTCAATCATTAATACTGTATTTAAATGAATTAAATACCACAATATTCTAATATCATTAATATTTATTTAATATTAAACATTAATGAAACATATGTCATAATATTATAACATATTTGTAATGTCTCAAAGTATTTTCAATACTTTATTATTTCCTTTAAATGTTTTTAAAGTAATTAAAAACATAAACTAATAACTGATATTAATATAAATACCACATTATTCCTTGATCATTAATATTAATTTAATACCAAATATCAATGAAAATCATAACAAAATATTATAATATAATTATAACAACACAAAGTATTTTAATACTTAAAAATCATATTTTTATGATTTTTAAACAATCAAATTCATTATCCGATAATTGCTATAAATATTAAAATATTAATATTTTCATGACAAAATATCAAAAGTTATATTTTATAACTCAAAATATTTTTATAATACTTAAATCATTTTTATATGATTTTTAAAGTATTAATTCTATTTATTCATAATTTTCCAAGTTCCTTTAGTATTTTTCAAAAATCATTTCTAGTTAATTCCTTAAGAAATTAGCTACCTTGTGCTTAACTCCAGAAATTCCCAACTTCTGACACAATCTTACACATGTTATCGTGAGTCTCCAGTTTAAATTTTGTTGCAATCGGAGTTGTAGAACTCCGGTTATAGCCGTTTTTGTCGAAAAATCACAAAAATTGAAATGGTCATAACTCGGTCATTTTAAGTCGGAATTAGCTCATTTTTGGACACAAGGTACTTAATACCATATATTTTTATTTCCCAAAAGGCCGAAATTTATTTCATAAATTAAATTATCAAAACAGCCCTCACAAAATATTAGCAGCTTACTTTTTGTCAAAAACAGTTTTGGAGTCCTTTACTAAATCTTAAATAAAATAAGATCTATAAATCCGATTAGTGATACGTTAATTTTGTTGGATTCGTATCTTTCCGATCTACAATTTTCATCTATCACAATCCATATTTGGACATGTTAAGCTCTCGGAAATTAGCCCGGAAGTGGCTGTTAAAAACTGTTGCTGTAACAGTTTTTCTTACCTTTGAGTAGTTTGGGAGAAATTCCATAACTTGCTCATTTTTCAACCTAATTGAGTGATTCCAAAGGGGTTTTATCCTTAACACATATATCTAGCTCCACAAATTGACCACACTCAAAAATTCAAAGTAGAATGAGATATAAGGTCATTTCCATATCATGCTTGGTTTCTCCAAAAAATTTGTTTTCGCAGTTTTGATTACGCTTCTTCCGAACGTCATAACTACTTCATCCGGAGTCCGAATTTGTCCGTTCTGGAGTCTATGGAAAGTTTATTTAGTTTACTACAACATATCAAAATTCCAGAATTTTTAGACCATCCAAACAAATCCGGAATTTTCTGTTTAGGGGAAGCAGTTACCAATTCATTTTAAAAAAAACTGTTTTGGTTCTTCTTCTTTGTTCAAGCTTATCAACCTTAAAAATGGCAAGATCTAACCATAAAATATCATATATTATGTAGACCTTCCCTCATATGGTTTAAAATCATAAGTTCAACACTTGACTAAAACAACCATAACAAAACACATAAACTAACTAGAGTTTTGAGTTTAGGAAATTTTCATACCTTTAGTTATAATCCTCTAGCTTTTGGTGGCCCTCTTTCTTTGCTTTCCAAGGTAGGAGATTAAATTATTGGACATCCAAGGACCCTCTCTTCTCCCTCCATGGGAGTGGCCGAACACCACCTCTCCCTCTCTCTCATGATTTTATTTTGATAGCTAACTTGGAAATAATAATATGAGAGAGAAATAGCTTTTGTGACTTTGTAAAAATGTATAGATATAATTGTATATCTAATAATCATCTCCCCACTCACTCTCTCTTTCTCTTTCTCTTATCTCTCATTGCAAGAATAATAAAAGTGATGAAAGACGCACAAAAAAAACAATATAGATTTTTATGAAGTGTGGTTTTTAATTACCCAAACCCACTTCTCTTCTTCTCTCTTGTTTCATCCGGCCATGTGCCTTATCAAGTCTCTCTTTTTCCCTTAGTAAATTGCCAAAGGATTGCTTGCAAGAAAGAACAAACATGTTGGCAAAATAACAAATTGACACATAAGAGGAGTGGTTATTAGTTGTTCACCAACTAAAGTAGGTAATCATTAAATTCATTCCCCTCCTTTTCCTTCTCTTCTACCCACCGGCCATGTGGCCTTAGATTGTCCAAATTGGATTTTTTTTATTTTATGTAATATTCAATATATCACATGACTATAATGCCCCTCTCCCATTGGGCAAAAAAAGGGCTTTTCCTATAATGTTTTGGGCTTTCCTAATTTATCTATTGGACATAAAAATTTAATTCTTTGGGCCATATAAATCAATCATAGTCCAACACTTTTAATATTATCAAATGTCCATCATGCCCTTCCTTCAGTTGGGCTCCAAATTTGGGCCACTCTTAAATCCTTTGGGCTTAACAATAAAAATATTTGGGCCATTCCTTTAATGTATTGATTGGGCCTCTAACCAATTTCATTGGGCAAACACTTGGGCTATAAAATATACATAGTCCAATACCTTAAATTCTCATCCAACCCAAATAATTTAATTAAGGTTTTCATTTCCTCTATTATAACATAAATCCTTACTCATGCACATTTATTTCCTTAACCCAATTAGACTTGCTAGATTTGCAAGATTGCTTCTAATAATTCACAAATAAGACAAAAGGGTAAAATGCTAATTTCTATACCAATAATTGATTACTACCTTTAATAATGCACAAGGGTAATTTAGACTTCTCACTTTCAACCTCAAGGGCATTCTAGACATTAGCTACAACCCTTAGGGTTTAGCACTTTAGATTTTTGCAATTAAAATCCCATAACTGTACAATAGGGTTCCTGATAGAACAATTAGGGTTCTAATAATTTAAAACTAGGGTTTGCTAATTTAATTAAGCTTTACCCTAATTAATATTATAATTAATAGCACTTAAGCATTATACTTATCCGATAATTTCGCGGATTAGAGTTTTCAAATACTGAATTAGTGTTTCGGATTTCCGAAACTGAAATTAGGGTTTCTAGAACCGATTTCTAGGGTTTCTTATAAATTGTTATAATTTTCTATCTGAATGTTGACGTTCTAAATAATATTAGGGTTTGACACAGATATAATTTATCTGGTCAACACTTGACCCTTATTCACATTCTGTTCACATGATACCGTAATCCTGAACATATACTCATATACCCTTAATCTTGAATAATTCACTAAAAGAAATTTTAAATCCTCAAAATTCCTTTATGAAAACATCAAACACATACACTTATTCTCTGTCTAGGTCAAATATTTGACCTTAAACCAATCATTTAAGATTTTAATAATTTTCAAATTTCTCGGGTTGTCACATTCACCTCTTCTTATAAGAATTTCGTCCCCGAAATTCAACTTACACCATTCTCCTTACACCACACACCATACTGCTTATACCAATTTATACACATCACATGCTACCCAATAAACCACTCACAAGAGAAAAAGTTTTCAAATTGTGCTAAGGGGTCATATAGACCATGAACACATAGACTTATCGGTATTTATACCGCCAAACTGTACATTACTTGGTCTGTTTACAATCACAAAGAAGGTAAACTACCATTACTAGTACTTTAGGTGATTAGCCTATCGTACTCTTACGTCATGCATAACGTATTAATCATGTTTAGCGAATATTTACGCTACTCAATTGGATTATTTATCCAAACATTATCGTTCACCTCAGTCTTATCATAGGATCCCGCACCAAAACAATTTGGTTTGGGAAAATTCTTTTAATGAACACTTAGAGTTTTCATAACATTAGTCTAGCTGAATCAAATAGCATAGACTCATATCGATAATTCAATTCAATCGAATTATTTAGGTGTAGCCAAACTCCGTTGGCAAATTAAACTTTTTGAAAACATTTTCGAGAATGACGTCATGATGCCGTACTGTATTAACAGTCCGTTTGAGGATGCCGTCATTGTATGACTTTGTCATAACACATCATAAAATAGTGGAACAACGACTTCAGGTCAAGTTCACACTAAGTATTCCTGTATTTTCAACTCCATCACATTTTTATCATCTCTGCACCAGGTTACATGGTACATGAGCGATAATTAAAAACAAATTTTGATATTTCAAATCATTTGAGTCTAGCTGAAATAAGTAGCATAGACTGTACTTTAAACCGTTTCAAAAATGATTACGAGTCTACACATTTTTTTAAAAGGCATATAGTGCGTATTTTGCTTGATGTCAAAATTTCTAAGTTTAACATAGCTAGGAGTTTAGGAAAACCTAATGCCTCTACTAATAATCATTTGCTTAACAATCTATCTGTTCCTGAAATCCTCAATACTTCATTCACACACAGCTATACCCAGTTCATAAAACCACACTTATGAGTTCATAAATTGCCACAATCATATGAGTTTAAGAACTTACCCTAGTCAGACCTTTGGCGTCCATTCCCTGAGGGGTTCATAAATATTTCATATAACTATGAGTCAAGAATGTCACATAAGTATGAGTTTTAAGAATTCGTACTTAACCTTATAGTCTCTACCTATGACCTATCTATTTGTTATACACATGAGAAAGGAATCACCCTCTTAACCTGCATATAGCAAATAGTGCGACACAAATATTTCAATGATTATCAATGCCAGAAACTAAGTGGTTTTTTACACCAAGTACAATTCCCCGCCCACAACAAGGAATCATACAACTCAACTACTAAAATGAGTCCTCAATTGAAATCCCCACCTAATCTTAACCCCCTTTTCCATACGAATTTCATTTAATTCGTATTCATAATCCATAACTCTTTCATGAGTTTTCATAGTACCATTTCATAGTACAATTGATACACAGCATCTTGCGGTAGATTTTTCAATCATCAGATTGATTCTTTCTGGCTGTCATAACCTTATCAGATCACGGGGTGATCTCATCGTATATATTACGATTCATTTTTATATCTTGATCGTTTTGTTTTACGATCTCCTATCACTGTACTTTCAGTCTTTTAGACTCTATCTATTCATCACTACTATTCACCTTTATTATCAGAGTTAGGGAACTCCGTATCTCTATAACTCGTCGAGATTCGTCTTTGAATCATACAAACACACTAACTCTATGTGATTTAGATCTTATCCTAATCACTGCGGTTATTAGTCTAAGGTAACTCTACTCTAGGTTTATAACCAACAGCTTTGATACCAAATGTGAGAGCCCCGAATCCGGGCCCCAAATCACCGCGGATCTGGTTCAATCATTCTACTACTATTGCGGAAGATATAAACATAAATTATTTATATATTAAACATTATACACTATCCCCAAGGTCGAGTAACCATAACTTATACATAATTCATAACTTATCTAACACATGACATCATTATCATACAAGACTATTACAAAACTAATCGCGCACATTAACTTTAAGCTGGAACTGTCTTTAACTTTCCTTGTATCCGACGCATTCACCTTAATCTGCAGTGTTTTATCATGATATAGCAAGGGTGAGCATGAAAGTTGCGCAACAAGTTTAAATACAATTTACGGATATATCATGATTGAAAGATTTAGAATAATAAGCTGCCTATAATTCACAATGTAGTTGTGAATTAGCATGAACAAAATTTTGACGGAACAAGTATTATATATGAACAATATATATCTGGACCAACTGGAAATGAAGGTGATCAGCCTTTCATACCTGACTTATACATACAAGATGTACAGAGTACAATTCTACATGGCAATCTGTAATGATTAACCCTAAGCATAACTGAATGAAACAATCTTAGTAAAGTTAAGAAGAACAAACTTGCCTGAACCGTTGATTACCGATACGAAATATAACTTAGCTTTATCCGAAGACCTAATACAGATAATACCGATCTCCAAATATTAGAATAATATCATCACAGTATAAAATAACCTAAACACATTATCAAATAATCCTATCAGTCTGTACAACACATAGACTTAGCATCAAACCAGACTATTTAAGTCTAAGTTGAAACCGATACAATTCAATCATCCCGACGGTCTAATCGGACAATATTGAGTTTAAGTTCCATTAAACTCTGTCTAAACACTAAACAATATCATAATATCAGTCAAAACATTTTTCATAAACTTGCAAAAATTTTCAGATAATTAATATCATTTAACAACATTTTTCAATCATTAATACTGTATTTAAATGAATTAAATACCACAATATTCTAATATCATTAATATTTATTTAATATTAAATATTAATGAAACACATGTCATAATATTATAACATATTTGTAATGTCTCAAAGTATTTTCAATACTTTATTATTTCCTTTAAATGTTTTTAAAGTAATTAAAAACATAAACTAATAACTGATATTAATATAAATACCACATTATTCCTTGATCATTAATATTAATTTAATACCAAATATCAATGAAAATCATAACAAAATATTATAATATAATTATAACATCACAAAGTATTTTAATACTTAAAAATCATATTTTTATGATTTTTAAACTATCAAATTCATTATCCGATAATTGCTATAAATATTTAAATATTAATATTTTCATGACAAAATATCAAAAGTTATATTTTATAACTCAAAATATTTTTATAACACTTAAATCATTTTTATATGATTTTTAAAGTATTAATTCTATTTTTTCATAATTTTCCAAGTTCCTTTAGTATTTTTCAAAAATCATTTATAGTTAATTTCTTAAGAAATTAGCTACCTTGTGCTTAAATCTAGAAATTCCCATCTTCTGACACAATCTTACACATGTTATCGTGAGTCTCCAGTTTAAATTTCGTGGCAATCAGAGTTGTAGAACTCCGGTTATAGCCGTTTTTGTCAGAAAATCACAAAAATTGAAATGGACATAACTCGGTCATTTTAAGTCTGAATTAGCTCATTTTTGGACACAAGGTACTTAATACCATATATTTTAATTTCCCAAAAGGCCGGAATTTATTTCATAAATTAAATTACCGAAACAGCCCTCATAAAATATTAGCAGCTTACTTTTTGTCAAAAACAGTTTTGGAGTCCTTTACTAAATCTTAAATAAAATGAGATATATAACTCCGATTAATGATCCGTCAATTTTGTTGGATTCATATCTTTCTGATCTACAATTTTCATCTATCACAATCCATATTTGGACATGTTAAGCTCTCGGAAATTAGCCCAGACGTGGCTGTTGAAAACTGTTGCTCTAACAGTTTTTCTTACCCTTGAGTAGTTTGGGAGAAATTTCATAACTTGCTCATTTTTCAACCTAATTGAGTGATTCCAAAGGGGTTTTATCCTTAACACATATATGTAGCTCCACAAATTGACCACACTCAAAAATTCAAAGTAGAATGAGATATAAGGTCATTTCCATATCATGCTTGGTTTCTCCAAAAATTTTGTTTTCGCAGTTTTGATTATGCTTCTTTCGAACGTCATAACTACTTCATCCGGAGTCCGAATTAGTCCGTTCCGGAGTCTATGGAAAACTTATTTTGTTTACTACAACATATCAAAAGTCCAGAATTTTTAGACCATCCAAACAAATCCGGAATTTTTTGTTTAGGGGCAGCAGTTACCAATTCATTTAAAAAAAAACTGTTTTGGTTCTTCTTCTTTGTTCAAGCTTATCAACCTTAAAAATGGCAAGATCTAACCATAAAATATCATATATTATGTAGACCTTCCCTAATATGGTTCAAAATCATAAGTTCAACACTTGGTCTAAAACAACCATAACAAAACACATAAACTAACTAGAGTTTTGAGTTTAGGAAATTTTCATGCCTTTAGTTATAATCCTCTAGCTTTTGGTGGCCCTCTTTCTTTGCTTTCCAAGGTAGGAGATTAAATTATTGGACATCCAAGGACCCTCTCTTCTCCCTCCATGGGAGTGGCCGAACACCACCTCTCCCTCTCTCTCATGATTTTATTTTGATAGCTAACTTGGAAATAATAATATGAGAGAGAAATAGCTTTTGTGACTTTGTAAAAATGTATAGATATAATTGTATATCTAATAATCATCTCCCCACTCACTCTCTCTTTCTCTTTCTCTCATTGCAAGAATAATAAAAGTGATGAAAGACAAAAAAAAAATAAGATAGAATTTTGTGAAGTGTGGTTTTTAATTACCCAAACCCACTTCTCTTCTTCTCTCTTGTTTCATCCGGCCATGTGCCTTATCAATTCTCTCTTTCTCCCTTAGTAAATTGCCAAAGGATTGATTGCAAGAAAGAACAAACATGTTGGCAAAATAACAAATTGACACATAAGAGGAGTGGTTAGTAGTTGTTCACCAACTAAAGTAGGTAATCATTAAATTCATTCCCCTCCTTTTCTTTCTCTTCTACCCACCGGCCATGTGGCCTTAGATTGTCCAAATTGGATTTTTTTTATTTTATGTAATATTCAATATATCACATGACTATAATGCCCCTCTCCCATTGGGCAAAAAAAAAAGGGGCTTTTCCTATAATGTTTTGGGCTTTCCAAATTTATCTATTGGACATAAAAATTTAATTCTTTGGGCCATGTAAATCAATCATAGTCCAACACTTTTAATATTACCAAATGTCCATCATGCCCTTCCTTCAGTTTGGCTCCAAATTTGGGCCACTCTTAAATCCTTTGGGCTTAACAATAAAAATATTTGGGCCATTCCTTTAATGTATTGATTGGGCCTCTAACCAATTTCATTGGGCAAACACTTGGGCTATAAAATATACATAATTCAATACCTTAAATTCTCATCCAACCCAAATAATTTAATTAGGGTTTTAATTTCCTCAATTATAACATAAATCCTTACTCATGCACATTTATTTCCTTAACCCAATTAGACTTGCTAGATTTGCAAGATTGCTTCTAATAATTCACAAATAAGACAAAAGGGTAAAATGGTAATTTCTATACCAATAATTGATTACAACCTTTAATAATGAACAAGGGTAATTTAGACTTCTCACTTTCAACCTCAAGGGCATTTTAGATATTAGCTACAACCCTTAGGGTTTAGCACTTTAGATTTTTGCAATTAAAATCCCATAACTGTACATTAGGGTTCCTGATAGAACAATTAGGGTTCCAATAATTTAAAATTAGGGTTTGCTAATTTAATTAAGCTTTACCCTAATTAATATTATAATTAATAGCACTTAAGCATTATACTTATCCGATAATTTCGCGGATTAGAGTTTTCAAATACCGAATTAGGGTTTCGAATTTCCAGAACTGAAATTAGGGTTTCCAGAATCGATTTCTAGGGTTTCTTATAAATCGTTATAATTTTCTATCTGAACGTTGACGTTCTAAATAATATTAGGGTTTGACATAGATATAATTTATCTGGTCAACACTTGACCCTTATCCACATTCTGTACACATGATACCGTAATCCTGAACATATACTCATATACCCTTAATCCTGAATAATTCACTAAAAGAAATTTTAAATCCTCAAAATTCCTTTCTGAAAACATCATACACATACACTTATTCTCTGTTTAGGTCAAATATTTGACCTTAAATCAATCATTTAAGATTTTAATAATTTTCAAATTTCTCGGGTTGTCACAATAGTGGCGATTAAATGAAGTATTAAATGAAGTTAGAATCCCATTAGTTTCAATATCATTTATTCCATTGTTATTATTGTTTTAGTTATTATTTGCAATTTGAGAACAAACCAAGTTTCATCATTAGTTTGAGCATATAAATAGAGTGAATTAATTAATGAATAGTAGTTTAAGTTAAACAACTTTCTCTGTGGGATCGATATTTTACTTGCTCTGTATTACTTGTTGACGCATGTATGTTTACATGAGTTAGAGCTCTTTTGTTAAGACTAAAAAAGAGGCAACTAGTTTTTGGCACCGTTGCTGGGGAAAGGCGTTTAATTTATTATTATTATCATTTGTTTAAGCTATATTGTATGACTTAGACAATTCTAGTCTTATCTCATTTCAGTTTTTTTTTGTTTCAGGAATTTGGATAAATTTTTATGCGCACACAGTCAACCAACCCCGATTTAACACCTGTTCAGGATAACATAAACGGGAGAGGTTGGAAAGCGGGTGTACGTAGAAATTTACAAGAACAGTTGGAAAACACGACAACTAACATGGCAGCCGAGGCACAAGGAGAAGATCAAAGAGAGGAGCATAGGGCTTTGAAGGAGTATTCCATGCCCAATATTAATGGACTACAGTCTAGCATAGTCAGACCAACAATAGCAGCAAATACATTCGAGATAAAAACTGGCACTATTCAAATGGTGCAGAATACAGTTCAGTTTGGGGGTGCTATTACAGATGATCCGAATGAACACCTGTTAAGTTTCATCGAAATTTGTGATACATTCAGATACAACGGTGTGACGGAGGATGCTATTAGACTAAGGTTGTTCCCGTTCTCATTAAGGGATAAAGCGAAAAGTTGGCTTCATTATCTGCCAGTAGGATCTATAACTACATGGGAGGATTTATCACATAAATTCTTAGCTAAGTTCTTCCCAATGGCTAATACTGCCAAAATGAGGACATCTATCTCTCAGTTTGAGCAACAAGGCGAGTCATTATATGAAGCATGAGAGAGATACAAAGAAATGCTGAGAAAGTGCCCACATCACGGTATGCCAGATTGGATGGTAATCAACACGTTTTATAATGGATTGGGATGGCAGTCGAGACCGATTGTAGATGTAGCTGCAGGAGGGGCATTATGGGCAAAGAACTATGAGGAAGCCTATGACCTTATCGATACAATGGCATCAAATGATTTTCAGAATCCTACATCTCGAATTCCACAAACCAAAGTTGCAGGTGTATTGAAGGTTGATGCTATTACTCAGTTATCAGCATAGATGGCAGCCATGGCAAAGAAGATAGATACTTTGGCAGAAGGAAAAGTAAAGACGGTTGCCTTCGTATGTGAGATTTGTGCGGGGTCACACTCGACGGATCAATGTGCTATCAGCTCAGAATCAGTGCAGAATTTGAGCAACTATAGAAAAGACCTAGGTCAATTTCAGAACACATACCACCCCAACAACAGAAATCATCCAAACTTTAGTTGGTCGAATAATCAAGGGAATCAGTAGACCCAGTTTCAACCAAATAATCAATTTCAGGCACAACCAGCGTAGCCGCAGTTTAATCCTAGACCACCCTTTCCGCCAGGATTTTCTCAACAACAACAGCAACATCACACTCCAGATGCATCTCAGCAAGAAAAGAAATCAGAAGTGGAGGAGATGATGATGAAATACATGGCAAACACAGAAGTTATGATCAAGAGCCAAGAAGTGGCTATAAAAAATCTGGAAACTCAAATGGGGCAGATGGCAAACATGCTTACTAACATGCCCCAAGGTTCATTGCCAAGTAATACGGAGACAAATCCAAGAAGAGAAGGGAAGGAACAGTGTCAACCAATCACATTGAGATCTGGGAAAGATTTGTCAGTTACTGCAAGTCGCGCACCCGTGTAAGAATGCACTAAGGAGGGCGCGCTGCCGCGCGAGGCAGAGGAGCCAGCTACTGAGAAAGAAAATTTGGAGAAATCTGAGGGTCAACAGGAAGAGAAAGACAGAGCAGGTCCAGAGGAGACTTTTAAGAGTCCAGTACCACTAATTCACATTCAAGTTCCGTATTCATAGATATTAAATAAGAAAAGGGAAGATAAACAGTTCAGCAAATTCCAAGAGGTATTCAAAAAGCTGCAGATCAACATACCATTCGCCGAGGCATTGGAACAAATGCCAAGCTACACAAAATTTATGAAGGGTATATTGTCAAGGAAGAGGAGATTAGATGAGTTTGAAATAATAGCCTTGACAGAGGAATGCAGTGCAGTGCTTCAACAAAAATTACCTCCAAAGCTGAAGGATCCGGGCAGCTTCACAATTCCATGTACCATTGGAAAGTTGAACTTCAGTAAGTGTTTATGTGATCTCGGGGCAATCATAAATTTGATGCCCTTGTCAGTGTTTAACCAGTTGGGATTGCCAGATCTAAAGCCAACAAATATTGCATTGCAGTTAATGGACAGATCCATCACATATCTACGGGGACTTGTTGAAGATGTGTTGGTTAAGGTGGACAAGTTTATTTTTCCAGCTGACTTCATCATTCTAAACTACGAGGAGAACAAAAGCATACCAATAATACTGGGGAGGCCATTCTTGGCCACAGGCAGAACGTCAATAGATGTGCAAAAAGGTGAACTCACTATGCGTGTCCAGGATCAAGAGATCACCTTTAACGTCTTTAAAGCAATCAGTTTACAAACGGATGAAGAAGAGTACTTCCTGGTTGACATGGTGGATTGGTGCCTACA
This sequence comes from Panax japonicus, assembly GCA_020205505.1. Classification (NCBI taxonomy): domain Eukaryota; kingdom Viridiplantae; phylum Streptophyta; class Magnoliopsida; order Apiales; family Araliaceae; genus Panax; species Panax japonicus. Next base: position 18,833,054 of record CM035101.1, on the reverse strand, counting down.
GGATGAAGTACAGAAATCGAGGGATTATGGACCATTGATATGTGCAATGGGTAAAAATTCAGAGTTGAAGGTAGAGCCATTGACGAAAGATGAAGTCATTAAATTTTGGGGTGCGGCAGACAAGAAGGAAGGCACCTCAATTTTATCGGTGACATGAAACTCAGAGATAGTCAAGCTAATTGACTATAACTTAGCGCTGGATGGGAGGCAACCCATTATTTCTATCCTCATTGATTTATTTTTAGTTATTCATTTTGGATTATTTCAGTCGTATATCGAAGTCACTTTTAATAGGTTGTTAGATGTTCATGCTTAAGTGTGTAGCAAGAATGGCATTGCGAATATTTGCAAGATGTCAACATTATGTGGTCATTAAGTCATGCCTTAACAAGATGCATTAATATCTATACAGGAACCATCATTGTACCACATCACTGATATGCAGAGTGGAATTGAATATGCACATTGCAGATAGCAAGATCGCACGGCCGCGCGACCCATGAAGCAAAAACTAGCGCTGTGTTCCAAGTTGGATTGAAGAAACGAGTATTGGGGGTAGAAATTCTTCAAGCTTTTCTTCATTCTCCATCATATAATCTGTGCAACCTCTATAAAATACAAATGGGGCCTAAGCGAGCAAGGTTTATTACGTCATCTTTTTCTTCTTCATCAGGCAGTCAAGAGACTGACATTGTGGATCACACCAAATTCCTCAATTTAGAAGCTCAACTAGGATACTACCACATTGTGGCGAAGACATTCATCAAAGAGCAAGGATTCAAGACAGATGGGCAGGATGGCCAGTTGTGCGCTATGACTCGAGAGAGAGGCTGGGGTGGACTGACGGCTACTCCAATACCTGTTCCTATGAGCGTAGTCCGTGAATTCTATGCCAATGACAAGTTCACTATGAGCGGGATATCTCTGGTTCGTGGTATCGAGGTAGATTACAGTCTCCGTGCCATCCGATTAATTTTCAAAATTAAAGATGCACCGCCAATGGGGTCTGCTAATTGGGTAACCGACGCTCATTTGGAGACCGACATGGAGTTGATTATTGCAGAGTTATGTGTGCCAGGTACGAAATGGACATATAAAGTTGGCACGATACAGCCGCGTATATTCCCAGCTGTAGCCCTAAATCGCTATGCAAAAGCGTTGAACTTGTTCATATGTGCCAAGCTCATGCCTTCCACCCATCAGCACAAAATAACAGCAGAGAGGGAACGTCTTCTGTAGGGGCATAATCATCGAAAAGTACGTCGACATTGGTCATCTTATTCATGAGAATATGCTGCGCTATTTACGGGGAGTAACGATTGTGAGCATTCCACATGCATCCGTGGTTGCCATGCTTTGTGCTAATCAAGGATGCAACTGGGACAATGAGCAGATGCAATACCCAAGCCAGGACATTACTCATGCCACGATCGAAAAATTCGAGGACTGGGCAGGTGGTGTACCACATTCACGCGGACTAGGATTCATCCTTTAGCCCATTTTTCCAGAACCACCTCAACAACCCTCGCAAACAGACGAGGCGGGTCCATCCACACACGCACGTGCCACCCATGGCGATCGCCAGCTCCGAAGGTTGGAGCGTAAGGTCGATGCCATATACGATAATTTGGGCACATTTGCGACGGGACTCACAAGGGCTTTAGCCGAAGCGTTTGCGCAATAAGGAACAACACAAAAATTGCCTCAATTTGGAATCAAAGCACCGTATCCACCATCGGATTCACCACCCGAGTAGGGTGGCACTACCGATAATTAGGTGAGATTTCATACCCTTTACCTTCATTCAATTGGGACATTGAATATTTTAAGTTTGGGGGTAGGGTAGTAGTATTTTTAGTTTTGCATATAGTTTTGCATGATTCATATAGTTTTGCATGATTAGTTTAATTTTTATTTGCATGTTTAGATTACATTTTAGCATATAGTTGCATGTTATAATTGCATACCTCACAGTTCTTACCGTATAGAAAAATTTTGTCTAGCAATTGATGAGAGTGAAGTTTTTAAATGATTTCTGAATATTTTGGATAACATGAGCTGAGATGTAACGTTTTATACAATGAAATTCATAATGCTGTTTAAATGATTTCGGTTTGCACAAATGTGTTCACAAGCACTTGTAGGTATAAGAAGTACGTTGTGCCTTGATCGATAGAAAAATGTAATGTTAAAAAGAGAAATATGTGAAAAGTGACTTTTGGACTGTATAAAACATTGATTTTTAAACTTTGGGAAAACATGGGTATCTGTGTATAAAAAAAAGAAAAAGAAAGAAAAGTAGAAATAACATGGCTAGTCTTATTTCGGGGCCCTGGCTACTTGAGTAAGTACGCCCGAGGGGATTGTCTCTACACCTATCGCCCTAAGGTCTTTCATGGTCTGGGAGTCGTTGGTCGAAAGCTCGCTAAGGCGTAGCAGTGTGCCTAATAGAGTAAGATATTGCACAGTCATGAAGAAAAAGAAAGAAAAGAAAAGAAAAATAGCAATAAACACCGCGAGAAAGTGCGAAATTCGCCCTCATGAGTAGAATAAAGCAGTTAAGCCCATTGTTGAACCTTAGTTTATTTTAAGATGTTGGAATAGTCTGAGTCGCATATATATACATAAGTCTTGATTTAAGCTATAATTTTTCTGGTTTGAGCAAGATAGCATGAGCATTCTACACCGAAATCAAGTATTGGGCGAACACAACACACACACAACATCTATATAACATTTTTGAATTATATGAGTATATGACATTATGCCTGCAGTTTGATTTGAATCTGTATTCTCGAATCTAGAAAAATTTTGCTGAGGCAAATTGGACTGAATTTTTATGATGGTTGGAACAATGTGAGAATTAGTTGCATAGTAATATAGTTGTATTTTTATTGTTCATTAGTATGCATTACTTGAGGGCAAGCAATGGTTCAAGTTTGGGGGTATTTGATAAGTATGATTTGCACCTACTTATGTAGTACCAATTCATGCGAACTATGCCCATCTCAAGTATATTTTAGTAGGTTTTTGCTGCATTTCATGATAATTTGCATTTTGCATACTTAAAACACTTTTTGGTGAATAAGTGCATGAATTGGCCTATTTTGGTGGTGTTATTGAGCATAAGGCTAATGGATGCTTGAGACGAGGCAAAAGATGGGATATGCATGGCATGAAGGTGAAATGGAGCAAGGAGATTAAGCATGACGGAACAAGTAGCAGCCACAGTAGCATGGTAGAATCAGAACAAGAACCTGGATCTGCAGATTACAAGCCGCGCAGCCGCGCGACAGAATAGCCTTGAGGGCGCGCGCCCGCGCAATTACCCATCCAAACCTTGGAACCTACTGCAAGTTGCGCGGCCGCAAGAAGGACAAGCCTAGGGAGCGCGTGCCCGCGCGGGAGATCGGCTGAATAGACAAACTTACTGCAAGTCTTGCGACCGTGAGAATATCAAGCTGGAGGAGCGCGCGGCCGTGCGCGAGGCCTGAAGCTACTGACTTGTTTTATTTTATTTTCAATTTTTAAAGGTTGTAATTGATTTAAAACGATTCCTGACTGGTGTCAGGGGTATCACTTGACATTTTATTAAGTTTTTCACGTGTCTTTAGATCGTAATTAGGGTTTACTCTTTGGGAGATATTCCAACGTAGAAGGAGGCCACAACTCTACTTTTCTACTCCTTCTTGGGATTTTCTACCAGAGTGGATTATTAATATTAGTTTTGCTGGATTCTTATGAGGATCTGAATATTGATTTATATTCAGCAATTGGGTTAGATAGTTTTATCTTTCATATTTCAATTATCGTTTATTGACCATGTTTAGATTTGATCCCATAATGGCTTTTGATTCAGTCATGAACTAAACTCCATTATGGGATTCTAATGGATTTTAATATGTAGTTTGATTGCATGCTTAAATGCTGGTTTGTTTTGCATATCATATGGGATGCCTGTCATGATTGTTTTGCATGTATGAATGCTTGATCACCATTCGTTTCAGTATTTGTATGGAATTGATAATGAACATGCAAATATGGACTGTAATCATGATAATATACGTATATAGGGCAGTGTTATATGGCTTATGTATTTCTTGAATCAGATAGACATATACTGTTTCACCGTATAAGTTAGAATAAGGGCTTAAACTTAAAATCAGTATAGTTGTAATTTCACATAGACATATAGTGATTTTGGTTATATTTATGATTACATAGAGTCTGTCATCTGTGGATGCTGTGTAAGTAGGTCTTAGTTCATTAAAAAATGGCTAATACTCTTTTAGTGCTCTTGGCTACTTTCTTGTGATATGTGAACAAGTCATGCATGATTGTGGCGATTAAATGAAGTATTAAATGAAGTTAGAATCCCATTAGTTCCAATATCATTTATTCCATTGTTATTATTGTTTTAGTTGTTATTTACAATTTGAGAACAAACCAAGTTTCATCATTAGTTTGAGCATATAAATAGAGTGAATTAATTAATGAATAGTAGTTTAAGTTAAACAACTTTCTATGTGGGATCGATACTTTACTTGTTCTGTATTACTTGTTGACGCATGTATGCTTGCATGAGTTAGAGCTCTTTTGTTAAGACTAAAAAAGAGGCAACACGGGGGAAGTAATTTGGGAAAGAGGAAATGGGAAAACAACAATCACCACAACAACAACATAAACAATAACCAAGGTGGGAGTCACCAGGTAAATTTCAAGAAGAAGACCGAAGCTTGCAATAAATGTGGAAGAAACCATCAGGAGAATGCTGGAAAGGAAAGACCACTTGCTATAATTGTGGCCAAAAGGGGCACATCTCGCCAAATTTCCCAAAGCCAAAGAAGATCAGAGAATGTTTTGCTTGTGGATCGACAGAGCACCAGATCAAGGATTGCCCGAAGAAAGGAAGCGGTGAAGCTGGCGGAGGCCAGGGAGGAGGAAGCAAGTTAATGATTGGTGGACCTACACAACCCAACCGATCGACCTCTTGAACCTTTAATATGACTATCCTGGACGTAGTGGCTGTGAAGGACGTGGTGTCAGGTATAATCCCAATCAATAATATAAATACTTATGTATTATTTGATTTGGGTGCCACTTGTTCTTTTGTATCTGAAGAATTTGGTAGTAAATTTAGTATACCCCGAGAACGTTTAGAAGATTCCTTGAACGTAGAAGTTGCGAATAAGGAAATAATCTCTGTAGAATACGTTTATCGAAATTGTCGCGCAAATATTAGAGAATATGAACTGAGCGTGGACTTGATTCCTATTAGACTGGGAGAATTTGACGTAATACTGGGAATGGATTGGTTATATAACCATGCAGCGATAATTTAATGTCAGAACAAGTGTGTGAACCTTCATACTCTGAGTAAGTCTAAGGTAGTGTTTCATGGTAGCTCATCGCTTAAGCAATCGTGTTGCGTTACGATGATGCAGGCCAAGAAGTTTTTAAGGAAAGGATGTATATGTTATTTAGCTTACATCGTAGATACTCGGAAAAAGGGAGTAAAGATTAAAGATATACCCGTGGTGAATGAATTTCAAGACGTGTTTCCAGATGATCTGCCTGGTCTTTCGCCAGATAGAGAAATCGAATTCGTAATAGACTTAGCACTGGGAACGACACCGATTTTGAAAGCTCCATATCGTATGGCGCCAGTAGAAATGAAGGAATTGATGATACAACTTCAAGAGTTACTGGATAAGGGTTACATTCGACTGAGTGTGTCTCCTTGGGGAGCACCAGTGTTATTCGTGAAGAAAAAGGACTGATCGATGATGCTCTGTATCGATTATCGGGAATTGAATAGAGCAACGATCAAGAACAAATATCCACTACCGAGGATAGACGACTTGTTTAATCAACTGAAGGGAGCAAAATATTTCTCCAAGATTGACTTATGGACAAGATATCATCAACTGAAAGTGCGAGATGAAGATATACCAAAGGCTGCGTTTCGAACCCGTTATGGACATTACGAGTTTTTGGTAATGTCATTCGGTTTAACTAATGTCCCGGAATCATTCATGGACTTTATGAATCGAGTTTTCAAGCCATACTTGGATAAATTCGTAGTAGTTTTCATCGACGAAATTTTGATCTTCTCGAAGATAGAGGAAGAACATACCGAACATCTGAAGATTGTTTTAGAGGCACTACGAAAGGAGGAGATGTATGTGAAATTTGGATGAAGAAAGTTCGATTATTAGGCCACATGGTGGATGAGAATGGAATCTCAGTAGACCCAACAAAGATCGAAGTAGTAAGTAGTTGGGAACAGCCGAGAACACCGACAGGGATAAGAAGTTTCTTAGGGTTAGCTGGGTACTATCGAAGATTTATCCAAGATTTTTCTAAGATAGCAACCCCGTTGACGAATCTGATAAGGAAAACGGGAAAATTTGTATGGACCGACAAATGCGAAGAAAGTTTTCAAGAGTTGAAGAAGAGGTTAAGCGAGGCACCTGTATTATCCTTACCAAATGTTATGGGAGGATTTGTGGTGTATAGTTATGCATAACATAGAGGACTGGGCTGTGTGCTGATGCAGCATGGCAAAGTTATTGCATATGCATCACAACAATTGAAGGATTACAAAAAACGATACCCTACTCATGACTTAGAGTTAGCGGCAATAGTTTTTGCGTTAAAGATTTGGAGACATTATTTATATGGAGAGAAATATGAGATATACACGGACCACAAAAGTCTGAAATATATCTTCACACAAAAGGAGTTAAACATGCGTCAGAGGAGGTGGTTAGAACTAATCAATGATTATGACTGTGAGATTCTTTATCACCCGGGGAAGGCAAACGTAGTTGCCGACGCTCTGAGCAGGAAAGGAAAGGAGAAATTGTTTTAATTAACAACTTAGGAGGAATTAAGAAGAGATATGGAGAAGTTAGAAATAAAAGTGAAGGGACCCGAGAGGTCTGACGGGAAATTATTTGTAATGGAAGCTTGTCCAACATTGTTGGATAGAGTAAAGGAAGCACGGGAGAAAGATGAAGAATGCGAGAAAATAAGGGAAAGGATTACAGAAAATGGGGAAGAAAAATTTCGAATAGATAAAGATGGTATCTTAAGATTCGAAGGAAGAGTGTGGGTACCAGCGGTAACCGAGTTGAGGGAGGAGATTTTATAAGATGCACACAATACAACATATTCCGTTCATCCGGGAGGCACTAAGATGTATCGAGACTTGAAGTAATATTTTTGGTGGCCTAATTTGAAACGGGAAGTCGAAGAATGTGTTAGTAGATGTTTGACTTGTCAACGCGTAAAAGCAGAACATCAGCGGCCAAGTGGGTTGCTACAACCGTTGGAGATACCAGAGTGGAAATGGGAGCATATTACGATGGATTTTGTGGTAGGACTTTCAGTCACGCAGAAAGGGTTGGATGCCATTTGGGTTATCGTGGATCGAATTACAAAAACCGCACATTTTCTACCAATCAAGATCTGCTACAGTTTGAATCAGTTAGCGATCCTGTACATAAAGGAGATTGTTTCAAGACATGGAGTGCCGGTATCGATAGTTTCTAACCGAGACCCGCGTTTCACGTCAAAATTTTGGAAAAGCTTGCAAGAGAGGATGGGAACACAGTTGAGGTTGAGTATTGGTTATCATCCTCAGATAGACAGACAGACAAAGTGAGCGAATAATACAAACGCTAGAGGACATGCTTAGGACTTGCGTGATGGACATCAAGGGAAATTGGGATGACCACCTACCCTTAGTCGAATTTGCGTATAATAATAGTTACCATGCGAGTATAGGCATGCCACTGTACGAAGCTCTTTAAGGAAGAAAGTGCAGGACGCCACTATGTTGGGATGAAATCGGGGAACGACGAATTCTAGGACCAGAGTTAGTACAACAAACCGTGGAGGTGGTGACAGTAATAAGGGCTAGACTAGTTACAGCTCAAGATCGCCGGAAAAAGTATGCAGATTTGCATCGGCAAGACCGAGATTTTGAAGTCAACAGTTTTGTATTCTTGAAGGTATCTCTATGGAAGGGAAAGATCCATTTTGGCAAGAAAGGGAAACTGAGTCCAAGATTCATAGGACCGTTCGAGATACTCAAGCAAGTGGGAGAAGTAGCATACAAAGTTGCAATACCACCTGAGTTGGAGCACATCCATAACGTGTTTCACATATTCGTGTTACGTCCGTACAAGCCTGACTACAAGCACATGATTTCTGATGAACCCATTCAAGTGGAGAAGAATTTAGAGTATGAAGAAATTCCTATCCAAATTCTTGATAGGAACGAGCAAACCTTGAGAAATAAAATTATTTATTCTATAAAAGTACTTTGGCGTAACCACGATGTCGAGGAGGCTACGTGGGAGTTAGAAGATAGGATGATGAGGGATTATCCCCATTTGTGTAATCTTGTAGCAATTCCGGGACGGAATTTTTATAAGGGGGGGGGGGGGCGGAGGATGTAATACCCGAGAATTTCTACGTATTATAAAATGAATATATTAATGGAAATACAATTTATGTGAAAATAAGTGTTATTGTTTTATGAGTCGGTTAATATAATTTGTTAGTTCCCAGTAGGTACAATAGATCTAGAAGGGGGGGGGGGGGTTGAAATAGATCCTTTTTATTTCAAATACTTTTCTCTTTTATTTTGTATAGCTATTAAAGTAACATATGACAAATATAAGAATCTTTTCAAGCACAACGAAATAAGTAAAAGATCCCCTTCATTGATATATTCATAATCATACATACATTATTTGTAGAGTTAGTTTGGTTGTAAGCCGTTAAAATACATAACAGTTATTGCAGTTATAGTACATAATGTAAATGACATAATATAAAAGACACAATGAGTTTTAAGTGGTTCAGAGACTCAAGCTCCTAATCCAATCTTCTGCTTTCAACTAGCAGAATTTCCACTAAGGAAGGGCAGCACCCTAAATCACTAAGATTCCTTCAAGGCCAGCAGCCTTGGGACTTCAATTCACTAAGAACTCTTCAAGGCCAGCAGCCTTGGGACTCCTCTAGTTCCCTAGGAACTCTTCAAGACCAACAGGCTTGGAACTTCGTTTAGTCCCTCCGGACAAGGACCCCTCAGGCCCTAGCTTTATTTAGTCCCTTCGGACAAGGACCCCTCAGGCCCTGACTTCATTTAGTCCCTTCGGACAAAGACCCCTTAGGCCCTGGCTTCTGTTGAGTTGTTTGTTTGTTTGTTGGAGTTGGTGCTGAGCTGCTAAGATGTCTTCATGCTCTGAAAATCTTCTGTACTTAGCAGCTTGGCGTGATCATCCTTGAAGTGCAGTTGAGTGTTGCATGATGCTCAGCTTCTTCAGTTACTCAACCACTTCAGATGATCCCTTGATGACTGCCTTGAAGATCTTTCCTCTTGATATATGATAGCTGCACATGATAGGTTTCCAAGATGACTGTAAGTTCTTCTGCTGGGTACTTAGAAACTTTCTTATGCTTGCTACCATGATGACGTTTGCGATCTCCCTTCTTGATACTTGATGTCTTCACATGATGGACTTGCTAAGATGACTGTGAGATCTTCTCTATTGTACTTAGAATCTTCCCATGATGGACACCAAGATGACATGATGCTGTTCTTTCTCTCGGCAGTTCAGAACACTCTTCTTGTAGTAGAACTCTCACTTTTACATAGTAGAACTCTCACTTCTACTTCTTCCTTTGCATGTATCTGAGTGTTCTTGTTGGATCGTAGAGTGAGCCTTCGGACTCACTATCTTATGTGGTTTAGAACAGTCCACCTTCTCTCCAAACTTGGAAACTCAAGTAACCCTCGATCTTCGAAGCTTTTCCTGGTTTATACTCCTTCCAATCCTTTCGTTGGAAAGTTGCCGTTGAAGGCTATTCAAATATCTTCACAGATCTCGAGTTGACAGAGGTAGACTACTGATGTGACATAACATACTTTATCTGACATTGTAGTCTACTGTTTCACCTATCCATCAGAGATGTTACTTTAATTTCTTGGGCAGGTTGAAGACTTTATTTCCTCCTTCTGATTTCTCGGTCAGAGGTTGTCCTTTTGCATCGATGCTCTCAATAAGCTTTTGTCCGAATACCATCCTTCAGTTTGAACCTTTGCCAATGCTTCAATCTTCGGGTTCGAACTCTACAAATCTGATGCTTGTCTTCTTGGACCTGATCGTAGTGCCTTGTTGAGTGTTGCTCATTGACTGGTAGAGTTAACACTACGATCTTGAAGAGTGTTGATTGGATGTTCAATGTAGAACACCTCTTCCTTCTATTGTGTAGTGCTTTAACACTTCTATTTGCTTTGACTGTTCTCAGAGACTGATGGCCTAACTCCTTGCTCTGGTCTCCTATGAATAGTAAGACACTTCAGATTTGTGGCGTGTTCAGCTCGCTTTCTCCTTATGATCTCCCGTTCACTTATCATCAATGGACTGACCCTACACTTAATCACTTTAGCCTTGTTCTTCAGATGCTAACCAGTGTCTCGGTTCATTTTCCATCAGTTCTTTCTTTGTTTGGCAAACACTACGATCTCGGTTGCTTCCAAGATCGTTGTCTTCTATTCACTTGACAGCTACTGCACTTGCTGACTTTCCTTAGTCAGTTAGTGAAGTCTTCTTATGATCATTTGTGGAAGACTTCATCTCAAATGAATTTACAACTCAATCTTGATGCTGATGGGGTTGGTGCTTAGATCTTCTGTTAGCTTGCATGCCATTCGTTGAGTGCTCCCTGATTCCCTTCAGGTGAGATGTATCTTTACAGTGCGAACTAGAGGCTTTATTCCTTTGGATATTCTGGGAGTGCTCATTAGTTGAGAATCATATTTGCTCTACGATTCTGCCTTGGCACTCTGAGCACATTCTGTTGAGGTAATAGTTCTACACTCTACGATTCAGCTTCGGCTATGCAGACACTACGACTTCGGGATCAGATATTGACTGTCTACGATTTCTGGCATTGTGCTTGATGTCTTCATCTGATATAGCTCGACTATGATCTTTGCATGTAATCAATAGACTCTACGAACTCAGAGTGTAACCTACGATCCTTGACATGGCTTCGGCATTAGTAAACTCTACGACCTCGAGTGTAGTCTACGATCCTTGACTTAGCTTTGACATCAGTAGACTCTACGAATCCGAGTGTAGTCTACGTTTTTGACTTGGCTTCGACAGATGATCTGTCGGCTCGTAGGCAGGCTGTCTCTATGATTCTGAACATGAATTCCTCAGCACACTATGATCCCGAGGATGCTCTTCTCGACACACTAAGGTCCTTCCTCGTCTCTCCTGGCAGTCTACGAACTCCGAGATCTACTATCTTGCAGACTACGATTCTGCCTCGATAACTCTCGAGTTTTCCTTGACTCTCATGGCAGACTACGATTTCTGGTGCAGTGCTCGATGATCAGACAAGCCTATCTATTATATCATAAGATCAACCTAACACGATTGATCTTTCTATATTTATAGTCCTTGTACATCATTTCTTTTTAAGGACTTTACAAAGCTGTTTTGATTATATAGTATCAACCTAACATACTTGATCAATTCATTCTAAGTCCTTGTACACATGTTTCTATTATCTATCAAAGGACTTTACAAATTTTCTTAATGCAAGCATACTTGCATATTCATTCATATATATATATATATATATCATAATCAAATCATATGTAAACATGAATATCATTCATATGTTTATTATTGACAATCTCCCCCTATTTGATTATGACAAAAACAATAAGTGCATATGCATGTTATGAATGAATCTTATATACAGTGAGCAGCTATATTTCTAAAACAGATAACCATGAATGTCATTTATAAAGATATGGCCAATTATATATTAAGAGACTTTACATCCTGGATCCAGAACATACCTAACTAGTTAGAGATGTACCTCTTTGGCTCTATGTATGTTTCCAGGATGTCTGTTGATCAGCTACTCATCTGTTTGTTCTTCTTGCTCTTGTTCCCCCTGGGATGATGAACTTTTATCTTGACTTTGCTCCCTTTCAGCTTCTTTCTGAACATGCTCCCCCTCAGACTCTGCGATCATATTATCATCATCTTCTGGCTCCCCCTCAGATGATGATTCTTTTTCTGCTGCAGCTGCTGTCTTTATCTTTGACTTCTTCACTCCTATTCATCTGCTCTTCTTTGAGTGCCTCTTGCTCCTCTTGCTCTTCCTTTTTTTATGCCTCTTTTTCTCCCCATTCTTGTCATTAATCATTTGTGAGAGCTGCTCCATGTTGGACATAAGTTGTTCCATTGGGTAGGAGGAGTTAGCATCTTCAAACTTGAGTTCCTGTTGGCCTAGCTCAAGTTGCACTGAGAAAGACTGCTTCAGGTCATCAATCTTGTTAGAGAGGGCTTGGATTTGCTCTTCATTAGCCTTCTAAACTCGTAGAGCTTCTGATCGTCTATGGCTTTCTGATAGATGTTATCTCTCTCTTGAAGTTTAAGAGATACATCAGCCATAGTAGCTTGAAGTCTGTTCTGTAATGAATTATCTCCTGCTGCTATCAGCTTCTGTGACTCTTCAGTGAGTAGAGATATTTTCTCACTTAGTTCATCAGAACTCTTCAGTAGTTCCTGCTCCAAAATAATTTGATCCTCTTGTTGGGCAGCTTCAGGTTGAGCATTGGATTGGACTCTACGATTTTCATTCTTGGACATATTTTCGAAAGTTTGGATAATCTGAACAATCTTTGAGTACCAATTGCTAGTTGAGGATGAGGGAATGTTAGAGAGCAATGATTGGGCTGTTGGAAGCTTTTGATTTTGATTTTAAACAGTCTCAGCAGTAGAGTGACCAGACTCTACGATCATCTCCTTGATCATGTTCCTTCTTCCTTTAGAGTCCACTCTACGATCGTAGGGGATATAATGATTGCCAGATTGTCAATAGACTTTGAAGTGGGGCTGGTCTTTGATCGTTTTGGTTGAAAATTTCTTTACCCTTGGGAAGTTCTGAGCCGCCAGCTCCATGCTTGGAAAGTGAGAGAAACACCAGCTGAGATAGCTTCCATCTCCTTCAGTATGGGCCTTTAGCCATGACATCCACTGGAAGAACCATCTTATCAGCAAGTCGTCAGGATTGTAGAGAATGGTCGAACAGTCTAGCTCCATGTTGTTCCAGCTTTTAGCTATGTCGAAGTTAGTCATTCTTACTACCTTGAACTGCTCATCTCCATAGTTCACCCATCTTTCAGGAGGTGCTCTGGTAGTTCATTTGAGACTTCCACCACTATTCTTCTTTTGAATCTTGCTGGTGAGAGAACTGGATAATCTTCTTGTTCTTCTGCTTCATGTGTTGCAGAATCAGAATCTTTTTTAATCTCTTCTCTCTCGGAGCCTGAACAATCTTGATCATTTCCAGCAGAGAATCCTTCTTGCTGCATTTCATTCTCAGAACTTTCTTCAGCACGATCTTCCTCTGATTCATTTTCTTCATTGCTGGTCATATCCTCAACACTTTCTTTATGTGATACAGACTCATCATCACTTAATTCAATGGGGGCATTTGATTGATCACTTCTCCTTTTGGAGGCAAATTTGGCTTGCAGCATGTAGCTCTTCCTTCTTATTGGAGGTTCAGTTTTGGGAGAGTTAGACTCTTATTCCTCTTCTGACTTAGAAGCCTCTGGTTCATCAGAAGAACTTCCTTCAGGTTCAGCAAGGGCAGTCCCTTCTTCTGTAAACTCATAATTCCTTGAGTCATTTTGAGGGCTTCCAGGATTGGAAGGGGCTCGTTCTTCTTCTTCTTCTTCTTCTTCTTCAGAATCAACATCATTTGACCCATTATCTATGCTTATTGGGGCAGTTACTTTTGGGGATGTAGTTGGGTCATCTTGAATCTCTTCTTCATCATCAGAGTGAATGCTCTGAGGATTAGCCACAAGGCTTGAGCATTCTTCTTCATAAGCAAATACTGAATTTTCATTTATTAATCCAGCTTCACCTTCACTGCTGGATTTGGTCTGTGGGGACTCAGCCTTGACACCAGTCTCCTCTTCTTCTGCTGACTCTATGTCCTTCTCTTCAACAAATGTACTATTTTGGGAATCTAAGGCTGGTTTGTTTTCCACCTTGGCTTTCTTGCTGAATGGCCCTCGAATCAGCCTGTTGCTTCTCCTCTTTGTTGTTTCAGCAGTTAAGACTTTTTCTTCTTTATCCTTGTCCTTTAAGGAGAGACTTCTTGGTGGGGTTTGAGCTTTCTTCATAACACCAGCTTTCTTCACACCTCTGGATTTCTTTCTGGCTGGTGTGGTTGATGTTGGCACAGAGTCATCAGACTCAGAGCTTTCTACCTCTTCTGCTTTTCTCTTCTTTACAGAGGTCCTGCTCCTACTTGCAGTTGTCAGCCTTCTGTTCTCCTTGGGGGTTTTCTTCCAATTCACAAATATTTGTGGAGACATCACTTTGTGGACATTCAAAGGTTCTCCCTCATCATCCTTGATCTTCCCTCCTAGTTTCTTCTTCATCACAATACTCAGCAGTCTACTATGAAACACCTTAGTCAGGGGTTTTTTGGTGGACTTCTTCAACTCAGCTTTTTCTACCCACTTGGAGATTTGATCAAACAAGATAGCTCCAAAGTTAAGTTGTTTCTTTAGAACTATTGCTGATATTATCTTCAACTATTGGTCAAGCACCGTGTCATGTGCAGTGTCCTTGCACAGTATGCATTTTCCAACTATTTCAGCAAAGAACTCGTATTCCTCTGGAAACTCCTTCTTCTTCATGTCTTTCAGACTAAGGTTTCTTTGGTACCCCATGATCTCCTTTGCTTGTTCAGTGTCGACATCATCAAGGTTCTTCAGCCCTTGGTTAGGAAAACCTAGGCATTTCTTGAGGTCATAAGATTTTAGCTTTAGATACTGACCCTTGACCTTGGTAGAAAGGGTTCCGGAGTTTATAGAGGCGTTTGAGTAGAACTCTTTTACCAGGTTGACGTATACTCGAGTGCTAGTGTGATAACCCAGGATTTCGAATAATCCAAAATTTGCGAATAATTTTTTTTATTAATATTAATTATCAATTTTGTGACAAGTATCTGTGATACGAGTCTCGAGAAAGTCAATTTGTGTATTGACTAATAAATTTAGAGTAGAGTTGTGCTTAACAACTTTAGAAAACCCTAA
Organism: Panax japonicus; assembly: GCA_020205505.1. Taxonomy (NCBI): domain Eukaryota; kingdom Viridiplantae; phylum Streptophyta; class Magnoliopsida; order Apiales; family Araliaceae; genus Panax; species Panax japonicus. The sequence continues at coordinate 18,817,891 of CM035101.1, read as the reverse complement.
CCCTAATTTTCGGATAGGGATTCGATAGAAAATACAATTAAAATAATTGTATTATTGATGATGTGTTTGGACTGTATAGAAACGTTGACCAATGGTTGACTGGATGGGGTTTATAATTAATAAACCTTAATAAGGGATTAGAAACCCTAATCTCCAATTTAGAAAACCAATTGTACAGTTAAAAACCCTAATTGTACGTTAAGGAACCCTAATTTAAAATCTGGGATTTCCTAAACCCTAATTAGGCAACTCTAATTTTTATTGGCAAGCCTAATGTGTTTAATTAAACTTAAATGTGATTAGAAACCCTAATTATATTTTAGTTATCTTAATTTCTATTTTACAAACCCTAATTATAATTTAGAAAACTTTATTTTCTATTAGAAACCCTAATTCGTGGGTTGTAAACTCTAATGACCATTTTGACCCTAATTGCTAAATTAAGCAATTTTAATTAGGAATATAATCCTAATTAGCAAGATTGAATTTTATGATTAGGAAATATTATTATAATTATTAAATCCTAATTATAATTTTTGGAATATTAATTTTCTACTTTGAAAACCGAATTTTGAAAATTTTGAAAATTAAGAATTTTATGATTAGGAAATATTATTATAATTATTAAATCCTAATTATAATTTTTGGAATATTAATTTTCTACTTTGAAAACCGAATTTTGAAAATTTTGAAAATTAAATTGCAAACCTAAAGGGTCTAAACCCTAACCCAAATCCTAAACCCTAAGGGTCTTTGTGCATTTGTCAAGATTGCTCTTAAAATTAATTTGCTAATGTCCAAAATGCCCTTTGTGGATATTTTATTAGATTACTTGTATATCTTGCCAAATCAAGAGTTGGTGAACAACTATGTTGACTTTGTGAGACAAAATCTCAGCAATATATCCAGCCAAAATCGTCCATAGCATCAACCATATCAACATAGCACATTATATAAGAGATTTAGAGAGAGAAAATCACAAAACATTAGCCATTTTGCTCCATGCTCTCACCAAATCTCTCTCTCTCTCCTAAACCAACGAAATACATTAGTATATCAGTCCTAGAAACATCCCTAGATCAAACATTAACATATCAGGAGATCTAAGATCAAAGCAGCCTCAAGAAAGGTATAAAACCTACTTTTATTTTTGATCCATGTTGCTAAGAAAGATTTTGGGTTTATGTGTTTAGATTAGTGTTATATAATGTTTGTAGTTGATCTATGTTGATCCATGATGGATCCATAGCATTAAAGTTGGTAAAAATAGAAGTTTTTCAAATCTGTCCAAGAACAAATTTGTGGTCTGACAAGATAATGTCAGGCGCCACAGATTCTTGTTCGTTTGTTGTTTTTGATGTTTTCAAGTTGTTATGGGTAGCTGGTTATATTACCGTTACGCTGCAAGTGGAATCATTACCATTTGATGTTTGGGTTAGGAGATATTAAAGGTCAAAACCCGTTGACCGGGCATGACCGGGCCAATTCTGGGTAACCTAGAAAGGCCAAGAACAGCGTCTGACATGAGTTTTAAAGGCCGGATCTGACAGATTTGATTGTTATTTGATGTTGTTTTTGTAACCTAGTTGAAGCCTGTTAGTTGTAATATAGATCCATGCTTTTAAATGTCTTAAACAACAAGCAGATTTGTCGTAAAGGATGGTCAAACTTGACTAATCGGTAACATTTTCAATTTTTCTGGGAATTTCCAGATCTTAAGAATATCACCGTCTGAAATACTTTGACTGTGTGTTTCATGTTGATTCTGTTGATGATAATCTGAGTTCCTGCTTTAGTAATGTTCCTTGACACGATCAATACAAGTATGAACAAAGAAACCACAATAAACATGACCGGAACCTAGATCAAATTGAGTTCAAATGTGCCTAGTCGAGTTTCTGGGTTTCTGGAGAAACCCAGAATGAGTCTGACAGCTTCTTTGAAGCTCTAGATCTTGCAGCATTCTCATTGTTTGATCAAGATGTTGATTGTGTGTTGTAGTATTACAGTTTGGCTACATGATCAAACTTCAAGATTGTCCAGAAACTTTGTGGATTGAGAATTACAAGCGGTCAAAGTAGCACCCTTGAAGCTGCCGGCTGTCAGTGTTCTTGGGCTCAAGAACACCAATAGCGACGCTTTCTGTCGCTATAGCCCTTTAGCGACAGTTAATTAATTTTTGAATTTCTGAAAATTCTGAAAATTAATAAAAATTAGAAATAAATTCTAAAAATTACTAAAATTGGTTTTAAAAACTATTTTAAATTATGAAAAATAATTTTTGACCAATTGGAATATTTTTCTATAATATTTATAATTATTTAAATAGTAAAGGTATTTAATTTATTTAATTAGTATATTAAATAAATTAGAGAAAAATGATTTAATATTATGAAAAATCATTTTAAATAAGAATAATGTATTTAAAAATATTTTGAGTTATAAAATGTAACTTTTAATATTTTAGGAGAATTTTCATTAATAATTTAATATTAATGATATTAGATTTATTTGATTATTAAATTAAATAAATAAGATAAAAATAATTTTAATGATTTAAAAATCATTTTAATTGAGAATAAAGTGTTAGAAATTATTTTAAATTATAAAATATAATTTTCAATATTTTTGGAGAATTTTCATTAATAAATTAATATTAATGATGTTTGATTTATTTAATTATTATATTAAATAAATGAATTAAAAATGATTTTATTGATTTAAAAATCATTTAAAAATGAGTAAAATGATTTAAAAATATTTTAAGTTATAATTAATGACTTATAATATTTGGATAATAATTTTATTAATATTTAAATATTAGTGGTGATGATTTAAAAATGATTTTAATTACTTTAAAAATCATTTAAGTAGAATATTAATGATTTAAAAATATTTTAAGTTATTAATAATAACTTTAATATTTTGACAAGTATGTTATTAATATTTTTATATTATTAAATATTAATAATGATAAGATTATTTGATAATTAAATCATTTAAAAATGATTTAAGTGTTTGAAAAATTATTATAAATTATAATAATTGTTTATAATTATTAAAAGCTTCTGAAAAATATTATAAATGATAATTGACTTATCTAAATTAATATTGACGCTTAGAGACCAAGTGTAATTGACAGATAACTGTGTTAATTGTCGGATAGGGTGACTAGAACACCGAGAATGGACCGAAGTCCAACCAGACTAAATTAGTTTGACTTGTTAAGTGTTTATATAGGTTATAAATACTGTTGTGGCTATGTGGTAATGTGTCTAGGAGAAGTTTGACTGTGAATTACAGTGTTGTGTGTTATGTGAATTAGTGTGCTAATTGTTAGACCGATATTATTGGTTATAGGTCTTTTGAAAGCAGATAAGTATTTTGTGTAGCTGTAATCAGCGGAAGAGGCAAGTTCCCTAACTCAACCTTGAGTTATTTCATTCAATTATTATTGGTGGATAATTATTGCTAATTATACCACGTCCAGGGATTTATTGTTGAAATTAAATTATTGAATTAGAAAATATATATTCGTAGAATTACTATTGCTGGATATTCATATCTGTAGAACTTAGAATTGATAGTACAAATAATTCTTGTTTATTGTCAAATTATACTGAGAAATGTCTTAAGCTAATTATTCTAGCTAGACGAACATTTGTTTGAATTTGTTTGAACATTTGTTTGAATTTGATAGAAACTTTGAAAGCGTTGTACTCTTTCATTATTGAATTATTGTATTGTACATGATACGAGAAGACTTGTTATTGAATAACGATTTATTCAGCTATTTCAAAGTTCCCCGAACTTTGGTTTCATTCTATCAAAATAGATAGTTTGTTGTTTTGAATTCTTATACATTTATTGTATGTCTTAACTTGCGGGGCAAATTAGTTGCTCACCCTTGCTAAATAAAACCTGTAATAACCCGAGATTTTCTATATAAAATAAATAAGAAATTTTGCGTATAAATTTTTTTTTTATTTAATGACGAGACTAAGTGTCAAGTAAAGTGAACGATAAATGCGAATATATTTATTACTTGAAAAATTAGAAATAATTTTGGAATTATTAATTTCCACAAATTATATGGTAATAAATTTCTGTAAGCCGGAATGTTTTTATTAATTATTTTCCATGAAAACATGATTGGAAATAATATATGAAGTGATAATTAGATTTATATAATAAATATTTTATTATATGAATTGTTCAGAATATTTAAGTTAATTATTTTAACTTGATTATTGATGCTGTGTACGAAGAATAAGTCAGATATGAGGTCCAAACCCTGGATTGGGATTGTGATCAAGAGATGAGAATAATAATATTATATTATTTATATAATGATTTTACAGTACCATAATTATGTACTGTGTATGTGCGGACAGATAATATTGAGCAATGACCGTCAATTAGGTCATAGCATATTACCGTGCTGTGAAACACTAATTATTAAACTCAGTTATGAGATATGACTGAGTAGTGACTGTGTATATGAAGTTACTGTGTATAAGAATATCAGTAATTAGAAGAAACCCTAATTACTGTTGTACGTCACTAATTAAGACAAACCCTAATAACCCTAACCGGTTGAAGTTAGAAACCATAACGACTGTGTTAATAACATACACAGATAATTAAAGAACCCTAATGGTCAATTAGAAATCCTAATTGACGACGTTAAGAAACCCTAATTATAGAACCCTAATTTTAATTACCGGGTTTAATTTCGATGTTATTGTATAAGTGTTTTAATTTACCAAATGATAGAAGTTAATTGGTAAATTGTAAGAATTAAATCTAGTGATTAAATATTACATTTAATTGCCTTGTACAAGATTGCCCTTGAAATTATATGTGAAATGACCAAAATACCCTTTTTGGCAAAAAGGGTATAAGAACACTAAACCTAGAAATCCTTTGATTCGATGTTATTTGATGCAATTGATTGTTTAAAGTTGTGTAATAGGATGTTAATTGATGATATGGGTTGATAAATCAAAGACCCATAACATCAAAGTACACGAATTTGAAGATTTAAGAAATTTGGAAAATTTCATTTCTGTGATTTTTCGTCAAATGTCAGAGCTTATAGATCTTTGATCGATCATGATTTTTGCTGTTTTATAGTTGTTATGTGTAGCTTGTTATATGGTCTTTAATCTGCAAAAAGAATCAAGTCCATATCATGTATAGATTAGAAGTTATAGATGGTCAAACATGGTTGACCGATCATGATAAACTATTTTTGGGCAGTCTGTAATGGGGCATTCTCGTCCACTTTTTGTGCTTTAAAAGGTCTGGGCTTTTGATATGTTGTGGTGCACTGAGTTAGGAAGCCATAGGCTTTGGAATGACCTCATTCCGACCTCGGATGAGGGAATTACGGTGATTGGAAGGAAATGTAACAAATTTCTCAAAACTGAAAGTCAGCAGCGGGATGTGCTATTCGGGACACTATTTCGATCAGTTAATTTTTTCAAAACCTTCTGGGCTTTTGATATGTTATAGTACACTGAATTAGCTTTTCATAGACTCCGAAACGGACTAAATCCGATATCGGAGGAGAGAGTTATGACATTTCAAAGTAGTAGTGTCAAAACTGCCCAACAAGTGCGGTGCAGTCCACTTGAACGGAATTTCTGGGCTGATGTGTTCGGAATTTGGAAATGGTCAAAGAATAAAAGTTATAGCCCCAGAAGTTAGCTTCACGTGGGCTCAGGAATCCCTCAAAAATGTTTTGAAACGAAAAAGTTATGACTGTTTTAGCGAGAGAGGGTAAAGCTGAAACGAAATTAAAAACTGTTATGAACGTCTACTTTTGACGCACTGTTTGGGATACCTAATGAACCCGAATTGGGTAATTCGTATTTTTTAAAAAATACTCTGGTATACCATGTATAACATATCCAAAGTTGGGAATTTTCTGATAGACGAGCAAGACGTAAGAAAATCGCGAAGTGAGCTATTGAAAGATTAGTTTAAACCAAGTCCCACATCGACTAAATTGAGAACTTCACCATTTTCTAAACCTATAAATAGAAGGGCTTGGCCTTTGTTTCATTCACCAACAATAAGGCCTCCAATTTTTAGAAAGGCTTTGTTGTGGGAGGACTTTTTATAAAGATCTCCTTAGTTAAATTTTGGCATGGAAGTGCGTATTCAGTTTGTGAAATTCGTATTTCTGAGTAAGTTTCTTATTTAATTTTTGTAATGTTATCATTTTAAATATTGTATTTAATTTTTAGTTAAAGTTTGAATTTTTGAAGTTTAGTTAGTTTGTTAATAAACTAGTTAGTTTACTATGTTTATTTTGGCTTGGAATTGATTATGTAAATGAGTTATTTGTGATGACTTTTAATATTTTGTGATTAATTTCATTAATTATTATTAATGATATTAAAGTTATTTAATGATTATATTAAATAATTTAGTTTAAAATGATTTTAATATTATAAAAATCATTTTAAATAAAAATAAGGTATTTAAAAATATTTTAAGTTATAAAATATAACTTTTAATATTTAAATGATAATTTCATTAATAATTAAATATTAATGATATTAAGATAATGTTAATGATATTTAGTTTATTTAATAATTATTATTAAATAAATAGTTTTATTTATTTAAAAGTCATTTAAAGACTTAAAGATTTAAAAATATTTTAAGTTATAATTAATGACTTTTAATATTTGAATAAATAGTACATTAATATTTAAATATTAATGGTAATTATTTAAAAATGATTTTTATTGTTTTAAAAATCATTTAAGGGTAATATAAATGTTTTAAAAATAGTTTGAGTTATTATAAATAACTTTTATATTTTGGCAATGGTTTCATTAATAGTTTAGTATTAATGATAATGGAATTGTTTAATATTTAAATCATTTAATTATGATTCCGATATTTGAAAGTTATAGCCGGCCAAACTAGCTGACTTGAGAACCGATTATGAAGTTCTGAATTTGAAGAAGAACACCTATAGTAACAGTTATATCACTATAGGCCCTTTAGTGACAGATTTGAATTATTTTAAATTTTTCAATTTCTAGAAATTTCGAAAATGATTAAAAATATGATGTCTGATATTTACAGATGTTGAGGTATAGAATAAGAGTCTTAGACTCAGTATTTACCCGATAAAGCTGTCGGTACGCCGACAAATGTCAGACCTTATAAAAGAGAGAAAAGGCTACTGTAAGAGCATGTATGAGATATTTGAAAAATGTATAAAAATATTTCAAGTATAGAATAGGAACTAAAAGTATGATCACTGTGATTATGTGATTAGACTATGTGCTGACTGTAATAGACAGTACTATGTGTTAAGATATATTGTTCTAATCGAACGAATGATCTGATTATTGATAGGTTGTGATAAAGAGATAAAACCTAAGTTGAGATTTGTAATCAGCGAATCAGGCAAGTATCCTACCTTTGCATTTCCTTTATGCAATGGACATGAGTAAGAAGTTTCAGAATTATTCTATCCCTGTACAGATTATGTACTCTTTGATTATCGACATGTTAGCTCAGATATATATTCTGTTCATTGATTTCTATAAATGGTTATACAAGTGTCACCACTTGGATAATCATGGCATTTATTCACATGTTGATACACCTTTGTCAATTACCCGTATATATATGTCGAATTACATATTATTGTTGAGCAAGATTAAAAACCTTCGGGTTTGGAACCAGACATGTATGAACATCCCTATATGGGAAATTTTTGCGCTCAAGGCGGATAGAGTGAGCGATGAATTTCGTTCAAGTTATGTAGTATTGATCAATATAAGGTACAACAAGGCTGATCACCCTCCGTGCCCGTAAGTTGTGACGGTTTCCGAATGGATTTCTGCTAAACAGAATAAAAAGAATGTTCATAGTATGTTTCTTAAACCCTATTCAAGGGTAGAGCCAGAGCCAAATTTAAAGAATTTGAAAGAGAGTTGTTATGTGAATTTTTTATCAGTACAGATTACTTTACAACTTTCAATTCGTTGTAGAAGTGTTTTGTAAAAAGAATACTTATATTCTTTCAGCTTATATATATAATTGCTATTACTTGCTGGGCACTCAAATGCTCATCCTTGATTAAATTAAATATTTTCAGTTATGTATGAGCAACCTGAAGACTCATGCACGAAAAAGGAGAAAGGAAAGCTGTTCGAATGAGTTATATTATGAGTTAATGGTTATAGTCAGTATTGGTATCTATTCAGGTATCGTATAAAATGTATTTGAAGGTCTCGTACCTGGGGAGTAAACTTTGATGTATGTAAATTAAGTTTGAATGTAATATTATTATTGCATTATTCAGCTTATAGAAATGGTATCGTGAAACACCAAGTTCGGGTTTCAAGTACCTGGATTTGGGGTCGTCACAGGTTGGTATCAAAGCTGTTGGTTATGAAGCTTAGGTAGGAATACCTGAGACTAATAACCGCAATGATTGGGATAATACTAACTCATATAGAGTTAGTTAGTCGATAAGATTCAAAGATGAATCTCGGCGAGTGTAAAGACACAGAGTTCCCTAACTCTGATAATAAAGTTAAACAGTAGTGGGGAATAGATTGAGTCTAAAAGACTGAAAGTGCAGTTATGAGAGATCGTAAAATAAAACGATCAGGATATAGAAGTAAATCGTAATATATACGATGAGATCATTCCGTGATCTGATAAGGCTATGACAGCCAGAAAGAATCAATCTGTTGATTGTAAAGTTTACAGCAAGATTGCTGTGTATGAATTGTACTATAATTTGGTACAGATCCAGAAGAGAATTATAAATACGAATTAAATTCGTATGGAGAAGGGGTTAGTGTTAGGTGGGGATTCAATTGAGGACTCATGTCGGCAGCTGAGTTGTATGATTATTCGTATGGGAGCTGAATTGTACTTGGTGTAAAAACCACTTAGTTTTTGGCACTGATAATCATTGAAATGTTTATGTCGCGCTATTTGTTATATGCACATTAAGAGGATGACTCAATTCTCAGGTGTATAACAGGTAGATAGGTCATAGATAGAGAATATAAGATTAAGTACGAGTTCTTAAAACTCATACTTATGAGACATTCTTGACTCATAATTATATGAAATGTTTATGAACCCCTCAGCGAATGGACGCCAAAGGTCTGACTAGGATAAGTTCTTAAACTCATATGATTGTGGCAACTTATGAACTCATAAGTGTGGTTGACGAATTGGGTATAGTTATGTGTGAATGAAGAATTGAGGATTATAGGAACAGATAGACTGTTAAGCAAATGATTATTAGTAAAGGTGTTAGGTTTTCCTAAACTCCTAGCTATGCTAAACTTCGAATTTTTGACATCAAGCTAAATACGCACTATGTGCTTTCGAAAACAAAAATGTAGACTCGTAATCATTTTTGAAACGGTTTAAAGTACGGTCTATGCTACTTATTTCGGCTAGACGCAAATGATTTGAAATGTCAAAAGTTATTTTTATTTATCACCTATGTACCATGTAACCTGGTACAGAGATGAAAAAAAAAATGATGGAGTCATCAATGCTGTATTACTTAGTGGGATGTGATCTCAGGATCATCAGCCCACTACGGTATGATGTAGTATGATAAAATCACCAAATGACGGAATCCTCAACGGACTGTAAATACAGTGCGGCATCATGACGTCATTCTAAAAAAAAAATGTTTTCAAAAAGTTTAATTTGCCAACGGGGTCTGGCTATACTTAAATAATTCGATTGAATTGAATTATTGATATGAGTCTATGCTATTTGAATCAGCTAGACTAATGTTTATGAAAACTCTAAGTGTTCATTGAAAGAAATTTCCTGAACCAAATTATTTGGTGCGGAATCCTATGATAAGACTGAGGTGAACAATGTTGTTTGGATAAATGATCCAATCTAATAGCGTAAATATTCGCTAGGTATGATTAATACGTTATGCATGACGTAGGGGTACAATAGGCTAATCACCTAAAGTACTATTAATGGTAGTTTACCTTCTTTGTGATTGTAAACATACCAGGTAATGTTTTGTTTTGCGGTATGGATACCGTTAAAACTATGTGTTCATGGTCTATATGACCCCTCAGCACAATTTGAAAACTTTTACTCTTGTGAGAGGTGTATTGGGTAGAATGTGATGATGGATATGAAATAGTGTAAACTCATTGCGTACGAGTAGAATCTGAGATGATTAAATAAAGGTTATTGTGACAACCTAGTTTTTGTGAATGTTTAGAATATGTAAACTCCTAGTGAGTAGTTATTGTAAGATCTGAAGATAGAAAAGTTGCTGCGTCAGACGTTAATGGAAATAATGGAAGAGCAGGATAAGCTCAAAATCAAAATTGACCAGATGGAGTCTCAAGCAACATATCGTGTAAAGAAAGAAAGATAGAAGATCCTGACTTAGAAAAACCTGATAAGAAGGAAGGGAAGAAGATATGTTATATTTGCGGCCGTGAAGGACATACCTCTCCTCGTTGCCCCGACTATAGGAAAGGTGGATGTTTTAATTGTGGGATGGAAGGACATCGAGCGAATGAATGTCTGAGAAAAAGGCTTGGTAAATAAGTAGTATGGGTTAGGTTATGTAATATGTGTGATAAGTAATGAACTATTTTCAACTTTTAGGTTGGTCAAGATTTTAAATCCCGACTTTCGTAGTCACAAAGGGATAGCTGTTGATTAAAGCAGGATATGCTATGTAAATATTCGATAAATGAATATGAATCTAAGTTTGAGAAATGAAATGAGTTTAATACATTAATCTTATGCAATAAGGTTTAAAATGTAAGGGTATAATTTATGGTTTTATTTAACCAGATAATGCCGCCAAGATGTCAAAATCGAAACCAAAGGATAGAGGAATCTACTAATGCTGGGGAACGACAGCCAGAACTGATGCAAAACTTTGCAAACATGGTAGCTCAGGCTATGCAGCAAGGAACACCAGTTGCGGGAAACCACCCAGACAATCGCTTGACAAAATTCAAAGACTTCAAAGCCGTAGGACCACCAGAATTCAGAGAATCAGCTGACCCTATAGAAGCCCAGACTTGGGTGAATGAGATAAAGAAGGCATTCATAATCGCTAGAGTAGATGCGGGGCAAAAGACCGCTTTTGCCACTTATATGATGAAAGGGGAAGCTAACTTTTGGTGGGAGGCAAATAAAACTCGGGCAGGAGAAGAAGAAATTACTTGGGATAGGTTTAAGGATTTATTTTTCGAAAACTATCTCTCTGTTAGTATGCAGTCTAGAATGGAGGTGAAATTCTTGGAGTTAAAGCAGGATAACATGATTGTTGCGGAGTATGCCGTAAAATTTAATGACTTTGCTCCACATCAAGTGGATACAGAGGCTAGGAAGACAAGGAGATTTGAGCTGGGCTTAAAACCCTGGCTCTATAATAAGGTGTCAGTACTGCAAATCGATACTTTTGCAGCACTCATGGAGAAGGCTATCATAGCTGAACAGGGAAGTGAGGCCATAAGCCTCTACCACAAGGAGAAGAAGAACAAAAGCAAGTTAGGAGGAGTAGTAAAGATAGAAAGTAGTAGTGGGAATAGGGGTGAGAAAAGAATGAGGAATTTTTCTGAGAACGTGCAAGTGAAGCAGGAAGGTACAAAGAAGCAGGTAGTGCAGTGCAAGAACTGCGGGAAGAATCACTCTGGCGAGTGTCTGAAGGGCAAGTTTGTATGCTACAAGTGCGGGCAAAAGGGTCATATCTCTCCCAACTGCCCCAACTCAAGGATGATCAGTGGATGCTTCATATGTGGATCGACTGAGCATAAGGTGAGGAACTGTCCACAGAGGGGAATGGAGGCAGGAAACGTAACCACGGGGAGAAGCAGTGGGACGTTAGCAATTTTAGGACCAAACTCAACCAGTAACCCAATGAAAGTAACTCCGAGGGTTTACAACATGACGGTCCAGGATACGGTGGCAGCTGGAAACAGAACTCCATGTGCTATTTGAATAACTTATATATCTTATATTTCTGCTTAATCGGATAGACAAGTGTTATGAAGAATAATTAAAGACCAGTTCGATCAAGTATGATCGAGATCTACTTACAATGATTATATGCTATGTACCCTTCTACATATGAGTTTTTAAAGCGGTGATTCCGGGGACGGAATCCTTATAAGGGATGGTGAATGTAATAACCCGAGATTTTCAATATAAAATAAATAAGAAATTTTGCGTATAATTTTTTTTTATTTAATGACGAGACTAAGTGTCAAGTAAAGTGAACGATAAATGCGAATATATTTATTACTTAAAAAATTAGAAATAATTTTGGAATTATTAATTTCCACAAATTATATGGTAATAAATTTCTGTAGCCGGAATGTTTTTATTAATTATTTTCCATGAAAACATGATTGGAAATAATATATGAAGTGATAATTAGATTTATATAATAAATATTTTATTATATGAATTGTTCAGAATATTTAAGTTAATTATTTTAACTTGATTATTGATGCTGTGTACGAAGAATAAGTCAGATATGAGGTCCAAACCCTGGATTGGGATTGTGATCAAGAGATGAGAATAATAATATTATATTATTTATATAATGATTTTACAGTACCATAATTATGTACTGTGTATGTGCGGACAGATAATATTGAGCAATGACCGTCAATTAGGTCATAGCATATTACCGTGCTGTGAAACACTAATTATTAAACTCAGTTATGAGATATGACTGAGTAGTGACTGTGTATATGAAGTTACTGTGTATAAGAATATCAGTAATTAGAAGAAACCCTAATTACTGTTGTACGTCACTAATTAGGACAAACCCTAATAACCCTAACCGGTTGAAGTTAGAAACCATAACGACTGTGTTAATAACATACACAGATAATTAAAGAACCCTAATGGTCAATTAGAAATCCTAATTGACGACGTTAAGAAACCCTAATTATAGAACCCTAATTTTAATTACCGGGTTTAATTTCGATGTTATTGTATAAGTGTTTTAATTTACCAAATGATAGAAGTTAATTGGTAAATTGTAAGAATTAAATCTAGTGATTAAATATTACATTTAATTGCCTTGTACAAGATTGCCCTTGAAATTATATGTGAAATGACCAAAATACCCTTTTTGGCAAAAAGGGTATAAGAACACTAAACCTAGAAATCCTTTGATTCGATGTTATTTGATGCAATTGATTGTTTAAAGTTGTGTAATAGGATGTTAATTGATGATATGGGTTGATAAATCAAAGACCCATAACATCAAAGTACACGAATTTGAAGATTTAAGAAATTTGGAAAATTTCATTTCTGTGATTTTTCGTCAAATGTCAGAGCTTATAGATCTTTGATCGATCATGATTTTTGTTATTTTTTAGTTGTTATGTGTAGCTTGTTATATGGTCTTTAATCTGCAAAAAGAATCAAGTCCATATCATGTATAGATTAGAAGTTATAGACGGTCAAACATGGTTGACTGAGTTAGGAAGCCATAGGCTTTGGAATGACCTCATTCCGACCTCGGATGAGGGAATTACGGCGATTGGAAGGAAATGTGACAAATTTCTCAAAACTGAAAGTCAGCAGCGGTATGTGCTATTCGGGACACTGTTTCGATCAGTTAATGTTTTCAAAACCTTTCTGGGCTTTTGGTATGTTATATTACACTGAATTAGCATACATAGACTCCGAAACGGACTAAATCCGATATTGGAGGAGAGAGTTATGACATTTCAAAGTAGTAGTGTCAAAACTGCCCAACAAGTGCGGTGCAGTCCACTTGAACGGAATTTCTGGGCTGATGTGTTTGGAATTTGGAAATGGTCAAAGAATAAAAGTTGTAGCCCCAGAAGTTAGCTTCGCGTGGGCTCACGAATCGCTCAAAAATGTTTTGAAACGAAAAAGTTATGATTGTTTTAGCGAGAGAGGGTAAAGCTGAAACGAAATTGAAAACTGTTATGAATGTCTACTTTTGACGCACTGTTTGGGCTAACTAATGAACCCGAATTGGGTAAATCGTATTTTTCAAAAAATACTCTGGTATACCATGTATAACATATCCAAAGTTGGGAATTTTCTGATAGATGAGCAAGACGTAAGAAAATCGCAAAGTAAGCTATTGAAAGAATAGTTTAAACCAAGTGCCACATCGACTAAATTGAGAACTTCACCATTTTCTAAACCTATAAATAGAAGGGCTTGGCCTTTGTTTCATTCACCAACAATAAGGCCTCCAATTTTTGAGAAAGGCTTTGTTGTAGGAGGACTTTTTATAAAGATCTCCTTAGTTAAATTTTGGAATGGAAGTGCGTATTCAGTTTGTGGAATTCGTATTTCCGGGTATGTTTCTTATTTAATTTTTGTAATGTTATCATTTTAAATATTGTATTTAATTGTTAGTTAAAGTTTGAATTTTTGAAGTTTAGTTAGTTTGTTAATAAACTAGTTAGTTTACTATGTTTATTTTGGCTTGGAATTGATTATGTAAATGAGTTATTTGTGATGACTTTTAATATTTTGTGATTAATTTCATTAATTAATTATTATTAATGATATTAAAGTTATTTAATGATTATATTAAATAATTTAGTTTAAAAATGATTTTAATATTATAAAAATCATTTTAAATAAAAATAAGGTATTTAAAAATATTTTAAGTTATAAAATATAACTTTTAATATTTAAATGATAATTTCATTAATAATTAAATATTAATGATATTAAGATAATGTTAATTATATTTAGTTTATTTAATAATTATTATTAAATAAATAGTTTAAAAATGGTTTTATTTATTTAAAAGTCATTTAAAGACTTAAAGATTTAAAAATATTTTAAGTTATAATTAATGACTTTTAATATTTGGATAAATAGTACATTAATATTTAAATATTAATGGTTATTATTTAAAAATGATTTTTATTGTTTTAAAAATCATTTAAGGGTAATATAAATGTTTTAAAAATAGTTTGAGTTATTATAAATAACTTTTATATTTTGGCAATGGTTTCATTAATAGTTTAGTATTAATGATAATGGAATTGTTTAATATTTAAATCATTTAATTATGATTCCGATATTTGAAGGTTATAGCCGGCCAAACTAGCTGACTTGAGAACCGATTATGAAGTTCTGAATTTGAAGAAGAACACCTATAGTAACAGTTATATCACTATAGGCCCTTTACTGACAGATTTGAATTATTTTAAAATTTTCAATTTCTAGAAATTTCGAAAATGATTAAAAATATGATGTCTGATATTTACAGATGTTGAGGTATAGAATAAGAGTCTTAGACTCAGTATTTACCCGATAAAGCTGTCGGTACGCCGACAAATGTCAGACCTTATAAAAGAGAGAAAAGGCTACTGTAAGAGCATGGATGAGATATTTGAAAAATGTATAAAAATATTTCAAGTATAGAATAGGAACTAAAAGTATGATCACTGTGATTATGTGATTAGACTATGTGCTGACTGTAATAGACAGTACTATGTGTTAAGATATATTGTTCTAATCGAACGAATGATCTGATTATTGATAGGTTGTGATAAAGAGATAAAACCTAAGTTGAGATTTGTAATCAGCGAATCAGGCAAGTATCCTACCTTTGCACTTCCTTTATGCAATGGACATGAGTAAGAAGTTTCAGAATTATTCTATCCCTGTACAGATTATGTACTCTTTGATTATCGACATGTTAGCTCAGATATATATTCTGTTCATTGATTTCTATAAATGGTTATACAAGTGTCCCCACTTGGATAATCATGGCATTTATTCACATGTTGATACACCTTTGTCAATTACCCGTATATATATGTCAAATTACATATTATTGTTGAGCAAGATTAAAAACCTTCGGGTTTGGAACCAGACATGTATGAACATCCCTATATGGGAAATTTTTACGCTCAAGGCGGATAGAGTGAGCGATGAATTTCGTTCAAGTTATGTAGTATTGATCAATACAAGGTACAACAAGGCTGATCACCCTCCGTTCCCGTAAGTTGTGACGGTTTCCGAATGGATTTCTGCTAAACAGAATAAAAAGAATGTTCATAGTATGTTTCTTAAACCCTATTCAACGGTAGAGCCAGAGCCAAATTTAAAGAATTTGAAAGAGAGTTGTTATGTGAATTTTTTTATCAGTACAGATTACTTCACAACTTTCAATTCGTTGTAGAAGTGTTATGTAAAAAGAATACTTATATTCTTTCAGCTTATATATATAATTGCTATTACTTGCTGGGCACTCAAATGCTCATCCTTGCTTAAATTAAACATTTTCAGTTATGTATGAGCAACCTGAAGACTCAGGCATGAAAAAGGAGAAAGGAAAGCTGTTCGAATGAGTTATATTATGAGTTAATGGTTATAGTCAGTATTGGTATCTATTCAGGTATCGTATGAAATGTATTTGAAGGTCTCGTACCTGGGGAGTAAACTTTGATGTATGTAAATTAAGTTTGAATGTAATATTATTATTGCATTATTCAGCTTATAGAAATGGTATCGTGAAACACCAAGTTCGGGTTTCAAGTACCTGGATTTGGGGTCGTCACAAAACATTTCTTCTAGGGACGAAGTTGCAGGAGGTGCTGCGAAGGATAAAGGCAAAGGCATAGTTATTAACTAGTTATAATTAACGTATTTATTATGTTGTATTGTAAACCCTTTTTGTATATCTAAAGGGTATGTTTGTAAAGTTAAGGTTAGAAAACCTGGGTGATGTATTATTAAACTCTGATAAAAACTTATGAAAGTTACTATCTATATATATTATGGGTAGTTAAATGTTATTTATATTGTGGATCGTGAACACCAAACTCGGGGGTCAGGTAACCCGGATTTGGACGTGTCACAGCTAGCCTCAAGACATTCTGAGAATCCAGCTTTCCTCATAAGTTCGAGAATGTCTCTGAACTTCTTTTCGGATTTCTCGAATGACTTGGTTCCTAGCTGAATGTCGGTGATTACTCGCCGGTTTTCCATTTAATCAGTTCGAAGAATGTGGGTATTTGATTTGGAGAGGTTTATACGAGATGGCTGATTGTGATTTGATAAAGCTCTGGAGTGTTAATCTGTTTTGGCTCTTGAGAGGATTTTAGGGTTTAAAAATGGGAGGGAGAAAGGTTCGATACCTTCTGATAACTGTCTATAGATTTGAAATTGTCTTTATAGCAGTTCCTTCTAACTCTGCATAATCAGTGATGTGTCAACCGACCATTGGTTGCACGATGCCCAGTAATGAGCTGTAACTCCCCATAACTTTTCAGTAAGATATTTCCTTTTAGAAGAGTAGACGTTTAGACGACGTGGCTTTGACCGTTGACCTTTTGATTCATAGAGTAGCATGGTAAGACAACTATGGACTCTACGATTTCCTTTGTTGAGTTAACGATCAACTTTTGAGAGATGTTACAGTTGATGGCTTTGTCTTCTATCCTCATTTTGATGCAGTATAGTTTGATCATTGATATACTCGAACTTATCTCCTCATTTTGAATGGTTGAGGAATTGTCTCATTTTCCAAGCTCCTTGTGAACTGGAGTACCCTTTTGGTGGAACTACGATCATTGAGTTGTCTTCTACGATCGTTGAGGTAGCACTGTGATCGTGGAGTTCTCTTCAACCTCGACTCTACGATCGTTGAGTGACTTGGTCCTTGAGATGAATTTGATCAAGCAATTCTTCTGGGACAAGGTAGCTCAGGAAGGGCCAACCTCTTAAAGTGAGCTATGGGTCAGGTTTGTCCCTGAGGCACTTTCCAGATGAAATGCTATATAAGTGATTTGCAATGACATCTCATTCGACCTTTTCTGATGGGGAGATCCTCTACCAACTTTAGACAATTGTATTTGCTGTAATTGTGGTGTCCTCCTGCTTCTACACTGCGATTAGATGTTTGATCGTAGGCACTCCCAAATTTGAGTTGGGTGGCTGAAAGGTTATCGGTAGTACATTTTGAGACATTCCTACTGATTATGGATCTTCATTTGGTTCATCAGCCACAAAGTTTTGGGACTTTGTAGCTGGTATATTTCTTCATAGTATAGTTCAGTGCTGTTGTTTCTCAACAGATCACTGCTCCCCATGGTTGAAGCTGTCTTCCCGGATAGATGTGATTCCCTTTGTTTCAGACTCATTTGAAGGCAGCCTTGCATATCTCCTTCTGACTGGAATCCTCATTATTACTTAAATCTCATTGTATGGTAGGCATGGATATCTTCAGGACTGATCACTCTACGATCTATTGACAGCACTACGAACGTAGTCTTCTTTGACAGTTATGCATGAGAAGTTCTTTTTTTGTAATGAAATCCTCTTGACTGATGCTCGATGATCCTCTGTTGTGGGCTTCCTTGAGGATTCTTCTCATATTGTTAGCTTTACCTGATTTGGGCATATAAGACCCTTTTCATCTTTGGTTGCATGGCCTGCTTTCATATACAGATTAGCAGCCATATGAGCTTTATTCAGTTTAGCTCAGAGAGTCTTCGAGGATAGGCTTGGACATATGTGAATTTTATCAGAGTCATTTATGAATGGTCCTTAACCTTCTGTTGGTTGAGTCTTCTTGACTGAAGTCTTCTGCTTCAGCATTCCTTAGTGTGGTCAGATAGACCAAGTACCTTTTTACTGCCAGTTTCTTAATAGTCATTTATCTTAGATATGCTGAGTTTAGGCATTGATGTGCATAGCTTCACATTTGCTCTTGACAGCTTGTTGCTCGTGTTGGCCTTTGATCAATCAGTCGTGGTTTTGAAGATGTAGGCCTAGCGAATCTTTGCATTAAAATCTTTGACATCATTTAGTTTACAAATTTTTCACCCAGATGCTGGTTGGCTAGACATAAGTTTGAGAATATCTTCTTTCTTCTCTTGATAAGCATTTCTTAGCATGTGTGGCTTCTTTATCTTTCAGGCTAGTGGATGCTTGACTCTTTGTCGTTGATGTCTCTTGAGCTTTTTTGTCTGGTCTTCAGACTATAAGATTGACTGATGGCAGGGATTGGTCTTGTTGATGTAGCAATCGAGAACTTGGACCTATCTGAGCAGCTTCAGGTGTATATACAAATTTACCTATACACAATATTTCCAACGTGTGAGAACAAATGTATATAACAAGTTACTTACTAATAAACTAAGTTAAGAACAATGTTTGTGCCTGGGATCAAACTCAAAGAGATTAGCTTTTGAATATAGCATGAGAACCTGCTTTGATACCAGTTGTTAGTTCCCAGTAGGCACAATAGATCTAGAAGGGGGGGGGGGTTGAATAAATCCTTTTTATTTCAAATATTTTTCTCTTTTATTTTGTATAGATATTAAAGTAGCATATGACAAACATAAGAATCTTTTCAAGCACAGAGGAATAAGTAAAAGATCCCCTTCATTGATATATTCATAATCATACATACATTGTTCGTAGAGTTAGTTTGGTTGTAAGCAGTTAAAACATACATATCAGTTATTGCAGTTATAGTACATAATGTAAATGACATAATGTAAAAGACACAAGGGGTTTTAAGTGGTTTAGAGACTTAAGCTCCTAATCCACTCTTCTACTTTTAACTAGCAGGATTTCCACTAAGGAAGGGCAGCACCCTGAATCACTAAGATTCCTTCAAGGCCAGCAGCCTTGGGATTTAGTTCACTAAGAACTCTTCAAGGCCAGCATGCATGGGACTCCTCTAGTTCCCTAGGAACTCTTCAAGCCCAGCAGGCTTGGAACTTCGTTTAGTCCCTCCGGACAAAGACCCCTCAGGCCCTAGCTTCATTTAGTCCCTTCGGACAAGGACCCCTCAGGCCCTAGCTTCATTTAGTCCCTTCAGACAAGGGCCCCTCAGGCCCTGGCTTTTGTTGATTTGTTTATTTGTTGGAGTTGGGGCTGAGCTGCTAAGATGTCTTCATGCTCTGAACATCTTCTGTACTTAGCAGCTTGGCGTGATCATCCTTGAAGTGCAGTTGAGTGTTGTATGATGCTCAGCTTCTTCAGTTACTCAACCACTTCGAATGATCCCTTGATGACTGCCTTGAAGATCTTTCCTCTTGATACATGATGGCTGCACATGATAGGTTTCCAAGATGACTGTAAGTTTTTATGCTGGGTACTTAGAAACTTTCTTATGCTTTCCACCATGATGACGTTTGCGATCTCCCTTCTTGATACTTGATGTCTTCTCATGATAGACTTGCTAAGATGACTAGTGAGCTCTTCTCTAATGTACTTAGAGTCTTCCCATGATGGACACCAAGATGACATGATGCTATTCTTTCTCTCGGCAGCTCATAACACTCTTCTTGTATTAGAACTCTCACTTCTACATAGTAGAACTCTCACTTCTACTTCTTCCTTTGCATGTATCTGAGTGTTCTTGGTGGATCATAGAGTGAGCCTTCGAACAAACTATCTTACGTGGTTTAGAACAGTCCACATTCTCTCCAAACTCGGAAATTGCAGCAACCCTCGATCTTTGAAGCTTTTCCTAGTTTATACTCCTTCCCAATCCTTCAGTTGGAAAGTAGCCGTTGAAGGCTATTCATATATCTTCACAGATCTCGAGTTGATAGAGGTAGACTGCTGATGTGACATGTCATACTTTATCTGACATTGTAGTTTACTGTTTCACCTACCCATCAGAGATGTCACTTTAATGTCTTAGGCAGGTTGAAGACTTTATTTACTCCTTCTGATTTCTCGATCAGAGGTTGTCCTTTTGCATCGATGCTCTCAATAAGCTTTTATCCAAAAATCGTCCTTCAATTTGAACCTTTGCCAATGCTTCAATCTTCGGGTGTTCGAACTCTACGATTTTGATGCTTATCTTCTTGGACCTGATCGTAGTGTCTTGTTGAGTGTTGCTCATTGACTGGTAGAGTTAACACTATGATCTTGAAGTGTGTTGACTGGATCTTCAATGTAGAACACCTCTTCCTTCTATTATGCAGTGCTTTAACACTTCTATTTGCTTTGACTGTTCTCAGAGACTGATGGCCTAACTCCTTGCTCTGGTCCCCTCTGAATAGCAAGACACTTCAGATTTGTGGCGAGTCCAGCTCATTTTCTCCTTGTGATCTCCCATTTACTTATCATCAATGGACTGACCCTACGCTTAATCACTTTAGCCTTGTTCTTTAGATGCTAATCAGTGTCTTAGTTCACTTTCCATCAGTTCTTTCTTTGTTTGGCAAACACTACGATCTCGGTTGCTTCCAAGATTGTTGTCTTCTATTCACTTGACAGCTACTGCACTTGCTGACTTTCCTTAGTCAGTTACTGAAGTCTTCTTATGATCATCTTGTGGAAGACTTCATCTCTAACGACTTTACAACTCAATCTTGATGCTGATTGGGTTGGTGCTTAGATCTTCTGTTAGCTTGCATGCCATTCGTTGAGTGCTCTCTGGTTCCCTTCCGGTGAGATGTATCTTTGAAGTGCCAACCAGAGGCTTTATTCCTTTGGATATTCTGGGAGTGCTCATTAGTTGAGAATCGTATTTGCTCTATGATTCTGCCTGGACATTGTGAGCACATTCTGCCGAGGTCGTAGTTCTGCACTCTACGATTCAGCTTCGGCTGTGCAGAAACTATGACTTTGGGATCAGATCTTGACACTCTACGATTTCTATCTTTGTGCTTGATGTCTTCATCTGATATAGCTCGACTACGATCTATGGATGTAATCAATAGACTCTACGAACTCAGAGTGTAACCTACGATCCTTGACATGGCTTCGGCATCAGTAGACTCTACGACCTCGAGTGTAGTCTACGATCCTTGACTTAGCTTCGACATCGGTAGACTCTACGACTCCGAGTGTAGTCTACGTTTCTGACTTGGCATCGACAGATGATCGGTCAGCTCGTAGGTAGGTTGTCTCTACGATTCTGAACATAAATTCCTCAGCACACTACGATCCCGAGGAAGCTCTTCTCGACACACTACGATCCTTCCTCGTCTATCCTGGCAGTCTATGAACTCTGAGATCTACTGTAACACCCCCTTCCCGAAAAGGAAAGGGAGGTCACGTGCAAAGCACAACAAACCTCAAAATAAGAAAACAGAGCACTAACAACCTCAAAACATTAATAGTAGTGATCCATTAATAGCGTACTAAATACAATTCTCCAAATAGAGTCAACATAATCAAACTTAAAATTTGAAACAACCTAGATGGTCAAGGGAAACTCTCTCATCACACTAGCTAGCCCTGAATCACCCCTGCAAACCTGCCGAAAGAAAAACACAGCATGAGCCAATCGCCCAGTACGGATACAGATATACAAAAGATATACAACTGATATACGAAAATAACTGAGACAAAATCCTGAACAACGCCTCAAGTGTAAATACGGATGGAAATATAATCTCCAAAGATCTGAATGAAATATATCTGAATCAACAGAATTGACGAAACCAATAGACGAATAAAGAAATAACGAACTGAAGTAACTAACTCAATGAATTGAACTGAACAAAAACAAACAAAACTAATACAATAAAATATTAGGCTGAAACAAATTGCTGGGGTTATTTCATACCAAGTGAGCTCAAAAATATACCTTGCCACACAGACAAGTCAAAATAATGCCACACAGGCAAGTCAAACTAATGCCACACAGGCAAATCAAAATAATGCCACACAGGCACATCGAAACAATGCCACACAGGCAATCACACATTGGACCGCGAATCCAAATGTATGCAAATCGGATAGGTGTGTTTGGCACAACATCACCAATCCGCAAAACAGAAAACTAGGGTTAACCCATACGCCTCTCACAACAAAACACCAAACGGCCCACTTCCTCCGGAGCCCAAAACGGAGACGCCGTGGACTAATCACACCGCCACGAAAAGTGTCATGCCTCTCGTGCCAAGACGACATGCCTGTGGTACCCCCACAGGTGGTTATAGCTCAGGTATACCCTACGGTATGTTCTAATAAAAATACCATGTCACAACACATGTGACATAATACCAACAAAAGGGTTCTATATGTACATGTTGAACCAAATCAAATTATGGTCACAAGGTCTCAAAAGAAGGTAACAACATGTACCGCTCTACAATTATCAAAAATAAATATTAAACATGATATCCTAATTCAAAGAGTACAAATACGAGTCCTGTGTGTCAACTCCAAAATGAAACAAATATATGAATTTCACAAGAAACAATTATGTGAAATAATAACATAATTTGAAACGAGGAACAAAATAAATAAATCAAATTTAACAAAAGTATCACTGAAAAGTACAGAATCCGTACCTGGATTAAGTAATGTAGCACCCGAAATTATATTCCAAATTGTCTCGTTAAATTCTCCCCGTTCAAACTAAAAAATAAATAATAAATAAATAAATAATTACTTATAAATTTAATAATGCCTATTAAATTTAATACTTCATATCTTATACATCTGTTAAGATAACCTATGTTATTGATTTGTTCGTTTGTTTCTTTATTTCGAATTGTGTTATGATTTTTGTTAAGTTGTGAATATCTCTGTAACATCCCCTTCCCGAAAAGGAAGGGGGTGTTACAGAGATGGTATCAGAGCTTAGGTTCTTTCTTGTAGAAAACCTATTTAGGTTTGACCTGTGAGTTGTGGGTAAATCATTAGGTAGACGTTGGAATTTGTTGGGTTAAGGTTTGCACTAAGAGAATGATTGGTTTATTAAATGATTAGATATTAAGTGACGAATCTTTAAGAGATTTTGAATGCTATCGTTTGTTTATTCAGATAGTATGATATATGATTTGGAGTTTGGTATGGTGATGGAGAGATCTTAGTAGTAGTATATTTTGGTGTAATAATATTTGAGAACTAATTTAATTGGAGGTTATGATATTTTGAAACTCTTAAGGACTTAGGAGAGTTGGTGATAAAGAGATATTAGTAGTATATTCTTTGGTGTAATATTATTTGGTGAATACTTCAAATTAAGGATGAGATATTTTGAAGCTCTTGAGGACTTGGGGAGAGTTGGTAATATGGTTTGCATAGTTGTTTTGGTTATCTGATGTCTTTAGAGTTTTGCGTGAATTTATGTAAAAATTAAATAAAAATAATTTGTTAGATCTTTGTCATGTGTGGAATATAAATATTTTAACGAGTTAAAAATAATTTTAAATATTTTGGTTATTTGAATCGTATTTAGATGAAGAAAAATGTTTGTGATTTCGAACTATGTTCCGAAGAGTACGTACGCTTGCAAGAATGAAACTCAAATATATTAGTGACGGCCCGCACCAACGGTGGATCATGTGATCTATTTTGATACAACACGAATAACCTTACCAAGACTTGACACGATAGCTGACGAATCTTTTACGAGTACATTGATAATTGCGTGGACTGATGACTTATCCGCATTGATCGTTACAAATGGCGGCGGCGCGGCGCTACGTCGTAACTAAATTTTTTTTTGTAGCTTATTTAAATTCTGAGGACGGAATTATTTTTAAGGGGTGAAAAATGTAATAACCCATTTTTTTTAACAAT
The DNA here is from genome assembly GCA_020205505.1 of Panax japonicus. Classification (NCBI taxonomy): domain Eukaryota; kingdom Viridiplantae; phylum Streptophyta; class Magnoliopsida; order Apiales; family Araliaceae; genus Panax; species Panax japonicus. The sequence goes on along the minus strand of CM035101.1, from coordinate 18,793,364 downwards.
TAAATATTAATTAATTTTATCCGATACAATTTTGTTTAAATTGAAAAGGTAAATGATTTTGTTTTCTTCTCTTCTTCCTTGTCTTGTTTAAAAAAAAATTTAAATTCGTTTAGTAGATAATTAACATAGGTTATCTTAACAGATGTATAAGATATGAAGTATTAAATTTAATAGGCATTATTAAATTTATAAGTAATTATTTATTTATTTATTATTTATTTTTTAGTTTGAACGGGGAGAATTTAACGAGACAATTTGGAATATAATTTCGGGTGCTACATTACTTAATCCAGGTACGGATTCTGTACTTTTCAGTGATACTTTTGTTAAATTTGATTTATTTATTTTGTTCCTCGTTTCAAATTATGTTATTATTTCACATAATTGTTTCTTGTGAAATTCATATATTTGTTTCATTTTGGAGTTGACACACAGGACTCGTATTTGTACTCTTTGAATTAGGATATCATGTTTAATATTTATTTTTGATAATTGTAGAGCGGTACATGTTGTTACCTTCTTTTGAGACCTTGTGACCATAATTTGATTTGGTTCAACATGTACATATAGAACCCTTTTGTTGGTATTATGTCACATGTGTTGTGACATGGTATTTTTATTAGAACATACCGTAGGGTATACCTGAGCTATAACCACCTGTGGGGGTACCACATGCATGTCGTCTTGGCACGAGAGGCATGACACTTTTCGTGGCGATGTGATTAGTCCACGGCGTCTCCGTTTTGGGCTCCGGAGGAAGTGGGCCGTTTGGTGTTTTATTGTGAGAGGCGTATGGGTTAACCCTAGTTTTCTGTTCTGCGGATTGGTGATGTTGTACCAAACACACCTATCCGATTTGCATACATTTGGATTCGCGGTCCAATGTGTGATTGCCTGTGTGGCATTGTTTCGATGTGCCTGTGTGGCATTATTTTGATTTGCCTGTGTGGCATTAGTTTGACTTGCCTGTGTGGCATTATTTTGACTTGTCTGTGTGGCAAGGTATATTTTTGAGCTCACTTGGTATGAAATAACCCCAGCCATTTGTTTCATCCTATTATTTTATTGTATTAGTTTTGTTTGTTTTTGTTCAGTTCAATTCATTGAGTTAGTTACTTCAATTCGTTATTTCTTTATTCGTCTATTGGTTTCGTCAATTCTGTTGATTCAGATATATTTCATTCAGATCTTTGGAGATTATATTTCCGTCCGTATTTACACTTGAGGCGTTGTTCAGGATTTTGTCTCAGTTATTTTCGTATATCAGTTGTATATCTTTTGTATATCTGTATCCGTACTGGGCAATTGGCTCATGCTGTGTTTTTCTTTCGGCAGGTTTGCAGGGGTGATTCAGGGCTAGCTAGTGTGATGAGAGAGTTGCCCTTGACCGTCTAGGTTGTTTCAAATTTTAAGTTTGATTATGTTGACTCTATTTGGAGAATTGTATTTAGTACGCTATTAATGGATCACTACTATTAATGTTTTGAGGTTGTTAGTGCTCTGTTTTCTTATTTTGAGGTTTGTTGTGCTTTGCACGTGACCTCCCTTTCCTTTTCGGGAAGGGGGTGTTACAGAGATGGTATCAGAGAGGGGGTGTTAAATAACTGATTAAATTAAAATTGAGGAAGATAATTCCTTTTATTACGTAGCGGGAAGCTACTTGGGAGATAGATGAATCTATTCGAGCGGAGTATCCGCATCTTTTGATAATTAGATACGTTCATTCTTTTGATTCAGGGGACGGAATCCTTTTTAAGGGGTAGGTGATGTAATACCCAGTGAAAAAAAAATAAAAATAAATAAATAACGTTTAATTTCATATTTTAAATATTTTAATTGGGCTTTTCTTATGTTGGGTTAAGTTAGTTAAGTTTTATTTAAATTATGTGGGCTAAAAATATCAATAAGTAATAGATAATATTATGTGATTAAAATTTGGGCCTTAATATTAAATTAACCCAATTAGAAGTTTATTAGGGCAACATAATTAATAAATAGCTAAACTTAATATTACTTCATTATACAAACTGAAAAAAGAAGAGGAACGAGACTGCTATGGAGGATGAAAAAGAGAAGACTATTATCAGAGAAGAAAGACGGAGATTCCAAAATTTTGGAGATAAAATCCGAGAATAGAAGAAACAGAAAATCACAGAAAAAAAGGGAGGTCACGTGCAAAGCACAACAAACCTCAAAATAAGAAAACAGAGCACTAACAACCTCAAAACATTAATAGTAGTGATCCATTAATAGCGTACTAAATACAATTCTCCAAATAGAGTCAACATAATCAAACTTAAAATTTGAAACAACCTAGACGGTCAAGGGCAACTCTCTCATCACACTAGCTAGCTTTGAATCACCCCTGCAAACCTGCTGAAAGAAAAACACAGCATGAGCCAATTGCCCAGTACGGATACAGATATACAAAAGATATACAACTGATATACGAAAATAACTGAGACAAAATCCTGAACAACGCCTCAAGTGTAAATACGGACGGAAATATAATCTCCAAAGATCTGAATGAAATATATCTGAATCAACAGAATTGACGAAACCAATAGACGAATAAAGAAATAACGAACTGAAGTAACTAACTCAATGAATTGAACTGAACAAAAACAAATAAAACTAATACAATAAAATAATAGGCTGAAACAAATGGCTGGGGTTATTTCATACCAAGTGAGCTCAAAAATATACCTTGCCACACAGACAAGTCAAAATAATGCCACACAGGCAAGTCAAACTAATGCCACACAGGCAAATCAAAATAATGCCACACAGGCACATCGAAACAATGCCACACAGGCAATCACACATTGGACCACGAATCCAAATGTATGCAAATCGGATAGGTGTGTTTGGCACAACATCACCAATCCGCAGAACAGAAAACTAGGGTTAACCCATACGCCTCTCACAACAAAACACCAAACGGCCCACTTCCTCCGGAGCCCAAAACGGAGACGCCGTGGACTAATCACACCGCCACGAAAAGTGTCATGCCTCTCGTGCCAAGACGACATGCCTGTGGTACCCCCACAGGTGGTTATAGCTCAGGTATACCCTACGGTATGTTCTAATAAAAATACCATGTCACAACACATGTGACATAATACCAACAAAAGGGTTCTATATGTACATGTTGAACCAAATCAAATTATGGTCACAAGGTCTCAAAAGAAGGTAACAACATGTACCGCTCTACAATTATCAAAAATAAATATTAAACATGATATCCTAATTCAAAGAGTACAAATACGAGTCCTGTGTGTCAACTCCAAAATGAAACAAATATATGAATTTCACAAGAAACAATTATGTGAAATAATAACATAATTTGAAACGAGGAACAAAATAAATAAATCAAATTTAACAAAAGTATCACTGAAAAGTACAGAATCCGTACCTGGATTAAGTAATGTAGCACCCGAAATTATATTCCAAATTGTCTCGTTAAATTCTCCCCGTTCAAACTAAAAAATAAATAATAAATAAATAAATAATTACTTATAAATTTAATAATGCCTATTAAATTTAATACTTCATATCTTATACATCTGTTAAGATAACCTATGTTAATTATCTACTAAACGAATTTAAATTTTTTTTTAAACAAGACAATGAAGAATAGAAGAAAACAAAATCATTTACCTTTTCAATTTAAACACAATTGTATCGGATAAAATTAATTAATATTTAATTGTTAAAAAAAATGGGTTATTACATCTACTATCTTGCAGACTACGATTCTGCCTCGACAGCTCTCGAGTTTTCCTCGACTCTCCTGGCAGACTACAATTTCTGGTGCAGTGCTCGACGATCAGACAAGCCTATCTATTACATCATAAGATCAACCTAACATGCTTGATCTTTCTATATTTATAGTCCTTGTACATCATATCTTTTTAAGGACTTTTCAAAGCTGTTTTGCTTATATAGGATCAACCTAACATACTTGATCAATTCATACTAAGTCCTTGTAAACATGTTTCTATTATCTATCAAAGGACTTTACAACTTTTCTTAATGCAAGCATACTTGCATATTCATTCATATATATATATATATATCATAATAAAATCACATGTAAACAGGAATATCATTCATATGTTTATTCCTGACATAATTGATTTGTATTAAATCAATGCGTATTAAGAAATGTGAATTTGCAATGAGAAGTGTGAAATGCCTTGTGTGGCATAATGCGAAACGAGGAAATTCATTAAGTGAATTAAATAAGGAATTAGGAAGATTAATCGTGCAGATCATGTGATTTCGTATAAGTAATCAATACACTCGTAGACTCGTAGTAACACTCTCGTAGAGATCAATTCATGTCATGTATAACAAGTTAGCATTGAAAACTGGCACGGGCAGGAACTGCACCAGTCTAGGCACTGTCAGGGCACGACGCAGCTGCGCCGTCCCAATAGTACAAAATGGCGCAGCTGCGCCAATAGTCAGTTGGAGAAAAATAATTTTTCCAATTTGGAAATTAAAAGGAACAATTATGTGATATGTGTGACATTAACAAACCATGAAATAAAGTGCGCAATTAAGTATTATTAATTGTTATATTAATTGATTGTTAATGGTTGTGATAGAATATTAAATTCTTCGTAATTAACTAATAATATGTGATTACTATCAATTGCAATATATTATAAAAAGGGAATAATGATTATGGGAATCCGTAATTACATTAATCAATGGTTGGATTAATTAATATTAGTGTTAATTAATTAAGGAAGAGCATGGTTATTTATTTAACATAATTAAGTGAGTTATTAATATAATAATATTATATTGATAGTTATGTGCATGTGAACAATGATACAAATATAACTATATAATATGGTGTGACATTTATGTGACTATATACATTAAGTATTATAAAACCAAATTGAATGAAGCCATGTGATTATGCATATTAAAACTACATGTTATAAATACATTATGAGATGTGTATGTAACAATATGCATGTGGGTATACATTAACATAAAATGTACATGGATTATAAGTATAGTACATAACACCTACTACAGTAAAACCTCTATTTAGGAATAGACTTGGGACTAAACTATTTATATTCTAATTGAGAGGTTATTACTAAATAGAGGTATTGGTACAAAATATTTTCGGAACACTCAAAAATATCTACTTTAACAAAAATATCAATAAGAAGTCACTAATAATTATTATTCAAAAAATATTTATGCAATGGGAAAAAATTAAAGAAAACATAAATTATTTATATTTTCAAACTAAGAAAATGTAGTCATTTATAGGAAATATAGTCTTTTATAGGAAAATGTGGTCTTTTATAGGAAAATATAATTTTTTATATGAAAATGTAGTCCTTTATAGGAGAATATAGTCCTTTATAGGAAATGTAGTCTTTTATAAGAAAATGTAGTTCTCTATAGGAAATATAGTCTTTTAGAAGAAATGTAGTCTTTTAAAATTAATATTGTCTCTCTCTCATATATATATATATATATATATATGAAATTATTACTATATAGAGGTATAGTTTCTTAATATGGGACTTAAAAGGTATATAACATATTACAATTTAGAGGTTATTCTTATTTATAACTGGCCCAAATTGGGACCAATATTTTTTTATAATATTGTAGAGGTTATTCTTATATAGAGTATTCCTAAATAGAAGTTTTACTGTAATTTGAAATGTTAAGTTATAGTGTGACAATAGGTTATAATATATGATGGATATGTGTATTAAAATGCAACATAAGGGTAAAAGTGTGTAAGAATATGCAAGAAGGGTGAGATGTTGAAGTTGTCCCAAATTGAGTGTCCCATTTCTCCTAAACCTCATTCATGTGTTTAGACAAAAGATTAAGGCCTATGCTCTTCATTTTCTTCCAAGCTTGCTAGGCAATGATCATGAGGGGAGTGGTGCTCATGATGCAAATCAACAACTAAATTACCAACTCCTTCTTATACTTCATGCAATCCCTCAATCCATGAGTTTGAATTCTTGGGTAATGGCTTGGCATGGTTAATCGATTTCCTATATAATGAACACTTCCCTTCATTCCTTGTGTTGTTTAAGTTGGCTGAGAATTTCTAAGAGATTGAGAGCATTCTAGTACATTGGGAGTTCATTAGGAGCAAGCTAATTTGCAGAGGTATAAGTTCTTTCCTTGCTTCAATTTCATTCTCGGTCGAAAAATGGAGTTTGAGTTCTTAAAATCCAAATCCTTTATTTTATGAAATTGGATGTTAATAAGGTTGGATATTAATTATATAGTTGTTATATGACCACATAAATGTGCTTAAACTATTATAGGACTATTTCTAATCGAATGCATGAGAAATTTCTATGGTTGGGCTAGCAATCTGTTGAAGCAGACTGCTACTGGTCTGAACTAGACACGGCGCAGCTGCGCCAGATTTACACTGAGGCGCAGCACAGCTGCGCTGGCCTCTGAAAATTGTTTTAAGCTTCTGTTTTGCAGATTGTTGAAGTACTATGTAGTGTACTAGCATGTAAGTATGTTTTAAGGGTATATATAGCTATATGGACCTAATGTGAGTATGTTAGACTAGCATTAGCATGATTAACGGAAGTGTGTAGTTGAAATGAATTTAGAAACCTTAGCAATGAACTTGATGAGTATGAGTGCCATGTTTATGTGTTGACCTGCAAGCACGTTGATATGATTTAGACATGCATAATGTATGCCTCTTAATTACTTATTCATGACTAAACTTATTAGGATTTGTGTTAAAGAAGTTTTCAAGAAAACTTAGTTTAGCGAACTAACATGCATGATTCTACACAATGTATATTCTGACTTTGCCAACATGATAACATGACTTAGAAATGCATGAATAAACTTTTGGCTTGTGTGTATGTGATTAGCAAGGAAGCATGAATAAGTGTACTTACTAGTAAGCTTTGAATGTGAATATGGTCAAGCTACCATTAGGATGAAAATCTAATATTTGTGACCATGTTTAATGACACTCTTAGACTCACTCATGTAGTATAAATGTATATAGACCATGCTTGTATATCTCATTTCAAGAAAAAAGCATAAACAAAGCCTATTTTCAACTAAAGCGGTATTAGTTTCACATATATGTTATGAATACTCGTACGCATGCTTAATATGGGGGTTATAACTATCTCGTATGCTTAGAGAGCAAGCATGATAAGTTTTGTGGTTTCATGACCCTAACTTGTTGAAATAACTAATTTAGAAATATGTTATAAAAGGGAACCTAGATGTACTTGAGAAGCATGAAAAGACCTTTAACATAACATATATAACATGTGTGAGAGTTTTGGTCAAGCCGGATAGAAAACACAAGGCATCAGCCGAGTCTTGGCATGGCCAGAGGACGACACAGCTGTGCTTGTCCTAGGCTTAGCCATGGCGCAGCTGTGCTGGGCAGCAGTCATGTTTAAGTTCTGTTTTTGGTCTTATGTGTGTAATATGACTACATGATTACTTTAACTTATCTTATATAACTAATGTGCTAGTTAATGTGTTAAAGAGCATGCTAAGTGATAGGGTCAAGTGTTGATCATAACTTTTGGATGTTAAGTCCAAAGAATATCTTTAAGAAATCAAGACGTCGTTGTAACTGTGATCACTTATAAACTGATTTTGTACCATATGTGCTTACTTGTATAATGTCAAGCTTGATTTAAAGACTATGTTAGCTAATGAACATCTTGAAAATATAATACGTTATAAATAGGATTCGAAAGTGTTAAGTTCTTAAACGAGGATAAATTAAGCGTAAGGCAAGTTTCTCTAACCTTACTCAAATTTATATTGAGCAAGTATCCGAACCTTACTCTTATTAAGCAAGTATAATTGCATTCTTTATTCGACAAATACCGTATGCTTATCCCTTTGAATACAAGTTATATTATTTTCTCGTTCAATTGAGCTAGCATGTTAAACTCTGGAGGAAACTATTATTCGTGTTAAACTTGGTATTGTTCTTTGATATTATGAAAGTGTCTATGCAATTTGATTCGGCTAGACTATATGCATGTTTATAAAACTGTCCAAATCAATTAGTCAGTGCAGAAACCTTGAAAACTGAGTTGAACAACCCTTATGATAAGGGGATGGTATGTTGTTGGAAACCCCAACACATGAGTATATTATTACTGTGGTGTTATGCATAACTTAGGGTATTATAGACTAATCCTCTATAGTACTTGTTCTTTTGGGTTATGTTTGTTGATTTCACAATCAAAGCAAACGTGCAAGTATACACGGTCAACAAGTAATAAAGTGAAAGTAGAGTATCGTTCCCACGAGAAATTATTTAATAAAAATTACCAAGTACTAACTCTTAACCAAATCAATTTTATCTAAACAATAACAAAGTGTGATTTTTCTAATTAAGAAAACTAAATTAACTAATTAAACCGAATTGCTTTATAAATGAATTCAAATAAATAAAGATTAAGACTTCAATATCCCCAATTATGAACTATAAATTAATTATCCAATTATCCCAATTATTATGCCTACTGAATTGTTAACAAGAATTCTCAATAGCCAAAAATCCTTTTTCAAGTGATCAATTGCCTTCTATTTAATCCAGATTAATCTTGCTATATTCTTATGCAAAATAATTGAATTAAACTCCTTTCAATCCTAATTCCTTATGTGTTGCATGCGGTGAACAGATATTTCCATTCAATTCACAAACCTAATTATTCACTGTGCAAATAACTAAGTCACATGATATCATGCTCAGTTCTAACCCTAGAATTCCTCTTTCAATTCCTTCTAGAGTAACAAGGTAATTACTAATCAGATAATTAATCAATAAGCTACTTTAACATAAAGAATTGGAATAAATCAAATAACTAATTTATGGACATAAAATGTTCAATTGAAATCTTAATAAAAGAAATTAGTTCATAACTAATGAATTAAAACCAAGAATCCACAATTGAATAGACATTAAAAGAAAAAAGTAAGAGAAAAGAAGAGAATAGAATCTATTGTCAGTAGTCTTGAGACTCTTCTTTCGCTCCTGCTTTGAATCTTCAATGGTCTCCAAGTTGCTTCAATCTCCAAAACTAATAAAAACTATGGTTTATGTTCTAATCTAATGGAGTGTATCTCTAATCTAATCTATGTATTCTCTCTTTATTTTAAGCCTTACATCATGTATTTATAGATTACAAGTCTAATTTTTAGCTTGGGAACAAACCCAATCCAATTTGGAGTCAAAAAGGTGTCAAAATTCGCCCCAAAACACATTCAAGCCTTTCCAGACACTTTCCCAGCGCCCCAGCGCTGGGCACGGCGCTGCAAGACTGCTCCCTAGTGCCGGGGCGCTGGGCATAGGCCTGAAATGGGCGCCTCAGCGCTGGCCACTTTCTGGAAATTTTCTGCTCTGACGTCCTTTGGGAAAATGGCCATAACGTCTTCGTCCGTACTCCGATTTCGATGATTTAAGATGTTTCAGAAAGAAGAGATGTAGGTTTACAACTTCCATTTTTTGAGGTTTTCGAAATAAGGTCCGAAGAAATACTCAAATTGGTCTGAAGTGACTGCTGTGTAAATGGCAAGCCGAAAACGCGAAAGTAGCCACCCCAAACGTCGATCCAAATAACTTTTGTCCCAATTCCTACAAAACAACTTAAAACATGCATGAATAGACACAAACACTTAAAATCAACCAAAAGATTAAGCTCAGATGTACTCAATTATGAATATAAAACTCACTCATCAAATACACTCAAACATAAACCTTTGATTGTCGTCAAGCAAAAACACAAAAGAACAAAAAATAAACAAACTAACTCAACTACATGAATGCATATGCATGATCTACTTCCTAATATACGTACGAATCCAGTAATAAATCAGTATGATATATAGCAACATGCCTCAAAGATACCATTGGTACTTAAACAATATATTCAATCAAGTCAAAATCCATAACTCTAACCAATTAGTCAATCCAAACCTGTCATCACCCATGTTGTGTGTGTGTGCTTGTTAATCATTCTAACCAACCACAGTTCAAGATAATCATATAACAAACTTCTTAGAAGGAAAATTTCAGTTCCAATTCAATTACTTTTATGAACATGCCAACTCTGGTTAAAACTAAGCAATTACCAAGTCTTAGGGTAAATACAAGATTTATTTATACTTTTATTCAACCACGAGGGCATTTTTGCTCTTTCTCGTGTTTTATTCATTTTTTTTATTTTTTTCTCATGACTGTGCAATATCTTATTCCCTTAGGCTTTTCAGTACTACCTTAACGAGCTTTCGATCAACGACTTCCAAGCCATTAAGACCTTAGGGCGCTAGGTGTAAAGACAATCCCCTCGGGCTTACTTACTCAAGTAACAAAGGCCACAAAACTAGACAAGCATGTCACGGTGTTTATTCTCTTTTTTTTCTGGATTTTTTCTGGATTTTTTTCATCATTTCTTTTTTTTTTCTCTCTTTTCCTTTTTTTTTGTATATATATATATATCCCATAGATTCCCCCAAACTCAAGCTTTTACGGCATTCCAACCTTTACCGCTAGTTCACAAATTTCCTTAAATTTTAATCAAGATTTTCCCTCAGAAACAAATTATGAATCCCTTGAACTAAGTAGATTAAAATAGTTAAACTTTAAGTGCTAACCGGTTACAAAAGTTTAAGACAGGCATAGATTATCATCATGATTAAAATTATAACTCATCATCAATTATCAACACTGTTCAAGTTAACATGCAAAACCAATCTTATCATAGGCCGAGCTAAAACCACACCAACCTATCACACAGATTCATGCAAAAAAAAATGCAATTATACTACATGAACACATACTAATGCAACACATATATGAATATACAAATAACTACCATGTATTATATACAACCTAAAAAAACACAATGCTAACACATAAAAAAAATGAACTACCATGCTGATAACTAACTATATGCACTACGACACTAAAATGCCCCCAAACTTAAACTAGACATTGTCCTCAATGGCTGAAATAAAAAAAATTAAAGCAGAGGATTTCCCTGAAAATATAGCAATCTTCCTCCTTGTCTGCTAAGTTTGGAGAATAGGCTAAGCACATGGAACAAATTGGGCACCACACTTGAATTTGACTTTAATAACCTGTAAACCATGATAGATTTTTTTTATTAAATTCTAAATAAATGCAAATTCAAAGCTACTAATATAAAATCTAATAAAAACTAAAAATAAAAATTAAACTTGGATTGCCTCCCAATAAGCGGTTGTTTTATAGTCTCAGCCTGACTTCTTCAATTCTCTATCCAATTCCCCTACGAAAATTGAGTAACCCTTCATCCATCAGTAATAATGTCACTTTTGGGAGGTTTTCATTAGCAAAAACCCTTGAATTGAAGTCACCTAGCATGCTCTTTGTAGATCGGTTCCCTATTAAGAACGTCCAACAACTAGGTGTTTTCTCCATTATGTCTATGATCAGATTGGGGCATTGAAGCTTAATAAACACAATCGAATCTTCCTCTATATTCTCCTTTTCAACCCACCATGACTCCATAGTTGTACTAGCTCTTATGTCCCAAAGAGCTTTGTCGACAACATGACTGCCAATTGGGCATTGTTTTACAAAACTGCTCGGATTATTGAACTTTGGTGGAGAAGGTACATGGGACACTATCAAAATTGGATCATCTTCGTTGGTACTCAAAGTTAGATCTTCGCCGATCTCCTTTTCTTGGTTCCCAAGTCTTTCTTCTCTTTCAACATCTATATCATTTGGCACATTCGGTTGTAGATTTGGTTCGGGCTCACCATCAGTCTAGAAATTCATGTCATAGAGCCAAGTGCATTGAGGACAAATGTTCGAGGCATTGGTTAGTTGTTCCGTTTGGTTCGTAAAATTTTGACTCAATGTCTCTTGATTAATCCTCCTCTCCTCACATTAAGCTATGTACTTGGACAAAACTTCCTCTAAATTTGAATGTTCTTACTGTTGTAGTGGAGGTGGACACGAGAAATCCAGTGGGTTTGTTGGACTTGGAGCATAAAATTGATCTTGATGAGTATGGCTCCATGAAAAATCCAGGTGATACCCCCAATCCTGATATTAGTTGTTGGGATAGACATAATTGTTGGGGTAATCACCACCATACGGTACCGACTCATAATTGGTGGTGCATTGATGACTCATATGATTTCCAGCATAATAATCACAACTAACCGCCACACTTTGACGACGTTGAGCTACAAAAGCGTTGACCCTCTTCGAAAGTATCTCAATTTGTGCTGATAATGCAGAAAATGCTGTCGCGAGTCCATCATTCTACCTTTCCATTGGTTTAATCATGTTTGTCATGCTTCGCCTCCGTTGGGCAGCGATAACCTTCATTGTCTTCGAAGTTGCCTCAATTTGTATTGGCTCTATAGAAGATGTATAAAGTCCATCAATCCTTGTTTCCCTTGGTTGAGTCATGAAAGTTTATGGCCATTAATACGCAAAGTCATCCATGGTACCTGAAAAGAGAGAAATATAGGAAGAGAATTAAAAAAAAATAAAAATATTTAAATTAAGACTAATTTGATTAAAATTAATATTGGCAAAAATTTATTAAATTAATTCCCCGGCACTGGCGCCAAAAACATGTTGGTTGATTGATTTCACAATCAAAGCAAACGTGCAAGTATACACGGTCAATAAGTAATAAAGTGAAAGTAGAGTATCATTCCCATGATAAATTATTTAATAAAAATTACCAAGTACTAACTCTTAACCAAATTAATTTTATCTAAATAATTGCAAAGTATGATTTTTCTAATTAAGAAAACTAAATTAACTAATTAAACCGAATTGCTTTATAAATGAATTCAAATAAATAAAGATTAAGACTTCAATATCCCCAATTATGAACTATAAATCAATTATCCAATTATCCCAATTATTATGCCTACTGAATTGATAACAAGAATTCTCAAATGCCAAAAGTCTTTTTCCAAGTGATCAACTGCCTTCTATTTTATCCAGATTAATCTTGCTATATTCCTATGCAAAACTATTGAATTAAACTCCTTTCAATCCAAATTCCTTATGTGTTACACGCGGTGAACAGATATTTCCATTCAATTCACAAATCTAATTATTCACTGTGCAAATAACTAAGTCACATGATATCATGCTCAGTTCTAACCCTAGAATTCCTCATTCAATTCCTTCTAGAGTAACAAGGTAATTACTGATCAGATAATTAATCAATAAGCTCAAGACAAGATAAACAATTCACTTTAACATAAAGAATTGGAATAAATCAAATAACTAATTTATAGACATAAAAGGTTCAATTGAAATCTTAATAAAAGAAATTAGTTCATAACTAATGAATTAAAACCAAGAATCCACAATTGAATAGACATTAAAAGAAAAAAGTAAGAGAAAAGAAGAGAATAGAATCTATTGTCAGTAGTCTTGAGACTCTTCTTTCGCTCCTGCTTTGAATCTTCAATGGTCTCCAAGTTGCTTCAATCTCCAAAACTAATAAAAACTATGGTTTATGTTCTAATCTAATGGAGTGTATCTCTAATCTAATCTATGTATTCTCTCTTTATTTTAAGCCTTACATCATGTATTTATAGATTACAAGTCTAATTTTTAGCTTGGGAACAAACCCAATCCAATTTGGAGTCAAAAAGGTGTCAAAATTCGCCCCAAAACACATTCAAGCCTTTCCAGACACTTTCCCAGCGCCCCAGCGCTGGGCACGGCGCTGCAAGACTGCTCCCTAGTGCCGGGGCGCTGGGCATAGGCCTGAAATGGGCGCCTCAGCGCTGGCCACTTTCTGGAAATTTTCTGCTCTGACGTCCTTTGGGAAAATGGCCATAACGTCTTCGTCCGTACTCCGATTTCGATGATTTAAGATGTTTCAGAAAGAAGAGATGTAGGTTTACAACTTCCATTTTTTGAGGTTTTCGAAATAAGGTCCGAAGAAATACTCAAATTGGTCTGAAGTGACTGCTGTGTAAATGGCAAGCCGAAAACGCGAAAGTAGCCACCCCAAACGTCGATCCAAATAACTTTTGTCCCAATTCCTACAAAACAACTTAAAACATGCATGAATAGACACAAACACTTAAAATCAACCAAAAGATTAAGCTCAGATGTACTCAATTATGAATATAAAACTCACTCATCAAATACACTCAAACATAAACCTTTGATTGTCGTCAAGCAAAAACACAAAAGAACAAAAAATAAACAAACTAACTCAACTACATGAATGCATATGCATGATCTACTTCCTAATATACGTACGAATCCAGTAATAAATCAGTATGATATATAGCAACATGCCTCAAAGATACCATTGGTACTTAAACAATATATTCAATCAAGTCAAAATCCATAACTCTAACCAATTAGTCAATCCAAACCTGTCATCACCCATGTTGTGTGTGTGTGCTTGTTAATCATTCTAACCAACCACAGTTCAAGATAATCATATAACAAACTTCTTAGAAGGAAAATTTCAGTTCCAATTCAATTACTTTTATGAACATGCCAACTCTGGTTAAAACTAAGCAATTACCAAGTCTTAGGGTAAATACAAGATTTATTTATACTTTTATTCAACCACGAGGGCATTTTTGCTCTTTCTCGTGTTTTATTCATTTTTTTTATTTTTTTCTCATGACTGTGCAATATCTTATTCCCTTAGGCTTTTCAGTACTACCTTAACGAGCTTTCGATCAACGACTTCCAAGCCATTAAGACCTTAGGGCGCTAGGTGTAAAGACAATCCCCTCGGGCTTACTTACTCAAGTAACAAAGGCCACAAAACTAGACAAGCATGTCACGGTGTTTATTCTCTTTTTTTTCTGGATTTTTTCTGGATTTTTTTCATCATTTCTTTTTTTTTTCTCTCTTTTCCTTTTTTTTTGTATATATATATATATCCCATAGATTCCCCCAAACTCAAGCTTTTACGGCATTCCAACCTTTACCGCTAGTTCACAAATTTCCTTAAATTTTAATCAAGATTTTCCCTCAGAAACAAATTATGAATCCCTTGAACTAAGTAGATTAAAATAGTTAAACTTTAAGTGCTAACCGGTTACAAAAGTTTAAGACAGGCATAGATTATCATCATGATTAAAATTATAACTCATCATCAATTATCAACACTGTTCAAGTTAACATGCAAAACCAATCTTATCATAGGCCGAGCTAAAACCACACCAACCTATCACACAGATTCATGCAAAAAAAAATGCAATTATACTACATGAACACATACTAATGCAACACATATATGAATATACAAATAACTACCATGTATTATATACAACCTAAAAAAACACAATGCTAACACATAAAAAAAATGAACTACCATGCTGATAACTAACTATATGCACTACGACACTAAAATGCCCCCAAACTTAAACTAGACATTGTCCTCAATGGCTGAAATAAAAAAAATTAAAGCAGAGGATTTCCCTGAAAATATAGCAATCTTCCTCCTTGTCTGCTAAGTTTGGAGAATAGGCTAAGCACATGGAACAAATTGGGCACCACACTTGAATTTGACTTTAATAACCTGTAAACCATGATAGATTTTTTTTATTAAATTCTAAATAAATGCAAATTCAAAGCTACTAATATAAAATCTAATAAAAACTAAAAATAAAAATTAAACTTGGATTGCCTCCCAATAAGCGGTTGTTTTATAGTCTCAGCCTGACTTCTTCAATTCTCTATCCAATTCCCCTACGAAAATTGAGTAACCCTTCATCCATCAGTAATAATGTCACTTTTGGGAGGTTTTCATTAGCAAAAACCCTTGAATTGAAGTCACCTAGCATGCTCTTTGTAGATCGGTTCCCTATTAAGAACGTCCAACAACTAGGTGTTTTCTCCATTATGTCTATGATCAGATTGGGGCATTGAAGCTTAATAAACACAATCGAATCTTCCTCTATATTCTCCTTTTCAACCCACCATGACTCCATAGTTGTACTAGCTCTTATGTCCCAAAGAGCTTTGTCGACAACATGACTGCCAATTGGGCATTGTTTTACAAAACTGCTCGGATTATTGAACTTTGGTGGAGAAGGTACATGGGACACTATCAAAATTGGATCATCTTCGTTGGTACTCAAAGTTAGATCTTCGCCGATCTCCTTTTCTTGGTTCCCAAGTCTTTCTTCTCTTTCAACATCTATATCATTTGGCACATTCGGTTGTAGATTTGGTTCGGGCTCACCATCAGTCTAGAAATTCATGTCATAGAGCCAAGTGCATTGAGGACAAATGTTCGAGGCATTGGTTAGTTGTTCCGTTTGGTTCGTAAAATTTTGACTCAATGTCTCTTGATTAATCCTCCTCTCCTCACATTAAGCTATGTACTTGGACAAAACTTCCTCTAAATTTGAATGTTCTTACTGTTGTAGTGGAGGTGGACACGAGAAATCCAGTGGGTTTGTTGGACTTGGAGCATAAAATTGATCTTGATGAGTATGGCTCCATGAAAAATCCAGGTGATACCCCCAATCCTGATATTAGTTGTTGGGATAGACATAATTGTTGGGGTAATCACCACCATACGGTACCGACTCATAATTGGTGGTGCATTGATGACTCATATGATTTCCAGCATAATAATCACAACTAACCGCCACACTTTGACGACGTTGAGCTACAAAAGCGTTGACCCTCTTCGAAAGTATCTCAATTTGTGCTGATAATGCAGAAAATGCTGTCGCGAGTCCATCATTCTACCTTTCCATTGGTTTAATCATGTTTGTCATGCTTCGCCTCCGTTGGGCAGCGATAACCTTCATGTCTTCGAAGTTGCCTCAATTTGTATTGGCTCTATAGAAGATGTATAAAGTCCATCAATCCTTGTTTCCCTTGGTTGAGTCATGAAAGTTTATGGCCATTAATACGCAAAGTCATCCATGGTACCTGAAAAGAGAGAAATATAGGAAGAGAATTAAAAAAAAATAAAAATATTTAAATTAAGACTAATTTGATTAAAATTAATATTGGCAAAAATTTATTAAATTAATTCCCCGGCACTGGCGCCAAAAACATGTTGGTTGATTGATTTCACAATCAAAGCAAACGTGCAAGTATACACGGTCAATAAGTAATAAAGTGAAAGTAGAGTATCATTCCCATGATAAATTATTTAATAAAAATTACCAAGTACTAACTCTTAACCAAATTAATTTTATCTAAATAATTGCAAAGTATGATTTTTCTAATTAAGAAAACTAAATTAACTAATTAAACCGAATTGCTTTATAAATGAATTCAAATAAATAAAGATTAAGACTTCAATATCCCCAATTATGAACTATAAATCAATTATCCAATTATCCCAATTATTATGCCTACTGAATTGATAACAAGAATTCTCAAATGCCAAAAGTCTTTTTCCAAGTGATCAACTGCCTTCTATTTTATCCAGATTAATCTTGCTATATTCCTATGCAAAACTATTGAATTAAACTCCTTTCAATCCAAATTCCTTATGTGTTACACGCGGTGAACAGATATTTCCATTCAATTCACAAATCTAATTATTCACTGTGCAAATAACTAAGTCACATGATATCATGCTCAGTTCTAACCCTAGAATTCCTCATTCAATTCCTTCTAGAGTAACAAGGTAATTACTGATCAGATAATTAATCAATAAGCTCAAGACAAGATAAACAATTCACTTTAACATAAAGAATTGGAATAAATCAAATAACTAATTTATAGACATAAAAGGTTCAATTGAAATCTTAATAAAAGAAATTAGTTCATAACTAATGAATTAAAACCAAGAATCCACAATTGAATAGACATTAAAAGATAAAAGTAAGAGAAAAGAAGAGAATAGAATCTATTGTCAGTAGTCTTGAGACTCCTCTTTCGCTCCTGCTTTGAATCTTCAATGGTCTCCAAGTTGCTTCAATCTCCAAAACTAATAAAAACTAGGGTTTATGTTCTAATCTAATGGAGTGTATCTCTAATCTAATCTATGTATTCTCTCTTTATTTTATGCCTTACATCATGTATTTATAGATTACAAGTCCAATTTTTAGCTTAGGAACAAACCCAATCCAATTTGGAGTCAAAAAGGTGTCAAAATTCGTCCCAAAACACGTTCAAGCCTTACCAGACACTTTCCCAGTGCCCCAGCGCTGGGCACAGTGCTACAAGATAGCTCCCCACCACCCCGGCACTGGGCATAGGCCTGAAATGGGCACCTCAGCGCTGGCCACTTTCTGGAAATTTTCTGCTCTGACGTCCTTTGGGAAAATGGCCATAACGTCTTCGTCCGTACTCCAAATTCGATGATTCAAGATGTTTCAGAAAGAGGAGACGTAGATTTACAACTTCCAGTTTTTGATGTTTTTGAAATAAGGTCCGGAGAAATACTCAAATTGATCTGAAGTGACTGCTGTGTAAATGGCAAGCCGAAAACTCGAATGTAGCCACCCCAAAAGTCGATCCAAATAACTTTTGTCCCAATTCCAACAAAATAACTTAAAACATGCATGAATAGACACAAACACTTAAAATCAACCAAAATATTAAGCTCAGACACACTCAATTATGAATATAAAACTCACTCATAAAATACCCTCAAACTTAAACCTTTGTTTGTCCTCAAGCAAAAACACAAAAGAACTAAAAATAAACAAACTAACTCAACTACATGAATGCATATACATGATCTACTTCCTAATATACCTACGAATCTAGTAATAAATCAGTATGATATATAGCAACAGTCCTCAAAGATACCATTGGTACTTAAACAATATATCCAATCAAGTCAAAATCCATAACTCTAACCAATTAGTCAATCCAAACTTGTCATCACCCATGTTATGTGTGTGTGCTTGTTAATCATTCTAACCAACCACAGTTCAAGATAATCATATAACAAACTTCTTAGAAGGAAAATTTCAGTTCCAATTCAATTACTTTTGTGAACATGACAACTCCGGTTAAAACTAAGCAATTACCACGTCTTAGGGTAAATACAAGATTTATTTATACTTTTATTCAACCACGAGGGCAATTTTGCTCTTTCTCATGTTTTATTCATTTTTTTAATTTTTTTCTCATGACTGTGCAATGTCTTATTCCCTTAGGCTTTTTAGTGCTACCTTAACGAGCTTTCGACCAACGACTTCTAAGCCATTAAGACTTTAGGGCGCTAGGTGTAAAGACAATCCCCTCGGGCTTACTTAATCAAGTAACAAAGGCCACAAAACTAGACAAGCATGCCACGGTGTTTATTCTCTTTTTTTTCTGGATTTTTTCTTCCTTTTTTTCATCATTTCTTTTTTTCTCTCTTTTTCTCCTTTTTTTTTATATATATTCCATAGATTCCCCCAAACTCAAGCTTTTACGTCATTCCAACCTATACCGCTAGTTCACTAATTTTCTTAAATATTAACCAAGATTTTCCCTCAGAAACAAATTATGAAACCCTTGAACCAATTGGATTAAAATAGTTAAACTTTAAGTGCTAACCGGTTACATAAGTTTAAGACAGGCTCAGATTATCATCATGATTAAAATTAGAACTCATCATCAATTATCAACACTGTTCAAGTTAACATGAAAAACAAATCTTATCATAAGCCGAGCTAAAACCACACCAACCTATCACACAGATTCATGCAAAAAAATGCAATTATACTACATGAACACATACTAATGCAACACATATATGAATATGCAAATAACTACCATGTATGATATAAAACTTAAAATAACACAATGCTAACACATAAAAAAAATGAACTACCATGCAGATAACTAACTATATGCACTACGACACTAAAATGCCCCCAAACTTAAACTAGACATTGTCCTCAATGGCTGAAATAGAAAAAATTAAAGCAGAGGACTTCCCTAAAAATATAGCAATCTTCCTCCTTGTCCGCTAAGTTTGGAGAATAGGCTAAGCACATGGAACAAATTGGGCACCACACTTGAATTTGACTTGAATCACCTGTAAACCATGATAGAAACAATTTTATTAAATTCTCAATAAATGCAAATTCAAAGCTACTAATATAAAACCTAATAAAAATTAAAAATAAAAAATAAAAATTAAACTTGGGTTGCCTCCCAATAAGAGCCTTTTTTATAGTCTCAGCCTGACTTCTTCAATTCTCTGTCCAATTCCCCTACGAAAATTGAGTAACCCTCCATCCATCAGTAATAATGTCTCTTTTGGGAAGTTCCCATTAGCAAAAACCCTTGAATTGAAGTCACCTAGCATGCTCTTTGTAGATCGGTTCCCTATTAAGAACTTCCAACAACTAGGTGTTTTCTCCATTATGTCTATGATCAGATTGGGGCATTGAAGCTTAATAAACACAATCGGATCTTCCTCTATATTCTCCTTTTCAACCCACCATGACTCCATAGTTGTACTAGCTCGTATGTCACAAAGAGCTTTGTCGACGACATGACTGCCAATTGGGCATGGTTTTACAAAACTGCCCAGATTATTGAACTTTGGTTGAGAAGGTACATGGGACACTATCAAAATTGGATCATCTTCGTTGGTACTCAAAGTTAGATCTTCGTCGATCTCCTTTTCTTGGTTCCCAAGTCTTTCTTCTCTTTCAACATCTATATCATTTGGCACATTCGGTTGTAGATTTGGTTCGGGCTCACCATCAGTCTCGGAATTCATGTCATAGAGCCAAGTGCATTGAGGACAAATGTTCGAGGCATTGGTTAGTTGTTCCGTTTGGTTCGTAAAATTTTGACTCAATGTCTCTTGATTAATCCTCCTCTCCTCACATGAAGCTATGTACTTGGACAAAACTTCCTCTAAATTTGAATGTTCTTCCTGTTGTAGTGGAGGTGGACACGAGAAATTCGATGGGTTTGTTGGACTTGGAGCATAAAATTGATCTTGATGAGTATGGCTCCATGAAAAATCCGGGTGATACCCCCAATCCTGATAATAGTTGTTAGGATAGACATAATTGTTGGGGTAATCACCACCATACGGTACCTGCTCAAAATTAGTGGTGCATTGATGACTCATATGATTTCCAACACAATAATCACAAGTAACCACCACACTTTGACGACGTTGAGCTTCAAAAGCGCCGACCCTCTTCGAAAGTATCTTAATTTGTGCTGATAATGCAGAAAGTGCTATCGCGAGTCCATCATTCTCCGTTTCCATTGGTTTAATCATGTTTGCCATCCTTCGCCTCCGTTGGGCAACGATAACCTTCAACGTCTTCGAATTTCCTCAATTTGTATTGGCTCTATAGAAGATGTATTAAGTCCATCAATCCCTGTTTCCTTTGGTTGAGTCATGAAAGTTTATGGCCATTGATACGCAAAGTCATCCATGGTACCTGAAAAGAGAGAAATATAGGAAGAGAATTAAAAATAAAAATAAAAATATTTAAATTAAGACTAATTTGATTAAAATTAATATTTGTAAAAATTTATTAAATTAATTCCACGGCCCTGGCGCCAAAAACTCGTTGGTTGATTTCACAATCAAAGCAAACGTTCAAGTATACACGGTCAACAAGTAATAAAGTGAAAGTACAGTATCATTCCCACGAGAAATTGTTTAATAAAAATTACCAAGTACTAACTCTTAACCAAATCAATTTTATCTAAACAATTGCAAAGTGTGATTTTTCTAATTAAGAAAACTAAATTAACTAATTAAACCTAATTGCTTTATAAATGAATTCAAATAAATAAAGATTAAGACTTCAATATCCCCAATTATGAACTATAAATCAATTATCCAATTATCCCAATTATTATGCCTACTGAATTGATAACAAGAATTCTCAAATGCCAAAAGTCCTGTTCCAAGTGATCAATTGCCTTCTATTTAATCCAGATTAATCTTGCTATATTCCTATGCAAAACTATTGAATTAAACTCCTTTCAATCAAAATTCTTTATGTTTTACATGCGATGAACAGATATTTCCATTCAATTCACAAATCTAATTATTCACTGTGCAAATAACTAAGTCACATGATATCATGCTCAGTTCTAACCCTAGAATTTCTCTTTCAATTCCTTTTAGAGTAACAAGGTAATTACTGATAAGATAATTAATCAATAAGCTCAAGACAAGATAAACAATTCACTTTAACATAAAGAATTGGAATAAATTAAATAACTAATTTATAGACATAAAAGGTTCAATTGAAATCTTAATAAAAGAAATTAGTTCATAACTAATGAATTAAAACCAAGAATCCACAATTGAATAGACATTAAAAGATAAAAGTAAGAGAAAAGAAGAGAATATAATCTATTGTCAGTAGTCTTGAGAGTCCTCTTTCGCTCCTGTTTTGAATCTTCAATGGTCTCCAAGTTGCTTCAATCTCCAAAACTAATAAAAACTAGGGTTTATGTTCTAATCTAATGGAGTGTATCTCTAATCTAATCTATGTATTCTCTCTTTATTTTATGCCTTACATCATGTATTTATAGATTACAAGTACAATTTTTAGCTTAGGAACAAACCCAATCCAATTTGGAGTCAAAAAGGTGTCAAAATTCGCCCCAAAACACGTTCAAGCCTTACCAGACACTTTCCCAGCGCCCCAGCGCTGGGCACAGTGCTACAAGACAGCTCTCCAGCACCCCGGCACTGGACATAGTCCTGAAATGGACGCCTCAGCGCTGGCCACTTTCTGGAAATTTTCTGCTCTGACGTCCTTTGGGAAAATGGCCATAACGTCTTCGTCCGTACTCCGATTTCGATGATTCAAGATGTTTCAGAAAGAGGAGATGTAGATTTACAACTTCCAGTTTTTGAGGTTTTCGAAATAAGGTCCGGAGAAATATTTAAATTGGTCTGAAGTAACTGCTGTGTAAATGGCAAGCCGAAAACGCGAATGTAGCCACCCCAATTCCAACAAAACAACTTAAAACATGCATGAATAGACACAAACAATTAAAATCAACCAAAATATTAAGCTCAGACACACTCAATTATGAATATAAAACTCACTCATCAAATACCCTCAAACTTAAACCTTTGTTTGTCCTCAAGCAAAAACACAAAAGATCTAAAAATAAACAAACTAACTCAACTACATGAATGCATATACATGATCTACTTCCTAATATACCTACGAATCTAGTAATAAATTAGTATGATATATAGCAACAGGCCTCAAAGATACCATTGGTACTTAAACAATATATCCAATCAAGTCAAAATCCATAACTCTAACCAATTAGTCAATCCAAACCTGTCATCACCCATGTTTTGTGTGTGTGCTTGTTAACCATTCTAACCAACCACAGTTCAAGATAATCACATAACAAACTTCTTATAAGGAAAATTTCAGTTCCAATTCAATTACTTTTGTGAATATGACAACTGTTGAGCGATGTCGCAATAAATGAATACGTGCAAGTATACACGGTCAGCAAGTAATAAAGTGAAAGTAGAGTAGCGTTCCCACGAGGAATTATTTAATAAAAATTACCAAGTACTAATTCTTAACCAAACTAATTTTATTTAAACAATCTCAAATCGTGTTTTTTTAATTAAGAAACTAAATTAACTAATTAAAACTAAGATTTTAACGAATGAATTCAAATAAATAAAGATTAAGACTTCAATATCCTCAATTATGAATTATAAATTAATTATCCAATTATCCCAATTATTATGCCTACTGAATTGTTAACAGGAATTCTCAATGCCAAAAGTCCTTTTCCAAGTGATCAATTGCCTTCTATTTAATCCAGATTAATCTTGCTATATTCCTATGCAAAACAATTGAATTAAACTCTTTCAATTCCAATTCCTTATGTGTTACATGCGGTGAACAGATATTTTCATTCAATTCACAAACCCAATTATTCACTTTGCAAATAACTAAGTCACATGATATCATGCCCAGTTCTAACTCTAGAATTCCTCTTCCAATTCCTTCTAGAGTAACAAGGTAATTACTGATCAAATAATTAAGCAATAAGCACAAGACAAGATAAACAATTCAATTTAACATAAATAATTGGAATATAATGAATAACTAATTCATAGCCATAAAAAGTTCAATTGAAATTTTAATAAAAGAGTTAGTTCATAATTAATGAATTAAAACCAAGAATCCACAATTGAATAGACATTAAAAGATAAAAGTAAGATGAGAGAAGAGAATAGAATCTGTTGTCAGCAAATCTGATGTTCCCCTCTTGCTCTTGCTCTTGATCTTCAATGGTCTCCAAGTTGCTTCAATCTCCAAAACTAATAAGAACTAGGGTTATATTCTAATCTAATGGAGTGTATCTCTAATCTAAGCTATGTAATCCCTCTTATTTTATGCCTTACATCATGTATTTATAGGTTACAAGTCCAATTTTTAGGTTAGGAACAAACCCAATCCAATTTGGAGTCAAAAAAGTGTCAAAATTCGCCCAAAACGCGTCCAGGTCTGCACCAAGCCTTTCCCCAGCGCCCCAGCGCTGGGCACGGCGCTGGGATTCTGCCCACCAGCGCCCCGGCACTGGAATTAAGCCTAAGAATCGCGCCCCGGCGCTGGCCCAAAATCTGACATTTTCTGCTCCGATGTCCTTTGGGAAAACGACCATAACCTCTTCTTCTGAACTCCGATTTTGATGATTCAAGATGTTCCGGAAAGAGGAGAAGTAGATCTACAACTTTCATTCTTAAAGTTTTTCGAAATAATGTCCGGAGCTATAGTCAAATTGGATCTGAAGTGACTGCTGTGTAAATGGCAAGCCGAAAACGCGAATCTAGCCACCCCAAACGTCGATCCATGTAACTTTTGTCCCAAATCCTACAAAACAATATAAAACATGCTTGAATAGACACAAACACATAAAAATATCCTAAAAGACTTGAGAACAACAATAAATTAAGCCCGAATGTATCCAATTCATGTGTATAAAACTCACTAATCAAATACCCCCAAACTTAAACCTTTGCTTGTCCTCAAGCAAAGACACAAAATGTTATGTAAAGCAATGTAATGAAACTAATCTATATGCCTACGAATCCAACAGTAATGACAGAAACAAGTCTATTCAACCGGCCTTAGAGAAATCAAGTAAACATGATAATACATCATATTAAAACAAATCAGTAATTTTCCAATCAATCATCAAATCTTAGCCTGTTATCACTGATATAGTGCGTGTGTGCTCCACAACAATGTTAACTGATATAAAATCAAATTTAAGACATAATAGATATCTTCGAAGGCATCATACAGTGAAAACTCACAAAATTCACGAACAAGCTAGATCCAACTAAAGTCAAACATCCACCAAGTTCAAGAGTCCAATCTGGGATACTTATGCTTTACTTTTCATTACGGGGGCTTTTTGCTCTTTTCCCGTTTTATTGTTTTTTTTAACCATGACTGTGCAATGTCTCATTCCATTAGGCTAACAGTGTCACCCCTTAGCGAGCTTTCGACCAACGACTCCCAGACCATATAAGACCTTAGGGCACTAGGTTTTAAGATACCCCTTCGGGCGTACTTACTCAAGTAACAAAGGCCCCGAAACAAAACTACCCACGGTAATTTTTTTTTTCTCTTTTTTTTGATAGATGGTTGGTGAGTGCGTTTTACGCTCCATCTCACGCTTGTGTTTATGGGGAGTGTTTCTCCTCAACCCACCACAAGACTCAACATGTTTTTTTTAAAGCTTATATACCCCAAAATTTCCCCCCAAACTTAAGTTTTTATCAAAATTTAGCCATCTCCGCCTATTCATGTCTTTCATTCCTTTACACTAGTATTATCCTTAAGAAATCTATTATGAATCAATTTAAACTTATCAGTCAACATAGCTGTTATTAACATGCTAACCTTAATTATACCAGTTTCAAACAGGAAAAGTTTAAATTTATAACAAGAAATCACATCAAAGCCTGAATATTCAATACTATACTTATCTACTTAACTCCAGTCTCATCATTGGCCAAAATAGACTTTTACTATCTAACAATTGAAATCATGCAAATATAAACTAAACACAACAAACAGAGTAAACTAACTACTATTTTTGCGATTTTAAATTTTTTTTAAACAAAAAACTGAATGCAAAAACTAAATGTAAATAACCCGAAAACATAACGAACTACAATGTAAATAACTAACTATATGCAATATGACACTAAAATGCCCCCAAATTTAAACTAGACATTGTCCTCAATGGCTACAATAGAAAAAATTAAAGCAGAGTACTTCCCTGAAAATATAGCAATCTTCTTCCTTGTCCGCTAAGTTTGGAGAATATGCTAAGCACATGGAACAAATTGGGCACCACTCTTGTATTTGACTTGAATAACCTGTAAAACCATGATAGAAGCAATTTTATTAAATCCTAAATAAATGCAAATTCAAAACTACTAATATAAAACTTAATAAAAACTAAAAATAAAAATTGAACTTGGGTTGCCTCCCAATAAGCGCTTGTTTTATAGTCTCAGCCTGACTTCTTCAATTCTTTATCCAATTCCCCCTACGAAAATTGAGAAACCCTCCATCCATTGGAAATAATATAGCTTTTGGTAGGTTCCCATTTGTAATAGCCATTGTATTAAAGTCACCTAGCATGATTTCTTTAGATAAGATCACATTCAAGAACGTCCAGTATCTAGGTGGTTTCTCCATTGTGTCTACGAATATATTCTGGCATTGAGGCTTGTCAGACACAACAATTTCTTCTTCTATCTTCTCCACCTCATCACACCATGGTTTCGAAGGTGTACTTGCTTTTACATCACAGAGAGTATTGCCGACGACATGACTACCAATCGGACAAGGTTTTGCAAATCTAACCATACTATTGAACTTGTTGTCATTATCCCCACTTGTCTCCTCTTTTTCATCTCGTGGCTCATCCAGTTGTAGATTTGGCTCGGGCTCACCATCAGTCTCGGAATCTGTATCATAGGGCCAGGTGTATTGAGGATGGTTGTTCAACTCATGTGCTATTTGTTCCAATTGATTTTCCAAATTCTTTAACGATGCCCTATGGCTTTGCAAAGTAAGATCTACTTGACTCAATTTCTTATCTCGTTCCTCGTTCTTTTTGTCAGAAGCTCTAATGAATTTTTCTAAGGCTTCTTCCAAACTTGATATCCTCTCTGGTTGTTGAGTCGGATTTTGAAATCCTGAGGTGTGTTGTTGTCTAGGTGGTTGAGCTGCAGCTTGATTGTTACTCCATGAAAAATTCGGGTGATACCCCCAATCCTGATGATAGTTGTTGGGATAGACATAATTATTGGGTTAATCACCACTATACTGTACCGGCTCGAAACTGATGGCACATTGATGACTCATATGATTTCCAGAACAATAATCACAAGTAACCGCCATACTTTGACGACGCTGAGCTTCAAAAGCTTCAAACATCCTCGAAAGTGTCTCAATCTGTGCAGACAATGCAGAAAAATTCTCGAGTCTTTCAATCTCTGCTCCCCTTGGTTGAGTCATGTTCGTGTATGGCCATTGATACACAAAGTCATCCATGGTACCTGAAAAGAGAGAATTATAGAAAGAGAATTAAAAATAAAAATAAAAATATTTAAATTAAGACTAATTTGATTGAAATTAATATTGGACAATAATTATTAAATTAATTCCCCGGCAACGGCGCCAAAAACTTGTTGAGCGTTGTCGCAATCAATGAATACGTGCAAGTATACACGGTCAACAAGTAATAAAGTGAAAGTAGAGTATCGTTCCCACGAGGAATTATTTAATAAAAATCACCAAGTACTAATTCTTAACCAAACTAATTTTATTTAAACAATCTCAAATCGTGTTTTTTTTAATTAAGAAAACTAAATTAACTAATTAAAACTAAGATTTTAACGAATGAATTCAAATAAATAAAGATTAAGACTTCAATATCCCTAATTATGAATTATAAATTAATTATCCAATTATCCCAATTATTATGCCTACTGAATTGTTAACAGGAATTCTCAAATGCCAAAAGTCCTTTTCCAAGTGATCAATTGCCTTCTATTTAATCCAGATTAATCTTGCTATATTCCTATGCAAAACAATTGAATTAAACTCTTTCAATTCCAATTCCTTATGTGTTACATGCGGTGAACAGATATTTCCATTCAATTCACAAACCCAATTATTCACTTTGCAAATAACTAAGTCACATGATATCATGCCCAGTTCTAACCCTAGAATTCCTCTTCCAATTCCTTCTAGAGTAACAAGGTAATTACTGATCAAATAATTAAGCAATAAGCACAAGACAAGATAAACAATTCACTTTAACATAAATAATTGGAATATAATGAATAACTAATTCATAGCCATAAAAAATTCAATTGAAATCTTAATAAAAGAGTTAGTTCATAATTAATGAATTAAAACCAAGAATCCACAATTGAATAGACATTAAAAGATAAAAGTAAGATGAGAGGAGAGAATAGAATCTGTTGTCAGCAAATCTGATGTTCCCATCTTGCTCTTGTTCTTGACCTTCAATGGTCTCCAAGTTGCTTCAATCTCCAAAACTAATAAGAACTAGGGTTATGTTCTAATCTAATGTAGTGTATCTCTAATCTAAGCTATGTAATCCCTCTTATTTTATGCCTTACATCATGTATTTATAGGTTACAAGTCCAAATTTAGGTTAGGAACTAACCCAATCCAATTTGGAGTCAAAAAGGTGTCAAAATTCGCCCAAAACGCGTCTAGGCCTGCACCAAGCCTTTCCCCAGTGCTCCAGCGCTGGGCACGGCGCTGGGATTCTGCACACCAGCGCCCCGGCGCTGGAATTAAGCCTAAGAATCGCGCCCCGGCGCTGGCCCAAAATCTGACATTTTCTACTCCGATGTCCTTTGGGAAAACGGCCATAACTTCTTCGTCCGAACTCCGATTTTGATGATTCAAGATGTTCCGGAAAGAGGAGAAGTAGATCTACAACTTTCATTCTTGAAGGTTTTTTAAATAATGTCCGGAGCCATAGTCCAATTGGCTCCGAAGTGACTGCTATGTAAATGGCAAGCCGAAAACGCGAATCTAGCCACCCCAAACGTCGATCCATGTAACTTTTGTCCCAAATCCTACAAAACAATATAAAACATGCTTGAATAGACACAAACACATAAAATCATCCTAAAAGACTTGAGAACAACAATAAATTAAGCCCGAATGTATCCAATTCATGTGTATAAAACTCACTCATCAAATACCCCCAAACTTAAACATTTGCTTGTCCTCAATCAAAAAAACAAAATGTTATGTAATGCAATGTAATGAAACTAATCTATATGCCTACGAATCCAACAGTAATGACAGAAACAAGTCTATTCAACCGGCCTTAGAGAAATCAAGTAAACATGATAATACATCATATTAAAACAAATCAGTAATTTCCCAATCAATCATCAAATCTTAGCATGTTATCACTGATATAATGCGTGTGTGCTCCACAACAATGTTAACTGATATAAAATCAAATTTAAGACATAATAGATATCTTCGAAGGCATCATACAGTGAAAACTCACAAAATTCACGAACAAGCTAGATCCAACTAAAGTCAAACATCCACCAAGTTCAAGAGTCCAATCTGGGATACTTATGCTTTACTTTTTATTACGGGAGCTTTTTGCTCTTTTCCCGTTTTATTGTTTTTTTTAACCATGACTGTGCAATGTCTCATTCCATTAGGCTAACAGTGTCACCCCTTAGCGAGCTTTCGACCAACGACTCCCAGACCATATAAGACCTTAGGGCGCTAGGTTTTAAGATACCCCTTCGGGCGTACTTACTCAAGTAACAAAGGCCCCGAAACAAAACTAGCCACGGTAATTTTTTTTTTCTTTTTCTCTTTTTTTTGATAGATGGTTGGTGAGTGCGTTTTACGCTCCATCTCACGCTTGTGTTTATGGGGAGTGTTTCTCCTCAACCCACCACAAGACTCAACATGTTTTTTTTAAAGCTTATATACCCCAAAATTTCACCCCAAACTTAAGTTTTTATCAAAATTTAGCCATCTCTGCCTATTCATGTCTTTCATTCCTTCACACTAGTATTATCCTTAAGAAATCCATTATGTATCAATTTAAACTTATCAGTCAACATAGCTGTTATTAACATGCTAACCTTAATTATACCAGTTTCAAACAGGAAAAGATTAAATTCGTAACAAGAAATCACATCAAAGCATGAATATTCAATACTATACTTATCTACTTAACTCCAGTCTCATCATTGGCCAAAATAGACTTTTACTATCTAACAGTTGAAATCATGCAAATATAAACTAAACACAACAAACAAAGTAAACTAACTACTATTTTTGCGATTTAAAATTTTTTTTTTAAACAAAAAACTGAATGCAAAAACTAAATGTAAATAACCCAAAAACATAACGAACTACAATGTAAATAACTAACTATATGCAATATGACACTAAAATGCCCCCAAATTTAAATTAGACATTGTCCTCAATGGCTACAATAGAAAAAATTAAAGCAGAGGACTTCCCTGAAAATATAGCAATCTTCTTCCTTGTCCGCTAAGTTTGGAGAATAGGCTAAGCACATGGAACAAATTGGGCACCACTCTTGTATTTGACTTGAATAACCTGTAAAACCATGATAGAAGCAATTTTATTAAATCCTAAATAAATGCAAATTCAAAACTACTAATATAAAACTTAAATAAAAACTAAAAATAAAAATTGAACTTGGTTTGCCTCCCAATAAGCGATTGTTTTATAGTCTCTGCCTGACTTCTTCAATTCTCTATCCAATTCCCCAACGAAAATTGAGAAACCCTCCATCCATCCGAAATAATATAGCTTTTGGTAGGTTCCCATTTGTAATAGCCATTGTATTAAAGTCACCTAGCATGCTTTCTTTAGATAAGATCACATTCAAGAACGTCCAGCATCTAGGTGGTTTCTCCATTGTGTCTACGAATATATTCTGGCATTGAGGCTTGTCAGACACAACAATTTCTTCTTCTATCTTCTCCACCTCATCACACCATGGTTTCGAAGGTGTACTTGCTTTTACATCACAGAGAGTATTGCCGACGACATGACTACCAATCGGACAAGGTTTTGCAAATCTAACCGGACTATTGAACTTGTTGTCATTATCCCCACTTGTCTCCTCTTTTTCATCTCGTGGTTCATCCAGTTATAGATTTGGCTCGGGCTCACCATCAGTCTCGGAATCTGTATCATAGGGCCAGGTGTATTGAGGACGGTTGTTCAACTCATGTGCTATCTGTTCCAATTGATTTTCCAAATTCTTTAACGATTCCCTATGGCTTTGCAAAGTAAGATCTACTTGACTCAATTTCTTATCTCGTTCCTAGTTCTTTTTGTCAAAAGCTCTAATGAATTTTTCTAAGGCTTCTTCCAAACTTGATATCCTCTCTGGTTGTTGAGTCGGATTTTGAAATCCTGAGGTGTGTTGTTGTCGAGGTGGTTGAGCTGCAGCTTGATTGTTACTCCATGAAAAATCTGGGTGATACCCCCAATCCTGCTGATAGTTGTTGGGATAGACATAATTATTGGGGTAATCACCACTATACTGTACCGGTTCGAAACTGATGGCGCATTGATGACTCATATGATTTCCAGCACAATAATCACAAGTAACCGCCATACTTTGACGACGCTGAGCTTCAAAAGCTTCAAACATCCTCGAAAGTGTCTCAATCTGTGCAGACAATGCAGAAAGTTTCTCGAGTCTTTCAATCTCTGCTCCCCTTGGTTGAGTCATGTTCGTGTATGGCCATTGATACACAAAGTCATCCATGGTACCTGAAAAGAGAGAATTATAGAAAGAGAATTAAAAATAAAAATAAAAATATTTAAATTAAGACTAATTTGATTGAAATTAATATTGGACAATAATTATTAAATTAATTCCCCGGCAACGGCGCCAAAAACTTGTTGAGCGATGTCGCAATCAATGAATACGTGCAAGTATACATGGTCAACAAGTAATAAAGTGAAAGTAGAGTATCGTTCCCACGAGGAATTATTTAATAAAAATCACCAAGTACTAATTCTTAACCAAACTAATTTTATTTAAACAATCTCAAATCGTGTTTTTTTAATTAAAAAAACTAAATTAACTAATTAAAACTAAGATTTTAACGAATGAATTCAAATAAATAAAGATTAAGACTTCAATATCCCCAATTATGAATTATAAATTAATTATCCAATTATCCCAATTATTATGCCTACTGAATTGTTAACAGGAATTCTCAAATGCCAAAAGTCCTTTTCCAAGTGATCAATTGCCTTCTATTTAATCCAGATTAATCTTGATATATTCCTATGCAAAACAATTGAATTAAACTCTTTCAATTCCAATTCCTTATGTGTTACATGCGGTGAACAGATATTTCCATTCAATTCACAAACCCAATTATTCACTTTGCAAATAACTAAGTCACATGATATCATGCCCAGTTCTAACCCTAGAATTCCTCTTCCAATTCCTTCTAGAGTAACAAGGTAATTACTGATCAAATAATTAAGCAATAAGCACAAGACAAGATAAACAATTCACTTTAACATAAATAATTGGAATATAATGAATAACTAATTCATAGCTATAAAAAGTTCAATTGAAATCTTAATAAAAGAGTTAGTTCATAATTAATGAATTAAAACCAAGAATCCACAATTGAATAGACATGAAAAGATAAAAGTAAGATGAGAGAAGAGAATAGAATCTGTTGTCAGCAAATCTGATGTTCCCCTCTTGCTCTTGCTCTTGATCTTCAATGGTCTCCGAGTTGCTTCAATCTCCAAAACTAATAAGAACTAGGGTTATGTTCTAATCTAATGGAGTGTATCTCTAATCTAAGCTATGTAATCCCTCTTATTTTATGCCTTACATCATGTATTTATAGGATACAAGTCCAATTTTTTGGTTAGGAACAAACCCAATCCAATTTGGAGTCAAAAAGGTGTCAAAATTCGCCCAAAACGCGTCTAGGCCCGCACCAAGCCTTTCCCCAGCGCCCCAGCGCTGGGCACGGCGCTGGGATTCTGCCCACCAGTGCCCCGGCGCTGGAATTAAGCCTAAGAATCGTGCCCCGGTGCTGGCCCAAAATCTGACATTTTCTACTCCGACGTCCTTTGGGAAAACGGCCATAACTTCTTCGTCCGAACTCCGATTTTGACGATTCAAGATGTTCCGGAAAGAGGAGAAATAGATCTACAACTTTTATTCTTGAAGTTTTTCGAAATAATGTGCGGAGCTATAGTCAAATTGGCTCCGAAGTGACTGATATGTAAATGGCAAGCCGAAAACGCGAATCTAGCCACCTCAAACGTCGATCCATGTAACTTTTGTCCCAAATCCTACAAAACAATATAAAACATGCTTGAATAGACACAAACACATAAAAACATCCTAAAAGACTTGAGAACAACAATAAATTAAGCCCGAATGTATCCAATTCATGTGTATAAAACTCACTCATCAAATACCCCCAAACTTAAACATTTGCTTGTCCTCAAGCAAAAACACAAAATGTTATGTAATGCAATGTAATAAAACTAATCTATATGCCTACAAATCCAACAGTAATGACAGAAACAAGTCTATTCAATCGGCCTTAGAGAAATCAAGTAAACATGATAATACATCATATTAAAACAAATCAGTAATTTTCCAATCAATCATCAAATCTTAGTCTGTTATCACTGATATAGTGCGTGTGTGCTCCACAACAATGTTAACTGATATAAAATCAAATTTAAGACATAATAGATATCTTCGAAGGCATCATACAGTGAAAACTCACAAAATTCACGAACAAGCTAGATCCAACTAAAGTCAAACATCCACCAAGTTCAAGAGTCTAATCTGGGATAGTTATGCTTTACTTTTCATTACGGGGGCTTTTTGCTCTTTTCCCGTTTTATTATTTTTTTTAACCATGACTGTGCAATGTCTCATTCCATTAGGCTAATAGTGTCACCCCTTAGCGAGCTTTCGACCAACGACTCCCAGACCATATAAGACCTTAGGGCGCTAGGTTTTAAGATACCCCTTCGGGCGTACTTACTCAAGTAACAAAGGCCCCGAAACAAAACTAGCACGGTAATTTGTTTTTTCTTTTTCTCTCTTTTTTGATAGATGGTTGGTGAGTGCGTTTTACGCTCCATCTCACACTTGTGTTTATGGGGAGTGTTTCTCCTCAACCCACCACAAGACTCAACATGTTTTTTTTAAAAGCTTATATACCCCAAAATTTCCCCCCAAACTTAAGTTTTTATCAAAATTTAGCCATCTCCGCCTATTCATGTCTTTCATTCCTTCACACTAGTATTATCCTTAAGAAATCCATTATGTATCAATTTAAACTTATCAGTCAACATAGCTGTTATTAACATGCTAACCCTAATTATACCAGTTTCAAACAGGAAAAGATTAAATTCATAACAAGAAATCACATCAAAGCATGAATATTCAATACTATACTTATCTACTTAACTCCAGTCTCATCATTGGCCAAAATAGACTTTTACTATCTAACAGTTGAAATCATGCAAATATAAACTAAACACAACAAACAAAGTAAACTAACTACTATTTTTGCGATTTTAAAATTTTTTTTTAAACAAAAAACTGAATGCAAAAACTAAATGTAAATAACCCGAAAACATAACGAACTACAATGTAAATAACTAACTATATGCAATATGACACTAAAATGCCCCCAAATTTAAACTAGACATTGTCCTCAATGGCTACAATAGAAAAAATTAAAGCAGAGGACTTCCCTGAAAATATAGCAATCTTCTTCTTTGTTCGCTAAGTTTGGAGAATAGGCTAAGCACATGGAACAAATTGGGCACCACTCTTGTATTTGACTTGAATAACCTGTAAAACCATGATAGAAGCAATTTTATTAAATCCTAAATAAATGCAAATTCAAAACTACTAATATAAAACTTAATAAAAACTAAAAATAAAAATTGAACTTGGGTTGCCTCCCAATAAGCGCTTGTTTTATAGTCTCAGCCTGACTTCTTCAATTCTCTATCCAATTCCCCTACGAAAATTGAGAAACCCTCCATCCATCCGAAATAATATAGCTTTTGGTAGGTTCCCATTTGTAATAGCCATTGTATTAAAGTCACCGAGCATGCTTTCTTTAGATAAGATCACATTCAAGAACGTACAGCATCTAGGTGGTTTCTCCATTGTGTCTACGAATAT
Organism: Panax japonicus; assembly: GCA_020205505.1. NCBI lineage: Eukaryota > Viridiplantae > Streptophyta > Magnoliopsida > Apiales > Araliaceae > Panax > Panax japonicus. The sequence continues at coordinate 18,758,113 of CM035101.1, read as the reverse complement.
ATTCTGGCATTGAGGCTTGTCAGACACAACAATTTCATCTTCTATCTTCTCCAGCTCATTACACCATGGTTTCGAAGGTGTACTTGCTTTTACATCACAGAGAGTATTGCCGACGACATGACTACCAATCGGACAAGGTTTTGCAAATCTAACCGGACTATTGAACTTGTTGTCATTATCCCCACTTGTCTCCTCTTTTTCATCTCGTGGCTCATCCAGTTGTAGATTTGGCTCGGGCTCACCATCAGTCTCGGAATCTGTGTCATAGGGCCAAGTGTATTGAGGACGGTGGTTCAACTCATGTGCTATACGTTCCAATTGATTTTCCAAATTCTTTAACGATGCACCATGGCTTTGCAAAGTAAGATCTACTTGACTCAATTTCTTATCTTGTTCCTCGTTCTTTTTGTCAAAAGCTCTAATGAATTTTTCTAAGGCTTCTTCCAAACTTGATATCCTCTCTGGTTGTTGAGTCAGATTTTGAAATCCGGAGGTGTGTTGTTGTCTAGGTGGTTGAGCTGCAGCTTGATTGTTACTCCATGAAAAATCCGGGTGATACCCCCAATCTTGATGATAGTTGTTGGGATAGACATAATTATTGGGGTAATCACCACTATACTATACCGGCTCGAAACTAATGGCGCATTGATGACTCATATGATTTCCAGCACAATAATCACAAGTAACCGCCATACTTTGACGACGCTGAGCTTCAAAAGCTTCAAACATCCTCGAAAGTGTCTCAATCTGTGCAGACAATGCAGAAAGTTTCTCGAGTCTTTCAATCTCTGCTCCCCTTGGTTGAGTCATGTTCGTGTATGGCCATTGATACACAAAGTCATCCATGGTACCTGAAAAGAGAGAATTATAGAAAGAGAATTAAAAATAAAAATAAAAATATTTAAATTAAGACTAATTTGATTGAAATTAATATTGGACAATAATTATTAAATTAATTCCCCGGCAACGGCGCCAAAAACTTGTTGAGCGATGTCGCATTCAATGAATACGTGCAAGTATACATGGTCAACAAGTAATAAAGTGAAAGTAGAGTATCGTTCCCACGAGGAATTATTTAATAAAAATCACCAAGTACTAATTCTTAACCAAACTAATTTTATTTAAACAATTTCAAATCGTATTTTTTTTTAATTAAGAAAACTAAATTAACTAATTAAAACTAAGATTTTAACGAATGAATTCAAATAAATAAAGATTAAGACTTCAATATCCTCAATTATGAATTATAAATTAATTATCCAATTATCCCAATTATTATGCCTACTGAATTGTTAACAGGAATTCTCAAATGCCAAAAGTCCTTTTCCAAGTGATCAATTGCCTTCTATTTAATCCAGATTAATCTTGCTATATTCCAATGCAAAACAATTGAATTAAACTCTTTCAATTCCAATTCCTTATGCGTTACATGCGGTGAACAGATATTTCCATTCAATTCACAAACCCAATTATTCACTTTGCAAATAACTAAGTCACATGATATCATGCCCAATTCTAACCCTAGAATTCCTCTTCCAATTCCTTCTAGAGTAACAAGGTAATTACTGATCAAATAATTAAGCAATAAGCACAAGACAAGATAAACAATTCACTTTAACATAAATAATTGGAATATAATGAATAACTAATTCATAGCCATAAAAAGTTCAATTGAAATCTTAATAAAAGAGTTAGTTCATAATTAATGAATTAAAATCAAGAATCCACAATTGAATAGACATTAAAAGATAAAAGTAAGATGAGAGAAGAGAATAGAATATGTTGTCAGCAAATCTGATGTTTCCCTCTCGCTCTTGCTCTTGATCTTCAATGGTCTCCAAGTTGCTTCAATCTCCAAAACTAATAAGAACTAGGGTTATGTTCTAATCTAATGGTGTGTATCTCTAATCTAAGCTATGTAATCCCTCTTATTTTATGCCTTACATCATGTATTTTTATAGGTTAAAAGTCTAATTTTTAGGTTAGGAACAAACTCAATCCAATTTGGAGTCAAAAAGGTGTCAAAATTCGCCCAAAACGCGTCTAGGCTCGCACCAAGCCTTTCCCCAGCACCCCAGCACTGGGCACGGCGCTGGGATTCTGCCCACCAGCGCTCCGAAGTGACTACAACTTTATTTCTTGAAGTGTTTCGAAATAATGTCTGGAGATATAGTCAAATTGGCTCCGAAGTGACTGCTGTGTAAATGACAAGCCGAAAACGCGAATCTAGCCACCCCAAACGTCGATCCATGTAACTTTTGTCCCAAATCCTACAAAACAATATAAAACATGCTTGAATAGACACAAACACATAAAAACATCCTAAAAGACTTGAGAACAACAATAAATTAAGCCCGAATGTATCCAATTCATTTGTATAAAACTCACTCATCAACAACTCTGGTTAAAACTAAGCAATTACCAAGTCTTAGGATAAATACAAGATTTATTTATACTTTTATTCAACCACGAGGGCATTTTTGCTCTTTCTCGTGTTTTATTCATTTTATAATTTTTTTCTCATGACTGTGCAATGTCTTATTCCCTTAGGCTTTTCAGTGCTACCTTAACGAGCTTTCCACCAACGACTTCCAAGTCATTAAGACCTTAGGGCGCTAGGTGTAAAGACAATCCCCTTGGGCTTACTTACTCAAGTAACAAAGGCCACAAAACTATACAAGCATGTCACGGTGTTTATTCTTTTTTTTTTCTGGATTTTTTTTTCTTTTTTTTCATTATTTCTTTTTTTCTCTCTTTTTCTCCCTTTTTTTATATATATCCCATAGATTCCCCCAAACTCAAGCTTTTACGTCATTCCAACCTATACCGCTAGTTCACTAATTTCCTTAAATTTTAACCAAGATTTTCCCTCAAAAACAAATTATGAAACCCTTGAACCAAGTGGATTAAAATAGTTAAACTTTAAGTGCTAACCGGTTACATAAGTTTAAGACAGGCTCAGATTATCATCATGATTAAAATTAGAACTCATCATCAATTATCAACACTGTTCAAGTTAACATGCAAAACCAATCTTATCATAGGCCGAGCTAAAACCACACCAACCTATCACACAGATTCATGCAAAAAAAAATGCAATTATACTACATGAACACATACTAATGCAACACATATATGAATATGCAAATAACTACCATGTATTATATATAACCTAAAAAAACACAATGCTAACACATAAAAAAACGAACTACCATGCAGATAACTAACTATATGCACTACGACACTAAAATGCCCCCAAACTTAAACTAGACATTGTCCTCACTGGCTGAAATAGAAAAAATTAAAGCAGAGGACTTCCCTGAAAATATAGCAGTCTTCCTCCTTACCCGCTAAGTTTGGAGAATAGGCTAAGCACATGGAACAAATTGGGCACCACACTTGAATTTGACTTAAATAACCTGTAAACCATGATAGAAACAATTTTATTAAATTCTCAATAAATGCAAATTCAAAGCTACTAATATAAAACCTAATAAAAATTAAAAATAAAAATTAAACTTGGGTTGCCTCCCAATAAGAGCTTGTTTTATAGTCTCAGCCTGACTTCTTCAATTCTCTATCTAATTCCCCTACGAAAATTGAGTAACCCTCCATCCATCAGTAATAATGTCTCTTTTTGGAGGTTCCCATTAGCAAAAACCCTTGAATTGAAGTCACCTAGCATGCTCTTTGTAGATCGGTTCCCTATTAAGAACGTCCAACAACTAGGTGTTTTCTCCATTATGTCTATGATCAGATTGGGGCATTGAAGCTTAATAAACACAATCGGATCTTCCTCTATATTCTCCTTTTCAACCCACCATGACTCCATAGTTGTACTAGCTCTTATGTCACAAAGAGCTTTGTCGACGACATGATTGCCAATTGGGCATTGTTTTACAAAACTGCCCGGATTATTGAACTTTGGTTGAGAAGGTACATGGGACACTATCAAAATTGGATCATCTTCGTTGGTACTCAAAGTTAGATATTCGCCGATCTCCTTTTCTTGGTCCACAAGTTTTTCTTCTCTTTCAACATCTATATCATTTGGCACATCCGGTTGTAGATTTGGTTCGGGCTCACCATCAGTCTCGGAATTCATGTCATAGAGCCAAGTGCATTGAAGACAAATGTTCGAGGCATTGGTTAGTTGTTCCGTTTGGTTCGTAAAATTTTGACTCAATGTCTCTTGATTAATCCTCCTCTCCTCACATGAAGCTATGTACTTGGACAAAACTTCCTCTAAATTTGAATGTTCTTCCTGTTGTAGTGGAGGTGGACACGAGAAATTCGGTGGGTTTGTTGGACTTGGAGCATAAAATTGATCTTAATGAGTATGGCTCTATGAAAAATCCGGGTGATACCCCCAATCTTGATAATAGTTGTTGTGATAGACATAATTGTTGGGGTAATCACCACCATACGGTACCGGCTCAAAATTAGTGGTGCATTGATGACTCATATGATTTCCAGCACAATAATCACAAGTAACCACCACACTTTGATGACGTTGAGCTTCAACAGTGCCGACCCTTTTCGAAAGTATCTCAATTTGTGCTGATAATGCAGAAAGTGCTATCGCGAGTCCATCATTCTCCGTTTCCATTAGTTTAATCATGTTTTCCATCCTTCGCCTCCGTTGGGCAACGATAACCTCCAACGTCTTCGAATTTCCTCAATTTGTATTGGCTCTATAGAAGATGTATTAAGTCCATCAATCCCTGTTTCCCTTGGTTGAGTCATGAAAGTGTATGGCCATTGATACGCAAAGTCATCCATGGTACCTAAAAAGAGAGAAATATAGGAAGAGAATTAAAAATAAAAATAAAAATATTTAAATTAAGACTAATTTGATTAAAATTAATATTTGTAAAAATTTATTAAATTAATTCCCCGGCCCTGGCGCCAAAAACTCGTTGGTTGATTTCACAATCAAAGCAAACGTGCAAGTATACACGGTCAACAAGTAATACAGTGAAAGTACAGTATCGTTCCCACGAGAAATTATTTAATAGAAATTACCAAGTACTGACTCTTAACCAAATCAATTTTATCTAAACAATTGCAAAGTGTGATTTTTCTAATTAAGAAAACTAAATTAACTAATTAAACCTAATTGCTTTATAAATGAATTCAAATAAATAATGATTAAGACTTCAATATCCCCAATTATGAACTATAAATTAATTATCTAATTATCCCAATTATTATGCCTACTGAATTGATAACAAGAATTCTCAAATGCCAAAAGTCCTTTTCCAAGTGATCAATTGCCTTCTATTTAATCCAGATTAATCTTGCTATATTCCTATGCAAAACTATTGAATTAAACTCCTTTCAATCCAAATTCCTTATATGTTACATGCGGTGAACAGATATTTCCATTCAATTCACAAATCTAATTATTCACTGTGCAAATAACTAAGTCACATGTTATCATGCTCAGTTCTAACCCTAGAATTCCTCTTTCAATTCCTTTTAGAGTAACAAGGTAATTACTGATCAGATAATTAATCAATAAGCTCAAGACAAGATAAACAATTCACTTTAACATAAAGAATTGGAATAAATCAAATAACTAATTTATAGACATAAAAAGTTCAATTGAAATCTTAATAAAAAAAATTAGTTCATAACTAATGAATTAAAACCAAGAATTCACAATTGAATAGACATTAAAAGATAAAAGTAAGAGAAAAGAAGAGACTATAATCTATTGTCAGTAGTCTTAAGACTCCTCTTTCGCTCCTGCTTTGAATCTTCAATGGTTTCCAAGTTGCTTCAATCTCCAAAACTAATAAAAACTAGGGTTTATGTTCTAATCTAATGGAGTGTATCTCTAATCTAATCTATGTATTCTCTCTTTATTTTATGTCTTACATCATGTATTTATAGATTACAAGTCCAATTTTTAGCTTAGGAACAAATCCAATCCAATTTGGAGTCAAAAAGGTGTCAAAATTCGCCCCGAAACACGTCCAAGCCTTACCATACACTTTCTTAGCACTGAGCACGGCGCTGCAAGATTGCTCCCCAGCGCCCCGGCGCTTGGCAAAGACCTGAAATAGGCAGCCCAACGCTGGCCACTTTCTGGAAATTTTCTACTCTGACGTCCTTTGGAAAAATGGCCATAACTTCTTCGTCCAAACTCCGATTTCGATGATTCAAGATGTTCCGGAATGAGGAGACATAGATCTAAACGTTCATTCTTTGTATTTTTCAAATTAAGGTCCGGAGAAATACTCAAATTGACTCTAAAGTGACTGCTGTGTAAATGGCAAGCCAAAAACGCGAATCTAGCCACCCCAAACGTCGATCCAAATAAATTTTGTCCCAATTCCTACAAAAAAACTTAAAACATCCATGAATAGACACAAACACTTAAAATCAACCAAAATATTAAGCTCAGACGCACTCAATTATGAATATAAAACTCACTCATCAGGTTATCAGTTTAATATTGGTAATTCTAGTAGATGTTCAATAGTCCTTTATGATTGCTCAGTAAAATTTGTTATCCAGTCGGATATCTTGATAGTCGTTGAATTCATATATCTCTGTCGATTTATATTGAATTATCATTCTTATTCCAAGAATTTTTGATATTCATTAATTATGATATTATTCTGAAACTCTGAACTATCTTAGAGATGATGCTTCGATATTTCACACTCGTGTTATAGAACTCTTACCCTTGTTGTATATTACTTGCTGGGAAAATTGTGCTCATTCTTGCTTATTTAAAACCTTTCAGTTAAGGCGGAACAGGGAGGTGTATCTGGGAAAGACAAGGGCAATGGAAAGGTTACCGACTAGCTTGTCCCTTTATGTTTAAATTAATCACGTTTTATTAATACTATGTTTAAACTTAAGTAGAATTATGTAATAAGTCCTTATTCGATATTATTATGTAATCTATTAAGTATTGTAGGTTGCAAGACTTGGGGGAATAATTATAATAAATCGTTGTATATTATTCTAAATTAGATCTTTCATTGCAAATGTATGATTTTAGTTATTATGGTAATACTTTGAGAACGTGATGAACCGAATTCGGGTGACCAAGTGGAGGTCAGAATTTGGGGGCGTCACACAAACCGTCAAAACTTACGGGCGCGAGGGTGTACATCCCATGGGCCTGTATTGATCAATACTGCATGCAAGAACAATATTATCATTCACTCTGTCTGCCTTGGGCGCATCAAAGTTTTCCCTTGTTCGGGATGTTCATACTTAGTCGGGAATCCGAACCAAAATAATTTGATTGGATACAAAGATTTTATCATATTCAACGATATTTCTAAATCTGTGTCTAGCTGGTCAAATAGCTTAGAGGTATATATATATATATATATATATATATATATATATATATATATATATATATATATATATATATATATATATATATATATATATATATACGGAAAGCTTCAAGAGCATAATTCTTAAATAACATAATGTCTTAAATAACATAATTTTATCAAAACGACGTAGTTTTGTAAGGACGCGGTGGCATTTTTGTAAATATCATGCCACTGAGTATTTACAAAAATGCCACCGCGTCCTTACAAAACTACGTCGTTTTGATAAAATTATGCTATTTAAGAATTATGCTCTTAAAGCTTCCCGTATATATATATATATATATATATATATATATATCAAAATGTGATTAAATACAATAATTATCCAAGTGAGGTCACTTGTATAGCCATATTTAGAAATTAACGAACAAAATATATATCTGAATTATATAATATAATATCATGTTGATAAACAATTATCAGATATAATATATACGACAATGAGGTTAATAATCTGGTACAATAATAATATAATTATGAAACATTCTTACTCATGTCCATTGCATAAAGGAAATGCAAAGGTAGGATACTTGCCTGGTCTGCTACTTACAGTTACACAACTTAGTTCTATCTTTTATATTGAGACCTATCATTAAGAAGATCATTCTATCGATTAGAAATACATATCATAACACATAGTACTGCTAAATGCAATCAGCATATAACCTAATCACATTGTCACATATGTTTAACAGTCATTGCATCACAAACAAACACGTATCTAGTCCAATTATCTAAGTCCGGATCAATTTCTGAAACATGTCGTTGTACCGACAGCTTTATCGGGTAATTATCTAGTCTAAGACTCTATCATGTAGTTTAATATTCGTTTAGATATTTTCAATATCAGTCATATTATTTTTCATAGCCTTATAATAATTTTTAAATAATTATTATAATTTATTATGATTTTTCAAACGCTGGAATCATTATTAATAATTTAAATATTAAATAATTCTATTATCATTAATATTTAATTAATATTAAACTATTAATGAAACCATTGCCAAAATATTAAATTTATTTATAATAACTCAAAATATTTTTAAAACACTTTTATTACCCTTAAATGATTTTTAAAATAATTAAAATCATTTTTAAATAATTACCATTAATATTTAATTATTAATGTATTATTTATAAAAATATTAAAAGTACTTAATTATAACTTAAAATATTCTTAATCCATTTATTTCCTTTTTAAGTCATTTTTAAATCCATAAAATATTTTTTAAATTATTTACTTAATATTATTATTAAATAACTCTAATATCATTTCATATTAAATTATTAATGAAATTTACCTTTAAATATCAAAAAGTTATAATTTATAACTTAAAATATCTTTAAATACTTTATTTTCATTTTAAATGATTTTTATAATATTAAAATCATTTTAAAACTAATTTATTTAATATAATTATTAAATAATTCTAATATCATTAATAGTAAATAATTAATGAAATTTACCTTTAAATATTGAAAGTTATATTTTATAACTTAAAATATTATTAAACTATTTATTTTCATTTAAAATGATTTTTCTAATATTAAAATTATTTTTAAACTAATTTATTTAATATAATTATTAAATAAATCTAATATCATTAATATTAAAATATTAGTATTTTTTCGTGATAGAATATCAAAAGTTATACTTTATAACTTAAAATATTTTTATAATCTTTAAATGATTTTTAAATCATTAATTCTATTTTTCATAATTTATTTAATACATTTATTAAATAACTTAATTATCATTAATATTAATTTATCAATGAAATTTATCACAAAATCTTAAAAGTTATTAAAAATAACTTAAAATATTTTCTTATATTATAATATAATTTTAAATGATTTGTCAAGTATTTAAATCATTTTAAACTAATTTATTTAATATTATAATTAAATAATATAAATACCATTAATATTTCAAAAATATTAAATATTTATGAAATATACCTAAAATAATTAAAAACTAATTTTTGAACTTTAAAATAATTTTTAATAATTTATTTTATAAATAACTTAAAATATTTTCTTATATTATAATATAATTTTAAATGATTTGTCAAGTATTTAAATCATTTTAAACTAATTTATTTAATATTATAATTAAATAATATAAATACCATTAATATTTCAAAAATATTAAATATTTATGAAATATACCTAAAATAATTAAAAACTAATTTTTGAACTTTAAAATAATTTTTAATAATTTATTTTATATTTTTAATAATTAAAAACTATTTTTTTATTTATTTAATAAAAATAATAATTTCAGAAATTAATTATCGCTAAAGACTGCCTATAGTGACAGAACCGTCACTATAGGTATTCTATATGTTCTTCACCCAAACCTAGAACATTCATGTTAGTTTCGAGTTGGTGGGTTTGACTAAGTGTAGATCTTAGATCTCTAGGTTTCTAGGTATGATTCTGGTCATAACTTGTAGTACTAGTACCATACTACAAGCTCCAACAATCAACAAGATCAAACTATAACGAACTAAGGATATCTAAGCCTCCAAAGTACATGTCAGAGCTGTTCTTCATTTCTGGGTTACCCAGAAATGAAGAACAGTACAACTGCCTTACATTGGGCTCTTATAACTTGTGATTCTTGTAATGTTTGTGTGAGATAATGCATGCAATGTGTAGCCAGAATGTAAGTGAGGAGATCTATCATCTAACAACGTTACAATAACAAGATCTGAGCCGGTCAACCATTGTCAGAACTCACGTTTTTGATTTTCTGGAAATTCCAGAAAACCGAAATCGTGATCATCCGTGCTAGCTTGACCATCAATTAAATCAAATCCGTATGTTATTTAGGTGATCCATAAGCCTTAATCTGTAGTCCATATATCATATAACAATCTTGTTACAACAACATAAACAAAACAGTAAACAACTAACATATCAAAGCTAATGAACTCGCTGTCAAACTGACCTAGGAAAATCTGGGTTACCCAGAAATCTCCCTGTCAATGCCAATCAATGCGGTTTGACCATGAATAACATGAAATCTGTTCATGTTCTGACCTTGCTACAAGTTCCAGTTTAAAGATCTCGTGTCAAACTACAAATCCAAAACTTAAAACAAGAAAAATCACAAACAGAGAAAGATTTGTGGCCACTGACATTCGTTGTCAGACCACAGTTTAAACTTTTTCCAGATTTTGTAAATCATCAAATTCGAGCCTATAGATGTTATGGATCTAACATCTATCAACCCAGATCATCATTATATACTACATAGATCATGTTTTAACATTTAAACACAACTTTTAACAGAGGATCGAAGATCAGATTTGGTTTTAGGGTTTATACCTCTTATGAACAATCCTTTGATTCTTGGCTACTGATCTATTATAGATGTTAGTGGGAATTCGTTTGGGACTGGTATAGCAATTAATTTCGTGGGTTGAGCTTGAGAGAATTCGGTTGAGTGTTGGTGCAAAATGAGCTAACAAAATGTTATTTTCTCTTTCCCAATTTATTTATACAAGTCTTAGATGCATGTATTGGCTGATATTGAACTGATTGCTTGCATTATTTAAGTCACAATGTCAACATGTTAGGTCATCAACTCCATATTTAGCTAGATACACAAATAAGCTTAATAAAAAAAACAAAAGGGCATTTTGGACATTAGGCTTTAAATTTTAATGGCACTTTTGTAATTTGTCCAACCGTTAAGGTTTGACCCTTATGGTTTAACCATAAGGTTTGACACTGTGACGACCCAGAAATTCGGATCGTCCAGAATTTAGGTTTAAAGAATTAGTTATTAATAAAATTAATTTTTATTAATACTATTATGTGCTATGTGTTTATTATTCGTTCTAGAACCTAGGATGATTATTAATCAGGAATATTATGGCTACGAGCTAGATTAAGCGAATAAGAATTTTCAAGAAGAAAATAAAAGTTTTTCAGGAACAAAATATTTTTCGGGGAAAAAGACGAAATAGGCACTATTCATACGTTTCTGCTCGGAGATTTATTTTGAAATTCCGAGAATTTATTGATTACGTAAAATGTTGAGACGTGATGGAATATTCAAAAATATTTCAGTTATAGCAAAAACGAAGTTTTTGCCTGCGGACTCAAAACTTAAGGGTTAGGAAAAGTGAGTTCCGAGAATTTAATGTTTACGTATAATAATTAGGATTATTATGCGTGAGGAATATGAGTATAGCAAGAGGGTTGGTACGATGTATAATACGAATATCGTACGAACTATATACGAAGAAAATACGAGAAGGAGATGCGTAGAATACGATTAGTTTTAATGGCTAAGTAAAGGATAAGTTAAGTAATGATTAAGTAAACTTAATAGCTAAGTAAAGTGCTTATGATTAAGGGTTAAGTAAACTTAAAGGTTAAGTAAACTTAAGAGTTAAGCAAACTTAAAGGTTAAGTAAACTTAAGATTTAAGCAAACTTAAAGGCTAAGTAGACTTAAGTGTTAAGTAAACTTAAGGAGTAAGGGGGTGTTTGATAAAAATTGAATGAATCTGAATCTGAATCTGAATCTGAATGAGCTGAATCTGAATCTGATGAGCTGAATCTGAATGAAAAAACTGTTTGATAACTGACATATCTTAAAGATCTGAATGACATATTTTTAATATTTTACCCCTCTGAAAAAATTCAAAGTTGTTGTAAATTTATTTAATATTACATAATATAATAGTTAATATTTTTTTATTTTTATTTTTTTTTTACTTCATTCAGCCAACCATTCAGCCATTCAGACCAAAAATTTGGACTTAACCATTCAGCCAACGCATCTGACCGATTCAGCCATTCAGACGATTATTTTTTCAAAACAAACGCACTTAATGATTCAGCCACTTACCGATTCAGCCATTCTGAGCCATTAAGTTCTAAACAAACAGCCCCTAAGTTAACTTAGTCCTTAAGTCATGAATAGTAAGAAGGTTAGGGGGCAAAATGACTAAAATACCCTTAGCTAGGAAATTCTATAAATTGGAAGCTTAAATCATTTATATGGGATTTTGAAAATCCTACATCTAGAGAGAGAGAGAGAGGGTTCGGATGAAGAGGGAGAAGGAACATGAACATGAATGATTGGATCGAAAGTGTTCGTGAAATAGAAAAGCTAGCAAATCACCGGCTTTGTCTAGCGGAAGAAAAATAAAGAAGAACGGTAATTCGAAACCTAGTCTTTTATAAATTTTCTTTAAGTTTTTATGTTTAAAAATATAACTTAATAAAGATAAGAAGTAGATAAGGTTAGAGATGATTTCATATGGTTGAAATCATGAGAAAAGAAGAAATAATAAATTTGAAGTTTAGTTAATAAATTTCTTAAGGAAGTATAAGATTCTTAATAAATTAGAACGATCCGAGTGGATTATATAAATGAGTATGTGAAATAAGTAAAGAATGGTGTTCTATAATATTAAATTCCAATAAAAAGTGAAATCATGATCTAAAATATCGATTAAAATGAAGAACGAACGAAGAACACGAAGAACACGCGAAGAACACGAAGAACGTTGTTGATGGACAAATTTAAAACCATCGTAGGATAATTGTTGTTGATGGACAAGTTTAAAACCATCGCGTATAAGTTATATGTGCATTGCTTGGTTAGGAATGGTAGAAATGTTCATGAAGAACGGATTAAAACTTAGCTATAACGAAGTTATGGAAAAAATTTCATAAAAGACAAACGAGAATTTAAAAGTTAGTAAATGAACCCGAGTGGGTAGGGTTTCATAAGAAAGTAAGAGAACATAGAAAAAGTGAGTCGTGGACTCAAAAACAAATGAGTTCCGAGTTCGGATGACTGAATTACGGACGGACGAACGAAGAACGTTAAAAATGTAAAATGAACAAAGGGTGAAAATCAAGCCAATCGAATGGCACATTAACAGATTTAGAATGAATTTATGCTCAAGGGTATTAAATTACGTAAGATAAGAAAGATAATGGCTTTGGAACGACCTCGTTCCGAGTTACAACGAAGGAGTTATGAGATCGGGAAGTAAGCGTCTCAAATTGGATTTAACACTTAGAGAATTTTTCTAGGGTTTAGGCTCGGCGTTGTAGCGCCAGCTGAGCCTTGGGAGGCGGCGCCGTAGCGCGAGCTTGGCCATAAACTTTTGGAGAGTGGCGCCGCAGCGTGAGAGATAAAGAAGGGAGTGGCGCCGCAGTGCTAATGTTGGGAAAAAGCCAAAGATGAGCTTTTAACTGCTTAGCTCTTGGGGGAAATGTAAGGGAAGATAAAGAATATAATATTCAACTAATGTAACACTTAATAAAGTAATGTAAACCTTTTTTAAAGGTTGAACGTAAAGATTAAGAAAGATTAATTGATAAAGAATATAAATGCGGGTTACGTAACCGATGTCCGGGGACCGTAGTCACGATGAACGAACGTGAGGGATTTCTATGGTTGTGATTCCTTAGGCGTTGAGCAACGATGGTAATGAACATGGGGTGCGTATAATGGATAACGAAAGTATTAATAAGATGGGAATTATCAAGAAAGTCGTAACAAACAGTAATAAGAATATTGAAAGCCGAATATGAGTCGATAAAGAATGAATCCGGAGGGATGAAATTTAGTTGTCAGAAAGCCATAAGAAATAAGAAATTGACTTTAACAAACATTAAGTTTAATGGTTCGGATAAGATAAGAATATAAATCATCCAAGATGATAAATGTTTTGAGTAAGACATCTCCGTATGTCATAAAGTCGTAAACTGGTAAAGGAAGTTAGTCGCGTAAACTTATATTGCAAGGACGCGAACCCTAAGAAGTAAAGCTAAATAAACCAATGCGTAAGTTCAATATATGACTAATTGGTGTTTATGTTTTCTCCTTATGTGTTATATAGGAATTGAAATGAACAGTTCGGCGTAAGCTGTAGAGGCATGTTTCCTAACTTCATTCATATTACATGAATGCTAGTTTCTTAAACTTCTCAGATGTTGTACTTGAGAAGTCTTGTCTATGTGCATATGTGTGATGTATGTACAAGGTGGTAGAATGTATGAGGCCTTGAGCCACAATTTGAACACTTTGATGTTTCTATGATATGCATTGTTCTGTAGTTGAGCTGTTCAATACAAGTATGTTCTGTTTATACATGAATCGTTATTGTTAAGTCTGTGCTAATAATTCTAGCCAGATAGGATGTGTATGAAAAAAGTAGAAGCATGGAAGTATTTCAAAGAGAAAATGACTGATGTTTTAAGATGATAGGAATCGAGACTATTCCTATTATTCAAGCTGCTTCATAACCTTTGTTCGGTTATAGAAGTTCTAAAGAAATGTTTTAATTCTGAAGTTGTTTGTTCAACTGTTATGACTTGCTGGGCAATTGAATGCTCACACTTGCTTTAAATGAAAAACAATTTTCAGTGAATAAGGTTAGAAGAACTTAAGGATCCCGTAAAGATCAAGTTGACGGTCTCCAGATGAATTGCTATTCAGAATGTGAATGAGAGAGAAGATCAAGTGAAGACTTGTAATATAAAAAGATGAAATTGAATTATAGACTAGTTTAATGAACTGTTATGTATCCTTGGTGGCGGATAAAAGTTACTCTTGTAAGATGAAATGAATAATGTAAGTATCATTATTTGTAATGAAAAAGGTTATAAGGTTTCCAGAACCAGGGATTTGAGAATGTATGTTGTTATATTTTGGTATATAATGATGTATGTTGGATGAAAGATGTACTCGTGACGTACGGAATCCGGGTGTAAAGATATACCGGATTTCGGGGCGTTACAGACACAAAGATTTATAGGATTTCAATTTAGGGTTTAAAATGACATTTAGTTTCTAAAATCACAAATTAGGTTTTAACACTATACACCATAATTGACCAACCATTATCAACATACACAAACAGTGCATATTTATATCACTGAAATAAAATTAATATTCTTATTCATTGATTAAAATCCAAAATTAGGGTTTAGATTTCATATCTGATTTACCTTTCATATAAAACATTATTAATTAAGTTAAAATAATTAACTTAATTCTTCTAACATAAATTCATATAACAAAATAATTATAATAATAATAATTCTATAATCATTTCATATATTATTCAAATAATATAATAATCATATTTTCATAGAAAATAAATAATAAAAACATTTCTACTATAAAATTAATTATTATAAGAATATAATTTATAATGATCAATAAATCAAAAATAAAATTATTTGTAATAATTAATGTAATAAATAAATTTTATTTATCACACACACACACACACACACAAACACACACACATAGACACACACACACACACACACACACACACACACACATATATATATATATATATATATATATATATATATACACACACACACACACACACATATATATATATATATATATATATATATATATATATATATATATATATATATATATACACACACACACTTATTACCTGGCTCATATTCTCACCTTTAAAATAAAAAAATATTTATATGCAAAATTTCTTATTTATTTATATAGAAAATATCTGGTTGTTACATTGTATGGTAGGAAATGTTGATGAGTAGGTTTCATACCTATGAATCCGATATTATTAAACTTAATTATTGCTATTTTTAATTATTTTTAGTATCTTTTTATGTGTTTTGTTTATTTCTTATAGGTTGGAGCTGGTGGGATAAATTGGTCATTTGGGAGAAGAAAAGGTCAAAATTCATTAAAATTAGAGCTAAGTGGCATTTTTGTAATTACGCGGTCCTGGTCAAGCCCCTAGGCGCTTGGAAATGGCCTAGGTTGAGCGCCTAGGCGCTCCTGTGCGGCGAAAGAAGGATTTTTCTACTGCTAAGTGGGTTTTTGAAGCCAAGTAGGAATCTAAAAGAGAGCTGGGACCAATACAAAAAGGAGAAGACTTTAGAAAAGATGTATCACTTAATTTTTCAAGAGATTTGCAGAGAGGACAACGAAGAAAAACACGAAGGAGAATTGCAAGGGTTGAAGATGAAAGAGAGAGTTTTGGAGCAAATTCAGAGTTTCTTCTTCTCTTCTCTAGTTTTATCTTAAGTAATTATCCGGGATGTTTGGATTATTAATCTGGATGATGTTTTTCTTTATTATTATCATGAACTAAATTTTAATTAAGATTGCAACGAAACTTGGTATGTAGTTTAAATTGAACCTTCCCATTGAATGAATGTTGGTTTTTATTGAATTATTTATTATATCTTTTGCTTATTGATTAATTGTTTGGCCAACAATTATTGTGATAATCTATATAAAATTGGAAGATGGAGTATAGATTGAGATCTGGATATGATAACATCTGTTCATATAATCTGAATACGGTTAATATGATTAACATGTAGGATAGGAATATACCTATGTGTCTTTTGTATCCATTAAAAGAATTTGTGCGTAAAACCCTTATTAACTTGATTCACATAGGAATATAGTGAATTAATTGACTAGGGTGTTCCTTGTAATTTTGTGCCTTAAGGATCGAAGTTAGGAGGATTTGTTCACGTGTTTTGGAAAAAGTGCGTGAATTTTATAAAGTATTCTTGGATAATGATTCATATTAATTAATTGATTTGAATGGGAAGTAAATTGATTTAAATGAAATACCAATGGAAGTTGTAATCTTAACCTGTTAAATCTGCAGTTATTCTTGTGAAATTCTAATTTTAATTATTAGTTTAGTTAAGTTTAATTTTCAAATCACAAACAATATTTCGTAGTTTAAAATAGGATTAATTGCATTGGAATTAGTAATTGATAAATATTAGTCTATTTCCTCGTGGGAACGATATCCTTGCTTGCTGAATATTACAATTGAATGCGTATACTAGCGTGTTAAAGTGCTATTAAAAAATTAGGCAACAAATGTCGAGCACCAACTTGTTGGGATGAGGTTGGAGAAAGGGCCATAAAAGGGCCCGAGTTAGTTCAAATCACTACGGAGAAGGTAGCGATGGCTAAAGAGAAATTGAAGTTGGCTCGATCACGACAGAAGTGTTATGCTGATAAGCATATGAGGACTTTATAGTTTGTACCTGGTGAGCATATGTTTCTAAAAGTTTCTCCTTGGAAGGGTATTCAGCGATTTGGGTTGAAAGGGAAACTTAGTCCGCGTTATATTGGCCCATTTGAGATTTTTGAGAGGGTTGGTGAGGTTGCATATCGGTTAGCTTTGCCTCCACAGCTAGCTCATGTGCATAATGTGTTCCATGTGTCGGTGTTGAGGAGTTACCAATATCATCCATTGCATGTGGTGCAATATCCATTCGATAAGATTCGGGAGGATCTTACTTGTGATGAGCAAGCCGAGGCGATTTTGGATCGTCAAGAGCGGATAATGAGGAGGAAGACTATTCCGTTTGTTAAGGTTTTGTGGAGAAATCATTTGGAGCGGGAGGCTACATGGGAGATGGAGGAGTCTATTCGAGCGTGTTATCCGCATCTCTTTGAAAATTAGGTGCGTTCCTTTCTTTTGATTCTGGGGACGGAATCCTTTTTAAGGGGTAGGTGATGTAATACCCGAGAAAGAATATACTTTGGGTATTACATTGCTTAATTCAGGTACGAATTATGTACTCCTTCCATGATAATCCTTTAATTTAATTTGTTCGTTTCGCTTTTAGTTTAAAAATTTGATATTGTTTCACATGATTGTTCCTTTTTAAATTAGTGAGAATGTTTCATTTTGGCATTAGTATTTGAAACTAGTATTTTTACTCTTTTATCTAATACATCATGGTTAATATTTATTTCAATTTTTGTAGAAAGCGTACATGTTAATATTTTTGGAGACTTTGCGTTGATATTTTGTTTCAATTTAACATGTACACGTTAGAACCCCTTTTGTTGTGTCGCATGTGTTGTGACATTATATCTTTATTAGAATACCGTAGGGTATACATGAGCTATAACCACCTGTGGGGGTACCACATGCATGTCCTCTTGGCACCGAGGCATAACACCTTCCGTGGCGGTGTGATCAGTCCACGACGTCTCCGTTTTGTTCTCCGGTGGGAGTTGGCCATTTGGTGTTTTTTATGGGAGGCGTATGGGTCGACCCTAGTTTTCTGTTCTATTCTATTCTGCGGATTGGTGATGTTTGTGCCAAACACGCCTTCTGATTTTGCAGGCATCTGGATTGCGCAGTTGATAAGTGGATTTTATATCCGCGAAACGATGTCCATTTTAAGCATAATCGTTATTAATTCTTTGCATTCATGTTCATTCTTACTTGTTTCTTGTTCTTTTATATGTAGGGTGGTTGTGTGGCAAGTAGTGAAGAAAGGATGTCATTTGGAGAAAAATTGGAAGCAAACTTGAAATAAGCAACATCAGAAGTCAGGGGACTAGCCCGCAGGGGAGGGCTTATTTGCCTTGTATACCCCCGCCGGGGCGGGGGTCCCGAAGTATGGGCAGTCTTATGTTGATTCGGACTCTGCTGGAAGGTGAACTTGTGACAACCCGAAAATTTTTAAAATCTTAAATGATTAGAATAAAGGTTAAAGAATAAAACCTAGATGAGAATTTGAGGATTTGTTTAAATTTTTCAAGTAAAACCTATATGGTTTGATATTCGAATGTGAATAGAGAAAATATGGGTTACAAAATTTCTAAACCCTAGAAATGAATTAATATGTACTTGAAGGAATATTAAGGATAAGGTATTACAATACCTGTAAATTCGATGTGAACTGAATAGTCTAAGAAATGTTTATTAGTACATATGGAAATTTTATTATTGGAGATAAGATTTCACATGAAGAGGTGCTATGAGGTTAAAAGAAGATGAGTATATATATAGAAATATATATACTTAGTAAGGTGATATATATTTTAGCAAGAGTAATGATGAATTAAGTTAATGATTTAATGATCAAGATAAAACTATGTTAGTAATTAACATAGCTTGAGTGTTGGCCTTGACTGGCAAATAAGAATTTGAATAAGTATAAAGTCGTTAGTTAATACGATTAGCAATAAGATGTGAGTAATTTAAAACTCAAAATTTGAGTTAGAGATAGAATTTTGAAGCATGGACTGCTCGGTTGCGTCCGGAACGTCAAGTTTAGTCAGAATGGACAATAAACACAATATGTGTAAAGGTTGACTTTTGGTCAAAGTCAACAGTTGACTTTTTATGGAGAAAAGTCAAAATTAGTGTGAGAAGTGAAATATGTTATGATTATGTGAATTATAGATATGATTAAATAAATATACATTATATAATGTGAATACATTTATTTTGTATATAGGAGTGAATTAAGAATTAAGTTATGTAACATAATATATATATATATATATATATATATATATATATATATATATATATATATTAGGTGTGATAATTAAATAACCTGAGAGGTTATAATATTGGAGAAAATTAGTGTATATATATATATATATATATATATATATATATATATATATATATATATATATATACTGACATTAAGAAATTTATTTTATATATCTCTAATAATTAATTTTATAACCAAGTCTAATTTGGTTTATGAAATTAAAAGGGCATGAGTAAAGAATTTATTTTCTAGTGTGAGAGATAAAAACCCTAATTAATTAAAGGATAAGGGTAGAATGAAATAGAATTAAAAGTAATGGGCTATAATAAGGTCATAGCCCAAGTAATTTAAATAGAGTCCAAGAGAATTGGATATAATGGATAAGGATGTTATATTATTTAAACAATCCCAATTAATTAATTAAGTATGAGACTTGTAGATAATTAATTATGGGACCAAGCTAAGCCCACTTGTGGAAGAATAAAAATTATATTAAGTTAAGAGATATACTTTTATTATCTCAAGTTATTAAATTTTATAACTTAATTAAAATAAGTTTGATTGGGTTATAAAAATTTAATGTAGTAGAGTGATGCTTTAAATTCTAATTATTTGGAATGGATGCCCGGATTAAATATTTAGAGTGAGATAAGATGGAATGATTGGACTATGTATATATTACATGACCCAAAAAGATTAAATTGAGAGCCCAACACATTTATGGGACATGTCTCAATTTATTTTAACCCAATTATTGATGGGCATGGTGGTCATTTAATAAAGCAATTTAATGAAAACAATTAATTAAACCATCATGTGGCAATTTAAAGGCCAAGTGGCCGAATATTGCAAAAAAAAACGTGAATGAGAAAAGAAGAAAGTGAAATAGACAGAGAAAGAGAAGAACGGCAAAAGTCGAGAGTGGAGAAGAGAGGAGAAGAGGCTGAAGCCATGGATGGAAAGAAGAGGGAGAGGCTTCGGCAGCCCCTTATGTGGGTAGGAGAGAAGAGGATCTCCATTGAAGATGGAAGAAGAAGAAGAAGAAGAAGAAGACAAAAGGTATAATCTCTTTATCTAAAATTCTTTTCTAAATTGATGAAAGGGAGTTTTGATTTTTATGTATCAAACCCTATGATCTATGTGTGTTCCATTGATTTATGTATGGATCCACCCATGATGGGTGTTGATTTGGTTGGAAATCAAGAGGAAAAGAAAATAAAAAATTTTCTAGTTTAGAAATCCGAAATTTCTATATACTTTGAAATTTCCCCATTTTAAATCTATAGCTATTTTTTACGATCCGTCAAAAAGTAGTGCTAGATATATGTGTTGGCTAGTAAACCCAAGTGGTAGGACTCAAAAATGTTGAGTTTTCATGGGGTAATGACTGATTATGTCAAAACAGTCCTGTTTTTCTAACAAAAAATTGGGCAGATTCGTAGCAGTCTGAAATGAGGGCAATTTTGTCCAGTTTTTGTTCTTTAAAACTTCTGGGCTTTTGGTATGTTGTAGTACTCTGATTTAGCTTTCCATAGACTCCAGAACGGACTAATTCCGACTCCGGATGAGGTAGTTATGGCATTCGGAAGGAAAGTAATAAAACTGTTTCTCAAATCCCGAACAGCCTCCTTGATGTAAATTTTTGGACTGTTGTGTTCTGATTTTGGAAATATGTCGTGAGACAAAAGTTGTAGCCCTGGAAGTTATCTTCGAGTGGGCTCAAGAACCGCTCAAAAATGTTTTAAAATGCGAGAGTTATGGATGTTTTAGCGAGGCTGGATAAAATTTTAAAAAAAAAATCAAAAGTGTCCAAAAATAGGAATAATATGATTTATGACGTGAGACCCTTGAGCATTGCTTATGCAAGTTTGTAATGAAGTTTTGGGTCGGGTTTAAAGTGTTATGATGTTTATGGCATTTTAGAATGTTTAAACAAGTTTATTAATTATGAAATAGAAAACAATTGAAATAAATTGTTTATTTATGTGATTAATGACTTAAGTTATTTTTATATGACTAATAGTATTGTATTGAGATATTATTAGTAGTATTTGAGGGAAATGTTATTAAAAGGTTAGTAACCTTAGTATAAAATATTATTGCATATTAATAATATTCGACTGGAGATTAAAATAAGAGATTTATGTTATTTCTCAACATAATTGCAGTATAAAGTAGTATTTGGGTTGCTATTATTTTGTGGGGCTGTTTAGTATTGCTTGGAAACATGATGGGTTAAAAAAATAATATAAAAATTATTTATATTAAAGGAATAATATAGTAAATTGAATTTTACTATAAAAGCTATTTATTAGCTGTTTAAGTTCTGAATTAATGAGTAAAGACATAAGATATTCCTAAAGCGGAATATAAATGATTGAATCTTTAAAGTGTAAAATATTTATATACTCAAATGTGAGGGACCTTTATTTGGTTTAGAAAGGTTAAAATGAATTAAGTTTCTAAATAAACTAATATTCGTTTTGAGTAAGAATAAGTAATATTAGTTTGTATAAAACTAATAACCGTTATTGATGAATATGCATGCATGTTTTGTAACATATTCGATTATCTAATATGTGTGTGCATGTAAATATAATTCTGTAGGAATTGTGGAGAAACTCTAAGTTAAATTTTGTGGTAATCTCCAATCAAGGCAAGTTTTTCTGTTCTATGATGTTTGTGGATTAAATGTGATTATGTGGTGAGTTAAATACCATGCTTTATGAATTGTTAAAGTCAAAATATGACTAAGTTAATTGAGTTATGGAACTCAATTTATATGTGATATGTGATAGCACATGTTGTATAATATAACTCGATAAATTAGAAATGTATAATGCATGAATGTATGCTTTGTAAGGAATTATTATTGCATGTAGGATATGCATAGTAAAGAATACATGTTGGAGGAAGATATGCATAAATAAGGAAATATAGTGCATATGGAATTGTGTGTTATGTGAAACATGATAGACTGTTAAATTTGCTGGGCTGTCGAGCTCAATCTTGCAAACACAAAATTTTTGCAGGTTAAAGATGTTAGGCAATATTACTTGCTATACGGATTGAACGATGTGCAAAAATGAATACATTTCCTTGAATTAGAAATGGTATAAATCTATGATTGATAGTTGTGTCAAATGTAATTGGCAGTTATGTATAGTTTGAAATGTTGAATGGTTAAAGAATGTTTATTCTGAAATGAGAATAGATATGATTCTAAAATGAATAAATCATCAATATAAAAGATATGAAGTATTGAGACTTAAGCTTTTAATACATTTACAAGGATTATACAAATCATATAATAAATATGATTTTAGTATAAAAAAGAATTGTAAAGGTTGCGATTCAAGGAATGGATGACTGAAACAAAAAGTTTAATTATTCCGAAATTTTTAGCTATTTTAACATTAAATAATATTTTAAAGCTAGAACAAGGTAGTATTAACGCACAAGATCGGGAAGGAAAATAGTCTCGATTTTGGGGGCGCTACAGTTGGTATCAAAGCTGTAGGTTATAAACCTTAGGTAGGTGTACCTTAGGCTATAACCGTTGAGATGATGATAAGTAATAAACTCGAATAGAGTTTAAGCGATAAGAGATGAATTTATGGAAATTCATCATTAAGTAAAGAAGAAGATAAAGAAGATTCAAAGAAGAATCGTAAAGAGCTATAAGGATAAGAATCCGGAGTTACCTGACTCCAGTAATAGAGATGAAAAGTGATACTAAATAGACGGTGTCTATAAGATTAAAAGTGCAAATAAAATCATAATATAATATGATTAAAGAGAATTATAAGAAGATCGTAAAATAAAACGATCTTAAGTATAAGGATAAATGATTTCCAGATAAGATCACCTCGTGATCTGATAAGGTTATGACAGTCAGAAAGAATCGATCTTATGATTGAAAAGTTTAAAGCAAGATGTTGTGTGTAAGTTGTACTATGAAATTGTACTATGAAAACTCATGAAAGAGTTATGAATTATAAATACGGATTAAATAAAATTCGTATGGAGTAAATGTGGAGCTAGAATTATGTGGGATTTCAATTGAGGACTCATGTCAGTAGCTGAGTTGTATGATTCTTCGTATGGGCGGAAGAATTTGTACTTGGTTTTAGAATCACTTAGCTTCCTGGTCGATGTAGTGGTTAGGTTGACCAATTCTTTGTATGGGTGGGGAATTGTTCATTTATCTTTCTATATTGATTAGTGGCCGAGTTTGGTTTGACAACCACTTAGTTTCTGGCACTGATAATCATTGAAATGTTTGTGTCGCGCTATTTTCTATATGCGTGTTAAGAGGGTGATTCCTTTCTCATGTATATAACGAATAGATAGGTCATAGGTAGAGGATATAAAGTTAAGTACGAGTTCTTAAAACTAATACTTATGTGACATTCTTGACTCATAGTTATATGAAATGTTTATGAACCCCTCAGCGAATGGACGCCAAAGGTCTGTCTAGGAAAGTTCTTAAACTCATATAATTGTGGCCAGGCTATGAACTCATAAGTGTGGTTTTATGAACTGGGTATAGTTGTATGTGAATGAAGTGTTAAGGATAATATGAATAGATAGAATGTTTAAGCAAATGAATTGAAATATCAAAATTTGTTTTTAATTATCACTCATGTACCATGTAACCTGGTGCAGAGATGATAAAAATGTGATGGAGTTGTAAATACAGGAATACTTAGTGTGAATTTGACCTTTGCGTGCGTTTTGAGTATCTTTGATAGATACCCGAGAAATTTGCGTATGTATCAAAGTAAATCTTTGATAGATACCCGAGAAGTTTGAGTATCTTTGATAGATACCCGAGAAGTTTGAGTATCTTTGATAGATACCCGAGAAATTTGCGTATGTATCAAAGTAAATCTTTGATAGATACCCGAGAAGTTTGAGTATCTTTGATAGATACTCGAGAAATTTGCGTATGTATCAAAGTAAATCTTTTATAGATACCCGAGAAGTTTGAGTATCTTTGATAGATACCCGAGAAGTTGAGTATCTTTGATAGATACCCGAGAAGTTTGAGTATCTTTGATAGATACCCGAGAAGTTTGAGTATCTTTGATAGATACCCGAGAAAATAAGTTCAAGATCTTGTGTGATCGCTAAGTATAAATGGTGTAAAGTGCACGGTGTAAGATGTAAGGTGAATTTCGAGGACGAAATTCTTATAAGGAGGGGTGAATGTGACAACCCAAAAATTTTTAAAATCTTGAATGATTAGAATAAAGGTTAAAGAATAAAACCTAGATGAGAATTTGAGGATTTGTTTAAATTTTTCAAGTAAAACCTATATGGTTTGATATTCGAATGTGAATAGAGAAAATATGAGTTACAAAATTTCTAAACCCTAGAAATGAATTAATATGTACTTGAAGGAATATTAAGGATAAGGTATTACAATACTTGTAAATTCGATGTGAACTGAATAGTCTAAGAAATGTTTATAAGTACATATGGAAATTTTATTATTGGAGATAAGATTTCACATGAAGAGGTGCTATGAGGTTAAACGAAGATGCGTATATATATAGAAATATATATACTTAGTAAGGTGATATATATTTTAGCAAGAGGAAAGATGAATTAAGTTAATGATTTAATGATCAAGATAAAACTATGTTAGTAATTAACATAGCTTGAGTGTTGGCCTTGACTGACAAATAAGAATTTGAATAAGTATAAAGTCGTTAGTTAATACGATTAGCAATAAGATGTGAGTAATTTAAAACTCAAAATTTGAGTTAGAGATAGAATTTTGAAGCATGGACTGCTCGGTTGCGTCCGGAACGTCAAGTTTAGTCAGAATGGATAATAAACACAATATGTGTAAAGGTTGACTTTTGGTCAAAGTTAACAGTTGACTTTTATAGAGAAAAGTCAAAATTAGTGTGAGAAGTGAAATATGTTATGATTATGTGAATTATGGTTATGATTAAATAAATATACATTATATAATGTGAATACATTTATTTTATATATAGGAGTGAATTAAGAATTAAGTTATGTAACCTAATATATATATATATATATATATATATATATATATATATATATATATATATTAGGTGTAATAATTAAATAACCTGAGAGGTTATAATATAGGAGAAAATTAGTATATATATATATATATATATATATATATATATATATATATATATATATATATATACTGACATTAAGAGATTTATTTTATATATCTCTAATAATTAATTTTATAACCAAGTCTAATTTGGTTTATGAAATTAAAAGGGCATGAGTAAGGAATTTATTTTCTAGTGTGAGAGATAAAAACCCTAATTAAAGGATAAGGGTAGAATGAAATAGAAGTAAAAGTAATGGGCTATAATAAGGTCATAGCCCAATTAATTTAAATAGAGTCCAAGAGAATTGGATATAATGGATAAGGATGTTATATTATTTAAACAATCCCAATTAATTAATTAAGTATGGGACTTGTAGATAATTAATTATGGGAACAAGAGAATAAAAATTATATTAAGTTAAGAGATATACTTTTATTATCTCAAGTTATTAAATTTTATAACTTAATTAAAATAAGTTTGATTGAGTTATAAAAATTTAATGTAGTAGAGTGATGATTTAAATTCTAATTATTTGGAATGGATACCCGGATTAAATATTTAGGGTAAGATAAGATGGAATGATTGGACTATGTATATATTACATGGCCCAAAAAGATTAAATTGAGAGCCCAACACATTTATGGGACATGTCTCAATTTATTTTAACCCAATTATTGATGGGCATGGTGGTCATTTAATAAAGCAATTTAATGAAAACAATTAATTAAACTATCATATGGCAATTTAAAGGCCAAGTGGCCGAATATTGCAAAAAAAAAAACGTGAATGAGAAAAGAAGAAAGTGAAATAGACAGAGAAAGAGAAGAACGGCAAAAGCCGAGAGTGGAGAAGAGAGGAGAAGAGGCCGAAGCCATGGATGGAAAGAAGAGGGAGAGGCTTCGGCAGCCCCTTATGTGGGTAGGAGAGAAGAGGATCTCCATTGAAGATGGAAGAAGAAGAAGAAGAAAACAAAAGGTATAATCTCTTTCTCTAAAATTTCTTTTCTAAATTGATGAAAGGGAGTTTTGATTTTTATGTATCAAACCCTATGATCTATGTGTGTTCCATGGATTTATGTATGGATCCACCCATGATGGGTGTTGATTTGGTTGGAAATCAAGAGGAAAATAAAATAAAAATTATTCTAGTTTAGAAATCCGAAATTTCTATACACTTTTAAATTTCCCCATTTTAAATCTATAGCTCCTTTTTGCGATCCGTCAAAAAGTAGTGCTAGATATATGTGTTGGCTAGTAAACCCAAGTGGTAGAACTCTAAAATGTTGAGTTTTCATGGGGTAATGACTGATTATGTCAAAACAGTCCCGTTTTTTTAATAAAAAATTGGGCAGATTCGTGGCAGTCTGAAACAATGGCAATTTCGTCCTGTTTTTTGCTTTAAAACTTCTGGGCTTTTGGTATGTTGTAGTACTCTGATTTATCTTTCCAAAGACTCCGGAACGGACTAATTTCGACTCCGGATGAGGTAGTTATGGCGTTCGGAAGGAGAGTAATAAAACTGTTTCTCAAATCCTGAATAGCCTCCTTGATGTAAATTTTTGGACTGTTGTGTTCTGATTTTGGAAAAATGTCGTGAGACAATTGTTGTAGCCCTGGAAGTTATCTTCGAGTGGACTCAAGAATCGCTCAAAAATATTTTAAAATGCGAGAGTTATGGCCGTTTTAGCGAGGCTGGGTAAAATTTTAAAAAAAATCAAAAGTGTCCAAAAATAGGAATAATGTGATTTATGACATGAGACCCTTGAGCATTGCTTATGCAAGTTTGTAATGAAGTTTTGGGTCGGATTTAAAGTGTTATGATGTTTATGGCATTTTAGAATGTTTAAACAAGTTTATTAATTATGAAATAGAAAACAATTGAAATAAATTATTTATTTATGTGATTAATGACTTAAGTTATTTTTATATGACTAATAGTATTGTATTGAGATATTATTAGTAGTATTTGAGGGAAATGTTATTAAAAGGTTAGTAACCTTAGTATAAAATATTATTGCATATTAATAATATTCGACGGGAGATTAAAATAAGAGATTTATGTTATTTCTCAACATAATTGCAGTATAGAGTAGTATTTGGGTTGCTATTATTTTGTGGGGCTGTTTAGTATTGCTTGGAAACATGATGGGTTAAAAAAAATAATAATATAAAAATTATTTATATTAAAGGAATAATATAGTAAATTGAATTTTACTATAAAAGCTATTTATTAGATGTTTAAGTTCTGAATTAATGAGTAAAGACATAAGATATTCCTAAAGCGGAATATAAATGATTGAATCTTCAAAGTGTAAAATATTTATATACTCAAATGTGAGGGACCTTTATTTGGTTTAGAAAGGTTAAAATGAATTAGGTTTCTAAATAAACTAATATTCGTTTTGAGTAAGAATACGTAATATTAGTTTATATAAAACTAATAATCGTTATTGATGAATATGCATGCATGTTTTGTAACATATTCGATTATCTAATATGTGTGTGCATGTAAATATAATTCTGTAGGAATTGTGGAGAAACTCTAAGTTAAATTTTGTGATAATCTCCAATCAAGGCAAGTTTTTCGGTTTTATGATGTTTGTGGATTAAATGTGATTATATGGTGAGTTACATACCATGCTTTATGAATTGTTAAAGTCAAAATATGACTAAGTTAATTGAGTTATGGAACTCAATTTATATGTGATATGTGATAGCACATGTTGTATAATATAACTCGATAAATTAGAAATGTATAATGCATGAATGTATGCTTTGTAAGGAATTATTGTTGCATGTAGGATATGCATAGTAAAAAAATACATGTTGCAGGAAGACATGCATAAATAAGGAAATATAGTGCATATGGAATTGTGTGCTATGTGAAACATGATAGACTGTTAAATTTGCTGGGCTGTCGAGCTCAATCTTGCAAACACAAACTTTTTGCAGGTTAAAGATGTTAGACAATATTACTTGCTATACGAATGATGAAGATTGAACGATGTGCAAAAATGAATACATTTCCTTGAATTAGAAATGGTATAAATCTATGATTGATAGTTGTGTCAAATGTAATTGGCAGTTATGTATAGTTTGAAATGTTGAATGGTTAAAGAATGTTTATTCTGAAATGAGAATAGATATGATTCTAAAATGAATAAATCATCAATATAAAAGATATGGAGTATTGAGACTTAAGCTTTTAATACATTTACACGGATTATACAAATCATATAATAAATATGATTTTAGTATAAAAAAGAATTGTAAAGGTTGCGATTCAGGGAATGGATGACTGAAAAAAAAGTTTAATTATTCCGAAATGTTTAGCTATTTTACAATTAAATAATATTTTAAAGCTAGAACAAGGTAGTATTAACGCACAAGATCGGGAAGGAAAATAGTCCCTATTTTGGGGGCGCTACAGAACTTGTGGACTCTGGATAGCATATGGACTCTTTTTGACATGGGATTTTGGCCAGAACACTATGAGGGATATATATGGCTCAACAAACAAGGAATTAATCATAATGCAAAGAAACTAATGAAGATTAATCACAAATTTTGATAGCGAGCAACGAAGTGGAGATTTTGAAGAACGATCGTATTGATTGCGGATTGAGACTAAAGTGATGGGTGTTCTGCGTTATTCTTCTACTTTAGTTTATTTCTATAATTAAGAAGATGATATCTTTGATTTATTCTGTTTTTATTTCATCCGTTATGAACTAATTACTTTTTAGGTTTAAGACATATCTTTAAGTGGAACGATGGTTATGTAAACTTTGATTTCAGTTTAATAAGCTATTATCCGATTTATCTATATTAATTTGAGCGTGAATTTATGAATTGCAAGATCAACGATTCTTTGTGGACTTGTGTATGAACTCGAGAGATGAAATACAATCTAGACTTAGTTAATATAGCATGTGTTCTTGATTTTTGTGAATAAATAGAATCTTGATGAATGTTAGGGTAGAGATATGCTTGACATCGCATGTAATCAGATAAAGAACTTGAACTTCAATCTTCTTTAATTGTAATTCAAATAGAGATATAGTGAGTTAGTTAATTAAGGTGTTTATCGTAATTCTATCTTAATTATTGATTTGGGTTAATACGGTATTAGTGCATCGAGAGGTGACTAGTTCTACATACGTGTTCTTGATTAATAAACTGGGATAATAAGTTAAACTGGAATAAGGGTGTAATAATCTGAGTGATACTTAGAGTGAAGTCGGAAGCCTGATTCTCCATTATTTGTTTGAAAATTCAGTTTTTAGCGTTTATTGATTGTGTGGTGATATTACTAGTTTTAATACTGTTAGTTACAAACTGGAAATTGATTAGTTTAATAAAATTAGGATTAATAGGAAATTGATAATTGTGAGGTTTAAATTCTTACTAAGTCTCTGAGGGAACGATACTCTATTTACTATTATATTACTTGTTGACCACGTATACTTGTGTGTTGTGTGTAACAAGATTTTATCCAACAAGTTTTTGGCACCGTTGTCGGGGACTTTAGTATAGATTTTATTATTTTTGCAATATTAGTTTAATTAGTCCAGTTTTACTTAAACACTTTTTGTTTTTGTTTTGTTCTTCTTATTTCAGGTTTTTGACGTTGGTTTATGCAAACACGATCCAAAATTCCTGACTTGCTTCCTTTTGAGGACGACATTGATAGAAGGTTTCAGAGGTTAAGTAAGTGGATCACGAAAACAAGGAACGAATTTGAAAACTCTGACAAAGAAAAAGCAATGGCTGCTAAAGACCAGAAAGCATTGAGGGACTTTGCAACACCTAAGGTGACTGAGCTGCAGTCGAGTATCACCAGTCCCACAATAGCTGCAAATACTTTTGAATCAAGCCTGGGATAATTCAGATGATACATAACTCGGTTTAGTTTGGGGGACTTGTAAATAACGATCCTAAAGAGCATTTGATCAGTTTTCTAGAGATATGCGACACTTTCAAGTACAATGCGGTGTCAGATGAAGCAGTTAGACTTCGCTTGTTCCCATTCACTCTGCGGGACAAGGTGAAGAGTTGGTTACATTCTCTACCAGCAGGTTTGATAACGACATGGGATGACCTAGCTCAGAATTTTTTAGAAAAATTCTTCTCGCTAGCGAAAACTGCAAAGATGAGGAACAAGTTTACCATGTTTGATCAACAACATGGGGAGTCATTGTATGAGGCATGGGAGAGATAGAAAGAATTACTCAGAAAATGCCCACATGATGGATTGCCTAAGTGATTGCAGATGAATATATTTTACAACGGACTACATGGGAATCTCAGGACGAGTATTGATGCAGCATCGGGGGGAGCTTTTATGGTAAAGAACTATGAGGAGGCATATCAGTTGATAGAGACGATGGTTGCTAACAACTATCAGTAGCCCACGACAAGAATGACATAACCTACAGTCACTGGAGTGTTAGAGGTAGATGGAGTGACAACAATAACAATACAGTTTTCAACACTCTCTAAGAAGTTCAACGTTTGGTCAGGGGGCAGACACAACAAGTTACAATCATTTGTGAGTTGTGCACGGGTGAACATTCGACGGATCAATGCGCAATCAACCCAGAGTCAGTACAATTCATGAGTAGCAACAACAAAATTCCTCAGAATGCATATCAGAATGCATATAATCAGGGGAATTGGAATCATCTGAATTTGTCATGGAATAATAATCAGAATAAGGAAGCTCCACGACCATTGTATCCCCCTGGATTTTAGAATCAGCAACAACCAGTTCAACGTCAAGAGAGGAAATCAGATTTAGAGGAGTTGTTGTCAAAATATATAATGAGCAATGAGGCAGCGATGAAAAACCAAGCAATGACCATCAAGAACTTGGAAAATCAGATGGGACAAATTGCCTTAGCATTGAAAAACATACCACAAGGGACTCTACCGAGTGACAGCGAATGAAATCCAATGGGAAATCATGAACATTATCAAGTAATCACCTTGAGAAGTGGAAAAAAGTGGGATAGGAAAGATGTAGAAAATTCAGCTATCTCAGATGATAAGATTAATGCAACAAGATGGTTGAAGAAAAATAGGGTGAGAATACGCAAATTGAGAAAATAAAGTTAGATGACAAGCTAGTTGTGTATCCTCCACCGCCGTTTCAGCAGAGAGTCCAAAAGCAGAAATTAGATAAGCAGTTTGCGAAGTTTTTGGAAGTTTTCAAGAAACTTCATATTAACATCCCGTTCGCAGAAGCCCTAGAGCCGATGCTGAGCTATGCAAAATTCATGAAGGTATCTTGTCTAGGAAAAAAAGTTAGAAGATTTCGAGACAGTGGCACTAACATAGGAGTGTAGCGAGGTTTTACAACGAAAATTTCCACCTAAGTTGAAAGATTCGGGGAGTTTCACCATTCCATGCACGATCGGGAATATGGCTTTCAATAAGTGCTTATGTGATTTGGGGGCAAGTGTGAACCTCATGCCGTTATCATTTTACACATAATTGGGTCTGCAAACTCCAAAGCCTACGAACATCTCACTACAGTTGGCGGATAGGTCAGTCACGTACCTGCGAGGCATTGTAGAGGACATATTTGTGACGCCCCCAAAATTAGGTATACATCACCCATCTTGGGTCGTCAGATACATGGTACAAAATTCAAATACAACTTACTAATACAACTGTCGTGTACAATATGACAAAACATAACTGTGAGTTTGAATACAATTATTGTCTACTAGAGATTATACAAACTCAAAAGGAGTCCTCATTATAATTATTAACACACTATTTCACAGAATATTGAGGACTACTAATGCTATCCTCTGGACCGTCACTCCGTTCCCCGATTAGTCCCTGCTATGTTCTCATTTCCTGAAGAGAACAGTGAAAGAAAGGGTGAGCTCAACTAGCCCAGTAAGAAATATTATGACTAAGATAATGCAGAATAAATTATCGTTAGCCTTCAACAGTGTTAAACTGATAAAATATAACAACATCAAGTTTAACTGCAACGGAACAAGCAATCCATTAAAAGAGTCAAGTACAGAATAAAATCTACTATCTTTTATGATTTAAAAGGTTTTTCATGACTTTTATCGCTTGGGACTCAGCTTAATAAATAATCCACATCATCGAATCACCCCTGCACTACAGCCAAGGATATTCTTTAGTATCACGACCATAAATTATCCATGCACTATAGCCAAGGACATTCGTGTATTCATTAATGGTCATGATCATGCCAACAACTGTCCATCAATGCACTACGGGCCTATGATAATTTTTACCACATCACTTGTAACATTACGGTCATGATTACACCGAATAATCCCTGTTCATAATCATACCAAGTCCATCTATGCACTACAGGCCACAAATGACTTTCAACATAATATAAACATGAGGATGATGACAATGATATAAGAATTCAATAAAATAAGTTCAAGAATTAATTTATCTAGGAACTAATAATGTCCAAATTGTCAACATGATACTGCTTTGTAGAGTAAAATTTAAGAATGATCAGAAGAATATTTCCATGAAAAGATACTGGATGAAGCACAAATATCAAAGATATTCCACTAATTTCATGGAGTATAGGAGTCAAAACTTTAACCAACTGAGTATAATAAAGAATGAAATAACAAAAGAAATCACTATGCATGCGATACTTCGCATAGACAGGTTATTCCAACAGAATAATAATAACGGAACCAGGTCAGGCAAAATTTGCACCGACAGGATGTTCCAACAGAATTATAAAGACGGAACCAGGTCCTGTGTAAACCACACAGACAGGATGTTCCAAAAGAATAATAATAAAGACGGAACCAGGTCCAGTGTAAAACACACAGACAGGATGTTCCAACAGAATAATAATAAAGACGAAACCAGGTCCGGTGTAAAATACACAGACAGGATGTTCCAATGGAATAATAGAAGAATGTCACCAAGTATAGGGTAAACCGCGTATACAGGTTATTCCAACAGAATAATAAACAATGGAATAACAACAGTTTTCTTCATGAATAAGAAAGAATAACACCCCTTACGAGTATAACAAATAATATTCCCTACCTTAAGAAGAAGAGTACTTGATATATAAGTAGTGAAGTAGCAGAATACTTCCTTCTTTCTCTCTATAGTTTATCTCTCTAGAGTTCAGTGAATTCGTAAGAAAATAATGAAGGAATGAGCTTCTATTTATAGAAGAATGGATTGCATAGTAACTAACTCATGAACGATCCAGATTGATTTACTTTTAATCGAACGGTCCATAATGATTTAATAAAATATTCTAATAAAACAAAACTTTAAAATAAAATATATTATATATTATATATATATATATATATATATATATAACATCTGTTAACAAAAAAAACTCACGAGATGCATTATTTGGTGACTGAAATTCAATGTGATTTCAAGTAAAACAAAATAATATATATATATATATATATATATATATATATATATATATATATATATATATATATATATATAACCACATGTTGTATAAAATTTCTTCCAACCCGAAAAGCATTTTTAGATTCCTCCCCCAAAAGTCCTTAACATGTTGGCTTCCTCCATATGTCACCATCGCATGTGGGCCCCCACCTTTATTATAAATTCTACCGATTATTTTGAAAAATGGGTAAATGGGGGTCCATAAAATAAGTAAAACTGAGTGGCTTCTCACGTAAGCATCACTAATCAATACCGTGTATTACTGTGCAACTATGCGTATTACTGTACTTTTAACACCGGGTGTTTCAACAATTAACGGTAAAACTTCCGCCGTTATTTTCATAAAGTATTTTTGTCGTTTTCTTAATCCGACAATAATTCTGTTGTGGGGTCCACCAATGATTGTGCCGTCGTACGAATATTCCTTGTTAAAATAAATATCCCCCGACCAATCGAATATAATATGACAACTTGCATACTTTGCAAAATTTATAAATATTACCCACAATTATAACATTATATCAATTTCACTCCATAATATTTTAAAAAAATAATATTTATAGAAAATTCTTGTTTATTCAAAAAGTTGGGGTCTTACAACATTGGTCAAGGTTGATAAGTTTATATTCCCCGCGAATTTCATCATTATGGATTTTGAGGAAGATAAGAACATCCCAATTATCCCAGGGAGACCATTTTTGGCTACGGGTAGGACACTCATCGATGTACAAAAAGGTGAACTAACGATGAGGGTCCAAGATCAAGAAGTTAAGTTTAACGTTTTTAAAGCCATGAAATTCCCTACGGATGAAGAAAAGTGTTTTCTGATGGATATCATTGATCAAATAGTAAGTGAAGACATGGGAAAGAGTTTGGTTAACGATCCATTGGAAACGACTTTATTGGGAGATGAAGAATCAGATGATCCAGAATTTGTGGACTACCTGCATATGCTAGACTCCCTGCCACGAGTCAGCAGATTTAGAGCGCCATTTGAACCATTGCACACAGATGAAAGATCAACAATCAGTATGAAACTGTCATTGGAGGAGCCACCAACTCTTGAACTTAAACCACTTCCTAAACACCTCAGGTATGCGTAGTTAGGCAATTCAAATTCTTTACCTGTTATTATTTTTGCTGCACTTAACGATTTGCAGGAAGAAAAGTTGTCGCGGGTGCTTAGGGAACACAAATCGGCTATAGGATGGACAATCGCATATATCAAGGGAATCAACCCATCCTTTTATATGCACAAAATTCTGATGGAAGACGATACAAAACCGACGGTGGAGCAACAACGATGACTCAACCCAATCATGAAGGAAGTTGTAAAGAAAGAAATTCTAAAATTGTTTGATGCCGATATCATCTACCCAATTTCCGATAGTAAGTGGGGTTAGTCCAGTTCAGTGTGTGCCAAAAAAGGGAGGAATGACTGTGGTATATAATGATGACAACGAGCTAATTCCGACAAGGACAGTGACTAGTTGGAGGGCTTTTATGGACTACAAGAAGTTGAATAAGGCGACCCGCAAAGATCACTTTCCTTTGCCATTTATTGATCAAATGTTGGACAGATTAGCGGGATATGCGTACTACTGCTTATTGGATGGATATTCGGGTTACAATCAAATCTGTTGGGAGAATGCATATTATGATTTGATGTTTTAAATGTATATGTTCATGATTATTTGTAAGGTCCTTAAATGAATATATGTACAAGGACTTAGTGATAGATCAAAATTGTTAGGTTGATCTAAGCTTTCAACGTGTACCATTCTGATAAAGAATGTATAGATAGAAAGATCAAAACTATTAGGTTGATCTAAAGATGTAATAGATTAGTCTTGAAGAAATCGTAGTGCATCAATCTGATCAACATTGCAAGAGTCAAGGAAGAAAACGTAGAGCCTGAAGATCGTAGTGTGTCTGCCTTGAAAGGGACTCTTCGAAAATTATAGAGTGGTCCCAACGTTTGCCGAGCCAACTCCAGGACCGCAGTATACTGAAGGAAACGTGAAGTTTACAAGTCAACAATCGTAGTGTGCGCTCGGGAACGTAGAGTCAACAACACGAGCAAGAGAAGATTGTAGTGTGCGAAGGTTTAAGAGAAATCGTAGTGCTCTCGAACTAATAGCTTTGTAGTATGCAAAGATGTCAAAGACACTACGATCTAAATCATAGAACACCACGATCCAAATCGTAGAGTATCATCTGTCTCATGTCAGAAAACGTCGAGCCTCATGATCTGTGTTTTCAGTAAGTGAGGAATGGATCCCAGTTGCTGCAGTACACATCAGTCCCAGAATATATGAAATATCCTTAGTATGCAACAAAGAAGCGTATTGAAGAAACTAAGGATAGTACCATGGTTAAGAAGGACAAAACACCTTTTCAGGTGGTAGGTGAGAAAGCAGCCTGCAGAGTCAGTGGGACCAGAATGCAGAATTCAGAAGATGTGTAGAAATGTCTCCATCACAGTACAAAAAGTTCAGATGCATTTAATGCCACAACGGATGGATCCAATGGATAGTTTTCAACATCACGTATATACAGATTAGACAGATGAGAGAGAAAAGAAGAAAGCATTAAACAAACAACTTGAACATCTCTCTCAAGCTCAAGTCTACGATCTGAGATATTGCAAAGCTTTCTCAGCTACTCAGTTCTTTAGAACAAGTGCTTACACAGCGACTGAGTAGCAACCATCAAGAACTTAACAACTATCAATCAACTGAAGAAGAGTACCAAGTCTGCTGGACTTGAAGTGTTCGTAGTGAACTGTAAGAAAGCCAATTCTGGTGGACTTGAAGAGTTCAAGAGTGAACTAGAGAAGTTCCTAGACTGGTGTTCTAGAAGGAATCTGTGTGATTCAGAAGATTGTAAAAGACATCCTTAGTGGATATCCTACTCGTTGAGTAGAAGAGTGGACTAGGAACTTTGAGTGCTCTAAAGCACTTAAAAACAACTGTGTCGTTTACATTCATGCTATATCTGCTATTTCTGTTATAATTGCCTTACTCGCTCATAACTCCATTGCTTGGTAAAGAAGATTAAAATAAATACTAATTCTGCTAAGTTTTAATCATTATATAAGAACAAGTTTAAAAAGGAAAGAATTTCAAATATCTATTCAACCCCCCCCCCCCTTCTAGATAACTTGTGCCTACTAGGAACTAACAATTGGTATCAGATCAAGTTCTATTTTACAGCTTACACACTTTAGTAGATCTAAATGGCACTCGTACCAAGCGAATCCAGGACCGGGGGAGGCAGCAAGCCACCAATGTGCAACAAGGATAAATTTGCTAACTGGAAAGTCAGGATGCAAGCTTACATGGACTCAATAGATGAAGATCTATTTGAGACTGTTCTTAATGGGCCCTATATACCAACGAAGCTTGCACCAACCATTGATGATCCAAACAGAGTACAAATCAAAGTTAAAGAAGAATGGACAGACACAAAGAAGAGAGCTGTCCAACTTGATAAAAAAGCGAAGAACATCCTATTCCAGTCATTAGAAGACAATCTGTTTGAAAATGTTGTAAACAGAAAAAAAGCTAAGGAAGTTTGGGAAGCATTGCTGATTATGCACGAAGGAACCGAAGAAGTCAGAGAGAACAAGTAGTCTCTCCTTACACAGCAGTATGAAATGTTCGCTCATGTGCAGGGAGAAAACGTGACCGCAACCTATGAATGATTCAACGTTCTGCTCAACTCTCTACGAGCGTATGGGAAGATCTATCCTAACAAGGATCTAACCATAAAGTTCATGAGAGCCCTACCGAGCAGGTGGGATGCAAAGACCACAACAATAAGAGAGTCAAAGAATCTTAATGAGATGATAGTTCAACAACTGTATCAAAATCTCCTGACCTACGAACTGGAGTTAACCCAACGCGCCGAAACCTTATCAGAAGGAAGAAGAAAGGATAAGGGTGTTGCTCTTAAGGCAAATGAAGGTGCATCAAAAGTCATCACTGAGATTGACTCTGATGATGATAAAGACGATGACGATGACTTTGCTATGCTGGTAAAGAGACTAAGAAGGTTCATGCGACAAGGCAGAACTGGAAAGCCAAAGAAAGTCAGCAACTACGTCAGCCAGGAACAAATGAATGATTTATGCTACAACTGCAAGAAACCTAGTCATTTCATTACCAACTGCAACAAGCCTATCAAAGAAGAACTAAAGAAGAAATCTCATACAAAGAAAGAATACAAAGGAACCAAGAGGCCTCAGAAAAAAGACAAAGGCCTGGTTGCCGGAGGATCGTGGAGTGATTCAGATAATGACTCAAATGTAGACTCTAGAGATGAGGAAGAACCACATATGGCCAATCTGTGCTTAATGGCCAAACATGCAAAGGACAAATAAAGCCTAAACAAACATGATGTAAGTCTCGATGAGGTATTTAATTTTAATTCTCTTGATGTAGATATAAGTGACTTAAGAACTGCCTTGCATGGCATAACCACTGATCTACATCAATACATGAAGTGGTTCAGAGTCTTGTCTAAAGATCATTCACTTATTCAAGAGGAAAAGAAGAGAGTTCAAAAAGAGCGTGAAACAACCCTTCTATGTACCAATCTTTTGTCCAAGCTTGAGGCTGAGAATGAAACTTTAAAACAGACAAACACACTCAATGCACAAAGAGAGTCTAAGCTAACCTCTAAAATTGAGGATCTAGAGAAGACCATCTCTGTATGGAACAAATCCTCATCATCCATGGATTGCCTGCTCTCTAGTCAGAGAAGCACATATGACAGAATAGGTCTAGGCTTTGAGGAATTCATCTCAGAGCCTTGTGTGGAAAAGACAATGGAAACTAGCACTAGTAGTGCCTCAAGCTTTGGTAGAGGCATTGTCTTTGTAAAATCCTCACAGTTGGAATAGCCAGTTCAACCTTGTTCTACTGTTTCTAGTTATACTCAGAGAAGTAAAGGATATCACGCTGGTCTGGGTTTCATCAAGGAAAAGAGTAACCCAACCTCTACTTACCAACCTCAAAGAATCGTAGAGTCAAGCAAAACCAACTGTACGAATCAACTGGGAAGGAACAGTAGAGGTAATGCACACTCATCACTATTTATGAAACCTAAGGACACGTGGAAGAAAGAGAATCAGTTTAACAGAAGGTTAACTAAGGAACCACATAAGTCCAAGTGGAAGATGAATCACCATACACACAGGCATGCATCATAATAGATATTTCATATGCAATAATTATGGTCATAGGGCTACAAAGTGTTATTATAACTCCATGCATGTGAGACCCAAGATTAGACAAATTTGGGTCCCCAAAGGCACTAACAATGAAGGACCCATGCAAATATGGGTACCAAAATGAAGGTTCAAATGTTTTGACAGGAAAAGAGCTCCACGACCTCAACATGGTATCTGGACAGTGGATGCTCAAGGCATATGACAGGGAACAAAGCTCTACTATCTAACTATGTAGAAAAGGAGGGTCCCTCAGTCATCTTTGGAGATAACGGCTTGGGCAAGACAAGAGGATTTGGCTCTGCTGACAATGGTACAGTATCTTTCAGAAAAGTAGCTTATGTGGGGAAGGACTCCAACACAACCTTCCAAGTATCAGCCAACTCTGCGACAAGGGTCACCAAGTAACATTTCTCAACAACTAATGTCTACTCAGAGATTTGAAGACATCTGCAATAAAGCTGACCGGAACAAGAGAAGGAAATGTCTAAACAGTAGATCTTGGTCAACTAAGCTCTGATGAGACTATGTTTTCTGGCAAAAGCGTCCGAGGAAATGAGCTGGCTATGACATAGAAGGCTGTCTCACTTAAACTTTAAAAGCATGTCCAAACTGGCATCAAAAGACCTTGTAGTTGGTCTACCCAAGCTCAACTTTGTGAAGGAAAGGCCATGCAATGCCTGCCAGCTTGGAAAGCAAATCAGAAGGTCATTCAAGAGCAAGACTGCCAACTCCATTGACAAACCTCTGCATATGCTCCACATAGATCTCTTTGGTCCAATCCCAACAACCAATCTTGGAGGAAAAAGATACTCTCTAGTCATAGTCGATGACTACACCAGATTTACATGGGTATTTTTCTTAACCTCAAAGGATGAGACAAGCTCCGAATTAATCAAGATGTTCAGACTGGTGATGAACGAGAAATGAGAGAAAATCAAGGCCAAAAGGAGTGATCATGGAAGAGAATTTGATTTCTCAGAAATAGACAAGTTCTGCTCAGACAATGGTATCAGTCATAACTTCTCAGCTCCACGAACTCCTCAACAAAATGGAGTTGCTGAAAGAAAGAATAGAACCCTGATAGAGGCTGGGAGGACTCTACTAGCAGCAGCTCACCTGCCTGAATATTTCTTGGCAGAAGTTGTCAACAATGCATGCTACACACAGAACAGATCATTAATTCACTCTACGATCAAGAAGACACCCTACGAACTGTGGAAAGGAAGGAAGCCAAGTGTCAGCTATTTCCATGTCTTTGGCTGTGCATGCTATATTATCAACAATGGAAAGCAGTATCTGACAAAATTCCAGCCCAAGTCAGACGAAGGGATTTTTCTTGGATATGCCACAGATAGCAAAGCTTACAGGGTGTTCAACAAGAAGAAACTGAATGTCGAAGTCTCAATACACATCATCTTTGATGAAACTGACTTAGACCAAGCAGTGCCTCAAGACACTACGACCGATAGTGCAGATACTACAAATGAAATGAAATCGTAGAGCATGATAATGAAATCGTAGAGAGGTCCATTCAAGATAGCGAGCCTCCACTCCAAAAAGAAGAGATAAACCTTGAAGACCTAAGACATGAAGGCATAAGGACATATGTCCCAACCGGGAATAGATGGGCAAGAGATCACACTCAGGATCTAATCATTGGAGATCCAAGTGCAAGAGTCAAAACAAGAGCTGCTACTCAGAATGAATGCTTTTATCTAAGCTTCCTGTCACAGATAGAGCCAAAGAAAATAGAGGATGTTATGAAATACTCCAGCTGGATAAAAGCAATGCAGGAAGAACTCAACCAATTTGAACGAAGCAAAGTTTGGAGATTGGTACCCAGACCAAAGAGTCATCCTGTCATAAGAACCAAGTGGGTCTTCAGGAATAAAATGGATGAAGATGGGGTCATTACCATAAGGCAAGATTAGTGGCAAATGGCTACTGCCAAGAAGAAGGTATTGACTATGATGAGACATTTTCACCTGTTGCCAGACTAGAAGCCATCAAAATCTTTCTTGCCTTTGCTGCCCACATGAAGTTCAAAGTCTTCCAGATGGATGTCAAGAGTGCATTTCTAAATGGAGAACTCCAAGAAGAAGTCTATGTAGAGCAACCTCCAGGTTTCATCAATCCATCTCTTTCCAATTATGTCTATAGATTAGGTAAATCCTTATATGGTCTTAAACAAGCACCTAGAGCATGGTATGAAACACTGACTAACTTCTTAATAGAAAATGGGTTCACTAGAGGTAGAGTAGATACCACACTGTTTCTTAGAAAGCATAAAGACAAAGTCTTACTAGTTCAAATATATGTTGATGATATCATTTTTGGCTCTACTGACGAAAATTTATGTAAGAGATTCCCTAAGCTAATGCAAAGCAAGTTTGAAATGAGCATGATGGGTGAGCTAAATTTCTTCCTTGGACTGCAAGTGAAACAGACTGATGAAGGAATATTCATCAACCAAGCCAAATACATCAAAGACTTACTAAAGAAGTATGACATGGAATCAGCCTCTCCTATGAAAACACCAATTGCTCCTGCAACCAAGCTTGACAAGGATGAGAATGGTAAATGTATTGATATAACTCAATACAGAGGTATGATAGGTTCTCTTTTATACCTAACTGCCAGTAGACCAGATATAATATTTTCGACATGCATATGTGCTAGATTTTAGGCTAACCCTAAAGAGTCACATTTGTCTGCTGTAAAGAGGATGTGACAACCCGATATTTTCTATATAAATAAATCATAAATTTTGCGTATAAATTTTTTATTTTATATTAAGGATGAGGATTTGTACAAGATTATGTGTATATGTATTTATGTGGTAAATAAAAATATATTTATTACATGAATATTTACAAGTAAATTTATTTTAGAATTATTGATTATTATAAAGTATATTTTTATAATAATTAATTTTAAGATAGAAATGTTTTTATTAATTATTTTACATGAATATATAATCATATATTATTTAATTAATAAATGAAGTGATTTTTAGAATAAATATAATAATTATTTTATTATATGAATTTTTGTACAGATTATTAAGTTAAATTTTTTACCTTAATTATTAAGGTTAAATATGAAAGAATGATCAGATATGGAATCCAAATCCTAATTTTGGATTATTGTCAAGGTATGAGAATAATAATATAATATTAATTATATTTTGATTTTTCAGTGCTATGAATACGTACGGTATGTCCGTATTGATAATGGTTGGTCAATTACGGTGTATTTTGACCAAACCCTAGTAATCATGTTAAACCCTAATTTGAGATCCAAATTAGAGTATAAGATTATTTTATAAGTGTATAATATTAATTATGTCGTGCATTAATGTATTAATTAAGTAAACCCTAATTAAAATTCTAAAAACCCTAATATTTAGAAAATACAAATTTTTGAGAATGAGAAACCCTAATTTGAAACTCAATTATGAGTGCGGGGTTATTATATAACTGTGTTATATGATTTTGGGATTTATTAGGTAAACCCTAATTGATAAATAGAAATATAAATTTCTAGAAATCATAATTTGATATTTATAAAACCCTAATTTGAAATTAGAGTTTGAGAATGTTGGTGATTGTATTAATATGATTAATTAACAAGTATTATGATTATAATTGTTAATTTTAGAAACCCTAAATTGTTAAACCCTAATTACTAAAGTAGAACCCTAATTTAGTAATTAGAAACCCTAATTGTAAATTAGTAACCCTAATTACCAAAAGAATAAACTCTAATTGCTAAATTA
This sequence comes from Panax japonicus, assembly GCA_020205505.1. Classification (NCBI taxonomy): domain Eukaryota; kingdom Viridiplantae; phylum Streptophyta; class Magnoliopsida; order Apiales; family Araliaceae; genus Panax; species Panax japonicus. The sequence goes on along the minus strand of CM035101.1, from coordinate 18,714,831 downwards.
GCAAAGTTAATTATAATTAGATATATTCAACCCTAATGTTCATGTATATTGTAATTAGAAAAATAATTATAATTATGAAACCCTAATTTAAAAATCTTAGAAACTAAAATTTATTTTATTTTACTTTTGTGCAAACCTTAATTGCTAAATCCTAGACTATTGTTAAATTGGCTTAAACCCTAAACAAACCCTAAACCCTAAGAGTTTATAAATGACAAGAATGCCATTAATTTGTCAAGTTTCATTTTTGGCCATTAAATTGATTTATTAAATGTCTTTTATGCCCATTTTAGCATTAAAGAGGCTAGCTTATAGGTTTTGACATTAGGGGAGGTGGTTCACCAAACCAACAACTCCACATGCTCTTTATTTGACAGCAACAAGCAACAACTCAGCTCATTCATGCACCATGATGGCCTATATATAGATTGAGAGAGAGAGAGAAAATAATTCATTAGTTAGCTTATTTTGTCCAACACTCAAACCAAATGCTCTCAAGCACCACAGCTCCGAAAAATTAAGCTAGATCAGTCCCATATACCAGTCCCACGAAATCCCATACCAGATTAGAAGTCAAAAAAATCAGAATTGATCATTAAAGGTATAAAAACCCTAGCTATAATCTGTCCAATTTTTTGGTGTTAGATGTTATGATTAAGTGTTACAATATGTTGTTTATGTTGTCTAATGATGATCTGGGTTGCTAGATGTTAGATCCATAACATCTAGAGACTCGGATTAGAAGATTTGTCAAATCTGGAAAATTTGTATTTTGAGCTCTAACAATGAATGTCAGACCATGTAGATCTCATTCTGTTTCTGTTTTTGGCTGTTTAAATGTTTAACTTCATAATATGTTGTGAGATCTTTTCTCTGGAACAAAAATCAGAGTCAGATCGGTTGTTGGTTGCAAGATATGGGTGGTCAAATACCGTTGACCAACCATGACTGGTCATGTTCTTGGTAACCCAGAACGAGCCCAGAAAGGTCTGACAGGATTTTTATGATCACGGATCTGACAGTGGTTTGATGCTTAGTTGTGGTTATTGCCACTAAGTTGTAGTATGTTTGTTAGTCTACTTTCTTGTTCCTTAATATCACTTATGTAGTAAACGGGTTGGATTATGTGGCCGGTCAAACTAGCTAAGTCATGCATGTTTTCTGTTTTCTGGGTAACCCAGAAAACATATGAACATGCCGACTGACATGGTTTGATCGGATTGTAAAGATTGATTATGTTGCTGTTTTATGTGTTTTAAATGATAGATCTCTTTAGTTACATGTTTTCTACAATCTAGAACTCTTAGATAACAAAAATGTTACACGATTTGCATGTAGTGGAAGCTCAAAGTTGGCATGCTGCATTGTTCTTCATTTCTGGGCAAACCCAGAAATGAAGAATAGCTCTGACAGCGAATTTAGAGGCTTAGATCTCTCTTTTGTTATGCGTTTTGATCATGTTTGTTGTTGGATCGTGTAGTCTTGTATTTGTACTACATTATCTGACGAACAAAAGACCCAGAAACACAACACACACGGAATTATTGATGGTCAAACTAGCCTACTCGGTGACTGCCTATGAATGTTCAAGAACATGAAGAACACCTATAGCGACGGTTCTGTCGCTATAGGTGGTCTTTAACGACAGATAAATTATATTTTCCGGAAATTAATAAAAAAATGAAAAAAAAATAGTTTTTAATTATTAAAAATACAAAATAAATTATTAAAAAATATTTTAAATTCTGAAAATTAGTTTTTAATTATTTTAAATATATTTCATAAATATTTAATATTTTTGGAATATTAAAAGTATTTAATTTATTTAATTATAATATTAAATAAATTATTTAAAAATGATTTTAATATTTGAAAAATCATTTAAAATTATATTATGATATAAGAAAATATTTTAAGTTATTTTTAATAACTTTTAATATTATTTGATAATTTTCATTAATAAATTAATATTAATGATAATTAAGTTATTTATTAAATGAAATAAATAAATGGATTAAAAATGATTTTATTATATTAAAAATCATTTTAAATAATAATAAGGTATTTAAAAATATTTTAAGTTATAAAATATAACTTTTAATATTTAAAGGTAAAATTCATTAATTAATAATTATTAATGATATTAAAGTTATTTAATATTTATATTAAATAAATTAGTTTAAAAATGATTACAAAAATCATTTTAAATGAAAATAAAGTGTTTAAAGATATTTTAAGTTATAAAATATAACTTTTAATATTTAAAGGATAATTTCATTAATACTTTAATATTAATGATATATTAATGATATTAAATTTATTTAATAATTATATTAAATAAATAGTTTAAAAATGGTTTTATTTATTTAAAAATCATTTAAAAAGGATGTTAATGATTTAAAAATATTTTAAGTTATAATTATGACTTTTGATATTTGGATAAATAGTTCATTAATATTTAAATATTAATGGTAATTATTTAATAATGATTTAAGATGTTTAAGAATCAATTATAGGTAATATAAATGTTTTAAAAATATTTTGAGTTATTATGCATAACTTTAATATTTTGGCAATGGTTTCATTAATAGTTTAATATTAATTAAATATTAATAATAATAGAATTGTTTGATATTTAAATCATTTAATAATGATTCTGATATTTCAAAAATATGATAAATGATAATAATTATTTAATAATTATTATAAGACCATAAAAAATAGTGCGACTGATGTTTAAGTTATCCAAATGGATATTGAACTACGGTTTAAAGTCTTAGACTCGATATTTACCCAAAAAAGCTGTCGGTAGACCGACATGTTTCAAAAATTGATCTGGACTTAGATAATTTATTGGTTATGTGTTTATTTGCGATTCAATGGTTATTAAGGTTGTGTGACAATGTGATTAGGAATGTGTTGATGTTTGTTTGTGATGCCATGATTGTAGAACATGTGTGATAAGATGATTAGGTTACGTGCTGACTGCAATAGGCAGTGTTATGTGTATGATATGTTGTACTAATCAGTAAAATGATCTGATTAATGATAAGTTGTGATACAAAAGGGTAGAACTAAGTTGAGAATTGTAAGCAGCGCATCAGGCAAGTATCCTAACTTTGCATTTTCTTTATGTAATGGACAGAAGTAAGAAGTTCAGAATAATTATTATTATTAATATATAGATTGTTAAACCTATATTATATAAACCCATTGATTATCAACATGTTAGTATATGATAATTCAGTTATATATTCTGTTCGTTAATTTCTAGAAATGATTATACAAGTGTCCCCACTTGGATAATCATTGTATTTAATCACATGTTGATACACCTTTGATATATATATATATATATATATATATATGTGTGTGTGTGTTGAATTATATAAGACCTTTGTTACGAAAACCCGACAGGTATGAACATCCCGATAATGGGAAAATTTTTATGCGCCCAAGGCGGATAGAGTGAACGATAACTTCGTTCTTATACATGTAGTATTGATCGATACAGGGTACAATGGGGCTGATCACCCTCAGTGCCCGTAAGTCATGACGGTTTACAGATGAATTTCTGTTCAAACCTTTTCGAAAATGAAAACAATGTTCATAGTATGTCACAGAAATCCATGTATAGTCAATATGTAGTTTCAAAATTTTGAAAGAGGGTTGTTATGATATTATTATTGGTATAGATGACTTCACAACTATTGATTGGTTGTAGAAGGGTATTATAAAGAAAACATTTAAATTTCTTTCAGCTTATATATATATATATAAATACTTTCTGAGCACTCAAATGCTCATTCTTGCTTAATTTCAATGTTTTTCAGCTAAGTGTGAAGAACCAGAAGGCTCATGCCGAAACAAGGGAAAGGGAAAGCTAACCAAATAAGATTTGTGGTACTGTTTGTAATAGTTTTAGATTATGAAGACTATGATATTTAAATATCTAATATTATGTAATGAATGACTAAAGGTTACGTACTTGGGAGAAAGACTCTGATGTATATGTAAATTTAAGTTTAAGTTTTATATTATTGTTATTATTATTAGTATTATTCCGCTCATAGAAATGGTATCGTGATGTACCGAGTTCGAGTTTCAAGTATCCGGGTTCGGGGGCCTCACTTAGGATCTTTAGGTATCTCAAGGGTACACCCCTACTTGGGGCTGTGGTATTCCAAGGAATCCTCATTTGAACTAATAGGATACACAAATGCTGATTTTGCAGGATGTAAAATAGATAGAAAAAGTACTAGTGGCACCTGTTATCTTCTTGGGAATAGACTTGTGTCCTGGTTTAGCAAAAAACAAAACTCAGTGTCTACTTCAACTGTAGAAGCTGAATATATTGCTGTTGACAGCTGCTGTGCTCAGATCCTATGGATGAGAAATCAGCTAGCTGACTATGGATTCGATTTCAAATCTATTCCCATACACTGTGATAACACAAGTGCCATAGCAATAACTCATAATCCTGTCATGCATTCTAGGACCAAGCATATAGAAATACGGTATCACTTCATTAGGGATCATGTGCAAAATGGAACTATATCTTTATAATATATCCCTACTGAAAATCAACTTGCTGATGTTTTTACAAAACCACTTGATGAATCCAGATTTAATAAGTTAATAAGTGAGCTAGGAATGCTAAACCTTCAACCATGAAATGTATGCTTTAGATTGTGCTAACCATGACAGATATAAAGGCTGAACTCAAAATCGTAGACATGATCAAGGAAAGTCCTCGATCGTAGAGCTGAAAGGATAACTACCTCAACGATCATAGAAAAGGCTCAACTATCAAAGTGCATCATGTGATAACAAAGGTTCATAACAAAGCAATCTCTTTAAGAGGTGCCTCAGGGACAAACCTAACCCTTGGATCACACCAAGAGGTTGGCCCTTCCTGAGCTACCTTAAAAAGAATGCTTTATCAAAAACTCTTCATAAGGATTTAGACAGACTCATCAAAGGACAGACTCGACGATCGTAGGACAAACTCAACTAATGCTGATCAGACTCAACAACTACCAGATAGACTCGACGATCATAGGACAGACTCGACGATCGTAGGACAGACTCAACGAATGCTGATCAGACTCAACGACTGCCAGGTAGAATCAATGAACATAAGACTAACTCAATGATCATAGTCTTCCTAAGGACACCTCAGCTCTGAAAAGGCCAACGGAAAATCAGTACATTCCTGCACAGTCAAAATCGTAGAGCCAAGCAAAAGGCGACACCTGTCCCACTAAGTCAAAAAGAGAGAGGGAAGTTACAAGTACAAATTGAAACCGTGTTTTTGAAATCTGAAGTTCAAAAGATTATCTCTACCATTCTCTCTCAAAGCAAAACCCTAAATCAGTAGAAAGCTCAGTCGTATCTCACTTCTCAACTACAGTATCAATGGTTGCTTCAAATGTAATTTCAGGCTACAGACTCTTCTTCGACTAGTTAAAGGATGCTCCACCAAAATTTCACAAAACCTTAGCACTACTGAAGAAGGCAGGTCTCAAAGAGGCGCTGAGCACTGACACCCTCATCTATCCCAAGCTAGTGAAGGAGTTCTACAAGAATAGTGTGTTCGAACACAATACTATCACTACTCGAGTAAGGGGAGTAGAAATGAGGCTAAGGGAAGGGGACTTCAATCTGGCCCCAGGTTTCAAGAATAGAGGGCACCCATTTCTAGACAGTATAAGCTTCCAAGAAGGATTGAAGAAAATGCACAACAAGAAGAATCCCTATGTGAAAGGCTACAAAAAGAAGGAGTTCCCTCAAAGGTATGAATTTTTGGCTGACATTATTGGGAAATGCATCTGCTGCAAGAGCTTAGGTCACGACTCGGTAAATGAGACTCAACTTAAGCTCATGACGGCCATGATTTATGGTACACAACTCAACTATGGGGCTGTATTGCTCGAGTGGATCGACAAGTGGATCGTCAACTCGAAGAAATCAAAAAGCACTCTGAAGATGCTGTATGGGAGATTCATAAGCATCATTTTGCAATCTACACTAGGTGATAAAATTGGGGATGATGAAGGAGAAGCCATCAATCCAAATCGAAGAATGACCTATCAGTTGTTTGAGAACTGGAAGAGAAATCCTGCTGAGTATGTTCGAATGATGACAGAGTCCAATGGGAGAACTGGGGAAATAAAGGTTGCAAGCATTCCAGGAAACATGTCTGTTGTCAGGGAAGTTGAAGAAGAAGAAAAAGCAGACAAGGGAGAACCCTCTGCTCTTACCAGCAAAAGCAAGGGTAAGAGAAAGCTAAGGGCAAGACAAATCGAAGAGCCTCAAGGATCTATAACTGACATTCCTGTAGAGTCCTCTGATATAGAGACTCTAAGGAGGCTATGAAAGAAGCAACAACAAGAAGAAGCTGAAGAGGATCGAGCCACCATATCACAGACCCTAAAGAAGAATAAAACTAGTCATAAGTTCAAAAGACCAACAGTTTCTTCAATCGTATAGACTCTGCAGTTCTCTGAAATCAGGCGAAGTGTGGCAGAAATGGAAGAAGCTGCTTCAAGAATAGTGGTTGTTCAATATGACAAAGCTAAGACTCAAGGGAGTCAAGAAATTATGGCTAAACCCAATAAAACAAAAAGAAAGCTGGTGAAGAAGTACATTCTTGAGAATGAAAAGGTGCTGAAAAAGGAAGCCAAGAGTGTGGCTGCAAAAGAGGAACAACCCCAAGCAAATAAAGAGGACAGTGCTGAAATCCTCATGATTAAGTACACATCGGCTGAGGGGGAGAAGTCTACAGCTCAAGAAGATGATCCAGCTGAGGGGGAGTTTCTGAATCTACAAGAGGATGACCATGCTGAGGGGGAGCCTCATGATATCCCAATGGCAGTAGAAGAGGTTACTGCCCAAGATAAAGTTGAATCAATCCCAAACTTTCCAGAGACCACTGAGATAATGGAATCTTCAGAAGAGACAAAAGAAGATGAAGAAAATGATAATGATGAGCTTGAAATCACTGGTGTAGGGAAAGATGGATTTAGGAGCTACATGTACACTCAACTATTTTCCTACCTACCCATGATGGCATACCATAAAGCTCAAATCTTGAACTCATGGGATCACATGTTCTGGAGCTTTAAGGAATATCCAGTAATCTTAGTTCTGGCTAATAGATTTCCAGGAAAAGTCATCTTTGCCAAGAAGCTGCTTACCAACCATTCCTCTTCAAAAGACAAATCTGAGGTATTGTCTATTCCTATCAAATTCAGAGCTAATCACTTACCATCATCTTTATTTAGCTATTTTTATGAATTCCCTCGATGGTTGGAAGTGACTCTCAATCCAATAAATTAGTTTCCAGTTTCAGAATCTCAAAATTCTATAACTGAAGAACCAAAAGAAGTCAACCTTACCCTGCATCCTCAAATCACCAACTCTACGATTCAAGACTCAAGCCACATCGTAGAGTCCAACATTGAAATCGTAGAGTCTCCCATCTCAAACATCCAAACCCAAGCCCCTCCAGCTGATATACCATCCTCCTCATCAAATGACTACTTCAGTCTTGATCTCGTTCTTTACAATCTGCAAGATCAATCACAACCGAGAACCCCTCCAATGAACAATCCTCAAGCAAATGATACTCTCCCAAGCCTGCTTTCCAAGGATGACTTGAAAGACCGCTCTGAGAAAATGGTCAAGTCTATAGAAGTAAGCTTGGAAACTCACTCTGATCTCATCAATATCCGGCTGAATCAAATGATCACAGCTGCAAATAATTTAAATGGCACTATGAATACTGAGCTTACAAAGAGGATAAGAGAAATTATCAAAGAGATTCTGAAGAGTATGTCGGATAGAGATGAGATCCACCTCCAAAGAGCTGCTAAGCAAAGAGAGGTTATTCTCGAAATGCAGAAACTCCAAGACCTTCAACATAAAATTATGCTGGAAAACATCCTTAATCTGAAGGCCTCTGTATACGACTTCCAGAAATCTTATGCAAATCAGGAGAAACATAACGATATGATTCTAATAGTTCTCCAAAATAAAGAAGCTAAATCTGAAAAATAGATCAAGGAAAATAGAGAGGACATTGCTCAAACCCAAAGCCAACTGAACGAGCTTGTCCAAGGAGTTAATTGACTGTCTGCAGATATTCGAACCCTTGATGCTGACATAAAGGGGGAGAAGAATAAAGGGAAAGGAGATTAAGCAGGTTAAGGAGGTCGGGGAGGTCATGGAACTCAAGAAAGGGGAAGACGACAATTTCATGCTCAAGCATCACGAAGTCCCCCTGCAAGACAATTCCACAGTCAAACTCAACGATCTGATCAACAGGGAATTGTAATGGCTTTACCATTAAGCCGTCAGGAGTCAACTCCTAGCTCACAAGATGTGTCTACTATATGTATAAGAATGCCTACTGGAGATCCTGCATTCATGCACAGGTATAAGGAGAATCCAGTTCTAAGTTTAAGCGAGCTAGAAGAGTTAGCCAGGAACGAGGAAGCTCAAAGAAAAAGAAGGGCTGAGGAGTACGCCAACCCACCTCCACCAAAGAGGTCAAAGAAATAGAGATAAGTTAAAACTTAAATTTCCTATTGATGTAATGCTGAATTGTAATATCTTCTGATCATCAATAAATTCAAGCTTATTTTCTAGAAATTTTAGCCGCTCACTAAAATACTAAGTCATGTTTAAATTTCCTCCAAATGCATCTAGTCACTAATAATCATGACAACAAATCTCCTTGATTATGTCAACATCAAATAGGGGGAGATTGTTAGGAGAATGCATATTATGATTTGATGTTTTAAATTTATATGTTCATGATTATTTGTACGGTCCTTACATGAATATATGTACAAGGACTTAGTGATAGATCAAAATTGTTAGGTTGATCTAATCTTTCAACGTGTACCATTCTGATAAAGAATGTATAGATAGAAAGATCAAAACTGTTAGGTTGATCTAAAGATGTAATAGATTAGTCTTGAAGAAATCGTAGTGCATCAATCTGATCAACATTGCAGGAGTCAAGGCAGAAAACGTAGAGCCTGAAGATCGTAGTGTGTCTGCCTTGAAAGGGACTCTTCAGAAATTGTAGAGTGGTCCCAACATTTTCCAAGCCAACTCAACAATCGCAGTATGCTGAAGGAAACGTGAAGTTTACAATTCAACAATCGTAGTGTGCTCTCGGGAACATAGAGTCAACAACACGAGCAAGAGAAGATCGTAGTGTGCAAAGGTTTAAGAGAAATTGTAGTGATCTCGAACTAATAGCTTTGTAGTATGCAAAGATGTCAAAGACACTAATATCTAAATCATAGAACACCACGATCCAAATCGTAGAGTATCATCTATCTCATGTCAGAAAACGTCGAGCCTCATGATCTGTGTTTTCAACAAGTGAGGAATGGATCCCAGATGCTGCAGTACACATCAGTCCCAGAATATATGAAATATCCTTAGTATGCAACAAAGAAGCTTATTGATGAAGCTAAGGATAGTACCATGGTTAAGAGGGACAAAACACCTTTTCAGATGGTAGGTGAGAAAGTAGCCTGCAGAGTCAGTGGGGCCAGAATGCAGAATTCAGAAGATGTGCAGAAATGTCTCCATCACAGAACAGAAAGTTCAGATGCATTTAATGCCACAATGAATGGATCCAACGGATAGTTTTCAACATCACGTATATACAAATCAGACAGATGAGAGAGAAAAGAAGCAAGCATTAAACAAACAACGTGAACATCTCTCTCAAGCTCAACTCTACGATCTAAGATATTATAAAACTTGCTCAACTACTCAGTTCCTTAGAACAAGTGCTTACACAGCTACTGAGTAGCAACCATCAAGAACTCAACAACTATCAATCAACTAAAGAAGAGTACTAAGTCTGCTGGACTTGAAGAGTTCGTAGTGAACTGTAAGAAGGCCAAGTGTGCTGGACTTGAAGAGTTCAAGAGTGAACTAGAGAAGTTCCTAGACTGCTGGTCTAGAAGGAATCTGTGTGATTCAGAAGATTGCTAAAGACATCCTTAGTGGATATCCTACTCGTTGAGTAGAAGAGTGGACTAGGAGCTTTGAGTGCTCTGAACCACTTAAAAACAACTGTGTCGTTTACATTCATGTTATATCTGCTATAACGGCCTTACTCGCTCATAACTCCATTTCTTGGTAAAGAAGATTAAAACAAATACTAATTCTGCTAAGTTTTAATCACTATATAAGAACAAGTTTAAAAAGGAAAGAATTTCAAATATCTATTCAACCCCCCCTTCTAGATAACTTGTGCCTACTAGGAGCTAACAAAATCGTTGTTGCTCTTGAAGATCAAGAGAAGACTACTTTCATGTGTCCATATGGCACATTCGTATTCAGGAGAATGTCGTTCGGTCTTCATGGATGACTTTTCAGTATATGGGGATGATTTTGATGTTTGCCTAGAGAATTTGATAATGGTGTTACAAAGATGCAAAGACACGAATCTTGTACTTAACTGGGAAAAATGCCACTTCATGGTTGAGGAAGACATAATTTTGGGTCACAAGGTCTCAGTTCAAGGATTAAAGGTTGATAAGGTGAAGCTGGAAACAATTGAAAAACTTCCTCCACCATGCTCAGTAAAGGGAATTCGAAGTTTATTGGGACATGCCGGTTTTATAGAAGATTTATAAAGGACTTCTCAAAAATTGTAAAACCGTTGTGCAGTCTTTTAGAGAAGGATTCGGATTTCAAGTTTGACGATGAGTGTAAATGGGCATTCAAGTTGTTGAAGAAGAAATTATCCACAGCTCCCATAATCGTCGTGCCGAATTGGTCAATGCCCTTCGAGTTAATGTGTGATGCAAACGACTATGTTGTTGGGGCCGTCTTGGGTCAACGCCGAGAGAAGGTATTTCATGCCATATATTATGCAAGTAAGACACTCATGGAGACTCAAATGAATTACACAACAATGGAAAATGAGTTGCTTGCAGTGGTATAAGCTTTCGATAAATTTCTGGCATACTTGATCGACACAAAGGTGGTAGTTTATATGGATCACTTGGCTATTAGGTACTTAATTTCAAAAAAAGATGCTAAGCCACACCTTATTCGATGGATTCTTCTCTTACAAGAGTTTGATTTAGAAATAAAGGATAGAAAGGGGACGGAGAATCAAGTTGCCGACCATTTATCAAGGCTAAAAATTTAGGATACAAAGGAAGGGGACAAATGTGTAATTAACGAATCATTTTTGGATGAGCAGCTATTTGGGATCAATACGGAATTTCCATGGTACACGGATTTCGCCAACTATCTAGTGAGCACCATCCTACCCCCTGATCTTACTCGGCAGCAGAAGAAGAAATTCCTGCATGACGTCAAATGGTATATGTGGGATGAGCCTTACCTATTCAAGCAGTGCACCGACCAAATTATTAGAAGGTGTGTACCCCACAGTGAAGTAAAAAACATATTGCATGAGTGTCATTCGTCTGCGTATGGGGGACATTATGGGAGTGAGGGTACAACGACAAAAGTGATTCAAGCCAGGTTTTATTGGCCTACATTGTTCAAAGACGCCCACCAATTTGTTAAAATATGTGATAAATGTCAAAGGGTAGGCAACATATCGAAAAGGAATGAGATGCCCCTACAAACAATTCTAGAAGTTGAAAATTTTGATGTATGGGACATTAATTTCATGGGGCCTTCCCTTCCTCATTTACTAATCAGTACATTTTGCTTGCGGTGGACTATGTGTCAAAATGGGTTGAAGTAGTAGCACTTCCGACTAACGATGCCAAAGTGGTTCTCAAATTCTTGCAGAAAAATATTTTTACAAGGTTTGGCATGCCAAGAGCCATTATAAGTTATGAAGGTAATCACTTTTACAACAAATCGTTTACAGCTCTCTTGGCAAAGTACGGGGTCAACCACAAGGTCGCTACTGCATATCATCCCCAAACAAGTGGGCAAGCTGAGGTTTAGAACAAGGAGGTGAAGAGAATTCTAGAAAAAGTAGCGAATCTGACTTGAAAGGATTGGTCTCTCAGGTTGGATGATGCATTATGGGCGTACCAGACTGCGTACAAAACACCGATTGGTATGTCACCATACAAATTACTATACGGGAAAGCGTGTCACCTACCTATAGAGCTACAACACAAGGCCTACTGGGCCATTCAGAAACTGAACTTTGATTAAGCAACTGTGGGTGAAAAGAGGCTACTCCAACTAAATGAGCTCGATGAATTCTGACTTCATGCATTCGAGAACGCTAAATTATACAAGGAAAAAGTCAAGAAATGGCACGACAAAAAGATCATGCACCGAACGTTCGAGCTGGGGTAATCAGTACTGCTGTTCAACCCACGATTGAGGTTGTTCCCAGGCAAGCTTAAGTCAAGGTGGTCGGGACCATTTACTATCAAAATCGTTTTCCCACATGGCGTCGTTGAACTCTATAATCGAAATCGTTAGGAAACGTTAAAGGTCAACGGTCAACGATTGAAACACTATTGGGGTGGCGAGTCCAATTGGGACATCATGGTAATCACTCTGACCGACGCACCATAAACAAGGAGTAGTTAGGCTGAACGACTTAAAATCAAGCGCTAATTGGGAGGCAACCCAATCATTTCATTTTTTTATTTTTATTTTTATTTCATTTTATGTTTATTTTTATTATTTTTATTTTTCATACTTTTTAGTCATTCTAGTTAGATTATAGCTGAGCTTAATAATTAGGAATTAATAATTTCGTTATGTAAGTTTTATTGTTTGAGATAATCTAATCTCCCAAGCAATATATATGAGATCTAATGAGGTTTATGTTGCATAATGTGCAAGTAATGAGAATACTAATAGAGGATACTAGCGAAAGAATTCCCCGTCTCTCCCGTCCTAGTTCTATTCTCACATCTTAGCCAGGGATCATATTCCTAAGCTTTGATACCAATTGTGACTTTTATCCCTTAACTTGGATAACACCTCACAATGATACCTATCAACTTGCCACCGTTACTCACGGCGTCCCCTACGAAAAGTTTGGCTTCGGTGCATCCCAAGACTTGGAAGTCACCAGCAAAAGGCTTGGGGCTCTTTTCTATGGCTTTGATACCAACTATTGTAGCATCCCCGAATCCGGGCCCCGAATCGCCGCAGACTCGGTACACTAATTCTTTCACTAATTGCGGAAGATATAAACATATATTGTTTATACATTACATTACACACTATTCCCCAAAATCGAATAACCTTAACTTATAACACAATTCATAAATTATCTAACTCATAACATTATTTTCAAACTATTCTATTACAAGATAGCCGCATATATTTCCCCAAGCTGAACTTGGCATTATCTTTTCTATCGATGATTCATTTATTTAAGAATCATATTTAATCTCAATTCAATTTAAATCTTCTTTATCTATTCAACATTTTAAACTGTACATAGCTGTCAATTACAATTGACAAAACTATCAATCATAAATTATACCATTTCTAATTCAAGAAAATGTATTCATTTGCGCATCGATCAATCTTCATCATCCGTATAGCAATTAATATTGTCTAACATCATTAACCTGCAAAAAGTTTGTTTTTGCAAGATTGAGCTCGACAGCCCAACAAATTTAACAATCTATCATGTTTCACATAGCACAAAATTCTATATGCACTACCTTTCCATTAACATGCATCTATACATGCAACATATATTCTTTACTATGCATATCTTACATGCATCAATGATTCCTTTCAAAACATACATTCATGCATTATACATTTCTAATTTATCGAATTACATCATACAACATGTAATCACATTTAGATTGAGTTCCATAACCCAATTAACTTAGTCATATTTTGACTTTTAACAATTCATAGAACATAATATGTAATTTAACACATAACACATTCCATCCACAAACATAATAGAACTGAAAAACTTGCCTGCACCGTTGATTACCGCAACGCAATTTATAACGCTTTACCCGAAGACCTAATATTAATAATATAGATCTCCAATATTAGAATAATATCATCACAGTATATTACTGTTATATTTATATCCATAGAATAACCTAAACACATTACCACATAACCCTTTCAGTCTTTACAGCACATAAGACTAGGTATCAAGTCAAACTATTGCAGTCTGAGTTGAAACCAACACAATTCTATCATCCCGACGGTCTAGTCGGACAAATATCGAGTTTAAGTTCAATTAAACTCTGACTAAACATTTAACCATACCACAGATAATTTTCTTATCAGACAAAACATTTTTCCTAGGCTCGTAATAATTTTCGGATAATTATTACCATTTATCAACATTTTTCAATCATTAAAACCGTATTTAAATGAATTAAATACCACATAATTCCTTAATCATTAATATTTATTCAATATAAAATATTAATGAAAATCATAACATAATATTATAATATATCAAAGTATTTTTAATACTTTAAAATTATTTTATATAATTTTCCAACACTTTAATCCATTATCCAATACTTAATATTAATATTAAAATATTAATATTTTCATGCCAAAATATCAAAAGTTATAATTTATAACTTAAAATATTTTTATAACACTTAAATCATTTTTATATGATTTATAAAGCATTAATACTAATCTTCCATAATTTATTTAATATATTTATTAAATAAACTAATTATCATTAATATTGATTAATTAATGAATTTCATCACAAAATATTAAAAGTCATCAAAAATAACTTAAAATATTTTCTTATACCATAATATTATTTTTCATGATTTTTCATGAATTAAAAACTATTTTTAAATAATTTATTTAATATTATAATTAAATAAATAAATACCATTTACATTCCAAAAATATTAAATATTTTCAAAATATACTCAAAATAGTTAAAAACTATTTTTCAGACTTTAAAATAATTTTTCATAATTTATTTTTTATTTTTAATAATTAAAAACTAATTTTTTTCTGATTTTTAATTAATTTCCAGAAAAATAAGAAATAAACTGTCGCTAAAGGTCTTTAGCGACACTTGTCTGTCGCTATAGGTGTTCTTCACTCAAGAACACTGACAACTCAGTGAACGAGAGGGCTGGTTTGACCATAATTTAATCCATGCTACACTTAATTTCTGGTATGCTAATGCTCATGGTTATGTAGTATAAGTGTAATACTACAATTAATGACTGATTTTAGGACCAAACAACAATAGATCCGTGAGATTCAGACCCTACAATATCGTGTCAGACCCTGTTCTTCATTTCTGGGTTTTCCAGAAATGAAGAACAGTCTAAGTGTCTACTTTTCAATCCTTGTAACTTGCAGTATATATATTGTTTGTGTGATCTAAAGGTTCTATATTGTAGAACATATGTCAGTGTACATTTCTATTACATCAGATCAACATATCAACATCAAAACAGTACGATCTAGATCGGTCAAATAAGGGGTCAGAAACTGTTCTTGGTGAATTCTGGGTTTTCCAGAAATTCATCCGGACAGTTGGTCAAAGCTACTTTGACCGTGATTTTCTTCCACTCCAGTTATGATCTAAAGGATCTGGTGACTTTAACATGTAGTATTCATGTCAGGCTACAAAGATCTATCAACAACATGGCCTAACTACTAATACACAGCGAGATCAGAAGGATAGAACATCTTGTCAGGCGATCTGGGTTTCTGGGTTTGCCCAGAATTTCCAGAAAGAGTGATCGGTCAACTACATTTGACTGACTATATCTTTCAATCTAGACATGATATGAACCTGATTCAAGTTTCAGAATAAAGAACACATAGCATACTACAGATTTATAACATAAAACACACAAAACAACTTAACCTATACGGATCTAAAGGCCCTGACATTTGCTTGTCAGTCAACATTTTCCAACATTTCCAGATTTCGTAAATTGCTAGATTCGAGTATCTTGATGTTATGGATTCATGATCCAACAACCCAGATCTCTAATTGACACCTTATAACACATATTTAACCAACAAACAACAACATTAAACATCAAAATCATAAATTTTGAAATTTAGGGTTTTATACCTTTCTAGCTTTGATTTTTAATTCTGACTCTTTGATCTGTTCCTGATACACGTGGGGCTTGAATTGAGACTGAAATAACTTTGGAATTTCGTGGGTTTGGGAAAGAATGGGAGTTGGTGAGAGCAAAAATGAGATTGGTCATATTCTTGTGCATTTTCTCTCTCCAAAACCATTTATAATTTGCTTAGATTCATTGCTTGATCTGATCTTGCTGCTGATTTTGCTGGATTGTCATATGGCTATGCTTGGTTTAGACTAGGGTTGTTCACCAACCCAAAGATTTTGCAAGATTTGCAAGAAACTTAAACTAATACACAAAAGGGCATTTTTGTCCTTTCCATTTATTTTCTAGAATTTGCAATTGATGAATCCCTAAATCTTTAGGGTTTGGATCATTTTAGGGTTTAGGTTTTAACCCTTAACTTTGTAATTTAATTTCTACCCTTTCCGAATTTCGGTTATAGAAATTAGAAAATTAACATTTCAAAATTATAATTAGGATTTACTAATTATATTAAAATTCCTTAATCATAATTTCATTCTTGCTAATTAGGATTAGCATTTCATAATTAAAATTGCTAATTACGCAATTAGGGTCAAAATCACAGATTAGGGTTTGTAACCCATAAATTAGGGTTTTCTAATAGAAAATAATTTTCTAATTTTAGAAATTAAATATTCGTAATTAGATTAGGATTTTCTAATTACTCATAATTTAAAATAATTAGGATTAGGGTTTCCTAATTAACATTGCTAATTTTAGCAATTATATTCACAATTGAGCATTAGGGTTTTTGACGGAACAATTAGGGTTCCAAAAATTAGAAATTAGGGTTTGTTAATTAATCAACCTTTTACCCTAATTAATACTTAATTAATACCTCATAGGCATTATAATTCTCCATTAATTTCCCAGATTTGGGCTTCAATTTTAACAGAATCTGAATCTAGGGTTTTCAGATCTGGCATTAGGGTTTTAAATTTGGAATTAGGGTTTTGTAATCAATTGTCAAGATTAACCCTAATTAATCTTTTAATTATTTACACTTATGCCATTAAGTTCCCAATTTAGGGTTTCATGCACCGAATTAGGGTTTCGGATTCCCGGAACTGAAACTAGGGCTTCCAGAACCGATTTCTAGGGTTTCTTGTTAAACGCTAGGGTTTTCTAACTGAACGTTGTCGTTCTTAATATAAACTTAGGGTTTGTCACATATATAATTTATCTGGTCAACCCTTGACCCTTAACCACATATTGTACACAGAACATAACCATATACATAGATCATAATCACATAAACACTTAATCCTGAATAATTCACTTATATCCTTCACCGAATTTTGAAATCCTCAAAATTCAATCCCAATATCAGCATACGCATACACTTATTTTCTATCTAGGTCTAATATTTGACCTTAAATCCATCATTTAAGATTTTCATAAATTGTCTAATTTCTCGGGTTGTCACAACTGTGACGCCCCCAAAAAAGGTATATATCACCCATCTTGGTTCGCCAGAAACAAGGTAATGAATTCAAATACAACTTAATTATACAACCGTCGTGTACAATACGACAAAACATAACATGTGAGTTTGAATACAAATATTGCCTACGAGAGAGTATAAAAACTCAAAAGGAGTCCTCATTACAATTATTATCACACTATTTCACAGAATAGTGAGGACTACTAATGCACCATCTAGGACCATCACTCTGTTCCCCGACTAGTCCCTGCTACGTTCTCATTTCCTAAAGAGAACAATGAAAGCAAAAGGGTGAGCTCAACTAGCCCAATAAGAAATATTATGACTAAGATAATGTAGAATAATTTATCGTTAGCCTTCAACAATGTTAAACTGATAAAATATAATAAATATCAAGTTTAACTGCAGCGGAACAAGCAATCCATTAGAAGAGTCAAGTAGAGAATAAAATCTAATATCTTCTATGATTTAAAAGGGTTTTTCATCACTTTTATCGCTGGGACTCAGATTAATAAATAATCCACATCATCGAATCACCCCTGCACTACGACCAAGGGTATTCTTTAGTATCACGATCACAAATTATCTATGCACTACGGGCCAAGGACATTCGTGTATTCATTAATGGCCATGATCATAACTAGATTTAATTTCTTACTAAGTCTTTGAGGAAACGATACTCTACTTACTATTATATTACTTGTTGACCACGTATGTAAGACCCCAACTTATTATAAATAAAATCGAATTTTCTCTAATTATTATTATGAATAATAAGGTGTTAAATTGATATAATATTTTGGTTATGAATGTAATGTGCAAATTTTGCAAAATAAGCAAGTGGTTATAAAATAATCATTGTTGTCAGAGAATATTCGTTTGGTCGTGGAATTTTCTTGTTGTCGGGGAATATTCGTACGACGACGCAGTCATTAGTGGGCCGCATAACAGAATAACTATCGGATGAAGAAAATGACAAGTTTGAGTTTTTATAAATAACGGCGTAGTTGTTACCGTTAACACTGTTGGAATACCCGATGGTTAAAATACAATAATACGAGTGGATGCACAATATTTTTGAATTATTGATTCTTACGTAAGAAGGCACTACTCAATAATTATTACAGTAATTACTGTTCAATATTTTATTTTATTGGTTCAATAATTGTTGCGTTAATATTTTATATTATTGTTGTTTCAATAATTGTCACTGCATAGTATTTCCCATTATCAGATCAATAATTCATATTATTTGAATAATATTATTAGATAGCATTATTGGCAATGTCTAGAAAGTTATGTCAAGGAGAGGTTTGGTCACCTAATTGCGCGCCAGTAAGGAGAAATCTTTATTGGAAATCCCCCTCTTTCTTGGGAACTGCTTGGTTGTCATAATTGTGATTCTGTAATATTATTTGTGAATAATTAATTATTGATTTATATGATAAGGAAATATTTATTTGATGCAGATATAAATAATGGATTTATTTATGTGGTTATAAATGAAGAAATTAATATTGAGGTGTTTTATCAGTATTTTGTCAGATTGGAGGTATTAAAAGATCAAATCGGTGTTCTTACAGCTTTATTGTGTGAGTTATAATATTTAATCTGACCGTTGGATCGCTGTGATTTTTGGATATGTTATACATATATAAGTTGAGTATATATTCACAAATTTTGAACCGTTAAAAATGAGCGTATGATTTGTTATGAATTTTAAGAAGTGACTTATTCAGAAATTTGGTTTATAAATGATTTTGGTGGAAAATTCTAGAAATGGGTGGGCCCTACTTTTGGTTGTTGGGGAAGATGGCTGATTTTCGATGGGTGGAATAGTAGCAGGTCAAGTTTGCTTCGGCGTGCTAACATTTACCTATAAATAGAGGGCTAAGTTAGAATTGAAAATCACACCAGAATTCATAAGTTTTCTCTCTTTTTCTCTCTAGATTATCGAGTGTATTTTGTGAGTATTTAGATACTTGGTGAGTTGTTATTCATCAGTGCAAGTTTCCTTTAGCGTCATATCCGATATCCAGTCAGAAGTGCTGCTCTTTTGAGGTAAGGGATAGTAAGGGATATTAAGGGATGTTATATTCTTCATAATGATGTTATTCTTTCAATATCATTATACTGACATATTGGTATGGATCTTATTGTGGAATTTTTACCTTTTTGAGTCGGGGTTACTATTCACGTATACGACACTATTTATATATATGACACTATTTATGTATATGATATTATTTACGTATACGGTACTATGTATGAATACGGAGTACTATTCACGAGTTACTATTTACGAGTTACTATTCACGAGTTACTATTCATAGGTACTATTCATGACAAAAATTAATTTTTTTCTGACCAAATTATCGTTGATTTATGATTGTTGTTTTTGAAAATAAATGCAGTTGTTGATCATATTGTTTTTATTATCATATATAACATTTTTATAACCCTGATGTTGAATTTCTCTTTCACTTAAGTGTAAAGATGGATAAATTATAGGTATGATCGTGACTGATGAATATCTTTGGCATGTAGTGCAAAGATGAATTGTTAACTGGTATGATCATGACCATTGAATTTATAATTGAATATCTTTAGCTTAAGTGTAAAGATGAATTGATTAACATGGTTATAATTATTGTTTATATAAATTTTGAAATGATTATATATTTCTTTGAGATATGAATATATTTGGCATGCAGTGCAAATATGAACTGTTGAGGAATATCTTTGGCCTGTAGTGCAAAGATGAATTATTGATGAATATCTTTGGCCCGTAGTGCAAAGATGACTTGTTGTTAAATATCTTTGGCCTGTAGTGCAAAGATGATTTGTTGATGAATATCTTTTGGCTCGTAATGCAAAAATGACCTGTTGTTGAATATCTTTGGCCTGTAGTGCAAAGATGACTTGTTGATGAATATCTTTGGCCCGTAGTGCAAAGATAAATTTATTAGTATGATTATGAACATGAACTGTGATTTGGTATAACCATGATCTTTGATGTTTCAGGTAATGAAAATTATCTTTGTCCTGGATGAGAAAAGGAATTTAGAACTACAATTACGATTATGAGTTATACATGTGATTGTGGACAGGAATTGTTCATTGATGTTACAGGGATAAAATATTGTTGATGGATTTTTAACATGGAGAAGATAATAGACATTATGGTGTATTTGATTCTTCTAATGGATTGCTCGTTCCGCTGCAACTATGGTTGAAAAGTTTTATCATCTACCATATGTTCTAAATCTCTAATTTATTACTGATGAAGGCTATTGATAATTTAATTATCTTTAGTCATGATATTCTTTACTGAGCTAGTTGTGCTCACCCTTTTGCTTCACAATTCCTTTCAGGTAATAAAAGTGTAGCTGGGTCGAGTGGGGGATAATAGGGGAATACAACGGTGGTCTATAGATGTTAAGGGTGAGGGGAACCCAACGTTGGAAGGGTGTTTTGTCACTATCATACAATATGTCTAATGACATATAGTCTCGTATCATCATAAGACAGGGATGTGCTCATCCACTTGCTGAGTATATATACGAGCACTACCTATATAATCTTGGTGTTTGTTTGAAGTATAATTCTCAATTAGAGACAATTGAGATAATGATATGTCAAGAGAAGACTTACCATTAGGAAGAATATGATAGTAATCTTCTTGTTTTTCTTTTGCGTCTATTAGGTCAACCAAGGATAATTCTGTGGACATATGATATCTATCATAACCTAGAAGCATGGCCTCCCATTTATGAAGGTTTCCTTGAGCACTTCCCAAAGATTTTAATTTCTAAAATAGTTTTTGACTATACCTTTATGTAACGTGTCATTGTGACGTGCTATCCAAGGTTGGGATGAGAGTCATAGTTGGTATA
Source organism: Panax japonicus (assembly GCA_020205505.1). Taxonomy (NCBI): domain Eukaryota; kingdom Viridiplantae; phylum Streptophyta; class Magnoliopsida; order Apiales; family Araliaceae; genus Panax; species Panax japonicus. The sequence continues at coordinate 18,693,400 of CM035101.1, read as the reverse complement.
TATTTGTATCGAAACTCACAGTATATGTGTTGTTGTATTTTGCACGACAATTATTGTAATAAAGTTGTAGTTGTTTTTTGTACCATATATTTGGCGACTCAGAATAGTTTGGATGGATTGGACCTATTTTGGGGCTGTCACATTTGGTATCAGAGCCATAAGTGTGAAGAGCCCCGAGTCTCTCGCTGGTGACTTCCTGTTGATGCACCGAAACCAGACTCTCCGTAGGGGACGCCGTCTTTCGGTGGCAAGCTGATAGGTATCATTGTGAGGTGCTGACACAAGTTGGTGTCTAGAGTCACATTTGGTATCAGAGCTTAGGGATATGATCTCTGGCGGAGATCGGGGAATAGAACTAGGAGGGGAGAGATGAGTAAATCCTTCGCTAGTGTATCCTACCTAAGCTTATTTGTTGGTCAGTCATAATATCGGGATATTATGTGATATGTTAATTTGTTCAATTAACCCTTGTTTTGAAGCTGTATTCTGGAATGATATCTGAAATAAAGGAGATAAAAAATGGAGAAATAATGAGGACAGGGAAGATGGAAGCAAGGTATTCTAAACTCTTTGAAATACCAGGTACGTACGTCAATTTCGAGTACAAAATTTCATATGGAGGGGAGGTTGTAAGACCCCAACTTATTATAAATAAAATCGAATTTCCTCTAATTATTATTATAAACAATAAATTGTTAAATTGATATAATATTTTGGTTATGAGTGAAATGTGCAAATTTTGCAAAATAAGCAAGTGGTTATAAAATAATCATTGTTGTCGGAGAATATTCGTTTGGTCGTTGAATTTTCTTGTTGTCGGGGAATATTCGTACGACGGCGCAGTCATTAGTGGTCCCCATAACAGAATAACTATCGGATGAAGGAAACGATAGGTTTGAGTTTTTATAAATAACGGCGTAGTTGTTACCGTTAACACTGTTGGAATACCCGGTGGTTAAAATACAGTAATACGCGTGGATGCACAATATTTTTGAATTATTATTTTTTACGTACGAAGGCACTACTCAATAATTATTACAGTAATTACTGTTCAATATTTTATTTTATTGGTTCAATAATTGCTGCGTTAATATTTTATATTATCGTTGTTTCAATAATTATCACTGTATAGTATTTTCCATTATCAGATCAATAATTCATATTATTTGAATAATATTAATAGATAGCATTATTGGGAATGTCTAGAAAGTTCTGTCAAGGAGAGGTTTGGTCACCTAATTGCGCGCCAGTAAGAAAAAATCTTTATTAGAAAGCCCCTTCTTTCTTAGGAACTGCCTGGTTGTCATAATTGTGATTCTGTAATATTATTTGTGAATAATTAATTATTGATTTATATGATAAGGAAATATTTATTTGATGCAGATATAAATAATCGATTTATTTATGTGGTTATAAATGAAGAAATTAATGTTGAGGTGTTTTATCAGTATTTTATCGGATTGGAGGTATTAAAAGATTAAATCGGTGTTCTTACAGCTTTATTGTGTGAGTTATGATATTTAATCTGACCGTTGGATCGTTGTGATTTTTGGATATGTTATACATATATAAATTGAGTATATGTTCATAAATTTTGAACCGTTAAAAATGAGTGTATGATTTGTTATGAATTTTAAGAGGTGACTTATTCGAAAATTAGGTTTATAAATAATTTTGGTTGAAAATTCTAGAAATGGGTGGGCCCCACTTTTGGTTGTTGGGGAAGATGGCTGATTTTTAGTGGGTGGAATAGTAGCAGGTCAAGTCTGCTTCGGCGTGCTAACATTTTCCTATAAATAGAGTGCTAAGTTAGAATTGAAAATCACACCAGAATTCATAAGTTTTCTCTCTTTTTCTTTCTAGATTATCGAGTGTATTTTGTGAGTATTTAGATACTTGGTGAGTTGCTATTCATCAGTGCAAGTTTCCTTCAGCGTCATATCCGATATCCAGCCCTTTTGAGGTAAGGGATAGTAAGGGATATTAAGTGATGTTATATTCTTCATAATGATGTTATTCTTTCAATATCATTATACTGACATATTGGTATGGATCTTATTGTGGAATTTCTACCTTTTTGAGTCGGGGTTAGTATTCAAGTATACGACACTATTCATGTATATGACACTATTTACGTATATGACATTATTTACGTATACGATACTATATATGAATACGGAGTACTATTCACAAGTTACTATTCACGAGTTACTATTCACGAGTTACTATTCATGGGTACTATTCATGACAAAAATTAGTTTCTTTTCTTACCAAGTTATCGCTGATTTATGATTGTTGCTCTTGAAAATAAATGCAGTTGTTGTTCATATTGTTTTTATTATCATATATAACATTTTTATAACCCTGATGTTGAATTTCTCTTTCACTTGAGTGTAAAGATGGGTAAATTATTGGTATGATCGGGACTGATGAATATCTTTGGCCTGTAGTGCGAAGATGAATTGTTAACTGGTATGATTACGACCATTGAATTTATAATTGAATATCTTTAGCTTAAGTGTAAAGATGAATTGATTAACATGGTTATAATTATTGTTTATATAAATTTTGAAATAATTATATATTTCTTTGAGATATGAATATATTTGGCATGTAGTGAAAATATGAACTGTTGAGGAATATCTTTGGCCTGTAGTGCAAAGATAAATTATTGATGAATATCTTTGGCCCGTAGTGCAAAGATAACTTGTTGTTGAATATCTTTGGCCTGTAGTGCAAAGATGATTTGTTGATGAATATCTTTGGCTCGTAATGCAAAGATGACCTGTAATTGAATATCTTTGGCATGTAGTGCAAAGATGACTTGTTGATGAATATCTTTGGCCCGTAGTGCAAAGATAAATTTATTAGTATGATTATGAACATGAACTGTGATTTAGTATAACCATGATCTTTGATGTTTCAGGTGATGAAAATTATCTTTGTCCTGGATGAGAAAAGGAATTTAGAACTACAATTACGATTATGAGTTATACATTTGATTGTGGACAGGAATTATTTATTGATGTTACAGGGATAAAACATTGTTGATGGATTTTTAACATGGAGAAGATAATAGACTTTATGGTCTATTTGACTCTTCTAATTGATTTCTCGTTCCGCTGCAACTATGGTTGAAAAGTTTTATCATCTACCATATGTTCTAAATATCTGATTTATTACTAATGAAGGCTATTAATAATTTAATTTTCTTTAGTCGTGATATTCTTTACTGAGCTAGTTGTGCTCACCCTTTTACTTCATAATTCCTTTAAGGTAATAAAAGTGTAGCTGGGTCGAGTGTGGGATAATAGGGTAATAGAATGGTGGTCTATAGCAGTTGAGGGTGAGGCGAACCCAACGTTGGAAGGGTGTTTTGTCACTATCATACAAGATGTCTAATGACATACAACCTCATATCATCATAAGACAGGGATGTGCTCATCCATTTGCTGAGTATATATACGAGCACTACCTATATAATCTTGGTGTTTGTTCGAAGTATAATTCTCAATTAGAGATAGTGGAGATAATGATATGTCAAGAGAAGACTTACCATTGAAAAGAATATGATAGTAATATTCTTGTTTTTCTTTGGGGTCTATTAGGTCAACCAAGGATAATTCTGTGGACATATGATATCTATCATAACCTAGAAGCATGACCTCCCATGTATGAAGATTTCCTTGAGCACTTCCCAAAGATTTTAATTTCTAAAACAGTTTTTGACTATACCTTTATGTAAGGTGTCATTGTGACGTGTTATCCAAGGTTGGGATGAGAGTCACAGTTGGTATATATTTGTATCCAAACTCACAGCATATGTGTTGTTGTATTTTGCACGACAATTGTTGTAATAAATTTGTAGTTGTTTTCTGTGCCATGTATTTGGCGACTCAGAATAGGTTGGATGGATTGGACCTGTTTTGGGGCTGTCACAATGTATACTTGCATGCTGTGCATAACTAGATTTTACCCAATAGCAGTCCGATGTGTGATTACATATGTGGTATTATTTTGACTTGACTGTGTGGCATTATTTGACTTACCTGTGTGGCAAGGTATATTATTATTTATTTGAGCTCGGTATGAAATAACACCCAACCATTTGATTCAGCTTATCATTTCATTGTGTTAGTTTTGTTCGTTACAGTTCAGTTCATTTAATTTTGTTTGTTATTTCGTTTCATTATTCTTATATTCTATATCCGTACTGGGCATTTGGCTCATGTTGTGTTTTTCTTACGGCAGGTAATCAGGGGGATCAAGGGCAAGTGTGATGAGAGCTCCTTTCATTCCAATGGTTTAGAAATATTATGTTTAGGTTGTGATATATTAATTTTTTCAAAATTATAATAATTATTTTAGATTGTGGTTTGAGGCAGCTTGATATTTATTATGGTTGACTTGTGGTATTAATTAGATATTAAGACTATTCTTGTGTGGCTTTGAGCCCTGCTATTAAATTCTTTAGTTTTGCTATGTTTTGAGTAACCCCTTTTTCTATTTCGAAAAGGGGGTGTTTCAAATGTGGTTATTGTTAATGCCAAGTTTCACCGGCACGTCCAATTACCGAATCCACACGCTTAAACCTACACAATAACAGATCACACAAGAAGCTTGACGGCTTATACCGCCGGGTGATAGTTCTGCTGTGAGAATGAGTATAGGCTAGTACCAGGTTTAACAATGGAGGCTTTAGTATTTAGTGCACAATAATATTTTACCTATTAATTAAAGTCCATCCTTGTATTTATAGACACTCTCATCACCTAAAGTACATCTCCGAATCGGATTATGACTCCTGAATATGACAGTTACCATTGTTTGGGTCAAACACAATCTCCTTAAAAAGTGTAAGTTGGATACGATCCAAATACTACCTTTGGAGTTAGTTATTCAAATATGGTTAGGACTAGAGTCCTTAACCATTTAAACCCCTTATCACTCCGGACTCTATACAAGGGACATTTTATCACATGGGCACAATTCAACCAAACTCCCAAAAATGGGCCTGAGACTCCGGCCCAGAGGACTCAGATACTCGACCCCGAACAACATCAACCAAAACAGGATTTCGGCCCAGAGGACTCGGATACCCGAACCCGAACACCTCCAAACCCCTAGATGACTTCGGCCTAATGGGCTCAATAAACCCTTCTCAACCCCGGCCTTCAGGCCTCCTAGGGATCAGTAAATCACACCCGAACATTTCCCCCAGTCTCTTGTTATAAAATATTTATAATTAGAGACCTGAAGAGATGTGAAGAGACAACTGGGGAATCCAACCGGTTTTCCTTCATTTTTTGAAACAACACACGTTCTCCCAGAATCGAGCTCCACCTACCATAATTAGCCTTTGGGATTCATGCAACCTCATTATAAAACCCCTAATCCAACCATCACTGTCACTTTTTCCAGATTTTCTTATCTTTTCCTCCCAGAGTTCTCTGCAAGGGCAATTTTTGGCGAGCAATCAATCTCACCAAACTTCTCCGATTCAGGTTTCTCCATCCCCAAAACTTCACATTTCCATTCCTTTTGCTTCAATGACAGATTCTAAACTTCCTTATGCCTCCACCACTGAATAAACACCTCCCATTGATAACACCACCAATCCCCACTCCATTAGTGCCACTGAATTGGTGCCAGTCGATCTACCGGCACCACCATCTGAAAGAACCTGGCCTTTGGCAGCTAAATCGCCAACCAGGCCGAGCCACCTTCATCAAGACTCCCACCAGCAACAAGGGGTGGCATCCACAATGGGTCTTCATGAAGGGTATCGACCTCAAGCTTCTGCCAAACTCGGCTACTCCTGACGACCCCATTGCCAAAGTGTCAAAATTCTTGAAGGATCGTCAAGAAGCCTTCAAAGAATTCTATCGAAAGCTGCAGAAGATTGAATGGGGTCTGGATGTCCTGTCAAACGAAGCCTGACTCTATAAATATGGCTATAAGTTATAACACCCGAACCCGATTTCTATTTACATTCTTCAACTGACTTCCTGAAAAATCTTCTAACTTGCTTACTTTATTGTAGTCATAATTTTCAATCCCGAAGGAGCTGATGACACCTTGACCCCTCTGCCCACCAAGACCGAACCCATCCGCCCCCGGCCACAGACAATTCTCCCGATGAAGAGACCATCCCGATTGTGGAGCTCTCAACTAGTTCTGTATTAGGTCCAACTCGTCCGACCACCAAAGCCGAACCTACCAACAAAAATATCCTGAAGATGGACCGAGCGGAGAATATTTCCTTGCTAAAGAAAAATAAGAAAAAACCTCCCTCCAAAGGCCCCCCCAAGCCATCTTCTTCGGCCCTTCCAAAGTCGACTCCTCCTCCACCTCCACCGGTCGTTGTCCTCAAGGATTCTGAGGAAACCATAGAGGAAACTCTTGAACCTCGTACCAAGAGTCCTCCCCATATAAAAGATCCGGATCAGCAGATCATGGAGGCCGACCCTCTCCTAAGCTCGACCCCTACGTCCAAACCTATGATCGACACCAGCTCTTCGCAAGGAACGCCTACCACCTTCTTGCCGAGGAGCCCCTTGGAGGTGTTCCCTTTTGTCCAGCTCGAACACTTCAAATTACCTAGAGATGACGAGCAGTTTAGGGGATATACCTCCGAAGAGTATCTAGTGGCCTATATCAAGGCCCAAAATCAGGTAAACCCGAAAGCCTAAAACATTTCTCTTTATGTATCCTTTGTTCATCATAACTAATACACATATCCACTTTACTGCAGGTCAATGTTATCCTCGCCCGAGCCATTCCACCTCTGTCCAACGCCACCAAAAAGGAGGCACAATTGAAGACTGATGTAGAATTTCTCAGAGCTGAGGTTCGGGGTCTGAGATCGGATCTGAAGAATGAGAAGGATCTCCTTGCCGATACCCGGAATAAGGTGACCTATGTCGAACGTCAGACCAGCGAGCTTTAGAAATTATATTACCACCTTCAATAAGAGTACGTTGGTCTTGACAATCATGCCAAGGATATCCTCAAGGAAACGGAACTTCTGTCCGAGGAGAACAAGGATCGGGAGAATGCCATTCTTGCCCTCGAAGAAAAGATCACCGAATTGTACGACCAGATGATGTCATTGATTCGGGAGAACAACACTTTAGGGCAAGAATGTGCAGATGCGAAGCATCTGTCCATCAATGAGTATGGAGAGTCACCCACCCTTACCGATTAAATCATGAACCAATTTGTTGAAGGTTATGAAGCTTATTGGGAGAAGGCTCGGGCAAAACTGACTGCTGCCAGGTTCGATGCTGCTGTCCTCGACTCTTCTGACGAAGAGTCTAAAGCTGAAGATGTGGGTCCCTAAGAGTAGTTACTTTTAGGACTTTTGTTTGTAATTTTGTAATCTTCTTTTCTTCCTTTGTTTGTAACTTTCTCGATCAGTTACGCTTGTAACTTTACCGATCAGTTATGTTGTTTGTAACTTTCTGATCGGGTTTGTCCAAAGCTTATCTGATCGGGTTTGTAAAAACTTATGAATATGAATGAAGTACAAAATTTTCCCGAAGAGAAATTCTCCTTATTTTATAAAATAATTTACATAAGAAAATGAAAGAACAACATAACTTTTACTAGTAATACTATCTAAGTCTTCTAGCATGCCATGTATTCTTTACTTTCGAACCATCCATTGCTCGAAGCCGATAAGTTCCTAATTTGGTTAAGGGTTAGTGCTTGGTAATTCTTGTTAAATAATTCCTCGTGGAACGATACTTTACTTTCAATTTATTACTTGTTGACCACGTATATTTACGTGATGTGCGTAGCTAGATTTTACCCAACAAGGAGCCACATGATCTAAGATCCAACTGATGGATCTAGATCTGGTTCTCATGATGGACCATTTTCAGTTGTACAACTAACTTGCAAATTTTGTACTTGTAAATCTAAGACCTTAAAATGGTTATCCGGAATTAAGGTCCCCGTGATAATGAAAATCCTTTTGTGGTGCTCGGGCATACTTTGATGACTTTCATGCCCATAAGGAGCCCGCCACTTATGTATATATATATATATATATATATATATATATATATATATATTATTTTGTCGAAGATGCTTTAAATCTCAAGAATAAAAATCCGAATAAGCCGAATACTGATAAGTAGGTTTTATAGCTACTTATTGGCTATCAACATGCAAGAATTTTGGCTTAATCTCAAGTATTTTAGTGTCATTTTATGCTTTTATCTTTGTTGTATAGGTTGTATTAACGAAACTCAAATGGCAAGCAATGACATGGAGAGGGCGTGGACTTGGTAAAATAGTGATCATGTGGTGAATTGAAGATGGAGCATAGCATGTGAATATGGAAATGACATCTGGACAGGGACAAGTGAAAGAAGAAAGAAGAGGATAGCAGCAACATAAGGACCCCAACTGAAACAGCAATGCACCAGTAAAAGAATTACAACAGATTGCAAAAAATCAGTGTTGCACGGTCGTGCCAGTTTGAAGTGTAACTTCAGCGCGCCCGCGCCAGGAGGAGCCCAAACTGCGAGTTGGCGCGCCCGCGCCTCAAATAGCTTATAGGGTGGCGCGGCCGTGCCAGTCAAAATTTTGTACATATTACCTTTTCATTTAAAAATTTTGTTGTATAGTATTTTCCATATAAGGGTGTATTTGCAAGTTATGAGATAAAATTTTAATAATTTTATTTCCCATTTCTAGGGGTTCGAAGAGATAGAGTGAGTTCTTAGATATAGTTTACTATTTTGTCTTCTCTCTTTGGTTCTTAGTAGATTTTGATTATTAGGGTTTCAACTTGGTTTGATTGTGGATTTGAACTGAGATTGGAGGTTTACTTTGATAAAGATTTATCAGATTTGCAATTTCCTATTCTCTTAACTCTCTTTGCTTTCATTGTATTATCTCAATGCTTGGATCAAATCCCATAATGGTTATTGATTCAGAGATGAACTAATCACCATTATGGGATTCTAATAGAGCTTATTGCTTAATTTAGATTTATAAGCCTCTTTATTGCACTTGATTAATTATGTATGGATTGCTTAACATGATTGTGTATATTGTTTAGATGCTTGATCACCATCTACCTTAAAAAATTGTATGGAATTGAAAGAGGAAGTACAAATTCAGATTTGGTCATGTTAGCATGTGTTCATGAAATTTGTATGTGATAGATTTTGTGATTTGTAATTTAACGAACGAGAATTTTATATGTAATTTAAAAAATTTATTAAGTTAAATAAATATTTGGGTTGATTTATTTATTGAAATAAATAAATATTTGACAAAATTACTGTGCAATAATTAGTTAAAGTGTGGATGATAATTTTATGATTTAATTTAATGAGATAATTAAATTAAATAAATTATTAAATAATTATGGTGTAGTTCTAATTTGATTTAATAATTAAATTAGAGATTTATTAGTTTGATAAATAAAATTTTAAATTATTATGGAAATTATAATTATGAGGCTATAATTATAAGGCAAATGTTAATTTGATTTATGAATTTAATTAAGTATAAGTATAATGAAAATTATAATTGTAATTATAAGTTAAGTGTAAAAATTTGACTTAATTAAATTAACTAAATAATGGCGTGACAAGGAATCTATAATATAAGGAAAATATAAAAATAAATTAGAAGCCTAATATAAAGTATAGCCAAACATGGCCTTGTGGCCTTGTGGCATATTATAATTGATGTAGCTCTTTGTTTTCTTAACTAATGAGTACGTGGGATTATATACATTAGTTTATTTTATTTCGCATATTATTTTCCTAAGGCTAAGAAACACAGAGAGTGTTAGAGAGAAATTGAGAGAGACCAAGATAGGAAATTGAGAGTATTCTCTATAAATTGATAAGAGTTAGGGGAGGAAGAAGGTTTTGTCAAGCTATTCTATCATCTTGCTAATAAGGAATTCAAAGTATAATCTAATTTATATTTTTAGTTGTATGTTTCTAGAGTTTCTATGGCTAATTTGTGAGAATTTGGAGGATATGTGTTAATTAGTTATTGTAATCCATTGGTTATCATTTAGAAACAATTTTCAGAGGTTGAAATTCATGAAAATCATGTTTTGTGTTCTTGAGTTTTCTTTAAAAAAAATTAAAAATTGGTTGATGATGTAAGACCCCAACTTTTATAAATAAAGATGAATTTTCTATAAATATCATTTTTGATTATTAAAGAGTAAATTTGATATATTGTTATAGTTGTGGGTAATATTTATAAATTTTGCAAAGTACGCAAGTTGTTATATTATATTCGATTGGTCGGAGAATATTCGTTTTAATCGGGAATATTCGTACGACGACACAATCATTGGTGGACCCCACAGTGGAATTATTGTCAGAGTTAGAAAATGACAGAAATATCTTTTTATAAAAGTAATGGCGAAGTTTTATCGTTAACTGTTGAAATACCCGGTGATGAAAAGTACAGTAATACACATGGTTGCATAGTAGAACACGGTATTGATTATTGATGCTTACGTGAGAAGTCACTCAGTTTTGTTCAATTATTTCTACAGTAATTACTGCATAGTATCTCACGTTATTAGATTCAATTATTGTCAATATTTTATATATTATTAAATCAGTAATTGAGATGATAAATTATTCTAATTATTATATGCATAATTAACAATGTCTAGAACTGTCGAGGAAAGGGGTTTGGTAACCTAATTGCGCGCCAATAGGGAAATCCTTATTGGAAAGCCCCCTCTTTCCTGGGAACGATCTAGTTGTTAATATTGCGAGTTATAATAATATGAATAAATGTTGTTAAAAATATTGAAGGAATTTTTTTATGAAGTATTTGTTCTAAATTTTGCTTATTTTATGGACCCCCATTTACTCATTTTTTAAAATAATCGGTAGAAAATTATTCAGTATATATATAATGGGACCCAACTGTGATGGTGAAATGTTGGTGGGAGGGGAACACGTGGGGCCCATGTTGGAAGAAAAAATTTGGGGGGGGGGGAATCTAAAATAACTCACGGGTGGTGAGTTTTTCTTTATGTAATGTGTTTATATATACATATATATATATATATATATATATATATTATAAACTTTTGTTTTGTTTGACTATTATTGTTAGCATTTGAAAAGTGGGCGTCTGGTGATCAACAAAGTGTAGCCCGTGAGTTTCCTATCGTTGGCCCATGAATAAAAATTTCTAAATAGTATCCTTCCATTCTCCTATAAATACGATGCTTAGTTAGAATTGAAAATCACACTAGAATCAGAGAATTCTTCTTCTATAAAATTGAGCGTATTTCTTTCGAATTTTAGAAAGCATTGAGTGTAGAAAATAGTGAAAGTTTTCTTCAAGAATATCCCCGCTATACTAGTTGGAATACTCTTCTTTTCAAGGTAAGTGATGTTATTTTTGTTCAATATTTGCTTGAAATAATATTTTCTTCCATACTCTGTAGTATGTAAGTAATATTATTTCGTTTCAGATTTCGAATTCTATACTCATTTGGTTAAAGTTTTGGCTTCTATACTCCATGAAATTAGTAAAATATCCTTGATATTTGTGCTTCATCCAGTATCTTTTCATGAAAATATTATTCGGAGTATTCTTCATAAATTTTAACTTTTTTATGCCGGAGTACTATTCACGGGGTTACTATTCCCGAAGTACTATTCACGGGATACTATTCATTCGAGTACTATTCACCAAGGGTACTATTCATGATAAAAATTGATTCGTTTTCGGTCCAAATTATTTTTGGTACAATATTATTCTTGAATTTTACTCCACAAAGCAGTATCATATTGACAATTTAGACGTTATTGATTTCTGGATAAATTAAATTATAAATCTTTAAAAATTTATCCTTGAACTTATTTTATTAAATTCTTATATCATCGTCATCATCCTCATGTTTATAAAATGTTGAAAGTCGTCTGTGGCCTGTAGTGCATTGATGGACTTAGTATGATTATGACTAGGGATTATTCGGTATAATCATTACCGTAATATTACAAATGATGTGGTAAAAGTCCTCATTGGCCTGTACTGCTTTGATGGACAGTTATTGGCATGATCATGACCATTGATGAAAACACGAATATCATTGGCCTGTAGTGCATGGATAAATTGTGGTCATGATACTAATTAATATCTTTGGCCGTAGTGCATGGATGAGGTGGGTTTTTATTAAGCTCAGTCTTAGCGATAAAACTGTTGATAAACCTTTTAAATCATAGAAGATAGTAGATTTCATGTTCTACTTAACTCTTTTAATGGATTACTTATTCCGCTGCAGTTAAACTTGATGTTTATTATATTTTATCAGTTTAACAATGTTGAAGGCTAACGATAATTTATTTTGCATTATCATAGTCATAATATTTCTTACTTGGCTAGTTGAGCTCACCCTTTGCTTTCATTGTTCTCTTCAAGAAATGAGAATATAGCTGGGACTAGTCGGGGAACGGAGTGACGGTCCAGATGGTAGCATTAGTAGTCCTCACTATTCTGTGAAATAGTGTGACAATAAATGTAATGAGGACTTATTTTGAGTTTAAATACTGTCTAGAAGACAATATTTTTATTAAAACTCACAACTCATGTTGTATAATTAAGTTTGTATTTTTATTCAGTACTATGTATTTGGCGACTCAGAATGGGTGATATATACCTATTTTGGGGGCGTCACAGTTGGTATCAAAGCTTAGGGATATGATCCCTAGCTGAGATGTGAGATAAGAACTAGGTGGGAAGAGACAGGGAATTCCTTCGCTAGTATGACCTACCTAAGTTTATTTGTTATTTAAATGGTCGGTCAGAATATAGGGATAATATGTGGCATGTCAATTAACTCTTGTTTTGTGGCAGTGTTTGAAAATGACATCCGATAATGTTGAGAATATCAATAGAGCACAGAAGACCGTTGAGTCACCACAGATCAACACCCAGGATAATGTGCATCAGGAAGGCAATAATCCTCATGTGAACAACAGCACCGACCAAATAGCGAACGACGGAATGTTTTGGAGCTTTCTGTAATTCGTACAACATCAGGCAAGAGAGACTCCTGTCCAAAATGCAGGTGGAAACACTGGCAACTCTCGGACGGTCACCGCTAAGCAGTTCAAGGAGCTGGGACCACCAGAGTTTATTGGAGACCTAAAACCACTTAAGGCGGAGACATGGATAAATCAGATCACCAAGATATTTGATGTCTTGGGATGCTCCAAAGAGCAAAAGGTTCCCTTTGCCACATTTATGTTGCGAGGAGAAACAGATTACTGGTGGGAATCGGTAAAGCGTACTCAATCTGCCACACTGAAGATGTCTTGGGAGAAGTTCTAAGAACTATTCAACAACAAGTACTTTCCCGAAAGTATTCATCACATGAAGGAGGTAGTGGTCATCAAGCTGGAGCAGAACAATATGATTGTGTCGCAATACGAAGCCATGTTTTCCGTGTTGTCTTGATTTGCGTCACACTTAGTTGATAACGAGGAGAGAATGACACAGATGTTTCTAAGAGGTTTGAAACCCGAGATATGTCAATATCTTATTTCTCACAAATTGTGTTTGTATTTAGATGTTGTAAATAAGGCTCAGTTATTGGAGTGCGATAATGATTCAACCCAACCAAGGGAGAGCAACAGAAAAAATGATAATACCAGTGGTAGCAGTCATCGAAGTGGTGACAACAAATGTGGAAGGAATCAACATGCCAGAAATGGTAACCACTTCGGTGGTAATCATGGCAAAGACAGTAAAAGTGGACATTTCAAGAAGAGGAGATTCAACAATGATGGAAAGACGTCAGCACCAACACCCGTTGTTAAGGAAGGAGAACGACCACCTATCATATGCTTCAAATACAGAGGGGAGGGACACATCAGTCCAAAATGTGCGCAACAGTCCAAAACGTATTACAATTGTGGAAGAGAAGGTCACCTAGCTAGATTTTGTCGTACAGGGAAGCCAAGTCTAGTTGGAATGGTGAAACCAAATGCCGTCCCAGATAAGTCAAAACCAGTAGTTCAAGGGAGAACGTTTGTTGTGACCTCCGAGAAAGCAAGGAACCCGAACGAGGTCATCACGGGTAAACATAACATAAACTCTAGCGAAGTACATACCTTATTTGATACCAGTTCTACCCACTTTTTTATTTCTCCTACTTGCACTCAACGTTTAAATTTGACTCCGGAGAAATTAGACTTTGACTTATCTGTTGAAACTCTATTGGGAGAAACCTTTATTACATCCACTATTTATAAGTCTTGTTTGGTTTAAATCGGTACCCTCACATTACCTGTCGATCTTATTTCCTTAAAAATACTTGCATTTGACGTAGTTCTAGGGATTGATTGGTTAACTACTCATCATGTAAAAACTGATTATTTTCGTAAGGTTGTTAGCTTTCATATTCCTAACCAACCTATTATGCGAATTCAAGCAACCAAACCATTAAAATCAATCACTATCATCTCAAGCCATAAAGTTATTCGTTTATTGAAAAATGGATGTCAAGCTTTCTTAGCTCATGTCACGGATTTAAACAAAAATACGTCAGTTTTGAATGATATTTCTATTGTTAATAAATTTCCTGACGTATTCCCTTAAGAACTTCCTGGCCTGCCCTCACAGCGTGAAATTAAATTTTGTATCAACCTTGAACCCGATACAAAACCCATTTCCAAAGCCCCATATCGAATGGGTCCTATTGAACTTCAGGAGTTAAAAACCCAACTGTAGGAATTGTTAGACATCAGTTTCATTTGTCCTAGTACGTTCCCTTGGGGTGCTCCTGTTTTATTCATGAAGAAGAAAGATGGGAGTATGCGAGTTTGTATTAATTATCGGGAGTTGAACCATGTCACTGTAAAAAATAGATACCCGTTTCCTCACATTAATGACATGTTTGACCAGTTGCAAGGCGCTAACTTCTTTTCAAAGATTGATCTACGTTCCAGATATCACCGATTAAACATTGAAGCAATTCAAAGTTGGGAGCAACCTAAGTCAGTGACCGAAGTACGTAGCTTTCTCGGCTTAGCTGGTTATTATCGGAGATTCATGGAAGGATTTTCTTGAATCGCTACTCCATTAACTCAGCTGACTCGAAAAGATACAAATTCGGTTGGAGAGAGGAATGTGAGAAGAGTTTTCAAGAACTCAAGAGGAGACTCATTTCAGCACCTGTTTTGACAATACCATCTGGCTCGGAGGGATTTGTCATCTACAGTGATGCTTTAGGCAAAGGGTTAGGATGTATTCTCATGCAACATGGGAAAGTCATAACCTATGCCTCTCGACAACTCAAAGAATATGAGAGGAATTATCCTACTCGTGATCTAGAGTTGGCAGCTGTTGTCTTCGCACTTAAAATTTGGAGGCATTACTTGTATGGGGAGAAAGTGGAGATCTTTACGGATCATAAAAGCCTCAAATATTTCTTCACCCAAAAGGAACTCAACATGCGGCAATGACGTTGGCTTGAACTGTTGAAAGATTATGATCATAATATTCAATACCATCTTGGAAAAACGAATGTAGTAGCTGACGCATTGAGTAGAAGATCATATGCAAGTACGAGTACGTTATTGTCAACGCAAAGGCCCATTTTGTATGACTTGTAAAGGATGGAAATAGAGTTAAAGACTCCAGGGACCCACGTGATGATGGCAAACATACGAGTAGAATTGACTTTAATCGATAAGGTTAAAGCTGATCAAGTTACAGACCTAAAGCTGATGTGTATGAGGAAAAAGTGCAAGAAGGTGCTATTCCGGGAGCAAGAATCGATGAACAAGGAATACTTCGAGTCAACTCCACACTTTGTGTTCCTAACGATTTTGACTTGAAGTATAAATTCATGATGGAGGCGCACCACACACCATTTGCAATCCATCCTGGGAATACCAAAATTTATCGTGATCTTCGACATATATTTTAGTGGAGTAATATGAAGAGAGAGATCGCTGAGTTTATCTCAAGGTGTTTAACTTGTCAACGAGTCAAGGCGGAGCATCAAGTGCTAAAAGGTCTATTGCAACCACTTGGAATTCCAAAATGGAAGTGGGAGCACATTACCATGGATTTTGTTACTGGTCTTCCTAATGTTTCTCAAGGCATAGATGTAATTTGAGTCATTGTTGATAAATTAACCAAGTCTACTCATTTTTTACCTATACGAGAAACTTATTCACTTGAAAGTCTTGCTCGTATATACATAAACGAGATTGTAAGACTGCATGGTGTGCCAGTATCCATAGTTTCCGATCGAGACCTAAGATTCACTTCATGATTTTGGGTTAATTTGCAAAAAGCTATGGGCACAGATTTACGATTTAGTTCGGCATATCATCCTCAAATGGACGGGCAGTCGGAGTGGACTATTCAAACCCTTGAAGATTTATTAAGACTCTGTGTCCTTGACTTCAAGGGAAGTTGGAACAAGTTCTTACCATTCGTGGAATTTTCCTACAATAATAGTTATCAAGCCAGTATTGGCATGGCTCCATTCGAGGCGTTGTATAGAAGAAAGTGTCATTCTCCAGTATGTTGGGATGAGGTGGGTGAAGCAACATTGTTGGGACCAGAGTTGGTACGTATGACAACAAAAAAGATTCAAACGATCCGACAACGTATAAAAACCTCACAAGATCGACAAAGAGTTATGTTGATTCATCAGAAGGACGTGGAATTCAAGGTTGGAGAACATGTGTTGTTACGTGTTGCTCCATGGAAGGGAGTTACGAGATTTGGAAAGAGAGGAAAACTCAATCCTCGATTCATTGGCCCATTTGAAATACTCACTCGAGTAGGAACTGTGGCCTATAGACTCGCTTTACCGCAAAGTATATCTCGTGTTCATAACGTTTTTCACATATCCAAGTTACGTAAATATGTGGAAGACCCGAACCACATTATTGAGTTAGAACCGGATGAAATAACGGAAGATTTAACGTATGAAGAGGTACATGTTAAAATTTTGGATAAGAAGGAACATATTCTACGCTCCAAGGTTATACCTCAAGTCAAAGTTTTGTGGAGAAACCACGATGTTGAGGAGATGACCTGAGAGTTAGAATCTGAAATGAAATCAAGGTATCTTCACCTCTTTGACATACCAGGTATGTACCCTAATTTAGAGGGCAAAATTTCTTAAGAAGGGGAGGTTGTAAGACCCCAACTTTTATAAATAAAGATGAATTTTCTATAAATATCATTTTTGAATATTAAGGAGTGAATTTGATATAATGTTATAGTTGTGGGTATTATTTATAAATTTTGCAAAGTACGCAAGTTGTTATATTATATTCGATTGGTCGGGGAATATTCATTTTAATAGGGAATATTTGTACGACGACACAATCATTGGTTCACCCCACAGTGGAATTATTGTCCGAGTTAGAAAATGACAGAAATATCTTTTTATAAAAGTAACGACGGAAGTTTTACCGTTAACTGTTGAAATACCCGGTGATAAAAAGTACAGTAATACGCGTGGTTGCATAGTAGCACACAGTATTGATTATTGATGCATACGTGAGAAGTCACTCAGTTTTGTTCAATTATTGCTACAATAATTACTGCGTAGTATCACACGTTATTTGATTCAATTATTATCAATATTTTATATATTATTAAATCAATAATTGAGATGACAAATTATTCTAATTATTATATGCATAATTAACAATGTCTAGAAAGTTTTTGTCACCTAATTGCGCGCCAATGGGGAGAAATCCTTATAGGAAAGCCCCCTCTTTCGTGGGAATGACCTGGTTGTTAATATTGTGAGTTATAATAATATGAATAAAGGTTGTTAAAAATATTGAAGGGATTTTGTTTATGAAGTATTTGTTGTAAATTTTGCTTATTTTATGGATCCCTATTTACTCATTTTTTAAAATAATAGGTAGAAATTTATTCAATATATATATAATGGGACCCACCTGTGATGGTGAAATGTTGGTGGGAGGGGAACACGTGGGGCCCACGTTGGAAGAAAAAAATTGGGGGGGGGGGAATCTGAAGGAACTCAGGGGTGGTGAGTTTTTCTTTATGGCATGTGTTTATATATATATATATATTATAAACTTTTGTTTTGTTTGACTAATATTGTTAGCATTTGAAAAGTGGGCGTCTGGTGATCAACAAAGTGTAGCCCGTGAGTTTCCTACTATTGGCCCGTGAATAAAAATTTCTAAATAGTATCCTTCCATTCTCCTATAAATAGGATGCTTAGTTAGAATTGAAAATTGCACCAGAATCAGAGAATTCTTCTTCTATAATATTGAGCGTATTTCTTTCGAGTTTTAGAAAGCATTGAGTGTAGAAAATATTGAAAGTTTTCTTCAAGAATATCTCCGCTATACCAGTTGGAATACTCTTCTTTTCAAGGTAAGGGATGTTAATTTTGTTCAATATTTGCTTGAAATAATATTTTCTTCCATACTCTTTAGTATGTAAGTAATATTATTTTGTTTCAAATTTCGAATTATATACTCATTTGGTTAAAGTTTTGGTTTCTATACTCCATGAAATTTGTAGAATATCCTTGATATTTGCGCTTCATCCAGTATCTTTTCATGGAAATATTATTCGGAGTATTCTTGATAGTTTTAACTTTTTCATGCCGGAGTACTATTCACGAGGTTACTATTCCCGAAGTACTATTCACGGGGTGCTATTCATTCAAGTACTATTCACCCGGGGTACTATTCATGATAAAAATTGATTTGTTTTTGGTCCAAATTATTTTTGGTACAATATTATTCTTGAATTTTACTCCACAAAGCAGTATCATGTTGACAATTTGGACGTTATTAATTTTTGGATAAATTAAATTATAAATCTTTAAAAATTTATCCTTGAACTTATTTTATTGAATTCTTATATCATTGTCATCATCCTCAAGTTTATAGTATGTTGGAAGTTATCTGTGGCCTGTAGTGTATAGATGGACTTGGTATAATTATGACCAAGGATTATTCGGTATAATCATAACCGTAATGTTACAAATGATGTGTTAAAAGTCCTTATTGGCCTGTAGTGCATTGATGGATAGTTGTTGGCATGATTATGACCATTGATGAAAACACGAATATCCTTGGCCCGTAGTGCATGGATAAATTGTGGTCGTGATACTAATGAATATCCTTGGCCGTAGTGCAGGAATGATGCGGATTATTTATTAAGCTGAGTCAGCGATAAAATTGTTGATAAACCTTTTAAATCATAGAAGATAGTAGATTTCATGTTCTACTTAACTCTTCTAATGGATTGCTTATTCCGCTGCAGTTAAACTTGATGTTTATTATATTTTATCAGTATAACACTGTTGAAGGCTAACGATAATTTATTCTGCATTATCTTAGTCATAATATTTTTTACTAGGCTAGTTGAGCTCACCATTTGCTTTCATTGTTCTCTTCGTGAAATGAGAATATAGCTGGAACTAGTCGGGGAACGGAGTTATGGTCCAGATGGTAGCATTAGTAGTCCTCAATATTCTATGAAATAGTGTGACAATAAATGTAAGTAGGACTTATTTTGAGTTTGAATACTGTCTAGAAGATAATATTTGTATTAAAACTCACAGCTCATGTTGTATAATTAAGTTTGTATTTTTATTCAGTACCATTTATTTGGCGACTTGGAATTGGTGATGTATACCTATTTTGGGGGCATCATAGATGATTTGTTAGAATAGTTGTTATGCATGTTATAGATGATTTGAAATCTGTTATATGTAGTTTACAAACGATTTTGGAGTATCAAATTCATGTGTAGTCATGTTTAAGAAGAAGGAACTAGTTTTTGGTTAAATACATATTAAAATGGTTGATTTTAGAGTTAAAATTTATGTTCAATCAGTGTTACAATCTGTAAATTGGTGATAGATTGTGTTAGTATGTCAAGAAACGAAAAGAATGCAATTGAAATGGTTTGATTTTGTTAAGAAACGAGGATTTGGTGATTTAATTCACTAAATGTGTTGAAAATAGAGAAACTAGTAAAAATATGGGTTTTAATCCTCTAAATTGGGTTATTTATGTTGTAAGGGTTGTCCATGTTGATGTGAAATTAGAATGTTTGTATAAGAGAAGAGTCTGAGTTCATGGTTCTAGAAATCTGATTCTGGAGTCGAGCACTACCGCGCTGTCGCACTGCTTTTGGGCGCGGTTGCGCTGGACCCAGCGGTAGTTGGGGCGCGCCCGCGTCAGTGTTCAATCAGGCCCAGTAATGAACTATTAACAGTATAGCTTGGAGAATGTTAACCTAACTTTTTTTAATGATTGTAGATAAACCTAAAACATGTTATAAGACATTATAACATATTGTAATCACAAAGTTGAAACTATAAGTTATGAATTAATAAGTTGTGAAAGTTTGTTATGTGATGTCATGAGAATTGAATTTATTTTTCAATCACCATGTCGTGTATTATAATATAATTGGGAGTTCAGGTTCATGGTACGTGAATGATTAGGATAATCAGATCTTATGCTAAAGATTATAGACTTGACTTAAATGAGAAGTAAACCAATGAAGTTAATATTAATATAACTAATTGGTATTGTTATCCTAATGGTATATGTAGGGTATTTGGTTTGGTTTGTAATAATTGTGTAGCTTACACATGAGGCAAGTTTCCTAAACCTTATTTTGAGTAAGTTTCTTGTCTCTAGTTTGTTTACGATTATGCACGTTCTTGTATTCTAATTCTTTTATATTGATCAAGTTTTATATTCCTAACTTGATATCGTTATGCAAGTTTATTATCTTTGAACTTTTATTGAGTAAATCCCTAAATTTTGTTTCTTGTTATTCAAGCATAAATCGTTCAAGTACTTTGTCCAAAAAGAGTTATCTAACTCTTTTGAATGTAATACTTTGTATATACAATGTCTATTCAATTGTATATTATTGACATTCAATCTTTGAGCATCAGTATCGTTGTTTAATCTTATACTATTGCGTTGAACCTTCAAATAACTAATAAACCTTTATTAGTTGGACTAGTCTATGATTGATGAGTGTTCTAAAATTCTAGAACCACTGTTAAGCGAATCTAAACTAAACTTTCTTTAGTGCAGAAATCCTAAAGTCAAAATGAGATGAACAACCCTAATATAGGGGATTATGTACGCGTTAGCGTTTAGATGTTTGTGCACAATACATGGTATGAAGGGCTGATCCCCTTAAGTACGAAAGAAAGGTCCATATAGTCTAATGACCTGGGACACAGTTCATGGTCTTAAGACCCTCAGAAATAATTTCAAACTTGTTTTCTATTCTTGATTCGATGAACAAGTTCCCTATTAATCAGTATTCATTGCTTACTTTTACATTGTTGTTATTATCATCATTATGTTAATGGGCAATTGTTTGCTCACTCTTGCAATTAACATTGCAGCTAAAGTTGAGAAAGTTGATGAGCCGTCTTCTAGCAAAGGCAAGGGCAAGATGTCTAAATGATGAAGACTTATTTGATTTTACTTAACTGAATAATTATTATGAGACTTATTTATTTATGTGATGTATTCCGAAGACTTATGTGATAATTTAAGGTTAGATTACATGGGATTTATTTTAATATGATGTAACCCTTTAATGGGGAGGATTATTATTTAAGTTGTTTAATTTAAGTCTTTATTCTTGATTATGGGTAGTTAGATGTAATTATTTTGGATAGTGAGCACCAAATCCTAAGGGAATGAAGTATCCGAATTTGGGGGTCTCACAAGTTGGTATCAAAGCCTTAGGTTATGAACCGTAGGTGGGGGAAACTTTAGGAAGTAACCTTTAAGAAGATAGAAAACATAGTGGTGATAAACTCTTGTCGAGTTTTAATAAATGGATTAAGGCATCCATTAAAGATAAATGACAAAAGACTTTATGTGCTTATGTGTTTATAACTTATGTGCTTGCGCGTATCAAAGAGTGTTACGTAATAAATAAAACTTCAAAATATTTTGTTGTCAGGATGTCTAACGTTGAAGGATCCGGTCAAGCTAAGGAAGAGATACCTCAGGTACCTAGAGATGAGGAGCCCCGAGATGTTCATGTTGTTCAGGAGCAGTTGATCTAGAGGGATCCTTCTCTGTTGGTCGCTGATGAAGGATAGGGGAATGTGTAACAATCGAGAAATTTTGTAATTTAATTTAAATATTTATTGAATAAATAAATATTTTAAATAATTTATTTATTGAGGAAAATAAATAATTGATGAATTGTGATGCATTAATTTGATTAATGGTAATTTTATTATCTGAAGATTTAATTTAATGAAATAATTAAATTAAATGAATTGTTTAATATAAAATAATAATAATAATAAGCAAATCAAATAAAGTGATGTTTTAGTCTAATTTATTAATTAAATTAGATATATAATTATTTTTTAATCAGAAGTATAACTATAATGAAAAATTATAATTTTTGTAAATATAAGTGTAAGCTAATTAAATGGGTTACATGTGTAACAAATAAAAATTATATAATATAAACATTATTAAAATAAATTGGAATGAGGGAATTGGTGTGTGGCCAAACAAGGCTTTGTGGCCTTTGGCTTATTTTTACCTGACACAAGCCTTTTTGGTTCTTACCTGACGTACGTGGGTGAGAGGCCATATCAGTTATATTATGCCTATTTTTCCTAATGGCTAACTAAGAAGGATAGAGAGGTAGAGGGAAAGAATACAGAGAATTAAGAGTAGGAAAATAAGGAATAAGATTGAGAAGGATTTGCTTAAGCCTTGTTAACATCAAAGGGTTAAGGTATAATCTACCCCTAATTCTAATATTTAGTTTTTGTAATTTTCTATTCTCTAAAATTGGGTTTTGTTGAATTGTTGTAGAAGATGTTGATTATATGTATGTATAATCTTGTGTAACTTGTTAGTTGTCATCTATAATCTTATGTTAGTAATCAAATTCATAGAAATTGAGTTTGTAGAAGAAAGGTAGAATAACCGTGTGTGTTCATGTAATATGGCTTAAGAAAGTACAAATTTTCATGTTCAATATGTGTTATAATCTGCAAATTTTTGTTAGATTGTGTTAGTATGTTAAGAAACGAAAGTGACGTAGTTTGAAACGTGTCAATTGGTTAAGAAACGAAGTCGTGGTGATCGAATTTGCTAAAAGTTTTAAAAGTGATGAAATTGGGAAAATTGGGGTTTTGATCCTTCAAAATTAAGTATATGTAGTGTTTTTGTTGTTAGTTTGATGAATATCATGTTTATAGACGTTATTACAAAGTTCAAGTTATTGGGTTGGTGAATTTATGTGGAATTGGGTTGATTTTGGTGACTGCTGTGTAATAGAGATGCTAAACGCAATTTCTTTTCTTGTACGGCGCAGCTGTGCTGTATGGTTTTCTGAAGTCGAGCACCAGCGCAGCTGTACCAGTGCCAAAGCTTGGGAAAGCGCAGCTGCGCCGTGCTCTGAGCTTAGGCAGTGAGTTCTGTTTATTTGTGGGTTATAATATAAGGACCTAATCTAGTTTGGCATGCATGTTAATGATGTTAAAACATAACGTGGACTAAAATAACAGATTGTAGAGTGATGTAACATAAAGTGTGAAGATTTTAAGTGATCATTTAATTAAGTTATGTAATGAACAAAAATTGATATTTTCAAAAGTTAGATATAAATGATAAAGTTAATGTTAGTTTATAGTGTTCAGATTCGTTAAAGATGTTAACCAACATGGTTAAGTGTTAAGTTAAGGGTATGAATTAAATGGTTGGTTAAACCCCTAAAACTAATATTAATACAACTAATTGTTATTGCGATTTCAATGATATGTGTAAGATAGTTGGCGAACATTATTATACTTGTGTAGCTTAATACAAGGCAAGTTTCCTAACTTCATTCTCTTTATAATGAATACAAGTTTCATAGCTACGTTATCTTTTATGTCAAGCAAGCTTTCTATTCCAACATTTTATATTATAGTTGAGCAAACCTGTTCATTCTATCTCATGTATGATTGTACAAGCTCTTGTAACCTAGTTCGTTACGTCGAGCGAGCTTTACTTTCCTAATTCTCGATATTGCTATTTAAAGCATATATTGTTTAAATTCAATGATTCAAAAGAGATTGTTCTAACTCTTTTGAATGTAGTACTTTACATATATACTATGTTTATTAAGTTGTTCATTGTTGTTATTCGATCTTTGACTTTGATAACCTTGTTCAATTCTGTATTATTTTGTTGAAGCTTCAACTAGCAAGCAAACTTGAATTGATTGAATTGGTCTATAATTGAATAGCGTTCTAAAATTCTAGAACCACTGATAAGCTAGTTCCAAACTAAACTTTCTTTAGTGCAGAAATTCTAAATCGAAACTAAGACGAACAACCCTAACATAGGAGATTTTGTACGTGTAACGTTTAGATGTTTATGCACAATACATGGTACAAAGGGCTTATCCCCCTAAGTACGTTAAGTAGGGTCTATATAGTCTAAATGACTATTAAGGTTGGGATAGTAAATCCAAATCACTGGGGACATAGTTCGTGGTCTTAAGACCCTCAGATATTAAATTCAAACTTGTTTTTTATTCTGTTTTGTAGAACAAGTTCACCATTATTCAGCATTCATTGTTCATACTCTTGTTGATATTGTTATTACTCTTTATGTCAGTGAGCAATTGTTTGCTCACTCTTACAATTAACACTGCAGCTAAAGTTGAGAAAGTCGATGAGCCATCCACGAGCAAAGGAAAGGGTAAGATGTCCAAGTGTTGAAGATTTATGAGAATTTATTTAAGTGAATTATGTTATAAGACTTAATTTAGTTTGTGATGTTTTTTGCAAACTTATGTAATATTTTAAGGTTTGTTTACCTGGGATTTTTTTTATTGATGTAACCCTTTAATGGGGAAGATTATTGCTTAAGTTATTTAAGTTATGTTTTATCCTTTGTTATGGGTAGTTAGATGTAATTATTTTGGATAATGAGTATCAAATCTTATGGAAATGGAGTACCCAGATTTGGGGGTGTCACAGGTTGGTATCAAAGCTTTAGGTTATGAACCTTAGGTGGGGAAACCTTAGGAAATAACCTTTAAGGAGACAGAAACGTAGTGGTGTCCAACTCGTATAGAGTTTTAAGGAATGGATTAAGGTATCCATTGAATCTAAACAATAAAAGACATTATGTGCTATGTGTTAATAACTTATGTGCTCGCGAGTATCAAAGAATGTTATTTAATAAATAAACATAACAATATTTTGTTGTCAGGATGTCTAACGATGGAGGATCTAGTCCAGCTAGGGAAGTGATACCTCAAATACCTAGAGATGACGAACCCCAGGGTATCCACGTTGTGCGGGAACAGTTGATCCAGGAGGATGAGCCTCTGACCGATTCTGAGGAGGATAGTTCAGAGGAGATAGAAGAGGATGAGGAGGAAGAGAATCCTATGGAGTTTCCACCAAACTCCATATCAGTTGAAATGTATGATCCACTGTATGACCGTAACATAGAATTACGGGATAAGGTTGAAGAGTTGAAGGAGTTGGTTGAGATGCATCATGCTACGATAGAGCAGAAGGATGCGGAGATTCAAGAACTCGACTCAAGACTTGGAAACACAGAGTGGGACCTAGTTCATACAAAGGGTCATCATGAGTCTGTTGGTGGTGAACGAGAAGATGAAGACTGATGTTGAGAAGTTAAAAAATGACTTGAAAGAGGAATCAGCTAAGCGTGCAAGGGTAGAGGATGCTTGGATGAAGGCGACTCATCGTGCAGACCGTGCTGAAGCTAAGGTCCAAACGAAGAAAGCTAAATTGAATGAAATGGATCATGCCTATAATTCTGTGATAGATAGGGCCCAGGATCGAGTCTTTTATTACCCACCTCAATTTGAAGATTTATCATGGTTCGTGATGGATCGTAGGATGGTGTATCGTATTATGGAGGAAGAGTGTAGTGAAGCCTCTCGACGTCTTAATATGCTTAGATAGAAATAATAATAGTGATAATAATATGTGGTTAATTATGTGAATAAATAAATTTTAAATCCCTTATTTTGAGATGAATAAAGGGGTAATATGAGGATGTAATCCTGAAACTTGTCTAGTTCAGGAAAGTGGATGTTAATAGCAGTTATGATATCTTTATTATGTTTTGAAAAAAACTGTTATGAAGGAATAAAATATCAAAGTTTATTGAAATGTTATAGCTTTAATTTTAGAATGTTTAAGTTAAAATTCAAATACTCAAGAAGTTAAGTAATGAACTAATAAGCGTATATCTTAATAGAAAATGCCTCCTAGAAGAAGACAACCACGCCAATAACCACCTCCTGAGGGGTCTACTAATAATAATAACGAGGCCAACGCTAACCCAGTTTAGCAGTTGGTAACTTTGTTAATGAGAGCACTTACAAATCAATCGCAAGCTCAAGTTACGACCTTCAAGGAATTCAAAGTGGTTGGACAGCTAGAGTTTCAAGTGTCTATGAATCCAGTTGAAGCCAAAACCTAGATCATGGAAATGGAGAAGGTGTTTGATGTTGCTAGAGTTAACAAAGATCAGAAGACTGCGTTCACAACGTTCATGTTGAAGTCTGAAACTATCTACTGGTGGCATGCAAATAAGGTTCGTGGGGGACAGGGAATAGTAGGATGGGATAGGTTCAAAGAAATGTTTTTCAAAATGTACTTTCCGCCTAGTTCTTGAAATCAGTTGGAAGTTCAGTTTTTGGAGTTAAAACAAGGAACCATGACTATGCCAAAATATGCTGCGAAGTTTAATGAGTTGGCTAGGTTTGCCACTTATCAAGTCAATACCGACGAGCATAAGGCAAGAAGGTTCAAACAAGGATTGAAGCCCTGGC
Organism: Panax japonicus; assembly: GCA_020205505.1. Classification (NCBI taxonomy): domain Eukaryota; kingdom Viridiplantae; phylum Streptophyta; class Magnoliopsida; order Apiales; family Araliaceae; genus Panax; species Panax japonicus. The sequence continues at coordinate 18,666,538 of CM035101.1, read as the reverse complement.
TTTATAGTAAGGTTTCAATCTAGTTAAACACGTTTGTGGCAGTACTGGAAAAAGAAATTATCGTAGAAGGTGGAAGTGATGCCTTAACCAAGTATAACCAAGAACAGAAGAAGAGAAAGAATGAGACTGAAAACAAGGTTGATGGAAGCAGTAACGTTGGGAGTAATAATCAGAAGAGGAAGTGGATCGAGAATTTGACTGCGGGAGGACAACAAGGAAGTTAACAAAAGAAGAAGTTTGAATCTTGTGCTACTTGTGGAAAGAACCACACTGGGGTGTTTTTGAAGGAAAAGCGGGTGTGTTTCAATTGTGGTCAGGTGGGACACATTGCACCAAACTGTTTTAGTCCAAAGAAAGGAGCATGTTTCACCTGTGGTTCGAAGGATCATATGGCTCGGGACTACCTTAAAAAGCCAGCGGGAAATGCAATTGGGGGAAATGGAAACAACGGTGGTGGTACATTGACTATCAACGGTCCGTCACAATCAAGTCGACCTACTACGATGACTTTCAATATGACCGTGCAAGATGCTTTACAGTCTAAGGATGTGGTGTCAGGTATCATTCTGATTAATGGTATTAATGCTTATGTACTATTTGATTCGGGTGCTACTTGTTCATTTATATCCGATGAATTTGCTCAGAACTTAGATTTGCCTCAGGAAGAATTAGATTACCCTTTGAGCATAAAAATTGCAAATAGGGAGGTGATTCCTGTTAGACTCATATATAAGAATTGTAGAGTGGTTATAAAACGTCACGAGATGATGGTAGATTTGATAACAATTAAACTTGGCGAATTCGATATTATACTGGGAATGGATTGGTTATTCAATTATGGAGCAGTAATTGTTTGCCAAAGGAAATGTGTTAACCTTATGACTTCGTCAAAGGTTGTGTTCTATGGCAGCAAGTTACCTCGACAAGCAAGTTGTCTGACGATGATGCAAGCCAAGAAGTTGTTAAGACAATGATGTTTAGGATACTTAGCCTATATAGTCGATACACAGATTAAGAGTGCGAAGTTAGAAGAGATACCGATAATAAGAGATTTTGTAGACGTATTTCAAGACGATTTACCGGGTCTTCCGCCAGATTAGGAAATTGAGTTCGTGATTAACTTACTACCAGGAACTACCCCGATATCTAAGGCACCATACAGAATGGCCCCGGTAGAGATGAAAGAGATGATGGTACAATTACAAGAATTGCTCGACAAGAAGTATATCCAGCTGAGCGTATCGTCGTGGGGAGCGCCAATGTTATTTATTAAGAAGAAGGATGGATCGATGTGGCTCTGTATTGATTATCGAGAATAGAAAAAGGACACGATTAAAAATAAGTATCCATTATCTAGAATTGATGACCTGTTCGATCAATTAAAGGGGGCAAGATATTTTTCTAAGATATGCTTTAGAGGTGGTTATCATAAGTTGAAGGTGAGGTCGGAGGATGTATCAAAAAATAGCGTTTAGAACTCGGTATTATGACAACCCGAGAATTTAGAAAATTATGTAAAATCTTAAAACATTGAATTAAGGTTAAATAATAAACCTAGACAGAAAATAAGTGAATGGATTCGATATTTTCAAGAAGGAATTTGTGGATTTATAAATTTTTGCGGTGAATTATTCAGGATTAAGGGTATACGTGTATATGTATCTGGTATGTGGAATTATGTGTACAGTTTGTGGTTAAGGGTCAAGGGTTGACCAACTAATTTATATCAGTGACAAACCCTAATATTATATTAAGAACGTCAATGTTCAGTTAAAAACCCTAACGATTGATTAGAAACCCTATAACCGGTTCTGGAAACCCTAATTTCAGTCCTGGGAATTTGAAACCCTAATTCGGAATATGAAAACCTAATTTAGGGGCTTAAAGGCTTAAGTGTATTAATTACAAACCTAATTAGGGATAACCCTAATTGATTAGTTAGAAAGCTCTAATTTCTGGATTAGAAACCCTAATTTATAATTAGGGAAAACCTAATTGTTAAAATTTAATAATTTTAATGTTAATTAGAAAACATGAATCCTAATTAACAATCCCTAATGTGATTAGGGAATCTTTAATATAATTAGGAAACCCTAATTATAATTTAGAAATCTTAATTTTCTAATTTTTAAAAAAAAAATTAAAATCTTAGTGTTAAACCCTAAGGGTCAAACCTAAGTGTGAGGGCCCCGAATCTGAGATCCTGAATCACTGCGGATCCGGTTCGATCATTCTATCACTATTACTATTTGTTGAAGATATAAACATAAATTGTTTATACATTAAACATACACAAGGTCGAGTAACCTTAACTTATACATAACTTGTCTAACACATAACATTAATATCATACAATACTATTTACAAATCTAATCGCGCACATTAACTTTAAGTTGGAACTGTCTTTAACCTTTCCTTGTATCCGAAGCATTCGCCTTAATCTGCAAGGTTTTATCATGATATAGCAAGAGTGAGCATAAGGATTGCCCTGCAAGTTAAAGTTCAATAATTTAACGATATATCATGATTGAAAGAATCTGAATAATAAGTTGGCTATAATTCAATAATATAATTGTGAACTAGCAGGAACAAACTTTTGACTGAACAAGTATATAACATAAATAAATATATCTGGACCGAAGGGTAATGAAGGTGATCAGCCTTTCATACCTGACTTATACATGCAATATGTACAGAGTCCAATTCTACAATGGCAATCAACAATGATTATCCATAAGCATATATGAATAAAACAACTCTTAGTATAGTTAAGTAAAAACAAACTTGCCTGAACCGTTGATTATCACTACGCAATTTATAATACTTTATCCGAAGACCTAATATTAGTAATATAGATCTCCAATATTAGAATAATATCATCACAATATAATATTATTATATATATACATAGAATAGCCTAAACACATAACACATAACCCTATCAATCTACAATACACATAGAACTCGGTATCAAGTCAAACTATTGCAATCTGAGTTGAACCCGACACAAATCCAATATCCCGACGGTCTAGTCGGACAAAATTTCGAGTTTAAGTTCAATTAAACTATGTCTAAACAATTAACCATTATCTTAGATAATTTATTATCAGTCAACTTAATTTTCCAAGTCTCATAATAATTTTGAAATAATTATTATTATTTATCTTGATTTCTCAATCATTAATAACGTATTTAAAAGAATTAAATAACACTTAATTCTTTTATCATTGATATTTATTTATTATCAAATATTAATGAAATATATGTCATAATATTATAATATATCAAAGTATTTTTAATACTTTAAAATCACCTTTATATGATTTTTAAACATTTAAATTCATTATTCGATAATTGTTATTAATATTAATATATTAATATTTTCATGACAAAATATCAAAAGTTATATTTTATAACTTAAAAATATTTTTCTAACACTTAAATCATTTTTATATGATTTTTAAATCATTAATTCTATTTTTCCTTAATTTATTTAATATATTTATTAAATAAACTAATTACCATTAATATTAATTAATTAATAAAATTTCTCACAAAATATTAAAAGTCACTAAAAATAACTTAAAATATTTTCTTTTACTATAATATTATTTTTCATGTATTAAAATAATTTTTAAATCATTTATTTAATATTATAATTAAATAAATTAAATACCATGTATATTCCAAAAATATTTAATATTTATGAAATATATTCAAAATAATTAAAAACTAAATTTTGGACTTTAAAATAATTTTTAGGAATTTATTTTGTATTTTTAATAATTAAAAACCATTTTTTTCTATTTATTTGATTAAAATATTAATTTCTAGAAAATAATAATTATAAAAAGGCTCTATAGCGACAGAACCGTCGCTATAGGTGTTCTTGTTGTTCTTAAGCTCAAACCCAGAAATTCGGTCAGTGTTCGAGTTAGTGGGTTTGACCAACATTTGATCTATGCTCCTATGTTTTACTGGGCAGTCTAAGGAATCCGTGTTGTAGTATGCATGTAATAATACACTTACAAACAAAGATCATGGCTAAACAACATCAGATCAGTGAGATATTAGCCCCCAAAATGTCTAACAACACTGTTCTTCATTTCTGGGTTTTCTAGAAAATGAAGAACAGTCGAGGATACTAGTTTTCGATCTTTATAAACTGTATCCTGTAACTTGTTTGGGTGAAATATTGGTTCAATATTGTAGACCACATATCCAGCTACAAGTTTATAACAACCGATCATCATAATAACAACTAATTCACAAGATTCAAGTCAGTCAAACCTTGTCAGAACTACGGGTCTTGAAGGTTTCTGGGTTTTCCAGAAATGCAACCAAACAGATGGTCAACGGTACTTTGGCCAACAATATCTTTGATTCTATGTGTATTCTGGGTGAACTAAAGGCTTAAATATATACTCCTTATACCATACTACAAGGATCAATAAACAACATATCCAAAACACTAACATACGGCAAGATCAAAGGCTCAGAAAACGTTGTCAGACGAGATCTGGGTTTCTGGGTTGCCCAGAAACTTAGTCTTCATGACCGTTCAACGCAGTTTGACTGCTCATATCTCTCAATCTACTCATGATCTGGCCATATTTTTAGTTTCAGATCAAAGTACTCATGACATAGAACACATTTATAACATAAAACAACACAAATCAAAAACAGAGAAGGATTTACAAGCCCTGACATTAGCTTGTCAGGCCATATTTCCAACTTTTCCCAGATTTCAAAAATTATTATTTCGTGCACTTTGATGTTATGGATTCACTATATAGCAACCCAGATCATCAAGTGACACCCTAATACACAACTTTAACCAATAAATTACAACAACTAACATCAGATTACATGATTTCAAAAATTAGGGTTTATACCTTTTTTAAGCTTGATTTTTGATTTCTGATCCATGAATCTGTTATTGTTAAGCTAAGAGATGATTTTGTCTTAACTTCTAACTCCTTTTATTTCTCAATTCCCGAAATCTTAGAGAGAGAATGGCTTGGATGAGTTTATAAATTAAAGTGAGTATTCTCTCTCTATAATCTATATATTTTGATATAATGTAATGTTGGCTGTCAATTTTGGCTGAGATATTGCTGGATTTATCAGTCACATGCTAGGCTAGGGTTGGTGAACAACTCACTAGGACAAAAATCACAAGTTATGTCCAATTATGCAACAAAGGGCAAAAATGTCATTTCGCACACAAAATTAATGGCATTTTGGACATTGGTCAAACCCTTAGGGTTTAGGATTTGAAAAATCTTAGGGTTTAGGGTTTAGAAATCCTTAGGGTTTTAGAAAAAAATCTAGAATTTCTAAATTAGGTTTTTAAAAAAATAAAATTAATATTTCTAAATTATAATTAGGATTTTCTAATTATATTAAAATTTCTTAATCATAATTTAAATCTTGCTATTTATGATTAGTATTTCCTAATTAAAATTGTTAATTAAACAATTAGGGTCAAAATGGTCATTAGGGTTTATAACCCTAAAATTATGATTTCTAATAGAAAAATAATTTTCTAATTTAGAAATTAGATTTTTGTAATTAGATTAGGGTTTTCTAATTACTTATAACTTTAAAATTAGGATTAATATTTCCAAATTAACATTACAAGTATTAAATTAATATTTAAGTTTTCCCTATTATAAATTAGGGCTTCAAATCCAGAAATTGGGTTTTAAAAATTTGAAATTTGGGTTTGTTAAATAATTAAGCTTTACCCTAATTAATTTTATAATTAATAGCACTTGAGCATTATAATTATCCTTTAAGTTCCCATATTAGGGTTTTAAATTTCCTAATTAGGGTTTCTAATTCCCGGAACCGAAATTAGGGTTTTAGAACCGGTTTATAGGGTTTCTTATAATTCGTAAGAATTTTCTAACGTAAATGAACGTTGACATTTTTAATATAATATTAGGGTTTATCTAGTCAACCCTTGACCCTTAACCACATATTGTACAAATATATAACCATATACATAGAATATACACACATATACACTTAATCCTGAATAATTCACCTACATCCTTCATAGAATTTTGAAACCCTCAAAATTCCTTCTCAAAAATATCAAACGCATACACTTATTTTCTATCTAGGTTCTAATATTGAACCTTAAATCAATTAAAAATTAAAAAAATTTCAAATTCTCGGGTTGTCACACAAAGGGTTTGCACAAGTTACTAAAATGCACTTAAATGTATGGAAAAGTCTAAAATGCCCTTTGTTGCATTATTGGATGTAGCTTACAATTATTGCTATATGGGGAGTGGGTGAACCAACCTAGATCGGCCAAGTGCTCTAAATCAATTCATAACAGCCCAGTTATATTATCCAATTCATTTCATCTAACATATATGTGGATTAGAGAGAGATATGTCACTTTATTTCTCATTTTCTCCAAGAACTTCTCTCTCCTCAAATTTCGAAATCTAGAGTGAGAGAGAGTGATAAACATAGTTAGGATCCGTTCATAGCAAGCCTATAACAGATCAACAAAGTCATATTCAAAGATCCAAGCTTAGAAGGTATAAACCCTAAAACTGTGATATGATGTTATTTGTTATGATTTGTTGTTAAAATAAGTGTATAAGGGTGTCACTTAGTGATCTGGTGTGACGCCCCTGAATCCAGGTATTTGAAACCCGAACTCGGTGCTTCACGATACCATTTCTATGAGCGGAATAATACTAATAATAATAACAATAATATATATTTTTAAACTTAATTTACATATTATCAGAGTTTAATTCCCAAGTACGAAACCTTTAAACATTCGTTACATGATAATAATAATAATATTTATTATCCTTATCATAAAGTCAGACTATTACATAGAATAGCTTAAACATTTAGTCAGCAACTTTCCCTTTCCCCTTGTTCTTGGCAGATCCTTCGGGTTGTTCACACTTAGCTGAAAACATTTAAAATTAAGCAAGAATGAGCATTCGAGTGCCCAGCAAGTAATAGCAACAATAATAGTTAACTGAAAGGATTAAATATTTTCTTTAAAAGATTCTTCTACAACGGATCAATAGTTGTGAAGTAAGCTGAACCAATAATCAACAACATGTCATTTCTATTTCAAATTTTTGAAATTATGTATTGTCTAAAAATAACGATCAGTTGACAGACTATGAACATTATTTTCTATTTTTGAAAAGGTTTAAACAGAAATTCATCTGTAAACCGTCATTGCTTACGGGCACGGGGGTGATCAGCCCGTTATGCCCTTTATTGATCAATACTACATTGCTAGAACGATATTATCGTTCATCCTTTGTCCGCCTTAACGCATAAATTTTTTTTCATAATTGGGATGTTCATAACAGTCTTGAATCCAAACCAAAATAATTCGGTTGGATAAGTTTTATCTTGTTCAATAACAACTTTAAATTTATGTCTAGCTGGATCAAATAGCTTAGACGACTTTTATTTCAACGTATACATACTAAGCAACTATAAGTATGTATCAAAATGTGATAAAATATAATGATTATCCAAGTGGGGACACTTGTATAACCATGTTATAGAAATTAACCAACAGAATAAATAACTCGATCAATATTAAAAGGATAAAGGAAATTGTACAACAATTATTGCTTAATAGCTTACTTATACAGAATCATTGCATAAGTATATACAAAAGTTGAAATATTTGAACAGTTCAGATATTATCTTACGCATGTCCTTAGCATAAAGTAAATGCAAAGGGTTAGATACTTTGCCTTGTCTGCTGCTTACACAACTTAGATATATCTTTTCTATCAAGTCCTATCATTAAATAAATCATTGTCTGATTAGAATCATATATTATATCATATAATACTACTTATTGCAGTCAGCACATTCCTAATCACATTGTCACATAACTTTAACATCATTGAATCACAAATAAACAGTTATACATTCAATCTAGCTAAGTCCAGATCAATTTCTAAAACATGTCGGTCTACTGACAACTTTATCGGGTAATATCGAGTCTAAGACTCTATACAGTAATTATATATCCATTTAGATATCTTAAACACCCGTCGCACTATTTTTCATGGTCTTATAATAATTTTTAAACAATTATTACCATTTATTATAATTTTTGAAATATCAGAATCATTATTAAATGATTTAAATAATAAACAATTCTATTATCATTAATATTTAATAAATAATAAACTATTAATGAAACCATTACCAAATATTAAATTCATTAATAATAACTTAAAATATTTTTAAAATATTTATATTACCCTTAAATGATTTTTAAAACATGTAAAAATCATTATAAAATAATTACCATTAATATTAAATTATTAATGAACTATTTATCTGAACATTTAAAGTTATTAATTATAACTTAAAATATTTTTAATTCATTTTTAACCCTTTTAAATGACTTTTAAATTAATAAAATCATTTCTAAACTATTTATTTAATTAAATAAATTTATTATCATTAATCATTAAATAAATATCATTAATATTAAATTACTAATGAAATTATTCTTTAAATATTAAAAGTTATATTTTATAACATAAAATATTTTTAAACACTTTATTTTCATTTAAAATGATTTTTAAAATCATAAAATCATTTTTAAACTAAATTATTTAATATAATTATTAAATATCTTTAATATCATTAATAATTAATTAATGAATTTTACCTTTAAATATTAAAAGTTGTCTTTTATAACTTAAAATATTCTTAAATATCATAATATTATTTAAAATGATTTTTAAAAAAATAAAATCATTTTTAATTCTTTTATTTAATTCATTTACTAAATAACTTAATTATCATTAATATTAATTTATTAATGAAAAATTATCACAAAATATTGAAAGTCATTGTAACTAACTTCAAATATTTTCATATATCATAATATAATTCTTAATGATTTTTCATGTATTTAAATCATTTTTAAATAATTTATTTAATATTATAATTAAATAAATTAAATACTTTTAATATTCCAAAAATATTAAATATTTATGAAATATTATTAAAATAATTAAAAATATAATTTTTGGACATTAAAATAATTTTTAATAATTTATTTTGTATTTTTCCGAATTAAAAATAAATTAATAATAATTATTTAATAAAAATAATTAATTTTCGCAAAAACCGTCGCTAAAAGGGACCTATAGCGACGAAACTGTCGCTATAGGTGTTCTTGAGCCTGCCCAGACAGAAACCGAGTGGGCACATTTGACCAACTTTGTTGATCGGATCATGATGTTTGTGTGTATGTTTTTGGTCAGATCATGTAGTATAAATGCAACACTACACCATTCAACAAGAAAAATGATCAAACAACATTACAATCAGAAGATATAAAGCCTCAAAGTGGCTGTCAGACCTGTTCTTCATTTCTGGGTTTTCCAGAAATGAAGAACAGTTCGTAATGCCTACTTTGGCCTTCCACAACTTGCAAGATATGATATTTTTTAGTGATTTCAAAGTTGCAGTATATACACCACATGTAAAACTATAGATTTATCACAAAAGATCACTAAAACAACAATAGAACAACTAGATTCGACTCGGTCAAACCATGTCAAAAATAAACCAAAAATTTTTCTGGGAATTTTCCAGAAACAGAAATAATGATCGGATGATCTACTTTGACCATCCACTATATTCGATTCTTATACCTTTAAGGAGATTTTAAGGCATAAGATTAAATTTCATATACCCAGCTATAATCTGGATGCAACAAAATAGTAAATCAACTAACAACATGCCAGATCTGAGCCATCCAACTTCCTGTCAGACAAATCTGGGCAAGTTCTTAACTGCCCAGAAAGTTCAGGTTAATGTCGGTCAACGGTATTTAACCGTGAATAACTTGCAATATATTACTGATTTAGGCCTGATTCTTGCTTCAGATTAAAGAGAACATACCAGATTACAAGAACAAAGCTTTAAATAACTAAAACAGTTAACAGGTAACGATTAAAGAGGTCTGACATTCGGTTGTCAGACATAGAAAAAAAATTTCAGATTTTTTCAAATCTTCAAATCCGAGCTTCTAAATGTTATTGATCCAACATCTAGCAACCCAGATCATCATTAGACACTAAAACCAACATATTCTGACATTTAAACACAAGATCTAACAACAGATTATGGACATAATTAAAGCTAAGGTTTTTATACCTTTCTTTGATTAATTTCTGATTTTGGCTTCTGATGTTGTTAGGAATTTCGTGGGGCTTTTGATATTTTCATGGGTTAGAGAGTTATATGGTATTGATAGAGAGTTGGTGTTTAAATGGCCAAATAATGCACATTTCTCTCTCTTGATCTATTTATAGCTTGAAGTTACAATGAATTTGGCTGATCTAGAGCTTGTTGCTGTCAATTTTGGGCAGGTAGAGTTGTTAGGGTTGGCAACCAACTCCCCCTAAATGTCAAAACCTACATATTAGCCAAAATAATGCACTAGGGGCAAAATGGTCTTTCGATAAATCATTTTAATGGCATTTTTGTAACTTGTCAAACCCTTAGGGTTTGACCCTTAGGGTTTAATCCTAAGGTTTAGCATATAGCAAAATAAAATTTAGCAACTAGGGTTTGTAAAAAAAATAAAATTATAAACTAAAATTTTAGTTTCTAAAATTCACAAATTAGGATTTCTAAATTAGTTTAGATTTCCTAATCACATATACATAACAATTAGGTTTAAGGATTTACTAATTATAATTAAGATAACTAATTAGCAATTAAGGCACCAATTTTGTAATTAGGGTTAACAAATTACTAATTAGGATTAACAATTTAATAATTAGGGTTAACAACTTGTAATTAGGGTTTCTAATTACATTAATCATGATCATTAGAGTTTAAATAACATAATTAACCTTGTCACCCAAGCAATTAAGGTTTATAATTATCAATTAGAGTTCCCAAATATTAGTTAGGGTTTTAATTTTGCCATTAGGGTTTCAATTTCAAATTAGGGTTTTAATTTAATAATTAGGGTTTCCTAATTAGCATACCATAATATATAGCATATAACACAAATATTTAATAATCTTAAATTTCCCATTTAAATTGATAAATATGATTAAATCAATTAATGCTAGGGTTTGGTCAATATACCATAATTGACCAACCATCAACAGTACAATTTTTACAGTACATATTTATAGCACTGAAAAATTAAAATATTATAATTTTCTAATTTTATAATATTATTATCATTCCTTGATCAAAACCCAAAATTAGGATTTGGATTCCATATCTGATTTTATTTGCAATAATTAACCTTATAATTAAGTTAAAATAATTAATTTAATAACCTGAATAAAATTTATATAATACAACAATTATTATAATTATTCAAAAAAATCATATCATATATTATTTAAATAATATGCATATATAATTTCATGGAAAAATAATTAATAAACCATTTCTAATATAACCTTAATTATTGTAAAAATATAATTTATAATAATCAACATTTTTTTTTAAAATAATCTTTATTTGCAACTATTAATGTAATAAATAAATTTTATTTATCACACATATAATTATAATTACACATTACCTTGGCACATATCATTAATATTTATTTTAATAAATAAATAAAAAAATTTATACGCAAATTTTATAATTATTTGTATAGAAAATATCGAGTTGTCACATTCACCATTCCTTATAAAGATTCCGTCCCCGGAATCACCACTTTAAAACCTATACCTACTAGGGTACATGACATTCACAATCGTTGCAGGTAGATGTCGATCAACTTTGATCAGACTGATCTTTAACTATTTACTTAAAGCTTTCCTTTCTGATTATACGAAAATTTAATTTCTAAAGAAACTCAAATTCCTCCTTCAAAATTTCCTTATAAAATAATTTATTATAAATAGGAAAATCATATATAAGAAAATAAAAGTTATAAGAAAAGTACCTGGAGTTCCACTGCCAGCTGCCACCGTGTCTTGGACTGTCATGTTGAAGACTCGTGCTGTAGATTTCGTCGGCTTGCTGGATGAAGTTGGTCCCGTGATTGCCAAAGTTCCACCGCTTTTCCCCATGTTCACACTTGTTGCCTCTACTTTCCTTTTCGGACAGTCTTTCACCTTATAGTCCTTTGATCCACACAGAAAACACCCACCAATTGTCTTAGAATTGGGGCAGTTGGGAGAGATATGGCCCACCTTCCCGCACTTGAAACATGCGAATTTTCCCTTCAGACTTCTCCAAAATGGTTTTTCCCACAATTACCACATTGCACCATCGGCCTTTTCTTTACACCTTCTTGTTTTACCTGCACCCCACCAAAGTTGTTCCCTTTTCTCTTTTCACTCCTATTCCCAGTACTTGCTTCCACCTTCCCAGTTCCATCAACCTTACCCTTATTCCTTCTTTCTTTGTTGTAGAGGCTCATGGCCTCACTCCCTTCCTCAGCAATAATCTCTTTCTCCATGAGTGCTGCAAATGTAGAGATTTGTAACACTGTCACCTTGTTGTAGAGCCAGGGTTTTAATCCCAGCTCAAACCTTCGCGCCTTTCTAGCCTCCGTATTAACTTGATGCGGGGCGAACCTATCCAATTCATTAAATTTTGCGACATATTCCGCAACAGACATATTCTCTTGTTTTAATTCAAGAAATTTTACTTCCATTCTAGCCTGCATACTAGATGAAAAATAGTTTTCGAAAAATAGTGTTTTAAACCTTTCCCAAGCAACTACACCTTCCCCAGCCCTTGCCTGATTAGCTTCCCACCAAAAATTTGCCTCACCCTTCATCATATAGGCAACAAAAGTCGTCTTCTGATCCTCAGCTACCCTAGCTATTACAAACGCCTTTTCTATTTCTTTAACCCAAGTTTGGGCTTCTACAGGGTCAGTTGTACCTCTAAATTCGGGAGGTCCTATAGCTTTGAAGTCCTTGAAGTTTGCTAAGCGATTATCTTGTTGGTTCCCAGCGGCTGCCGTTCCTTGTTACATGGCTTGAGCTATCATATTTGTGAATTGCTGCATTAGATCTGGTTATGCTTGTCCCTCAATGTTGTTGACAGATTCTTCTGCCCTTTGATTACGGGTTTGTCGTCGTGGCGGCATTATCTGGTTAAATAAAACATAATTTAACTTACATTCTAAACCTTATCATATAAGTTTAATATATATTAAACTTGTTTCATTACCCAAACATGAGTTCATTTCCATTAATTCAAAGTAATTTACATAACATAGCCCATAATACTATCCCTTTGTGACCACAAGAGTCAGGATTTACAACTTTGATTAACACAAAAGTTGAGAATATTACATTACACAAACATACTAAGCACACATATAATATTAAACAAACCTACACCACAGAACCTATACTACCTATTCACTATGCCTTTTTCTTGATCGAGGACAACTTTTTGCTTGATGACCTTCTATCCCACAGATAAAACAAATACATTTCTTAGGATTGGGACACTGAGGAGAAAAATGTCCCCCATGTCCGCAATTGTAACAAACATTTTTGCCTTTCCTGCATATACCTTCATGCTTCTTGTCACAGTTTGTACACTTTTCTATGTGTTTAAAGTTCCCTTTGTTGTTATCAGGATCACGATCATTCATTTTTCTTTTTCCCTTCTGGTTCAGAGCTGCACTTGACTTGTTGCTTTTAGCTCCTATTTGGTCAATTTGGATTTTAAGCTTATCTTGTTCTTCCAGTGTTTCAATTAATGCTTTCCGCAGTTGGCTATTTAGTAATTTTTTTATTTCCCACAACTGTTCCAAAGAGGAAACCTGGTCTCGCAGATTCTGCACTTCGATTGATGGTTGGTCAGCTCCAACTTCAGTGTCTGAATCACTGTCGGTTAGTTCCATCATTTCCGGATCTGGTACGACATTCTCCACAATAACCACCTCATCGAGGTTACTTTCACTTTGAGCCTCTATTTCAGCTATTGGCTTTGATATCGGCTTCTTCTTTACGATCCAAGGGTATCCTAATCCTTTTTCACCTGACATCTACACACACAAATTATCCTGATTAGCATAGAATATATACACATAACACATAAGGGTTTTATATAAGTTATCTTTTAATTGGTTTGACGATGAATTTATCTGATTCATCCATTTTTAAACTCTATATGAGTTATTTATATTTTCAACGTTTCCCTCTGTTCTAAGGTTATAGCCTAAGGTCTATCCCACCTAAGGTTTCTAACCCTATAGCTCTGATACCATTCTATGACGCCCCCGAATCTAGGTACTTGAAACCCGAACTCGGTGCTTCACGATACCATTTCTATGAGTAGAATAATACTAATAATAATAAAAATAATATAGATTTTCAAACTTAATTTACATATTATCAGAGTTTAGTTCCCAAGTACGAAACCTTTAAACATTCGTTACATGATAATAATAATAATAATATTTATTATCCTTATCATAAAGTCAGACTATTACATAGAATAGCTTAAACATTTAGTCAGCAACTTTCCCTTTCCCCTTGTTCTTGGCAGATCCTTCAGGGTTGTTCACACTTAGCTGAAAATATTAAAAATTAAGCAAGAATGAGCATTCGAGTGCCCAGTAAGTAATAGCAACAATAATAGTTAACTGAAAGGATTAAATGTTTTCTTTGAAAGATTCTTCTACAACGGATTAATAGTTGTGAATTAAGTTGAACCAATAATCAACAACATGTCATTTCTATTTCAAATTTTTGAAACTACGTATTGTCTAAAAATAACGATCAGTCGACAGACTATGAACATTGTTTTCTATATTTGAAAAGGTTTAAATAGAAATTCATCTGTAAACTGTCATTGCTTACGGGCACGGGGGTGATCAGCCCGTTATGCCCTGTATTGATCAATATTACATTACTAGAACGATATTATCGTTCATCCTTTGTCCGCCTTAGCGCATAAAAATATCCCATAATTGGGATGTTCATAACAGTCTTGAATCCAAACCAAAACAATTCGGTTGGATAAGTTTTATCTTGTTCAACAACAACTTTAAATTTATGTCTAGCTGGATCAAATAGCTTAGACGACTTTTATTTCAACGTATACATACTAGGCAACTATAAGTATGTATCAACATGTGATAAAATATAATGATTATCTAAGTGGGGACACTTGTATAACCATGTTATAGAAATTAACCAACAGAATAAAGAACTCGATCAATATTAGCAGGATAAAGGAAATTGTACAACAATTATTGTTTAATAGCTTGCTTATATAGAATCATTGCATAAGTATATACAAAGGTTGAAATATTTGAACAGTTCAGA
This sequence comes from Panax japonicus, assembly GCA_020205505.1. Taxonomy (NCBI): domain Eukaryota; kingdom Viridiplantae; phylum Streptophyta; class Magnoliopsida; order Apiales; family Araliaceae; genus Panax; species Panax japonicus. Next base: position 18,651,224 of record CM035101.1, on the reverse strand, counting down.
TATTATCTTACGCATGTCCTTAGCATAAAGTAAATGCAAAGGGTTAGATACTTGCCTTGTCTGCTGCTTACACAACTTAGATATATCTTTTCTATCAAGTCCTATCATTAAATAGATCATTGTCTGATTAGAATCATATATTATAATTAACTAACTTCAAATATTTTCATATATCATAATATAATTCTTAATGATTTTTCATGTATTTATATCATTTTTAAATAATTTATTTAATATTATAATTAAATAAATTAAATACTTTTAATATTCCAAAAATATTAAATATTTATGAAATATTATTAAAATAATTAAAAATATAATTTTTGTACATTAAAATAATTTTTAATAATTTATTTTGTATTTTTCCGAATTAAAAACCAATTAATAATAATTATTTAATAAAAATAATTAATTTTCGCAAAAACCGTCGCTAAAAGGGACCTATAGCGACGAAACTGTCGCTATAGGTGTTCTTGAGCCTGCCCAGACAGAAACCGAGTGGGCACATTTGACCAACTTTGCTGATCGGATCATGATGTTTGTGTGTATGTTTTTGGTCAGATCATGTAGTATAAATGCAACACTACACCATTTAACAAGAAAAATGATCAAACAACATTACAATCAGAAGATATAAAGCCTCAAAGTGGCTGTCAGACCTGTTTTCCATTTCTGGGTTTTCCAGAAATGAAGAACAGTTTGTAATGCCTACTTTGGCCTTCCACAACTTGCAAGATATGATATTTTTTAGTGATTTCAAAGCTGTAGAATATACACCACATGTAAAACTATAGATTCATCACAAAAGATCATTAAAACAACAATAGAACAGCTAGATTCGACTCGGTCAAACCATGTCAGAAATAAACCAAATTTTTTTTTGGGAATTTTCCAAAAACAGAAATCATGATCGGATGGTCTACTTTGACCATCCACTACATTCGATTCTTATACTTTTAAGGAGATTTTAAGGCATAAGATTAAAGTTCATATACCCAGCTATAATCTGGATGCAACAAAACAGTAAATCAACTAACAACATGCCAGATCTGAGCCATCCAACTTCCTGTCAGACAAATCTGGGCAAGTTCTTAACTGCCCAGAAAGTTCCGGTCAATGCTAGTCAACGGTATTTGACCGTGAATAACTTGCATTATATTACTGGTTTAGGCCTGATTCTTGCTTCAGATTAAAGAGAATATACCAGACAACAAGAACAAAGCTTTAAAAAACTAAAACAGTTAACAGGTAACGATTAAAGAGGCCTGACATTCGGTTGTCAGACATAGAAAAAAAATTTCTAAATTTTTTCAAATCTTCAAATTCTAGCTTCTAAATGTTATGGATCCAACATCTAGCAACCCAGATCATCATTAGACACTAAAACCAACATATTCTGACATTTAAACACAAGATCTAACAACAGATTATGGACAGGATTAAAGCTAAGGTTTTTATACCTTTCTTTGATTAATTTCTGATTTTGGCTTCTGATGTTGTTAGGAATTTCATGGGGCTGGATTCTGGGACTGATTTGCTTGATATTTTCGTGGGTTAGAGAGTTATATGGTATTGATAGAGAGTTGGTGTTTAAATGGCCAAATAATGCACATTTCTCTCTCTTGATCTATTTATAGCTTGAAGTTACAATGAATTTGGCTGATCTAGAGCTTGTTGCTGTCAATTTTGGGCAGGTAGAGTTGTTAGGGTTGGCAACCAACTCCCCCTAAATGTCAAAACCTACATATTAGCCAAAATAATGCACTAGGGGCAATATGGTCTTTTGATAAATCATTTTAATGGCATTTTTGTAACTTGTCAAACCCTTAGGGTTTGACCCTTAGGGTTTAACCCTAAGGTTTAGCATATAGCAAAATAAAATTTAGCAACTAGGGTTTGTAAAAAAAATAAGATTATAAACTAAAATTTTAGTTTCTAAAATTCACAAATTAGGATTTCTAAATTAGTTTAGATTTCCTAATCACATATACTTGACAATTAGGTTTAAGGATTTACTAATTATAATTAAGATAACTAATTAGCAATTAAGGCACCAATTTGGTAATTAGGGTTAACAAATTACTAATTAGGATTAACAATTTAATAATTAGGGTTAACAACTTGTAATTAGGGTTTCTAATTACATTAATCATGATCATTAGAGTTTAAATAACATAATTAACCTTGCCACCCAAGCAATTAAGGTTTATAATTATCAATTAGGGTTCCCAAATATTAGTTAGGGTTTTAATTTCAAATTAGGGTTTCAATTTAATAATTAGGGTTTCCTAATTAGCATACCATAATATATAGCATATAACACAAATATTTAATAATCTTAAATTTCCCATTTAAATTGATAAATAAGATTAAATCAATTAATGCTAGGGTTTGGTCAATATATCATAATTGTCCAACCATCAACAGTACAATTTTTACAGTACATATTTATAGCACTGAAAAATTAAAATATTATAATATTATAATATTATTATCATTCCTTGATCAAAACCCAAAATTAGGATTTGGATTCCATATCTGATTTTATTTGCAATAATTAACCTTATAATTAAGTTAAAATAATTAACTTAATAACCTGAATAAAATTTATATAATACAACAATTATTATAATTATTCAAAAAAATCATATCATATATTATTTAAATAATATGCATATATAATTTCATGGAAAAATAATTAATAAACAATTTCTAATATAACCTTAATTATTGTAAAAATATAATTTATAATAATCAACATTTTTTTTAAAATAATCTTTATTTGCAACTATTAATGTAATAAATACATTTTATTTATCACACATATAATTATAATTACACATTACTTTGGCACACATCATTCATATTTATTTTAATAAAAAAAAATTTATACGCAAAATTTATGATTATTTATATAGAAAATACCGAGTTGTCACATCTGGGCTGTTAGATCAAGGATCTATAACATCTAGATGCACGATTTTGAAATTTTTAGAAATTTGAAAAATGGGAAAAATAAGTCTTGACAGCCTAATGTAAGGGCCTCTAGATTCTTCTGTATTAGGGGTTTTGTGTGGTTTATGTTTTGGATCTGTTCTATGCTATGCAGGCTTTGATCTAAAACTTGAATAAGGGTTGGATCATGTCTAGAACTCTTATTATATGCAGTCAAAAGTCGTTGACCAAGCACGCAAACAGGTTTCTAGGCAACCTAGAAACCCAAAATGGGTCTGACAACGTTTTTTGGATTCAGATCCTACTGATTTTGGTTAGCTTGGATATCTTGTTGTTTTGATCGTGTATACTAACTTGTAGGCTACCTATTCATACCTCTAGAACTTCCAGATCATACACTGGATCAAATTTATGCAATGTCAAAGTAACGTTGACCACCAGCCTTATGAAGAAATCTGGGAAACCCAGATTTCTCATGAACACGTTCCTGACATACAGTCGTTGACCAGCCTCAATCTTTTAAATGTTATGTTGTTAATATGATCTCTTGATGGATACTTCTACCTTAACATATCTTATACATGACTAGACCTTTATAACACCTAACCATCAAAAAGACAGGATTTTATGGATGGTCAAAGTAGGTAAAAAGATCACGAACACTATTTTCTAGGTAACCCAGAAAACATATGAGTGAATTTTCTGACATGGTTTGACCATGCCAGATGTGACGCCCCAAAAATAGGTATACATCACCTATCTTGAGTCGCCAACTATATGGTACAAAATTCAAATACAACTTAATTATACAACAGTCGTTTAAAATACGACATAACATAATCTAAGAGTTTTAATAAGAATATTGTCATCTAGACAATATCCACACTCAATGGAGTCCTCATTACATTTATGGTCACACTATTTTATAGAATAGTGAGGATTACTAAAACAACCATCTGGACCGTCAATCCGTTCCCCGACTCGTCCCAGCTATATTCTCATTTCCTGAAGAGAACATTGAAAGAAAGGGTGAGCTCAACTAGCCCAGTAAGAAATATTATGACTAAGATAATGCATAATAAATAATCATTAGCCTTCAACAGTATAACAACTGATAGAATATAATAGACAACAAGTTTTAGATCAACACTTGCAGTGGAATAAGCAATACATTAGAAGAGTCAAGTATAGCATAAAATCTACTATCGTCCATGATTTAAAAAGTTTTTCATCAACTTTATCGCTGAGACTCAGCTTAATAAATAAAAGCAAATCATCACTGCATCACGACCAAGGATATTCATGTAATCATCAATAGTCATGATTATACCGAATAATCCCTGGTCATAATCATACCACAACTGTCCATCAATAAACTACAGGCCAATGAGGACTTTCACCACATCATTCGTCACATTACGGTCATGATTATACCGAAAAATCTCTGGTCATAATCATACCAAGTTTAACTATGCATGTAAGCCAAAGATGACTTTCATCACAATATAAGCATGATAATGATGACAATGACATAATAATTCAATAAAACAAGTTCAAGGATAAATTTTAAAGATTTATAATTTAATTTATCCAGAAATCAATAACGTCCAAATTGTCAACATGATACTGCTTTGTGTAGTAAAATTCAAGAATGCTCAGAAGAGTATTTCCATGAAAAGATACTAGATGAAGCGCAAATATCCAGGATATTCTGCTAATTTCATGGAGTATAGAAGCCAAAACTTTAACCAACTGAGTATAATAGAATATATGAAACTACAAATGGATTTTAGCCCGCCATGCGGTAATCCACGTATACATATCATTTCTATATTTTAATAAGTATCATTCACCATGCATGCGGTAGTCCGTGTAGACAGGTTATTCCAACAAAATAATAAAAATAGAATAACAGAAGAATTCACCAGGCATGCGATAGACCGCACAGACATGTTATTTCTACAGAATAATTAAGAATGGAATAACAGAAGAATTCACCAGGCATGCGATAGACCGCACAGACAGGTTATTCCAACAGAATAATAAAGAATGGAATAACAGAAGAATTCACCAGTCATGCGATAGACCGCACAGACATGTTATTCCAACAGAATAATAAAGAATGGTATAACAACCCTTACGAATATTAAAAGAAATAACTCTCTTCATGAATACGAAAGAAATAATACCCCTTACCTTAGAAGAAACTGGATACTGGAATAGTGAGGTAGCAGACTTCTTTTCTTCTTTCTCTCTATAATTTCTCTTTATAATAATTGCTCTATAGCTTTAGTGAATTGGTGAGAAATGAAGGAAGAATGAACTTCTATTTATAGAAAAATATAGTTTCAATAATTGCACGTTTTGTTGCTCAAAATATTACAGTATAATACCTTCCTCTTTTTCTTCATTTTTAATTTAGTCCTGCAAGTATTATCAAACTTGCACCACCTTCCCTAATAGTATATCATGTGAATTAATAGTAAATCATGTGACTCAATATTTCTAATCATGTGAAAAAAATAATTACAGTATAGTACCTCCATCTATACCTCCATTTGTAACTTAGTCATGTAAATATTATCAATCTTGGACCAACTCCCCTAATAGTAAATCATGTGAATCAATAGTACACACATGTGAACACGTAGTTATAAGCATGTGAATTAATAGAAATTAATTGCTTATTTATCCGGTTAATTACCCGATTGGTCAATATAACCTATAGACATCAATTATTATCAAAATAAATGTCGATTTCCATTAACATTAATAATTCTAACACAATGGAACTATCAATTTCATCTTTAATTAGCAAGAACTTATTCATCATTAATATTATAATTCAAAATATTTAACAACCAGGTCGTTCCCAGGAAAGAGGGGGCTTTCCGATAAGGATTTCTCCTTATTGGCGCACATTTAGGTGACCAAACCTCTCATTGACAGAACTTATAGACATTGTCAATATTGCAAATAATAATATGAATAATTTTGCCGTCTCAATTATTAATTTAATAATATAACATATTATACAGATGATACTGTGATAATAATTGAATCAATAATATGAGAGATATTATGCAGCAATTACTGTAGCAATAATTGAGTATAACTGCTTGACTTCTTACGTAAGCATCAATAATCAATACCGTGTGCTACTATGAAAACACGCGTATTACTATACTTTTACTACCGGGTAGTTCAACAGTTTTAACTGTAACACTTTCGCCGTTATTTTTATAAAAAAGATAATTCTGTTATTTTTTAACTACGACAATACTTCCATTGTGGGGTCCACCAATGATTGTACCATCGTACGAATATTCCCAACAAAAAGAATATTCTCCGACCAAACGAATATTACCCTCAACTATAACATTATATCAAATCCACACCATAATATTTAAAAAATATTTCGAGAAATTTAAATCTTTATTCATAAAATTTGGGGTCTCACAATCTCCCCTCCTTATGAAATTTTGCCCTCAAAATTTACGTACATACCTGGTATGCCGAAGAGATGAGGATACCTTGACTTCATTTCAGATTCTAACTCCTGAGGTATAATCTTTGAGTGTTGAATACGATCTTTCTTACCCAAGATTTTAATACGTAGTTCCCCATCCGTTAAATCTTCTGCTATCTCGTCTATTTCTAATTTAATAACGTGGTTCGAGTCATCCACATATTTACGTAACATCAATACGTGAAAAAAAATGTTATGAACATGCGATATACTTGGCGGTAAAACGAGTTTATAGGCCGCAATTCCTACTCGATCAAAGATTTCAAATGGGCCAATAAAATTGAGGGTTGAGATTTCTTCTCTTTATCGATTATTACTTCTAGAATAACGCCCTCTTGAACCTTCTTCCTTGTATTCATTAGCTCCGGGTGTGTAGCTTGAGTGGTTTTATCTTTATCGATTTAAAGTCGGTTCAAATAGTATATTCGCTATCTTCACATGACTCCCTAGAGTCTTTAACTCTATCTTTATCATTTGTAAGTTATACAAAATAGGTTTTTGTGTTAATAACATTGCACTCGTAAACGCATACGATCTTCTACTCAACACGTTAGCTACCACGTTCGCTCTTCCACGATGATATTGAATGGTATAATCGTAATCTTGAACAGCTCAAGCCAATGTCCTTGGCGCATGTTATTTCGTTCTAGGTGAAGAAATATTTGAGGGTTTGAGAAATGGGTTTTGTACTGGGGTCAATACAAAATTCGATTTCACGTTATAGGGGTAGGCTAAGAAGTCTTCAGGAATATGTCAGGAAATTTATTAACAATAGAAATATCATTGAAAACTGTGACTCTCATCCAAGAGTTGGATAGCACATGTAATGAAGGTTTCTCCTAATGGAGTTTTAACCGATAAGTCAAAGTCTAATTTCTCCAGAGTCAAATTTAAACGTTGAGCGCAAACAAGAGAGAAAAAAAAGGTAGAACTGGTATCTGATAAGGTATAGACTTCACAAGAATTTATAATTAACTAACTCGTGTTAACTTCGTTCGGGTTATTCACTTTTTGAGAAGTCACGAAAAATGCTCTCCCTGAAACCACCGACTTTGTTTTGTCCGTATCTGCCTTTGGTGCCGCCGTCCCAACTAGACTTGACTTTGGTGCATAATAAAATCGGGCTAGGTGACCTTCTTTTCAATAATTGTAACATGCTTTGGATTGCATCACGTAGTTAGGACTGATATGTCCCTCCCCTCCGCATTTGAAGCATACAATTGGTGGTCGTTCTCCTTCCTTGAAAACGGGTGTTGGTGCTGCTGTCTTTCCATCGTTGTTGAACCTTCTCTTCTTGAAATTTCCACTCCTATTATCTTGGCCATGATTACCACCGAAGTGGTTACCATTCTTGGCATGATAATTTCGCCCACAATGGTTATCATTGTTCCTATGGTCGTTGCCACCGGTACTATTATTATCGTGTTGTTAGTCGTTGCCTTTTGGTTGTGCTGACTCATTATCGCGCTCCAATAACTGAGCCCTATTCAGAACATCTGAATATAAACAAAGTTTGTGAGAAATGAGGTATTGATGTATATCGGGATAGCTCCAGAAATTTAGCCTCGTATTACGACACGGTCATATTGTTTTGCTCCAACTTGATAAACTTTACCTCCTTCATGTGACGGATACTTTTCGGAAAGTACTTGTCGTTGAACAGCTCTTGGAACTTCTCCCAAGACATCTTTAGTGCGTCAGGATGGGTACGTTTTACATATTCCCATAGTAATCTGCCTCTTCACGCAACATAAAGGTGGCAAAGGGAACCATTTGTTTTTTGGAGCATCCCAAGACATCAAATATCTTGGTGATCTGCTTTAACCACGTCTCCACCTTAAGTGGTTCTGGCTTTCCCAAAAACTCTGGTGGTCCCAACTCCTTGAACTGCTTAGCGGTGACCGACCGTGGGTTGCCATTATTTCCACCTATATTTTGAACATGAGTCTCTCTTACCTGATGTTGCATGAATTGCATAAAGCCTCTGTGTAAGACCCCAACTTTTATAAATATAGATGAATTTTCTATAAATATCATTTTTGAATAGTATGGAATGAATTTGATATAATGTTATATTTATGGGTAATATTTATAAATTTTGCACAATACGCAAGTTGTTATATAATATTCGATTGGTCAGGGAATATTCGTTATAACAGGGAATATTCGTACAACGACACAATCATTGGTGGACCCCACAACGGAATTATTGTCGGATTAAGAAAACGACAAAAATACTTTATGAGAATAACGACGGAAGTTTTACTGTTAACTATTGAAACACTCGGTGTTAAAAGTACAATAATACACGTAGTTGCACAGTAGCACATGGTATTGATTATTGATGCTTACGTGAGAAGTCACTCAGTTTTGTTCAATTATTGTTTTAGTAATTGCTGCATAGTATCTCACGTTATATGATTCAATTATTGTCAATATTTTATATTGTTAAATCAATAATTGAGACGACAAGGTTATTAATATTATTATTTGCAATATTAACAATGTCTAGAAGTTCTGTCAAGGAGAGGTTTGTTCACCTAATTGCGCGTCAATAGGGAGAAATCCTTATTGGAAAGCCCCCTCTTTCCTGGGAACGATCTGGTCGATTAATATTGCGAATTATAATAATGATGATAAATGTTGTTAAAAATATTGAGGTAATTTTTATGAGGTATTTTGTTACTCATTATTTAGATTCCCACTCACTCATTTTTCAAAATAATCTGAAGGAAGTCATAAAGTATATATATATATATATATAATTTACATGTGTGTGTGTTTTCGTGTGTGTAGGAGTGTGTGTGTGTGTGGTAGTGGGTTTTGGTGGGTGAATGGATTATATGTTTTAATATGAAAGGGATTTTGGTGGGTGGTGGTGAATATTTTATATTTGTATGACATGAATTGATTTTGGTGGGGGAAATGATGTTGTCACGGGAAGGTGGAGTCTAAAATGGGGTGTGTACATATATATATATATATATATATATATATATATATATATATATATATATATATATATATATATATATATATATATAAGTTATCGTTGAATTAAAGGAATTCACATGTGGGATAATTACATTGTGCCTGAAAAAAAGAAGAAAAATTCCCTTTCGCCCGTGACTCTGCAAAATTATTTCATTCATGAACAGTGCCCTTCCATTCTTCTATAAATAGAAGCTCATTCCTTAATTATTTCTTACGAATTCACTGAAACTCTATAGAGAGAAATTATAAAGAAAATATAGAAAAGTATTCTGCTACTTTCCTACTCTTATATCCAGTTTCTTTTACGGTAAGGGGTATTATTTCTTTTGTATTCATGAAGGAAACTTCTGTTATTCCATTATTTATCATTTTGTTGGAATATCCTGTCTGTTCGTTTTACGCCGGACCTGATTCCGTCTTTATTATTCTGTTGGAATATCTTGTCTGTGCGTTTTAAGCCAGACCTGATTCTGTCTTTATTATTCTGTTGGAATATCCTGTCTGTGCGTTTTACGTCGGACCTGATTCTGTCTTTATTATTTTGTTGTAATATCCTGTCTGTGCGTTTTACGTCGGACCTGGTTCCGTTAATTATTATTCTATTGGAATAACCTGCATGTGCGGTCTATCGTATGCCTGGTGATTTCTTTTGTTAATTCATTCCTTATTATACTTAGTTCGTTAAAGTTTTGACTTCTATTCTCCATGAAATTAGTGGAAAATTCTTGATATTTGCGCTTCATCCAGTATCGTTTCATGGAAATATTCTTATGAGCATTCTTGAATTTTACTGCACAAAGCAGTATCATGTTGACAACTTGGACGTTATTAGTTCCTAAATAAATTAATTCTTTAACTTGTTTTATTGAATTCTTATATCATTGTCATCATCCTTATGTTTATATTTTTTGAAAGTCATATGTGGCCTGTAGTGCATAGATGGACATGGTATGATTATGACCAGGGATTATTCGGTATAATAATGACCGTAATGTTACAAATGATGTGGTAAAAGTCCTCATTGGCCCGTAGTGCATTGATGGACAGTTGTTGGCATGATCATGACCATTGATGAATACACGAATGTCCTTGGCCCGTAGTGCATGGATAATTTGTGGTCGTGATACTAAAGAATATCCTTGGCCGTAGTACAGGGGTGATTCGGTGATGTGAATTATTTATTAAGCTGAGTCCCAGCGATAAAAATGATGAAAAATATTTTAAATCATAAACGATAGTAGATTTTATTCTCTAATTGACTCTTTTAATGGATTTCTTGTTCCGCTGCAGTTAAACTTGATGTTGTTATATTTTATCAGTTTAACACTGTTAAAGGCTAATGATAATTTATTCTGCATTATCTTAGTCATAATATTTCTTACTGGGCTAGTTGAGCTCACCCTTTCTTTCACCGTTCTCTTCAGGAAATGAGAACGTAGCTGGGATGAGTCGGAGAACGAAGTGATGGTCCGGATGATAGTATTAGCTAGTAGTCCTCACTATTCTATTAAATAGTGTGACAATAAATGTAATGAGGTCTTATTCTGAGAGTGGATATTGTCTAGAAGATAGTATTTGTATTTAAACTCACAGCTCTCTTGTTGTATAATTAAGATTGTATTTATATTCTGTACTATGTATTTGACTACTCAGAATACGTGATGTATACCTATTTTGGGGGCATCACACTCTGAACATCACATCGTTCATCATTTTCTCAGTTTTGTTGTTTACCTGGGGATTATTGTCTTCTTGTTGCACATTATCCTGGGTATTGATCGTTGGTAACTCAACAGTCACATGTGCTTCATTTCTAATCTCAATATTTTCAGATGCCATTTTCAAAATACTATCACAAAACATGGGTTAATTAACATATCACGTATTATTCCTATACTATGACCGACCAATTAAATACCAAATAAACTTAGGTAGGTCATACTAGCGAAGGAATTCCCCGTCTCTCCCCTCCTAGTTCTTGTATCACATCTTAGCCAGGGATCATATCCCTAAGCTTTGATACCAACTGTGACGCCCCCAAAATAGGTATACATCACCCATCTTGAGCCGCCAAATACATGGTACAAAATTAAAATACAACTTAATTATACAACAGTCGTGTAAAATACGACATAAACAATAATAAGAGTTTTAATAAGAATATTGTCATCTAGACAATATCTACACTCAATGGAGTCCTCATTACATTTATTGTCACACTATTTTATAGAATAGTGGGGACTACTAAAACAACCATCTGGACCGTCAATCCGTTCCCCGACTCGTTCCAGCTATATTCTCGTTTCCTGAAGAGAACAGTGAAACAAAGGGTGCAACTAGCCCAGTAAGAAATATTATGACTAAGATAATGTAGAATAAATTATCCTTAGCCTTCAACAGTATAACAACTAATAGAATATAATAGACAACAAGTTCAAGATTAACAACTGTAGCGGAATAAGCAATCCATTAGAAGAGTCAAGTAGAGCATAAAATCTACTATCTTCTATGATTTAAAAAGTTTTTCATCAACTTTATCGCTGAGACTTAGCTTAACAAATAAAAACTAATCATCACTGCATCACGACCAAGGATATTCATGTAATCATCAATAGTCATGATTATACCAAATAATCTCTGGTCATAATCATACCACATCTGTCCATCAATGAACTACAGGCCAATAAGGACTTTCACCACATCATTCGTCACATTACGGTCATGATTATACCGAAAAATATCTGGTCATAATAATACCAAGTCCATCTATGCACGTAAGCCAAAGATGACTTTCATCACAATATAAGCATGAGGATGATGACAATGACATAATAATTCAATAAAACAAGTTCAAGGATAAATTTTAAAGATTTATAATTTAATTTATCCAGAAATCAATAACGTCCAAATTGTCAAAATGATACTGCTTTGTGGAGTAAAATTCAAGAATGCTCAGAAGAATATTTTCATGAAAAGATACTGGATGAAGCGCAAATATCCAGGATATTCTACTAATTTCATGGAGTATAGAAGCCAAAACTTTAACCAACTAAGTATAATAGAATATATGAAACTGCAAATGGATTTTCGCCCGCCATGCAGTAATCCACGTAGATAGATCATTTCCATATTTTAATACGGAATGAATACGAAGGATCATTCACCATGCATGTGGTAGTCCGCGTAGACAGGTTATTCCAACAGAATAATAAAAATGGAATAATAGAAGAATTCACCAGGCATGCGATAGACCGCACATACATGTTATTCCAACAGAATAATAAAGAATGGTATAACAACCCTTACAAATATTGATAGAAATAACTCTCTTCATATATATGAAAGAAATAATACCCTTTACCTTAGAGGAAACTGGATACTGAAATAGTGAGGTAGCAGACTTCTCTTCTTCTTTCTCTCTATAATTTCTCTCTATAATAATTGTTCTATAGCTTTAGTGAATTGGTGAGAAATGAAGGAAGACTGAGCTTCTGTTAGTAGAAAAATATAGTTTCAATAATTGTATATTTTGGGGCTCAAAATATTACAGTATAATATATTCCTCTTTTTCTTCATTTTTAATTTAGTCCTGCAAGTATTATCAAACTTTCACCACCTCCCCTAATAGTATATCATGTTAATCAATAGTAAATCCTGTGACTCAATAGTTCTAATCATGTGAAAAAACAATTACAGTATAGTACCTCCATCTATACCTCCATTTTTAACTTAGTCATGCAAGTATTATCAATCTTGCACCAACTCCCCTAATAGTAAATCATGTGAATCAATAGTACACACATGTGAACATATAGTTATAAGCATGTGAATTAAAAACAATTAATTGCTCATTATCCGGTTAATTACCCGATTGGTCAATATAACCTCCATACATCAATTATTATCGAAATAAATGTCGATTTCCACTAACACTAATAATTCTAACACAATGGAACTATCAATTTCATCTTTAATCAGCACGAACTTATTCATCATTAATATTATAATTCACAATATTTAACAACCAGGTCGTTCCCAGGAAAGAGGGGGCTTTCCGATAAGGATTTCTCCTTATTGGCGCACAATTAGGTGACCAAACCTCTCATTGACAAAACTTCTAGACATTGTCAAAATTACAAATAATAATATGAATAACTTTATCGTCTCAATTATTAATTTAATAATATAACATATTATACAGATGATACTGTGATAATAATTGAATAAATAATATGAGAAATATTATGCAGTAATTACTGTAGCAATAATTGAGCATAACTGAGTGACTTTTTACTTAAGCATCAATAATCAATACCGTGTGCTACTATGCAAACAAGCGTATTACTATACTTTTACTACCGGGTAGTTCAACCGTTATGGTAACACTTTCGCCGTTATTTTTATAAAAAGATAATTATGTCATTTTCTAACTATGACAATACTTCCGTTGTGGGGTCCACCAATGATTGTGCCGTCGTACGAATATTCCCAATAAAAAGAATATTCTCCGACCAAACGAATATTTTATAACAACTTACTTACTTTGAAAAATTTATAAATATTACCCACAACTATAACATTATATAAAATCTACACCATAATATTTAAAAAATATTTTGAGAAATTTAATTCTTTATTCATAAAATTTGGGGTCTCACAATCTCCCCTCCTTATAAAATTGTGCCCTCGAAATTTATGTACATACCTAGTATGCCGAAGAGATGAGGATACCTTGACTTCATTTCAGATTCTAACTCTTGAGGTTTAACCTTTGTGTGTTGAATACGATCCTTCTTATCTAAGATTTTAATACGTAGCTCCTCATACGTTAAATCTTCTGCTATCTCGTCTAGTTCTAATTTAATAACGTTGTTCAAGTCATCCATATATTTACGTAACATCGTTACGTGAAAAAAACGTTATGAAAATGCGACTTACTTGGTGGTAAAACGAGTCTATATGCCACAATTCCTACTCGATGAAAGATTTCAAATGGGCCAATAAAATTGAGGGTCGAAATTTCTTCTCTTCATCGATTATTACTTCAAGAATAACGCCCTCTTGAACCTTCTTCCACGTATTCATCAGCTCCGGGTGTGTAGCTTGAGCGGCTTTATCTTTATCGATTTAAAGTCGGTTCAAATAGTATATTCGCTATCTTTACATGGGTCCCTAGAGTCTTTAACTCTATCTTTATCATTTGTAAGTTATACAAAATAGGTTTTTGTGTTAACAACATCACACTCGTAAACGCATACGATCTTCTAGTCAACGCATCATCTACCACGTTCGCTCTTCCATGATGATACTGAATGGTATAATCGTAATCTTCAACAGCTCGAGCCAATGTCCTTGGCGCATGTTATGTTTGTTCTAGGTGAAGAAATAATTGAGGGTTTGAGAAATGGGTTTTGTACTGGGGTCAATACAAAATTGAATTTCACGCTATAGGGGTAGGCTAGGAAGTCTTCAGGAATATGTCAGGAAATTTATTAATAATAGAAATATCATTGAAAACTGTGACTCTCATCCAAGACTTGGATAACACATGTAATGAAGGTTTCTCCTAATGGAGTTTCAACTGATAAGTCAAAGTCTAATTTCTCCGGAGTCAAATTTAAACGTTGAGCGCAAGCAAGAGAGAAAAAAAAATTGGGTAGAATCGATATCTAATAAGGTATAGACTTTGCAAGAATTTTTAATTTACTAACCCATGCTAACTTCGATCGGGTTACTCGCTTTTTGAGAAGTCACGAAAAATGCTCTCCCTGAAACCACCGACTTTGTTTTGTCTGTATCCGCCTTTGGTGCCACCGTCCCAACTGGACTTGACTTTGGTGCACGACAAAATCGTGCTAGTTGACCTTCTTTTCCACAATTGTAATATGCTTTGGACTGCATCACGTAGTTAGGACTGATATGTCCCTCCCCTCCGCATTTGAAACTTACAATTGGTGGTCGCTCTCCTTCCTTGAAAATGGGTGTTGGTGCTGCTGTCTTTCCATCGTTGTTGAACCTTCTCTTCTTGAAATTTCCACTCCTATTATCTTCGCCAAGAATGCCATGATTACCACCAAAGTGGTTACCATTCTTGGCATGATAATTTCCCCCACAATGGTTATCATTGTTCCGATGGTCGTTGCCACCGGTACGATTATTATCGTGTTGTTGGTCGTTGCCTTTTGATTGTGCTGACTCATTATCGCGCTCCAATAACTGCGACCTATTCACAACATCTGATTATAAACAAAGTTTGTGAGAAATGAGGTATTGATGTATATCGGGTTTCAAAACTCTTAGAAACATTCTCGTCATTCGCTCTTCATTATCGACCAAATGGTATATAAATCGGGATAACACCGCAAATTTAGCCTCGTATTGCGACACGGTCATATTATTTTGCTCCAACTTGATAAACTACACCTCCTTCATGTGATGAATACTTTTGGGAAAGTACTTCTCGTTGAACAGCTCTTGGAACTTCTCCCAGGACATATTGAGTGCGTCAGGATGGGTACGTTTTACAGATTCCCACAGTAATTTACCTCTTCACACAACATAAAGGTGGCAAAGGGAACCTTTTGTTCCTCGGAGCATCACAAGACATCAAATATCTTGGTGATCTGCTTTAACCACGTCTCCACCTTAAGTGGTTCTGGCTTTCCCAAAAACTCCGGTGGTCCCAGCTCCTTGAACTGCTTAGCGGTGACCGACCGTGGGTTGCCATTATTTCCACCTATATTTTGAACATGAGTCTCTCTTACCTGATGTTGCATGATGTGTATAAAGCCTCTGAACATCCCATCGTTCATCATTTGCTCAGTTTTTTTGTTTACCTGAGGATTATTGTCTTCTTGTTGCACATTATCCTGGGTATTGATCGTTGGTGACTCAACGGTCTCATGTGCTTCATTGCTGATCTCTACATTTTCAGATGCCATTTTCAAATACTGTCACAAAACAAGGGTTAATTAACATATCAAATATTATCACTATACTCTGACCGACCAATTAAATACCAAATAAACTTAGGTAGGTCATACTAGCGAAGGAATTCCCCGTATCTCCCCTCCTAGTTCTTGTATCACATCTCAGCCAGGGCTCATATCCCTAAGCTTTGATACCAACTGTGACGCCCCCAAAATAGGTATACATCACCCATCTTGAGTCGCCAAATACATGGTACAAAATTCAAATACAACTTAATTATACAATAGTCGTGTAAAATACGACATAACAAAATATAAGAGTTTTAATAAGAATATTGTCATCTAGACAATATCCACACTCAATGGAGTCCTCATTACATTTATTGTCACATTATTTTATAGAATAGTGAGGACTACTAAAACAACCATCTGGACCGTCAATCCGTTCCCCGACTCGTCCCAGCTATATTCACATTTCCTGAAGAGAACAGTGAAAGAAAGGGTGAGCTCAACTAGCCCAGTAAGAAATATTATGACTAAGATAATGTAGAATAAATTATCCTTAGCCTTCAACAGTATAACAACTAATAGAATATAATAGACAACAAGTTTTAGATTAACAACTGTAGCGAAATAAGCAATCCATTAGAAGAGTCAAGTAGAGCATAAAATCTACTATCTTCTATGATTTAAAAAGTTTTTCATCAACTTTATCGCTGAGACTCAGCTTAACAAATAAAATCGAATCATCACTGCATCACGACCAAGGATATTCATGTAATCATCAATAGTCATGATTATACCGAATAATCCCTGGTCATAATCATACCACAACTGTCCATCAATGAACTACAGGCCAATGAGGACTTTCACCACATCATTCGTCACATTACGGTCATGATTATGCCGAAAAATCCCTAGTCATAATCATACCAAGTCCATCTATGCACATAAGCCAAAGATGACTTTCATCACAATATAAGCATGAGGATGATGAAAATGACATAATAATTCAATAAAACAAGTTCAAGGATAAATTTTAAAGATTTATAATTTAATTTATCCAGAAATTAATAACGTCCAAATTATCAACATGATACTGCTTTGTGGAGTAAAATTCAAGAATGCTCAGAAGAATATTTCCATGAAAAGATACTGGATGAAGCGCAAATATCCAGGATATTCTACTAATTTTATGGAGTATAGAAGCAAAAACTTTAACAAACTAAATATAATAGAATATATGAAATTGCAAATAGATTTTCGCCCGCCATGCAGAAATCCACGTAGACTGATCATTTCCACAATTTAATAAGGAATGAATACGAAGGATCATTCACCATGGATGTGGTAGTCCGCGTACACATGTTATTCCAACAGAATAATAAAAATGAAATAATAGAAGAATTCACCAGGCATGCGATAGACCGCACAGAAAGGTTATTCCAACAGAATAATAAAGAATGGTATAACAACCCTTACAAATATTGAAAGAAATAACTCTGTTCATGAATACGAAAGAAATAATAACCCTTACCTTAGAAGAAACTGGATACTGGAATAGTGAGGTAGCAGACTTCTCTTCTTCTTTCTCTCTATAATTTCTCTCTATAGTAATTGCTCTATAGCTTTAGTGAATTGGTGAGAAATGAATGAAGAATGAGCTTCTATTTATAAGAAAATATAGTTTCAATAATTGCACGTTTTGGGACTCGAAATATTATAGTATAATACCTTCCTCTTTTTCTTCATTTTTAATTTAGCTCTTCAAGTATTATCAAACTTGCACCACCTCCCCTAACAGTATATCATGTGAATCAATAGTCATGTGACTCAATAGTTCTAATCTTGTGAAAAAAATAATTACAGTATAGTACCTCAATATATACCTCCATTTTTAACTTAGTCATGCAAGTATTATCAATCTTGCACCACCTCCCCTAATAGTAAATCATTTAAATCAATAGTACAAACATGTGAACACATAGTTATAAAAATTTGAATTAATAGCAATTAATTGCTCATTTATCAGGTTAGTTACCCGATTGGTCAATATAACCTCCAGACATCAATTATTATCGAAATAAATGTCGATTTCCACTAACACTAATAATCCCATCACAATGGAACTATCAATTTCATCTTTAATCAACACGAACTTATTCATCATTAATATTATAACTCATAATATTTAATAACCAGGTTGTTTCCAGGAAAGAGGGGGCTTTCCGATAAGGATTTCTCCTTATTGGCGCACAATTAGGTGACTAAACCTCTCCTTGACAAAACTTCAAGACATTGTCAATATTTCAAATAATAATATGAATAACTTTTTCATCTCAATTATTGATTTAATAATATAACATATTATACAGATGATACTGTGACAATAATTGAATCAATAATATGAGAGATATGATGCAGCAATTACTGTAGCAATAATTGAGTATAACTGAGTGACTTCTCACGTAAGCATAAATAATCAATACCGTGTGCTACTATGCAACCACGCATATTACTGTACTATTACTACCGGGTAGTTTAACAGTTTTAACGATAACACTTTCGCCGTTACTTTTATAAAAAGATAATTTCGTCATTTTCTAACTACGACAATACTTCCGTTGTGGGGTCCACCAATGATTGTGCCGTCGTACGAATATTCCCTGACTAATCGAATATTATATAACGACTTGCTTACTTTGCAAAATTTGTAAATATTTCCCAGAACTATAACATTATATCAAATTCACACCATAATAATCAAAAATATATTTCGAGAAAATTATTCTTTATTAATAAAAGCTGGGGTCTTACAACCTCCCATTCTTATGAAATTTCATCCTCGAAATTAGGGTACATACCTGATATATCGAAGAGGTTAGGATACCTTGATTTCATTTCAGATTCTAACTCCCAGGTTATTTCCTCAACATCGTGGTTTCTCCACAAAACTTTGACTTGAGGTATAACTTTAGAGCGTAGAATATGATCCTTCTTATCCCAGATTTTAATAGGTAACTCTTCATATGTTAAATCTTCCTCTATCTCGTCTAGTTCTAATTCAATAATGTGGTTCGGGTCTTTCACATATTTACGTAACATAGATATGTGAAAAACGTTATGAACACGAGACATACTTGGCGGTAAGGCGAGTCTATAGGCCACAGTTCCTACTCAATCGAGAATTAAAAATGGGCCAATGAATCGAGAGTTGAGCTTTCCTCTCTTTCCAAATCTCGTAACTCCCTTCCATGGAGCAACACGTAACAACACATGATCTCCAATATTGAATTCCACGTCCTTTCGATGAAGATCAGCATAACTCTTTTGTCGATCTTGTGAGGTTTTTATACGTTTTTGGATCGTTTGAATCTTTTTCGTATTCATACGTACCAACTCCGGTCCCAACAATGTTGCTTCACCCACCTCATCCCAACATACTGGAGAACGACACTTTCTTCCATACAACGCCTCAAATGGATCCATGTCAATACTTGTTTGATAACTGTAGTTGTAGGAAAACTCCACCAATGGTAAGAACTTGTCCCAACTTCCTTTGAAGTCAAGGACACAGAGTCTTAATAAATCTTCAAGAGTTTGAATAGTCCTCTCTGACTGCCCGTCCGTCTGAGGATGATATGCCGAGCTAAATGGTAAATCCGTGCCCATAGCTTTTTGCAAACTAACCCAAAATCTTGAAGTGAATCTTGGGTCTCGATCAGAAACTATGGATACTAGCATACCATGCAGTCTTACAATCTCGTTTATGTACATACGAGTAAGACGTTCAAGTGTATAAGTTTCTCGTTTAGGTAGGAAATGAGCAGACGTGGTCAATCTATCAATAATGTCCCAAATTGCATCTATGCCTTGAGAAACCTTGGGAAGACCAGTAACAAAATCCATGGTAATGTGCTCCCACTTCCATTCTAGAATTTTAAGTGGTTGCAATGGACCTTTTGGTACTTAATGCTCCGCCTTGCCTCATTGACAAGTTAAACACCTTGAGATAAACTCCGCTATCTCTCTCTTCATATAGCTCCACTAAAATGTATGTCGAAGATCACGATACATTTTGGTACTCCCAGGATGGATTGTAAATGGTGTGTTGTGCACCTCCATCATGATTTTATACTTTAAATCATGGTTTTTAGGAACACAAAGTCTGGAGTTGACTCGAAGTATTCCTTCTTCGTCGATTCTTCCTTCCGACATAGCACCTTCTTGCACTTTCTTTCTCATACGCATCAGCTCCAGGTGTAGTAGCCCCGAATCCGGGTCCCAAATCACCTCGGATCCGGTATACTATTTCTTTCACTATTACGGAAGATATAAACATAAATTGTTTATACATTAAACTTTACACACTATTCACCAAAATCGAGTAACCTTAACTGATTACACAATTCATAAGTTATTTAACACAGAACATTATTATCAACTATTCTATTACAAAATAGCTGCATATATTGCCCCAAGCTGAACTTGGCATTAATCTTTTTCCTGTATCCGAACGCATTCGCCTTATCTGCAATGTTTTATCATGATATAGCAAGGGTGAGCATGAAAGTTGCCCAGCAAGTTTAAATACAATAATATTACGATATATCATGATTGAAGAGTATGAATAATAAGCTGGCTACAATTCATCAATATAATTGAGAACTAGCACGAACAAACTTTTGACTAAACAAGTTTTAAACATGAACAAACATTTCTGAACCAACTGGTAATGAAGGTGATCAGCCTTTCATACCTGACTTATACATGTAAGATGTACAGAGTACAAATTTCATGGCAATCAGCAATGATTAACCATAAGCTTGAAGAAACTACTCTTATTAGAGTTAAGTAAAAGAAACTTGCCTGAACCGTTGATTACCGCAACGCAATTTTTAACGCTTTACCTGAAGACCTAATATTAATAATATAGATCTCCAATAATTAGAATAATATCATCACAGTATAATACTGTTATATTTATATCCACAGAATAACCTAAACACATTATCACATAACCATATTAGTCTATAGTTCACATATGACTTAATATCAAGTCAAACTATTTCAGTCTGACTTAAAACTGACAAAATTCTAACATCCCGACGATCTAGTCGAACAATACTCGAGTTTAAGTTCAGTTAAACTCTACTTAAGCACTTAACCATGCCATATAATCACATTTATATGATTTAACATTCGCTTTTTCATTTCATAAATATTCATTAACACCTAGTAAGTTAAATACTCGTCCAGCAGCCTGGATTCTAAATCTAGCAACTAAATTGCCAATACAGCAACCTGGATTCCAAATCCAGCAATCTAAACTACAATCCAGCAAACTGGATTTAACATATTTTCAATTTCAGTAAACTGTTTTTCAATCTAGCAAACTGGATTCACAAATTATATAATCCAGCAAGCTGTATTCTAAATTCGTACCACCAAAATACCAAATCAGTGTATTATTCTCCTATCCTTTGGTCAAACACATATACATGTATTTTATGCACAAAAATTATTTTTCCATAATTTTCCAACTTCCTTTGGTATTTTTCAAAAATTAATTCTAGTGCGTAGCTTAAGAAATTAGCTACCTCGTACTTAACTCCAGTAATGCCCATCTTTTTGCATAACCTTATATATGTTAACGTGATGCTCCATTTTAAATTTCATGGCAATCGGAGTTGTAGAACTCCGTTTATAGCGATTTCCGTCGGAAAATCACAAAAATTGGAACGATCATAACTTGGTCGTTTTAACTCAGAATTAGCTCATTTTTGGACACGAGCTACATAATACCATATATTTTCATTTCCCAAAAGCCTGGAATTTTTCTCATTAAATAAATGTCCGAAACAGCCCCCGGAAAAATTTGGGCAGAAACTTTTTGTCATTTGGCAGTTTTGGAGTCCTTCACCAAAACTTAAATAAAATGAAATCTATAACTACGATTAATGATCCGTCACTTTTGTTGGATTCCTATCTTTCTGAACTACAGTTTGCATCTATCACAATCCATATTTGGACATGTTAAGCTCTTGGAAATTAGCCCGGAAGTGGCTGTTACAAACTGTCCTCCTAACAGTTTTTATTACTTTTGTGTAGTTTGGGAGAAATCCCATAACTTGCTCAATATTCAACCTATTTGAGTAATTCCAAAGGAATTTTACCCTTAACACATATATCTAGCATCCCAAGAACATAAATCATATATATTCATCATAGATTTCAAAGATCCAAAAGCTTGATCACACTTTTTAAAAGTTTAACTTTTCCGGAAAATTCCATTTTTCTATTCCTTTTAATCCCAACCAAACCAACACCCAATATGGGTAATACCAAACACAAAACACTCATTAACATGTATATACATGGTTTTTGAGTTTAGAAAGAAAGTTTCTTATTTCATCAAACAAGCTTCAAACACAATCAAAGCTAAGAAAATTTTAGGTTTTCTATCTTTTGAAAAACCTAGCTTCCATTCCACACTTTAGATCTAACTTTTGATCTTCAAAAAGGTTATATCTAAACATGTAACACTTATATACACATAGAGATAAGGTTTTTGAGTTGAGAATTATGGATTCAAGTTTTGATTTAGAAAAACTAAAATCAAATACATAAACTAGTTACCTTTGATCAAAATCATCTTTCTTCTCTTTAATGGCTTCCATGACCACTCTTCTTTCTCCTTTTCTCTCTCTCTTCCATGGCTTCCGCCACTTCTTCTCTTTCTCTCCTTTGTTAATTTCTTTTTAGTTAGCAAAAATAAGAGAGGAAAGAGAAAATGACATGATTTATGTTTGTCTAAAATATCTAGATACATCTCCCTTTTTCTCTTCTATAATTGATAGGCCATGTGGCTAATTTTTCATCCCACTAACTCTCTCTCTTTCCTCTAATTAATTGCCAAGAGGTTGCCTTGCAAGCTTTGCCAAATATGTTGGCTTAATCAAAATTGGACACATGGGGAGTTGGTGAGATTTGGTAGGAGTGGTTCACCAACTAAAACAACTAAATCACAACATTCATCTCCCCCTTTTCCTAGCTTCTCATGGCCGGCCTTGTGGCCATTTACTTACCAAGTTTGGCTTTTTGATTTAATGCTTATTTGATTTACTAAATGCCCAAAAATTTCTCTCCCACTTGGGCTAAAAATTGAGCCATTCCTTTAATGTATTGCTTGGTCTCTAACTAACTTCTTTGGCCACACATGAGCTATACATAGTCCAATACCTATAATTCTTATCCAACCCAATTCATTTAATTAGGGTTTTCACTTCTCCATTAAAACACCAATCCTTGCTCATGAACATTTATTTCCTTAACCCAATTAGACTTGTTATAATTAGGTTATAAAATTAATCATTTGAGATATATAGAATAAATCTCCTAGAATTAGCAAGTATTCTAAATACCACAATTCTCTTTTTCCACAACCCTTAAGTTATTAAATCCTTCATTCCTAATATATAACTAGGGTTACACTAGTTTCTTTTGGTTTGTTTATATAATAAACAAATATAAGTCACCACATAATGTTCATATTCCTTATACACAACTTTTTAACCCATAGGGTTTAATACTTCGCATTAGAATTCCCAAATTAGGGTTTAAATTCTCGAAACTGAAATTAAAGTTTCTGAGCGTATCGTTAGGGTTTCTAACAGTTCGTTAGATTTTTCTAGCTTAATAAACGTATGATCAACATAACTTTAGGGTTTTCTAAAGTTATAACTTATCTGATCAATCCTTGATCTCAAATCATTACGGTTCAAATATGTAACCAAATATACCAACTAATATTCACTTCGATACTTATCATAGATAATTCTTCAAAAGAATTTTAAATCTACCATAATCTTATACCTCATTACTAGACTATCACTTACAGTTTATCACATAATTCAAGTCTTGTCCAAAACTTTTGAAATTCTTGGAATTTCATTACATAACTACCAATTCCATACACTTATTTCCTGTCTAGGTCCTAATATTGAACCTTAAATTAATCAATTATGATTTTAAAATTTTGTCCAAATTCTCGGGTTGTCACACCAGGTCTGTAGCTTGAGCAGCTTTAACTTTATCGAATAAAGTCGGTTCTACTCGTATATTCTCCATCATCACATGGGTCCCTAGAGTCTTTAACTCTATCTCCATTCTTTGTAAGTCATATAAAATGGGCCTTTGCGTTGACAATAATGCACTCGTACCCGTATATGATCTTCTACTCAATGCATCAGCTACTACGTTAGCCTTTTCAAGATGGTATTGAATGGTATGATCGTAATCTTTCAATAACTCAAGCCATCGTCGTTGCCGCATGTTGAGTTCCTTTTGAGTGAAGAAATATTTGAGGCTTTTATGATCCGTATAGATCTCCACCTTCTCTCCATACAGGTAATGCCTCCAATCTTAAGCGCCAAAACGACTCCTGCCAACTCTAGATCATGAGTAGGATAATTCCTCTCATATTCTTTGAGTTGTCATGAGGCATAGGCTAAGACTTTCCCATGTTGCATGAGAACACAACCTAACCCTTTGCCTGAAGCATTACTGTAGATGACAAATCCCTCCGAGCCAGATGGTATTGTCAGAACAGGTGCTGAAATAAGTCTCCTCCTGAGTTCTTGAAAACTCTTCTCACATTACTCGCTCCAACCAAATTTTGTATCTTTCTAAGTCAGCTAAGTTAATGGAGTAGCGATTCGAGAAAACCCTTCTACGAATCTCCGATAATAACCAGCTAAGGCGAGAAAGCTACGTACTTCAGTCACTGATTTAGGTTGCTCCCAGCTTTGAATTGCTTCAATCTTTGCTTGGTCAACAAATATCCCATGATTTGGTATCACGTGACCAAGGAATACAACTTTCTCAAGCCAAAACTCGCATTTCTTCAACTTGGCATAAAGCTTGTTTTCACGAAACTTTTGGAGTATCAGCCTCAAGTGTTGCTCATGGTCTTCACGGGTTTTGGAGTATATGAGGATGTGATCAATAAAGACGACCACAAAGTGATCCACATATTCCTTGAATACTCGATTCATCATATCAATGAAGGCAGTAGGAGCATTAGTCAATCCAAAAGACATGACTAAGAATTCATAATGCCCATACCTAGTTCTGAAAGCAATCTTTGGAATGTCATCAGTTTTAATCTTCAACTGATGATATCCGGAACGAAGATCAATCTCTAAAAAGAATTTGGCGCCTTGTAACTGGTCAAACAGGTCATCAATGCGAGGAAACGGGTACCTATTTTTGATGGTGACATGATTCAACTGTCGATAATCAATACAAAGTGGCATACTTCCATATTTCTTCTTCACGAATAAAACCGGAGCACCCCAAGGAGACGTACTAGGACTAATGAAACCGATGTCTAACAATTCCTGCAATTGGGTCTTTAACTCCTGAAGTTCAATAGGAGCCATTCGATATGGGGCTTTGGAAATGGGTTTTGTACCAGGTTCAAGGTCGATAAAAAAATTCAATTTCACACTCTGGGGGTAGGCCAGGAAGTTCTTCAGGGAATACGTCAGGAAATTTATTAACAATAGAAATATCTTTCAAATTTGACGTATTTTTGTTTAATTCTGTGACATGAGCTAAGAAAGCTTGACATCCATTTTTCAATAAACGAATAGCTTTATGGATTGAGATGACCGTGATTGATTTTAATGGTTTGGTCGCTTGAATTAGCATAATAGGTTGATTAGGAAAATGAAAGCTAACAACCTTACGAAAATAATCAATTTTAGCATGATGAGTAGTTAACCTAGCAATCCCTAGAATCATGTCAAATGCAAGTATTTTTAAAGAAATAAGATCGACAGGTAACGTGATCAAACAAGACTTATAAACAAAGGTTGTAATAAAGGTTTCTCCCAACGGAGTTTCAACCGATAAGTCAAAGTCTAATTTCTCCGGAGTTAATTTTAAACGTTAAACGCAAGTAGGAGAAATAAAAGAATGGGTATAACCAGTATCAAATAAGGTATAGACTTCGCTAGAGTTTATGATAAGCTTACCCGTGATGACCTCGTTCGGGTTCCTTACTTTCTGGGAGGTTACAACAAACGCTCTCGCTTGAACTACCAGCTTTGACTTTTCTGGGACGGCCTTTGGTGCCTCCATCCCGGCTGGACTTGTCTTTGGTGCACGATAAAATTGGGTTAGGTGACCTTCTCTTCCATAATTATAACACGCTTTGGACTGCATCGCCCAGTTTGGACTAATATGTCCCTCCCCTCCGCATTTGAAGCATATGATAGGTCGTCGTTCTCCTTCCTTTAACAACAGGTGCTGGTGCTGACGTCTTTCCATCATTGTTGAATCTACTTTGCTTGAAATGTCCATTTTTACTCTATTAGCCATGATTACCACCGAAGTGGTTACCATTTTTGGCATGTTGATTCCCTTCACGTTTGTTGTCACCGCTTCGATGACTGCTACCACTGGTATTATCATTTTGCCGACTGCTTTCTCTTGGTTGAGTTGACTCGTTATCGCGCTACAATAACTGAGCTCTATTAACAACATCTGAATACAAACACAGTTTGTGAGAAATTAAGTATTGACATATCTCGGGTTTCAAACCTCTTGGAAACATCTGTGTCATTCTCTCCTCATTATCAACCAAGTGAGACGCAAACTGGGACAACTCGGCAAACTTATCTTCGTACTATGACACGGTCATATTGTTCTGCTCTAACTTGATGAACTTTACCTCTTTCATGTGACGAATACTTTCGGGAAAGTACTTGTCGTTGAATAGTTCTTGGAAATTCTCCGAAGACATCTTCAGTGCTGCAGGTTGAGTACGTTTTACCGATTCCCACCAGTAATCTGCCTCTCCTCGCAACATAAAGGTGGCAAATGGAACCTTTTTCTCCTCGGAGCATCCCAAAACATCAAATAACTTGGTGATCTGCTTTATCCACGCTTCCGCCTTAAGTGGTTTAGGCTCTCCAATAAACTCCGGTGGTCCCAGCTCCTAAAACTATTTAGCGGTGACCGTCCGAGAGTTTCCAGTGCTTCCACCTACATTTTGGATAGAAATAAAATCCTCCCCTTGTGAGGTTACAAAATCTGAATAATAAATATAATCTCAGGTCAAACTAACCTTAAACATCTGTGCGGAAACATAAACAAATAATAAGTCTTAAACAACATCAAGTCCTGACAATAACATTCATAAAAATTAAATAACAAGTCTTCATCACTTATTAGCCTTGCCCTTTCCTTTGCTAGTAGAAGGCTCATCATACCTTTTGTTCTTAACTACAATGTTATTATTACGCAAGAGTGAGCATGATTGCCCACAAGTAAAATAAAATAAAATAACAATATATAATTACATGCGAGTGAATCAAAGACTTCTAAAATAAAAGCTCAACTTTTGAATCAAGAATGAATAACAAGAATTCAAAAAAATTCTGAGGGTCATAAGACCTTGAACTATGTCCTAGGTTATCAAGGGTTATACTTGAAACCTTTAACAGTCATAAGACTATGGACTTTTCTAATCGTACTTAGGAAGATCAGCCCTTAGTACCATACTCTGCACAATATGTTAACGCTAACATATAAGTGATCCTTATACAGGGTTGTTCATCTCAGTTTAACATCGGAGTCCGCACCAAAGGAAGTTTGGTTTGGATAATTCAATAAGGGTTCTGAAATTTAGAAGGTTCATCAACTATGGACTAGTCGAATCAAATAAGGGTTCACTAGTCTAATAAGGTTCAACAATAAATGATAATTAAATTGAATAACCGTCTTAAGAAGTACTCCCTCTGTCCTAAATTATCTGTTGTTCTAGAGTTTCACACAGATACCAATATGTGTGATAAAAATACTAAAATACCCTTATTGGTGAAAATATGAAAAAGGTGTTAAAAAGAGTGCATGAAATAGTCTGTAGAGAGAAGAAGAGAGAGAAAGTATGAGTGCATTAAATAGACAAAAAGTCTGCAGAGAAAGAAAGTATGAGTGCATATATATGTGTGGAAAGAGGAAGAGAGAGAAAGTATGAGTACATTAAATAGACAAATAGTCTTCAGAGAGAGAAAGTATGAGTGCATATATATGTGTGGAGAGAGGATGAGAGTAATGACTATCAACAATTAGGGTAAAGGGGCAAACTTGGAAAATAAAGGAAAAAATGCATTGAAATATAGAAAAAATAGATATTGTGGGACAATTTTTTTTTGTTAAAACAGCAGATAATTTGGGACAGAGGGAGTATACAATAGAACAAGTATTGTATAACATAATCATACTTTGAAATGATAGATAATCTTTAATATAACAACTGAACTTGATTTATAAACTTGAATAATGATAACAAGTAGGGTTAGGAAACTTATCTCGTGCGTAGATTACACGTTAATTATACACGTTATTCGATATAATCCTACATACCATTTCCATTCACAACTCTGGTTAATTAAAATATAATTAATCATCATAAGTTCATTCTTTTGTCTAAACTTTGGTTATGACTACACTTAGTTAAATTATCACACTTATTGTCACATAATAAACATTTCTTGAATAATAAGCTAATTATGCATTCAATAATTCAATCCACATGCAATTATGTTATTGACATTTTCATAATCTATTTTAACATCTCACTATACTCCTAACATATTTTTATGTTCATTAGATTGGGTTAACATCACATTCATGGACTTGAACTCTTTAAAAATTTGCTTCTGAACATTCTGGAGAGTGGCTCTGCGACGCCACTGTTGTACTTTCTTTCGGTGCTGCGGCGTGGCCCGCGCTGCAGAAGGAGTCTTGGCGCTGTGGCTGGACTCTTGTCGTTGCGGTGCTGCGGTGCGGTGGCGCAGTGGCTCTACGGCGCGGTGGCGCTGCGGTGCGGTGGCACTGTGACGCGGGTATTAAGGCACGAGACTGGCGCTGCGGCGCGACGAACCAGTAACTGTTCTGTAATTCGCGAAAATTGCAGAAGATGGCCAAAACCTCCAATTAAATTATTTCTACACGAATTTAGACATACTCATACATTATAATACACATATAATCACTACTTAACCCATCTAGCATGATTTTAATATGTTAAAATACATAATTAACATAATCAACACATTTAATTTTACTGTTCTTGATTTTCTTGAAGGTTTTGAACACAAAACATAAAAATTACCACTACGGATTCGTTATAACACCAAATCCATCCTTTCAAGTTTTGTTTTCTTCGTTTTTCATGCATAATCATATATGAGTTTGAATTTTACAAAACAATTTATGTTTGGCATATTAAATTCACGTATAAGGCCATATGGCCATATTCTATACTCTGTAAATAACATACGTTATAATATTATGAAACTGATGATATGGGTTATATAATATATATATATATATATATATAATCAAATACGATATGATACATCTTAACACATACACAAACCCATAATCATACCCTTTTTCCATTCATAGTGTTTTTAACAAAACGTGAAGCCATTTTTATGAAAACTTTAAACAACGTAATTTAAAATTTGGGAAAGAAGAGATTAACCTTGATTACTCTGCTTGGATTACACAAGGTGATAACAAGTTAACAAATCCCAATTTCCACACTTCTTCTCCTTTAATCTCCCTAATTCTCAAACACTCTTTCCCTCTCTGTTTTGCTTTTCCAAACTTAGCAAATAATAAAACAAAAGGAAGACGTATATAATAAAGAACTGACGCGATGTGGAGGTCAGTTACCCATCATGGGTTAACTGCCCTAAACCTCCACTAATGCCATGTTTGGCTAGCCTTAAAAGGCTTATTCCCATTTAATTTAATAACTCTTTTATCTTATAGTTTAATAATGTCACATCCAAAAATAAATCAATTATCTTATTTACTTTACTTTAAATAAAATATGATAATTTGTCATTAATACATATAGTCACATAATTAATTTCTTATTTATTAATTATGTCAAATTATTAAATCTCTAATTAATTATTACATTAATTAAAATTACATTATGCATATTAAATATTTTATTTAATTCAATAAGCTCATATAAATACATACTCGAATAATAATTATTCTCCACATTAATTTAATAAATATAACACATATAATTAATTTAATCTATCATAATTGTATCAATTAATTATTTAATCAAATAATTAAATCATCAAAAATATTTATTTAATCCAATAAATATTAAAATTAAATTACAAAATATCGTTTGTCACATCTTACCCCCCTTAAAAGGATTCTGTCCCTAGAATCACGACTCAATAATTTCGACCCATTACATTCTCCCCCTACAAAGATTATGTCCCCAGAATCGCTTCCACATAAATTAAGTAAATAAATGGGGGTACTTCTTCATCTTATTCTCTTCGAGTTCCCACGTAGCTTCTTCAGTGTTGTGGTTCCTCCAAATTACCTTAACAGAAGGTATTACTTTATTTCTGAGAACTTGTTCTTTTCTGTCGACAATTTGAACAGGAATTTCTTCGTAATATAAGTCTTTTTCAAAATACAGGGGTTCGTATTCAATTACATGCTTGTAATCGGGTTTGTAGGGTCGTAAAACAGATATATGGAAGACGTTGTGGACATTCTCAAGTGCTGGAGGTAGGGCTACCTCATACGCAACTTTTCTGATTCTTCGCATACTTCAAATTGTCCAATGAATCTTGGGCTTAATTTTCCTTTCTTTCCGAACTTGATCTTTCCCTACCAGGGAGAGACCTTCAAGAATACATAACTACTCGATTCAAACTCAACATTTTTACGATGTGGATCGGCGTATTTCTTCTGCCTATCTTGAGCTGCTACCAGTCATGTTCGGATTACTTTGACTATTTCTGGTGTCTGTTATACCAATTCCGGCCCTAGCAATTATTTTTTGCCAATTTCATTCCAGTAAAGTGGAGTTCTGCACTTTCTTCCGTATAACGCTTCATAAGGCGGCATGCTAATACTAGCGTGGTAACTATTATTGTAGTCGAAATCTACAAGCGGTTAGTGATCGTCCCAATTTCCTTTAAAGTCCATCACACAGGCTCTTAGCATATCTTCTAATGTCTGAATTATTCTTTCGCTCTGTCCATCTATTTGAGGGTGATATGTCGTACTCATCCGCAATTGCGTACCCATGCATTCTTATAGACGTTTCCAGAAATTCGATGTAAAGCGTGGATCCCTATCAGAAATAATTGACAGCGGCACTCCGTGCCTCAAAATAATCTCTTTTACATATAACCTTTCCAACTGATCTAAGTTGAATCTAATTTTTATCAGAAGGAAGTGTACGGATTTCGTCAGTCGGTCAATGATAACCCATACTGTGTCGTAGCCTTTCTGAGTCATCAGAAGACCAACCACGAAGTCCATTTTAATATGTTCCCATTTCCATTCTAGGATCTCCAACGGTTGTAGCAACCCACTTGGTCTCTGATGTGTTGCTTTCACTTTCTGATAGGTCAGACACTTGGCAACACATTCTGTAACATCACGTTTCAAATTTGGCCACCAGAAGTGTTGTCAAAGATCTTGATACATCTTGGTACTACCAGGGTGAATCGAATATCGTGAGCTATGAGCCTCACTCAAAATGTCTTCCTTAATCTCTGGTACTGGTGGTACCCAAATTCTGCTCTCAAATCTCAGTATTTATTCCTTATCCATCTTAAATCTTGGTTCGGTTCCTTCAGATATCTTCCTTATCACCTTTTTGCATTCATCGTCCTGAAGTTGAGCCTCCTTAACTTTATCCAGTAGGGTTGTACCAGATTGCATCTAAAATAGCGTCTCATCAATTTCCATAGGATACTTCACTTCCAACTCTAGTTTCTCCATTTCTAAAATTAGATCCTCCTGATCAGTCAACATCATCAACTTCTCCCGACCCTTTCTACTTAAGGCGTTGGCAACGACATTTTCCTTACCCAGATGATATAAAATCTCACAGTCGTAGTCCTTAATTAACTCCAACCACCTTCTTTGGTGCATATTCAAGTCTTCTGGGTAAAAATATATTTCAGACTCTTATGGTCTGTATATATTTCACACTTCTCCCCGTAGAGATAATGCCTCCAGATTTTCAAAGCAAAAACTACTGCAGCTAACTCCAAGTCGTGGGTCGGATATCCCTTCTCGTAATCCTTCAATTATCGTGATGCATACGCAATGACTCTGCCGTTTTGCATTAGCACACAGCCAAGTCCTTTATGCGACACAACACTATAAACAACAAAATTTCCTGTATCATCTAGAAGAGACAACACAGGTGCTGAACTCAACCTCTTCTTCAATTCTTGAAAGCTTTCCTCACACTTCTCCGTCCAAATAAATTTCACCACTTTTCGAGTTAAATTAGTTATTAGAGTTGCGATCTTGGAAAAGTCTTGAATGAACCTTCTGTAATATCCTTCCAATCCAAGAAAACTTCGTACTTCCGACAGCATCCTCGGCTGATCCCAGTTAATCACGGCTTCAACTTTGGATGAATCTACCAAAATTCTATTTTTATCAATCACGTGCCCAAGAAATTGCACGCGCTCGATCCAAAATTCGCATTTTGAAAACTTTGCATACAACTTCTCCCCCCCTCAACACTTCCAACGTTAATCTCAAATGCTCTTGTTCTTCCTTGGTTTTCAAATATACCAAAATATCATCTATAAATACCACTACAAACTTGTCTAAAATCGGTTTGAACACACCATTCATTAGTCCCATAAATGCTGCGGGAACATTCGTTAGACCAAATGACATAACCAAAAATTCGTAGTGACCATATCGTGTTCTGAACGCTGTGTTCGGTACATCCTTTGGTTTCACCTTCAGTTGATGATAACCACTTCTCAAATCTATCTTGGAAAAGTATTTTGCTACCTTCAATTGATCAAACAGATCATCAATCCTCGGTAATGGATATTTATTCTTAATCGTGACCTTATTCAGTTCTCTTTAATCAATGCAGAGCAACATTGTTCCATCCTTCTTTTTCACAAACAACACCGGCGCTCCCCACGACGATACGCTCGGTTAAATGTACTTCTTGTATAGTAATTCTTGTAGTTGTACCATTAATTCTTTCATCTCTACTGGTGCCATTTGGTACGGTGCCTTCGATATTAGAGTCGTTCCTTGCGCCAAATCGATCACGAAATCAACCTCTCTATCTG
The DNA here is from genome assembly GCA_020205505.1 of Panax japonicus. Lineage (NCBI taxonomy): Eukaryota > Viridiplantae > Streptophyta > Magnoliopsida > Apiales > Araliaceae > Panax > Panax japonicus. The sequence continues at coordinate 18,617,631 of CM035101.1, read as the reverse complement.
GCAGAAGTCTTGGCAAATCGTTTGGAAAGATATCGACGAAGTCTCTCACTACCGGTATCTCCTCTACTTTTGGATTCTCTTTAAGACTGTTGACTATTTAAGCTAAATATCATACACAGCCCTGTCTTAACAACTTCCTGGCCTGCATCATCGTCAGACAACTCACTTGTCTAGGAGACTTGCTACCATAAAACACAACCTTTGGCGGAGTCATAAGGTTAATACGCTTCTTTTGGTAATCAATTATAGCCCCATAATTGAATAACCAATCCATTCATAAGATAACGTCAAATTCCCCAAGTCGAATAGGGATAAGATATACGTTCATGATATTACCCTTAATATCCACTCTATAGTTCTTATGTACGTACTTAACAAGTATTATTTCTCTATTCGCAATTTCTATGTTCATGAAGTAATCCAACTCATCCTTAGGCAAATCTAAGTTCTTAGCAAAGTCATCGGATATAAAGGAACAAGTAGCACCTGAATAAAATATTACATAAGCATTAACTTTATTGATCGGAATGATACCTGACACCACATCACGAGACTGAACTACATCCTGCACCGTCATGTTGAATGTTCTGGCGGTCGGTTGGTTAGTTAGGGTTGGTCTTGTGATAGTCAAGGCGCTCCCATTGTTGTTTCCCCGATTTCCTCCTGATCCTGCCCTTTCAGATCCCTTCTTAGGACATTCTCTTGCCAGATGATCCTTTGAAACACAGGTGAAGCAGGCACCCTTCTTTGGGTTAGGACAGTTAGGTGCTATGTGGCCTTCCTGACCACAATTGTAGCACACTCTTTTTCCCTGTATGCAAACTCCCAGATGAGCTTTCCCGCAGGTCGGGCACGCTTCAATCCTCTTCTTTTGACCTCCTTGCTGATTTCCAGATGATGTGTTGTTAGACCATCTTCTCTTCTGATTATTTTTACCACCTCCTGAGTTACTTCCACCAGCTTTATTATTTCCTTCACTTTCACTCTTCTTCTTCTTCTGATCTTGATTGTACTTGGTCACCGCATCGCTTCCACATTCAGCGAGGATGGCCTTTTCCAGTACTCCCGTAAAAGTGCTTAGTTGAAACATTGATACTTTGCTATATACCCAGGGCTTCAGTTCTTGTTCAAACCTTATTGCTTTTCTCTCATTTGTGTGTACTTGATACGGGGCAAACCTCACCAACTCGTTGAATCTAGCCGTATAATCTGGTACGGTCATATTCCCCTGCTTCAACTCCAGAAATTGAACCACCATTTGGTTCTGCGAGCTGGTTGGGAAATACATCTCGAAAAACATCTCTTTGAATCTCTCTCAAGTAATCACGCCTTCACCTCCATGGACCTTATTTGCTTGCCACCAATAACTGGCTTTAGATTTCAGCATGAACGTTGCAAAAGCGGTCTTCTAGTCTTCTCTAACTCTAGCAACATCAAAAACCTTCTCCATTTCTATAACCCACATTTGAGCCTCAATCGGGTTCATGGAACCTTTAAACTCTGGCGATCCCACCACCATGAAATCTTTGAACGTTGTATTTGGTGGAGATTGAGGTTGATTATTCATTGCTCCATCTAGCAAGTTCACTAATTGTTGAACGGGATTAGCATTGGCATTATTGTTGTTATTTATAGATTCTTCTTGAGCTGGTTGACATTGTTGTCTTCTTCTTGGCGGCATATTTCTATTAAAATATATGCTTATTAAATCTCTATTAAATTCTCTAAATAGTTAAGACTTAACTCAACAATTTAATATAATTATTTAACACATTATCTCAAACAACTTGATATATTTATTCAAATCAAAAGTTTTAACATCAAACAATAGCATCAATGGTATTTACATCATCTATCCTGAGATAAAGAATCTACAAGATTTAAAATATTAAAATATTCCTTCATTCATAAACACATCGGAATTTACATTTAAATACCAGATAAGTTTTTCACATAATTAAATAATTTTTATCACTGTCTGTTAAGGCGCTGAATAGCCTTGCTACACTCATCTTCCATGATGAGAGACATCATTCTACGATCCAGCATGTACTATGGTAGTCCTTCGAATTGGATTGGATACCTCAAAACTCGATCCTGAGCCTCATCCATTGCATTATTGAGTGTAGAGTACGTCTCCCCAAGCTTAGCCTTCTTTGCACGACCATCCTCTTCCGCAAGATCAGCACGACGTGATTCTCTTACCCAGCCCTCCTCTGCTATGATCAGCCTTTCTGAGCTTTCCTTCAGTTCCTTCTTCAACTTCTCTATCTCCTCGGCCTTATCCTCGGTTTGACCCTTCTCGTGGACCAAATCCCATTCTACATTTCCCAGTCGTGTGTGAAGAGTCTCAACCTCCCTCTCCTTTTGCTCGAGAGTAATCTGCTGAATAATCGCCCGCTCAGTCAGATCTTGGACAGTGTCTCGTAATTCTACGTTACAGTCATATAACGCGTCGTACATCTCAGCATCAATGGAGTTCGGTGGGAACTCCTCTTCGAGTTCGGTGGGAACTCCTCTTCGAGTTCGTGGTTCTGGAAAATAGATTCTGGAGTTGAGCGTTGTTGCGCTGGACCCAGTGGTAGTTGGGGCGCGCCCGCGCCAGTGGTCAATCATACCCAATAATGAATTGTTAAAATTATATCTTGGGGAATGTTAACCTAACGTATTTTAATGATTGTAGAGAAACCTAAAACATGTTATAAGACATTATAACATATAGTAATCACAAAGTTGAAACTATAAGTTATGAATTAATAAGTTGTTAAAGTTTGGAATGTGATGTCATGAGAATTGAAGTTGTTTTTGAATCACCATGACGTGTACTATAATTTAATTGGAATTTCAGGTTCATGGTACGTGAATGATTAGGATAATAAGATCTTAAGCTAAAGATTATAGACTTGACTAAAATGAGAATTAAACACAAGAAGTTAATGTTAATATAACTAATAAGTATTGTGATCCTAATGGCATATGTAGGGTATTTGGCGAACATTTGTAATAATTGTGTTACTTACACACGATGTAAGTTTCTTAAACCTTATTTTGAGCAAGTTTCTTGTCTCTAGTTTGTTTACAATTATGCAAGTTCTTGTATTCTAATTCTTTTACATTGATCGAGTACATTGTCCCAAATGAGTTTTCTAACTCTTTTGAATGTAATACTTTGTATATACAATGTCTATTCAATTGTATATTATTAACATTCAATCTATGAGCATCAGTGTCGTTTTTTAATATTATATTATTGTGTCGAACCATTAAATATCTAATAAACCTTTATTGGTTGGACTAGTCTATGATTGATGAGTGTTTTAAAATTTTATAACCACTGTTAAGCTAATCCAAACTAAACTTTCTTTAGTGCAGAAATCCTAAAGTTAAAATGAGATGAACTACCCTAATATATGGGATTAAGTACGCGTTAGCATTTAGATGTTTGTGCACAATACATGGTACGAAGGGCTGATCCCCCTAAGTACAAAAGAAAAGGTCCGTATAGTCTAAAGACTGTTAAAGGTTAAGGTAGAAATACTTAGTAACCTGGGACACAGTTCATGGTCTTAAGACCCTCAAAAATAATTCTCAAACTTGTTTTCTATTTTTGATTCGAGGAACAAGTTCCCTATTAATCAGTATTCATTGCTTACTTTTACATTGTTGCTATTATCATCATTATGTTAGTGGGCAATTGTTTGCTCACTCTTGCAATTAACACTGCAACTAAAGTTGAGAAAGTTGATGAGCTATCTTCTAGCAAAGGCAAGGGCAAGATGTCTAAATGATGAAGACTTATTTGATTTTACTTAACTGAATCTATGTTATGAGACTTATTTATTTATGTGATGTATTCCGCAGACTTATGTAATAATTTAAAGTTATATTACTTGGGATTTATTTTAAGATGATGTAACTGAAAGTAGTATGCACACAAGTCAATCATGTTTGATGATAAAGCATATATTTTGTAACAATCTTATTCATTTATTAATAAAAAGTATTAATTTATCAAAGACTTTTAATTATCTACACGATGCTGCTTTATAATATGTGCTAAACCCATAGTTTTAAGCAATGCTTTTAGAATAATGATGATGGTCATTCTAATGAGATCTAAATTCTTAGAAAGCTTAAAAACTTAAATAGTTCCCAATCGTTGGATTACTAAATTGGGGATTAGTGAATCCGGATATATTGGTACATACGTTGCTTGCTCATAGGATGAGGATGATTGATCTCATGATTATTTGTGTGGAGACACTAAAGCAAATATGTAGGTGCTTATTGGAGAATAAGTACACTGAACGTGACTCGCTAATGAATACCTAATGGAGTTTTACTTGCCTGTCAATAGGAATTCCTGTAGTGATAGTAGTACAAGTGATTCCTGGACTTGAGATCATCATAGTATCTTGTGTATGATGAATTATAATGTGACTTATTCTTTAAGACCCTTAGGGTATATCAAAGGGTATGCTTGGATATAAGTTATACATGAAGATAATGTATGATCAATAAAGAATCTACCGCTTCTAGTAAAAGAAGAGAAATGTCCTATGTGATTCGATAAATGACAACCCAGTAGTCCTTGGCCAAGGCAGAATGAAATTAGAAAGGAGTTTCTAATTTGCATTATTTGGAATTGTGCATTTAAGAGTCGAAATACATATAATTAAATAAAATAAGACTTGACAGTAATTCCATGTCTTATATTTAATTGGGACATTGTATGGTGGAAGGATTTAATTGTACGGTAACTATTTACTCAAATATTCTTTTATGATTAATGTTGAAATCTATATTATCTGGAAATTCGTTAATTGCTAGGGAGGCTTATCCCTATTGTAGAATAAATATTATTTATTTAAATAAATTAATATTTTAATTTATTTATTTAAATAAGATTAGAATTGTTCTAATTGATTTATTCACAACTGGTTTAATATGGAGAACTTAAAGGGTCACGCCATAAAAGGAAGTATATTTATTTAAGAAGCAAATGGCATAATCGTTATAATAAGTTAAATATATTTAATTTAATCTATGGTGATAGAATAAATTAAATAGCTTAATATTTATTATTTAATATTTTGAAAATATTAAATATAAATTAATCAGAGTAGTCTTATTATTATTATTACTATTATTATTATTTAATTCCTAAAGGAGTTTTGGAATTAATTAATAAAAGTACTCTCATATATCCTAATAAGATTAGGAGGCTAATTAATTAAAAGAGTTTAATTAATTATTCGTAATAAGATTGGAAGCCTAATTAATTAAAGGAGTTTAATTAATTAAAATAAAACTCAATTCCTTAATTGTTAAGGAGGGTTGCCTACATCTATAAATAAGAGGAGTCTTATTATGGTTGAGGTTGTTGTTGACCCTTTCACAACATACATTATTCCAATAGTTAGGAGAGTACACCATTTTCTATGAGAGATAGAAAAACTAGGGTTTTGCCAAACACCCTTCTTCTTGAATATTTCTTCTTCCTTGGTGGATCACCTCTAGAGGCCAACCACTTGGGTGGCTAACGTTGATCAAAGGAAGGAACCAAACCCGGTGGATTCAAGTTGAACATGAAAAAGATTGGAGGTGAACTTTTACCTGAGGAAGCTCGAATCTTCAAGGGTATGATTCTTGTTCTTCATATTTTTATTTAATTAATAATTGTGCATAAAGGATGATCCGGGTATATGGTTTGTAAAATTTTAAAACTCTATTTTTCCGTGCTTCTGCTTATTTTGTGCAATTTGATTGCGTTCATGAATATTTCAAACCTAACAGTAACCCTTTAATGGGGAGGATTATTATTTAAGTTGTTTAATTAATGTCTTTATTCTTTTATGGGTAGTTAGATGTAAATATTTTTGATAGTGAGCACCAAATCCCATGGGAATGAAGAACCCAGATTTGGGGGTGTCACATGTAATCCGGATAGACATATACCGGCTTACCATGTGTAGTCATTTGAGAGAGCTTGCACTTAAATTAATATTACTTGTAAGTCACATAGAAATATAGTGAGTTATGTAATATTGATGTTCATATGAATTCTATCTATTTTGTTGATTTTATATGATATGGGCATGGTATATTGAAAGATAACCATGTTTTACCTTCATGCTCTTGACTAGCAATCTGAAGTAATTAATTAGGTTTAACAAGAGGTGTATAATATGGGTGATGCATTAAGTAAAGTTAGGATCCCCTATCTTTCCAATTTGAATCAATTGTGTGTTAATTAGTTTATTAGTTGATAATTGTTATTTTTAGTTAAATCACATCTTATTCACTCGTTTAAGCAACCAAAAATAGCTACAAAGTTGTTGCATGATAGATTAGAGATAATTGCTTTTCTTCGTGGGAACGATACTTGACTTATCATATATTACTTGTTGACCGTGTATACTTTCACGTGTGTGTCTGTTTTGTTAACACCGAAACAAGCCAACAAATACGGAATAAAATGGAAGTATAAAAGGCCTCAATTCCTATGTAAGCATAAGGGATTAAAAATCTTGATTTCAAAACATCACTTTTTATGCCTTGTATTAAAATTAAAATTTTATATAAGTCAAACCCTTTGTATAAAGGTGCAAAAGAGGCAGAGCACAACTTTCAAATAAAGCACTTAGGCCCAATTAACTGCAATATAAACACACAGGGAATAAAAAGCACGGTAACCGTGTTTCACGAAAGTCGGGGGGTGCCTAATACCTTCCCCCCGCTTAATCAAGCCCACGAACTCTATGAATCTCGCTTTCCAAGGCCAATTAAATAGAGTCCAATATTGGGCCATATTGCAAAACCTTTCGAAACTCTGTTGAGTTTATACAACCATTTAACTCATATCAACTGGCGGCTCTGATTTGGACCAATAAAAATTAAATATTTTCAAATCGTCGACATTATATGTCGATCTTTTCCTAAAAATCTCACCCTTCAGATCAAACAAATTCACATAGAAAATATAAAGGGTAAGAAATACCTAGGAAAAGGGAGAAATTTTTTCGGCGTCGACAGGTGGAGACTCTGTTGGGGACAGTAGAGGGCTTAAGTCGCATTTCAATCTTTTTGATTCCTTTCTTTGTTCATGTGTGTGAAATGACGTCTTTACATTGAATGGATGCGAATGTCTCTTTACCATAATTTATATTAGTGCTTCACACAATGTCATCAGTTTGCATGCAGTGAGACGTGATGAATGTATGTTGTGTGATTCATCCACCAGGAGGCGAACCCGTTGGTAATTTATTACTAGACTCCAGTGGCGATTAAGTCTAAGTGAGGCTCGTGAAAGGTACCACTCAGATCCGCTCCATTTGAAAGATCAGATTAACTTCCTATCTCATAGATTGTGATGATCTTGGAACCTCCATACCGAAAAGCCCGTGAGAATAAACCTAAGTTACCTCGGATAAACCAAATGCGAAGGAAAGGCTCTTTATATCTTTCTCTTTCAATTCCATGTCAAATATTAAATGTTGTAAATGTTAATTATTGTAAGATATTAAATATCAATTATTTTAGATTCATTTTCAAATATCAAATCTTATCATGATATCTTGTCATCAAAACAACTGACATCTGTTTTGTAGGAAAATTTTAAAAAACCCTTAAACATGATGCATTGCATAACATGAATATTGTTCAGGTCTATCAGGACTAAACTACCTACTTTTATTGTAGGCGAGATTGGTTCCATTACCAGATCCATATTTAAGAAGGCAAAAAGCCTACCCAGTAACATGGAAGAAAGTACCCAACAGGAGCCAGGTTTCGTGTCTCGAAAAGAATTCGTGGTACTCAGAAATTAGATAGCAGAATTAGTTGTCTTCTTAAAAAAATAGAGTTAAAATACTAGGGGTAAACAAATACCTATTCAACCAGAGTCCTTCGAACAAGGTGGCGATCAGGGTACTGGCAAGAAAAAGGAAGATCAGATTTTGGAACCTCAAAACAATGAGGAAACTAACAAAACCCCCTGAAATCATCAATCTCAAAGAAGATCGAGATACTGGTGATATCCGAAAAAAAGTCCAGCAAATGGAAGAAACCATTCGGCCAATTAAAGGGACTAGAGCATATGGGAGTGTTAACTACTCAGACCTTTGCATCTTTCCCGGGGCTCGGTATCCAGAAAAGTTCAAAATCTGGAATTTTGAGAAATATGACAGATTCAGAGATCTTTATACTCATTTGAAAGTGTTCATTGGAGAACTCGTGTGACGCCCCCAAATTCGGGTCTCTTTTAACCCGACAGATGGTGCTCCACGGTGCTACAGTTCACACAAACATTCAATTGAAAAAGCCTTAAAAGAACGAATTTGTCTTATATATATTCCAAAACAATACTACCATTCCACAGGTTCTTTATAACCGTTACATTTGTTCTTGTCATAATATCAAATGTTATCATTACAAACCTATACTATTACATAGGTACGCTACAATTTCGCTTTAGCCTTCACTTTATCCTTGTCGAATCCTTTGGTCATATCGTCTAAGCTGCAATCATATGGTTCAAGCAAGTGTGAGCATAACAAACTCAGAAAGTACAACAATTTCATTTTTAAAAGCATGCTTAAAACATAGGAATCGTATATCTTTAATAATTGTATGATAGTTACGAAGTACTATCAATAATTCAAAATAGCTTTCCTTTTCCTTTAAAACGTTTTGCAATAACAATATTCTGTAAATCATCAATTCTAGTTCAAGACGCGAACATCTTATAGTTTCTTTGAAAAAGACAACCCGACACAAAGGCCGTAAGTTCGGCATAGCTTACGAGTACATCTAGGTGATCAGCCTATAGTATCCCTATGTTGATCAACACTACATCCATTAAACGTGTATACGTTTAAGTAGTGGCAACCTCACGTGCCCATCGAATAATCGATGAAAATATATTTGTTTATACATATTCAGGCTTACCTTGAATCCGTACCAAAGAATTGGCATAGGATAGCGTTAGCAATTCTATATTGAAAGACTTGTAAACAAACCAATCGACTTATCAAGATTAATCTAGCCGAGTTAAAACGGGCATCGACTCTTTCTTTAAAACCATACATGCATCTCATAACTTGAATCATTTGAAAACCTGACTAACACGAAGGTTAGACAAGGGTTTAAGAAAAACTTGCCTTCAGCGTCTGCTACCGAATAATTATGTTTCCTTTGAGTCTTTATAGTCTCTACAACACATAATCACATAACATACCACATTAGGTCATGAATGAACATACTTGGTTCCTAAAGAATCTTACCCTTCTTTTCAATCTAATCCCGTATTAGATTTATTATTTATTGGTTCTGGCTTTCCGTCATTCTTTTACATCGTCCTTACCAACTTCATTCTCTTATAACACTTAAGTGAAATTATTTCATTAATAAATCTCAGTTCGAGTTAATCAACTTTCCTTACGGCTTATTAACGTCCTTACGTTATTAATCAAAACTCGATATGTGTACTTATTATGTATAGTTCACGTTCATCTTTAATAGACTTTCTTTAACCCTAAGTGATCATACTTGGGGTTTAATTATAACTTAATAATGTTTGATTAAGTCCCTTAGTTCGTTACTAACCAATTTCCCTTCATCTCCTACTTGTAAACATTTTTCATTATCAAAGTTTTAGGCTTAGCGCTGCGGCGCCGGCTATTGCACTTTGTACCGCGATGCGGCGTCGCCTATTAGGGCTTGGAGACCGGACTCGGCACTGCGACGCGAGTCTCTGTGTTAAAGGTCGCGCTGCAGCGTGAGTCTCCAGAAGCTGAAGCTCACTTTGGCGCTGCGACGTAACTTACCTTGCCTTGGCTGGCTCTACGGCGCCAGTGCTCAGCACCAGAAATTTTTTATAGAATTTTCTTTTTGTGAGATTCCCGGCTTCGTAACTTCTTCATATAAGTCCGAATTGGCTCGTTCAAGAGCCTACGGTTCACAAATCACATACTCTACGTGGTCATGTAAGAATTTTATCTATTCAACTTTGTTTGCTAAAAATTCACCTATTAGACCATTTTTAACGAAAACGATAAACGTTCGTGAACGTTCAATGCTCGTTTCTTCGTTCTAAGTCGGAATTCGGCCATTTTCGAGTCCAAAACTCTATAATGCCAAATACGACTTGTCTCCACTGAAAACCAATGTTTCCAAGCTCAATATCAAAATTCGACTTCCATTCCAAAAAGTTTACGAATTCGACGATCGTCGTCTAATCGTGTAAATTCCGGCGAAACTTCGTTGCTTGAGATTTTTAAACCATTTCACTTGGATTCAATCCATTATATTAACATCTTGACATACATGCTTCATTAACTTATAAACATGATAAGTTATTGCTTGTTCTTAATAAGTTCAAAACTCATAAACTACTTATAATTCTATTTCTTATGATTTATCATGGCTTTAATCTTTTAACCATCATTCTTACATATTCTTATCATACTAGTGCCATTAATGTAAACATGTTACAAGTTCTTACAATTTCTTATTAATTTCCTACTAACTTCATCACCATTATCATATGACAAGTTCTTACAAGATCTTCATAAGTTCATAAATTATATAAGTAGAAATCACTTGTTCATGACTTATTGTGACAACCCGATATTTTCTATATAAATAAATCATAAATTTTGCGCAAAAAAAATTTTTTTATTTAAAATAAATATGGGTGATATGTGCCAAGGTAATATGTATATATTTATATGTGTGATAAATAAAATTGATTTATTACATTGTGTATTGTAAATAAATTTATTTTAGAATTATTGATTATTATCAATTATATTTTTATACTAATTAATTCCTTAATGGAAATATTTTATTAATTATTTTCTATGAAGGTATAAGTATATATTATTTAAATAATATATGAAATGATTTTAGAATAATTATAATGATTATTTCATTATATGAATTTGTTCAGGTTATTAAGTTAATTATTTTAACTTAATTTATAATGTTAATTATGACAGATAAAGCAGATATGGAATCCAAACCCTAATTCTGGGTTTTGATCAAGGCATGAGAATAATATTATAATATTATATATATTTTAATTTTTCAGTGCTATAATTATGTACTATATGTACGTGTTGATGATGATTGGTTAATTATGGTGTTTGATTTCAAAACACTAATATTAATTGGTTAAACCCAAATTTTACTGAGGAAAACCCTAATTTAAAAATCAATTGTGGGTTTAAGACGGTTATTTAACTGTGTTATATGTTTTATGTTGTGTATTATATAATGATTTGATTAATTAGGTAAACCCTAATTAAAGTTCTAGAAACCCTAAATTATTAAAAAAACACTAACTATGAATGAAAATCCTAATTCGGAAACCTAAACCGGAGGTTTGATCTGTCAAGAATTGTATTACTGTGATTAATGACGCGTGTAATAGACTTTAATTACTAATTAAGGTAAACCTAATTAGTAAATTAAAACCCTACAACCTAGAACCCTAATTTAATTTCAAGAAATCCTAATTGTATTTTGAAAACCCTAATTTTTGGAATTATCAACCCTAATTGCTTTATTAGCAAAGTTAATTATGATTAAGGGTAGTAAACCCTAATGTCCATGTATAAGATAATTACAAACTTAATATAATTAACAAGTTATTTTTTTAAAATTTTAGAAACTAAAATTAATTTATTTTTATACAAACCCTAGTTGCTAAAAATAATTTATGCTAAGTTCTAAACCTTAGGGTTGAACCCTAAGGGTCAAACCCTAATGCTCGAAATCATAACATCTAATGCTCGAAATCAAAGTTTTTCAAAAATCTGAGAAAATTGTTTTCTGTTGTCTGACAGTGAATGTCAGAGGCTGTAGATCGTTGGTTGTTATGTGTTTTTCTTGTTTTAAAGTGTTAATTTATAGCCTGATATGTTGTCTTTGTTCTGGAAGTGAAATCAAGCTCATAGCATGAATAGATTATATGTTATGGTTGGTCAAAGGTCGTTGACCGACCATGACCAAACCATTTCTGGGCAACCTAGAAGGTTATTTCCAGCGTCTGACAACATGTTCAAGCAGCTAGATCTGACAGTTTGTTTGATGTTTTGTTATTATTCTTGATTCTAGGTTATAGTATGTTAGTTTACCTCTCGATCCATGCTTTTAGTGACTTCAGATATCAAGTATACAGGACTTTGTGGTTGGTCAAAGGAGGGCAGAAGTTCATGACATCGGTTTTCTGGGTAACCCAGAAAACTGATGAACATGACGACTGACAGCCTTTGACCAGCATGTATCTTTATGTCGTGTTGTTTTTATGTTAATGTTTGGTGATAGATCTATAGTACTACATATGTTCTAAAACCTAGATCTTTTAAATTGCTAAAACATAATTTATATCACAAGTTGTGAAAGCCCAAATATGAGCAGTCGAATTGTTCTTCATTTCTGGGTAACCCAGAAAATGAAGAACAGCTCTGACAGCCACTTTGGACGATCAGATCTGCTTTGTTATGTATTATATGATTTTTATTGTTACTGTATCATGTAGAACTACATTAGTTCTATACGTTTAAAGCAATAGATAGTCCAGAAACATCATGAACCGATCAGAAATTGTGGTCAAAGGAGGCCACTCGGTAACTGTGTATGAAGTTCTGGGTTTACTCAAGAACATGAAGAACACCTATAGAAACAGTTTTGTCACTATAGGTGACCTTTGGCGACAGACAGTATTTTATTTTCCGAAAATTAATAAATAAATAGAAAAAAATAGTTTTTAATTATTAAAAATACAAAATAAATTATTAAAAATTATTTTAAATTCTAAAAAATAGTTTTTAATTATTTTAAATATATTTCATAAATATTTAATATTTTTGGAATATTAAAAGTATTTAATTTATTTAATTATAATATTAAATAAATTATTTAAAAATGATTTTAATATTTAAAAAATCATTTAAAATTATATTATGGTATAAGAAAATAATTTAAGTTATTTTTGATAACTTTTAATATTATGTGATAATTTTCATTAATAAATTAATATTAATGATAAATAAGTTATTTATTAAATGAATTAAATAAATGAATTAAAAATGATTTTATTAAATTAAAAATCATTTTAAATAATAATAAGGTATTTAAAAATATTTTAAGTTATAAAATATAACTTTTAATATTTAAAGGTTAAATTCATTAATTAATGATTATTAATGATATTAAAGTTATTTAATATTTATATTAAATAGATTAGTTTAAACTTGATTTTATTATTATAAAAATCATTTTAAATTAAAATAAAGTATTTAAAGATATTTTAAGTTATAAAATATAACTTTTAATATTTAAAGGATAATTTCATTAATAATTTAATATTAATAATTATTAATTTACTATTAATGATATTAAATTTATTTAATAATTATATTAAATAAATAGTTTAAAATGGTTTTATTAATTTAAAAATCATTTAAAAGGGATATATATGAATTAAAAATATTTTAAGTTATAATTAATAACTTTTAATATTTTGATAAATAGTATATTAATATTTTGATATTAATGGTAATTATTTAATAATGTTTTTAAATGTTTTAAAAAATCATTTAAGGGTAATATAAATGTTTTAAAAATATTTTGAGTTATTATGCATAACTTTAATATTTTGGCAATGGTTTCATTAATAGTATAATATTGATTAAATGTTAATGATAATAGAATTGTTTGCTATTTAAATCATTTAATAATGATTCTGATATTTCAAAAAAATTGGTAAATGGTATTAATTATTTTATAATTATTATAAGGTCGTGAAAAATAGTGCGACTGTTGTTTAAGTTATCTATTTGGATATTGAACTTCGGGATAGAGTCTTAGACTCGATTTTTACCCGATAAAGTTGTCGATAGACGACATGTTTCAGAAATTGATCTGAACTAAGATAAGTTAACTGTTTAATTGTGATTCAATGGTTATTAAGGTTGTGTGACAATGTGATTAGGAATGTGTTGATGTTTGTTTGTGAGTCAATGATTATCGAACATGTGTGATAATGTGAATAGGGAATGTGCTGACTGCAATAAGCAGCGTTATGTGTTACGTTATGATATATTAATCAGTAAAATGATCTGATTAATGATAGGTCGTGATAGAAAAGATAAATCTAAGTTGCATAATTGTAAGCAGCGAATCAGGCAAGTATCCTACCTTTGCATTTTCTTTATGCAATGGACAAGTGTAAGAATGTTTTAGAATTATACTATTACTGTACAGATTGTTAAACCTGTATTATATACACCCTTTGATTGTCAACATGTTAGTATATGATAATTCAGATATATATTCTATTCGTTAATTTCTATAAATGATTTATACAAGTGTCCCCACTTTGATAATCATTGTATTTAATCACATGTTGATATACCTTTGATATATATATATATATATATATATATATATATATATATATATATATTATTGTTGAACAAGATAAGACCTTTATTATGAAAACCCGACAGGTATGAACATCCCGATAATGGGAAAAAAATTATGCGCCCAAGGCGGACAGAGTGAACGATAACATCGTTCGTGTACATGTAGTATTGATCAATACAGGGAACAACGGGGCCGATCACCCTCTGTGCCCGTAAGCAATGGCCGGTTTACAGATGAATTTTTGTTTAAACCCTTTCGAAAATGAAAACAATGTTCATAATATGTCACAGAAACCCCATGTATAGACAATACATAGTTTCAAAAATTTAAAAGAAGGTTGTTATGTTATTATTATTGGTACAGATTACTTCACAACTATTGACCGGTTGTAGAAGGGTATTATAAAGAAAACATTTAAATTCTTTCAGCTTATATATATATATATATATATATATATATATATATATATATATATATATATATATATATATATATATATATATATATATATAATACTTGTTGGACACACAAATGCTCATCCTTACTTAATTTAAATGTTTTCAACTAAGTATAAAGAACTGGAAAGTTCGGCCAAGAACAAGTAAAAAGGAAGGCAAACAGAACATGTTATTGGTATCATTTGTAATAGATAGACTGTATTAAGTTAATTATATGTATTATATATCATGTAAAGAATATAGTAAAGGTTGCGTACTTGGGATTAGACTCTGATAAATGTAAATTTAAGTTTAAGTTTTATATTATTGTTATTATTATTAGTATTATTCCGCTCATAGAAATGGTATCGTGAAGTACCGAGCTCGGGTTTCAAGTATCCGGGTTCGGGGACTTTACAGTTTGGTATCAGAGCTATAGGGTTAGAAACCTTAGGTGGGTTAGACCTTAGGCTATAACCTTAGAACAGAGGGAAACGTTGAAAATATAAATAACTCATATAGAGTTTAAAAAGGAGATGAATTGAATAAATTCATTGTCAAACAAAATAAAAGATAATTTATAAAACTATTATGTGTTGTGTGTATTTATTATTTTCTAGTCAGGATAATTTTGTGTGTAGGTGTTAGAAAGGAACAGAATTAGGATACCCGTAAGTCGTAAAGAATAAGTCAACGTCCATGACCGAGCCAATATCAAAGTCAATAACTGCAATAGAGGCTCACATTGAAAGCTACCTCAAAGAGGTGGTTATTTTGGAAAGTATAGTACTGGATCAAGAAACGCTAAGTATAACTGATAAGTAAAGTATAGTTAAAGGATTATAAGTGGTCAATGTCGAGTTCTTAAACTCATATGTTTGTGATGAGTTCTTAAACTCATAAGGTGTTGAAAGTTGTGACAAACTGGATATAGTTATGTGTAAATGGATATTGAGGATAATGGAAATAGATAGGTTATTAAGCAACTGATCCTTAGTGAAGGCAAAAGAAATAGGTAGTATTAACATTAGTTGAATATATATGATTCTGTGTTGTGTATATGATAAGTATGTTTGTGTAATGAATTTTTTTTAATCTTTGTGTTGGACAAAGTTATAAATCCCGACTTTTGTAATCACAATGGGATAGCGAATGTTTAAAGCACAATGTGTTATGGTATGTCAAATGCTATGAATATGAGTCTATATTGAATTAATGGGATAAGTTGGTATAAAGATAGTAGATATTTATTTGGTCACTGGTTATTACAGTAGACCGAGTTTTCAAAATCTAATATTTTGAGTACATGATTATTTGAATAGAAAGTTTTGCCTTATATGTTAAGCATTTACGATAAGGCTTAGAATGTAAAAAAAATTTATGATAATACCGTCAAGATGAAAGCCAAACCAAAGGGCAGAAGAATCTGTCAACAAAGTTAGAGGACAACCAGACCCGACAAAGAATGTTGCGATTATGGACGCTCAAGCTGTGCAGAACGGAATACCATCTGCGAAAGATCAACCAGATAATCGAACGTTGAATGTTAAAGACTTCAAGGCGGTCCTATCTCCAGAATTCAAAGGTACAACTGACCGTATAGAAGCCCAGATTTGGGTTAGGGAAATTGAACAGGAGTTCGTGATAGCTAAGGTAGCTGAGGGGCAAAAGACCACTTTTGCCACCTACATGGTGAAGGGTGAAGCAAATTTTTGGTGGGAAGCATATTAGACGAGGGTAGGAGTAGGTGTGGTAATATGGGATAGGTTTAAGACTTTATTTTTCAAAAATTATTTTTCTGCTAGTATGTAAGCTAGAATGGAGGTAAAATTTCTGGAGTTGAAGCAAAGGGATATGTCAGTTGCGGAATATGCCGCAAAATTTAATTGGCTAGGTTTGTTTCGCATCAAGTTGATACGGAGGCTAGAAAAACACGAAGGTTTGAGCTGGGATTAAAACCATGGCTCTACAATAAGGTGGAAGTGTTGCAGAGTCCTACATTTGCAGCAATCATAGAGAAAGCGATTATTGCTAAGGAGGGAAGTGAGTCCATGAGCCTCTACAACAAGGTAAGAAGGAACAAGGGTAAGGTTGAGGGAGCTGGGAAGGTAGGAATTAATAATGAAAGTAAAGGTGGAAATAAACAAAGGGAATAGGAGTGAAAAGAGGAAGGCGAATAACTTTGGAAGTGTGCAGGTGAAGCAAGAAGGTGTGAAAAAGAAGCAGATGGTGTAATGACTTGTGGAAAGAATCACTCAGGGAAATGTTTCCAAGAAAAGTTTGTGTGTTATAAGTATAGGCAGAAGGGACATATCTCTCCCGACTGTCTCAATCCAAGAATGTATAGTAAGTGTTTCAAGTATGGATCAATGGAGCATAAGGTGAAAGACTGTTCAAGAAAGATAAGGGTGGTAAGAAATGCGAATATGGGAAAAGGCAGCAGGACATTGGCAACAACGGGACCAACATCAACGAACGAACCAACAGAACCAACTACAAGCATCTTCAATATGACTGTTCAGGATTCGGTAGCAACCAGGGATGCAACTACAGGTATTTCTCGAACCAATTTTTATTTTCTTATATATTGATTTCTTGTATATAGTAAGTTATTTTTATAAATTATTTTGAAGGAGGAATTTGAGTTCTTTTAGAGATTAAATTTTCGTTTAATCAGAAAGACAAGCTTTATGTGATAGTTAAAGATCGATTCGATCAATCATGATCGAGATCTCATTGCAATGATTGTGTATGCTATGTACCCTGGTATGTGTGGGTTTTAAAGCGGTGATTCCGGGGACGGAATCCTTATAAGGGAGGGTGAATGTGACAACCCGATATTTTCTATATAAATAAATCATAAATTTTGCGTATAAATTTTTTTTATTTAAAATAAATATGGGTGATATGTGCCAAGGTAATATGTATATATTTATATGTGTGATAAATAAAATTGATTTATTACATTATGTATTGCAAATAAATTTATTTTAGAATTATTGATTATTATCAATTATATTTTTATACTAATTAATTCCTTAATGGAAATATTTTATTAATTATTTTCTATGAAGGTATAAGTATATATTATTTAAATAATATATGAAATAATTTTAGAATAATTATAATGATTATTTCGTTATATGAATTTGTTCAGGTTATTAAGTTAATTATTTTAACTTAATTTATAATGTTAATTGTGACAGATAAAGCAGATATGGAATCCAAACCCTAATTCTGGGTTTTGATCAAGGCATGAGAATAATATTATAATATTATATATATTTTAATTTTTCAGTGCTATAATTATGTACTATATGTACGTGTTGATGATGATTGGTTAATTATGGTGTTTAATTTCAAAACACTAATATTAATTGGTTAAACCCAAATTTTACTGAGGAAAACCCTAATTTGAAAATCAATTGTGGGTTTAAGACGGTTATTTAACTGTGTTATATGTTTTATGTTGTGTATTATATAATGATTTGATTAATTAGGTAAACCCTAATTAAAGTTCTAGAAACCCTAAATTATTAAAAAAAACACTAACTATGAATGAAAATCCTAATCCGAAAACCTAAACCGGAGGTTTGATCTGTCAAGAATTGTGTTACTGTGATTAATGACGCGTGTAATAGACTTTAATTACTAATTAAGGTAAACCTAATTAGTAAATTAAAACCCTACAACCTAGAACCCTAAAATTTAATTTTAAGAAATCCTAATTGTATTTTGGAAATCCTAATTTTTGGAATTATAAACCCTAATTGCTTTATTAGCAAAGTTAATTATGATTAAGGGTAGTAAACCCTAATGTCCATGTATAAGATAATTACAAACTTAATATAATTAACAAGTTATTTTTTAAAAAAATTTAGAAACTAAAATTAATTTATTTTTATACAAACCCTAGTTGCTAAAAATAATTTATGCTAAGTGCTAAACCTTAGGGTTGAACCCTAAGGGTCAAACCCTAAGGGTCAAACCCTAAGGGTTTTGATAAGTTACAATAATGCCATTAAAATAATTTACCAATTGACCATTATACCCTTTTTGCACATTAAAGAGGCTAATATATAGGTTTTGACTATAGGAGAAAATGGTGACCAAATCTAACACTCCATGTGACACAAAAATGCCAGCACTCAGCATTTATATCAATAATACAATGTATCTTGGACTTCTATAAATGAATTGAGAGAGAGAAAATTGAACAATCATTCTCATTTTGTGCACAAACCCTCAACCAATACCTATCACTAAAAACCAACGAAATCCTTTGCTAGATCAGTCACAAAAATAGCCCCACGAAATCCATTAACCCATCAACAACTCAGAATCAAAAAATTTCAAAGAAAGGTATAAAACCTATTCAAGAATCTGCCCAAATTTTCTGTTGTTAGATGTTAGATTTAAGTGTTAAAATGTGTTGTATGTACTGTAATATGATGATTTGGGTTGTTGTTTACTAGATCCATAACATCTAATGCTCGAAATCAAAGTTTTTCAAAAATCTGGGAAAATGGTTTTCTGTTGTCTGACAGTGAATGTCAGAGGTTGTAGATCGTTGGTTGTTATGTGTTTTTCTTGTTTTAAAGTGTTAATTTATAGCCTGATATGTTGTCTTTGTTCTGGAAGTGGAATCAAGCTCATAGCATGAATAGATTATATGTTATGGTTGGTCAAAGGTCGTTGACCGACCATGACCAAACCATTTCTGGGTAACCCAGAAGGTTATTTCCACGTCTGACAACATGTTCGAGCAGCTAGATCTGACAGTTTGTTTGATGTTTTGTTATTATTCTTGATTCTAGGTTATAGTATGTTAGTTTACCTCTCAATCCATGCTTTTAGTGACTTCAGATATCAAGTATACAGGACTTTGTGGTTGGTCAAAGGAGGGCAGAAGTTCATGACATCGGTTTTCTGGGTAACCCAGAAAACTGATGAACATGACGACTGACAGCCTTTGACCAACATGTATCTTTATGTCGTGTTGCTTTTATGTTAATGTTTGGTGATAGATCTGTAGTACTACATATGTTCTAAAACCTAGATCTTTTAAATCGCTAAAACATAATTTATATCACAAGTTGTGAAAACCCAAATATGAGCAGTCGAACTGTTCTTCATTTCTGGGTAACCTAGAAAATGAAGAACAACTCTGACAGCCACTTTGGACGATCAGATCTGTTTTGTTATGTATTATATGATTTTTATTGTTGATGTATCATGTAGAACTACATTAGTTCTATACATTTGGAGCAATAGATAGTCCAGAAACATCATGAACCGATCAAAAATTGTGGTCAAAGGAGGCCACTCGGTAACTGTGTATGAAGTTTTGGGTTTACTCAAGAACATGAACACTTATAGCGACAGTTTTGTCACTATAGGTGACCTTTAGCGACAGACGATATTTTATTTTCCGAAAATTAATAAATAAATAGAAAAAAATAGTTTTTAATTATTAAAAATAAAAAATAAATTATTAAAAATTATTTTAAATTCTGAAAATTAGTTTTTAATTATTTTAAATATATTTCATAAATATTTAATATTTTTGGAATATTAAAAGTATTTAATTTATTTAATTATAATATTAAATAAATTATTTAAAAATGATTTTAATATTTGAAAAATCATTTAAAATTATATTATGGTATAAGAAAATAATTTAAGTTATTTTTGATAACTTTTAATATTATGTGATAATTTTCATTAATAAATTAATATTAATGATAATTAAGTTATTTATTAAATGAATTAAATAAATGAATTAAAAATGATTTTATTAAATTAAAAATCATTTTAAATAATAATAAGGTATTTAAAAATATTTTAAGTTATAAAATATAGCTTTTAATATTTAAAGTTTAAATTCATTAATTAATGATTATTAATGATATTAAAGTTATTTAATATTTATATTAAATAAATTAGTTCAAAAATGATTTTATTATTATAAAAATCATTTTAAATGAAAATAAAGTATTTAACGATATTTTAAGTTATAAAATATAACTTTTAATATTTAAAGGATAATTTCATTAATAATTTAATATTAATAATTATTAATTTATTATTAATGATATTAAATTATTATTAATGATATTAAATTTATTTAATAATTATATTAAATAAATAGTTTAAAAATGGTTTTATTAATTTAAAAATCATTTAAAAGGGATATAAATGAATTAAAAATATTTTAAGTTATAATTAATAACTTTTAATATTTAGATAAATAGTACATTAATATTTTGATATTAATGGTAATTATTTAATAACGTTTTTAAATGTTTTAAAAATCATTTAAGGGTAATATAAATGTTTTAAAAATATTTTGAGTTATTATGCATAACTTTAATATTTTGGCAATGGTTTCATTAATAGTTTAATATTGAATAAATGTTAATGATAATAGAATTGTTTGCTATATAAATCATTTAATAATGATTCTGATATTTCAAAAAATTTGGTAAATGGTAATAATTATTTTATAATTATTATAAGGTCATAAAAAATAGTGCGACTGTTGTTTAAGTTATCTATTTGGATATTGAACTTCGGGATAAAGTCTTAAACTCGATTTTTACCCGATAAAGTTGTCGATAGACGATATGTTTCAGAAATTGATCTGAACTAAGATAAGTTAATTGTTTAATTGTGATTCAATGGTTATTAAGGTTGTGTGAAAATGTGATTAGGAATGTGTTGATGTTTGTTTGTGAGTCAATGATTATCGAACATGTGTGATAATGTGAATAGGGAATGTACTGACTGCAATAAGCAGCGTTATGTGTTACGTTATGATATACTAATCAGTAAAATAATCTGATTAATGATAGGTCCTGATAGAAAAGATAAATCTAAGTTGCGTAATTGTAAGCAGCGAATCAGTCAAGTATCCTACCTTTGCATTCTCTTTATGCAATGGACAAGTGTAAGAATGTTTTAGAATTATACTATTACTGTACAGATTGTTAAACCTATATTATATACACCCTTTGATTGTCAACATGTTAGTATATGATAATTCAGATATTTATTGTGTTCGTTAATTTCTATAAATGATTTATACAAGTGTCCAAAGAGGTATGAACATCCCGATAATTGGAAAATTTTTATACGCCCAAGGCGGACAGAGTGAACGATAACATCGTTCTTGTACATGTAGTATTGATCAATACAGGGTACAACGGGGCTGATCACCCTCCGTGCCCGTAAGTAATGGCCGATTTACAGATGAATTTCTGTTTAAACCCTTTCGAAAATGAAAACAATGTTCATAATATGTCACAGAAACCCCATCTATAGATAATACACAGTTTAAAAAATTTGAAAGAGGGTTGTTATGTTATTGTTATTGGTACAGATTACTTCACAACTATTGACCGGTTGTAGAAGGGTATTATAAAGAAAACATTTAAATTCTTTCGGCATATATATATATATATATATATATATATATATATATATATATATATATATATATTAAGACATGTGGAAAGACTTATCTAGGAGTCTGTCTGGAAGGGATTATAAATACCTTTAAAGCATTAAGATAGAGGAGGAGGGATTAATTTTCGTTAATTATATTCATAGAAATGGTATCATGAAGTACCGAGTTAAGGTTTCAAGTATCTGGGTTCGGGGACTTTACACTTATTACGGCTTATTAAGACTTAAGCCCTTTGGTTTATCATTCCTTAGCATACTAGTTCTACCAATACCCCCTTCTTTAACAATGGAAGAGAAAGAGAATCAAGGTTTATGAATACTTACTCTTTGATGTTGACTTGTTAAGCCTTAATCTTCTTCTTGCTTCTTGAATATCTAACAAAGGAAGTGTAGCTTTTATAAGTGCTTATTCTCTCAAGCCACTAAGCTCTCAACTTATGAGTTGTTTGATGAAAAACTAACAGCTAACAAATGAAATCTAAGCTTGCTATTTATAGGCAAACCAAAGTTAGGGCATAAGGGTCATTAATCCATCCACCTCCTTACTATTCCAAGCTTATTAATCAAGTAAACTTGCTCCCCACATATACTTGATCATCACAACACTGAGCCATTAAGTTTTCTTTACTTATTCTTTGCTTAATCCTTAAGTCTACTTGCTCATCACATAAAGGTACTTTGCTTGTCCACCACACTTACTTAACTATTAAGCTACTTGCTTATTACTTAACTTATCTCTTGCTTAGCACTTAATATTACTTTCTCCTTACTTCCTTTACTTAGTCATCACATTTATGCACTTTGTGTGATCACCACACTAACTTAGCTTCTAAGTTTGCTTGTTCATCACATCAATTTCTTGTCCACCACTTTGGACTATCCATGGTTTGCTCCATGGTTCGTACCCATTGGATAATTACTTTGGGCCTTAGCTTAATTAACATACTTAATCATTTGGGCTTCTAGCATAATTTTACTTTGGGCTTGTAATTAAACAAACATTGGGCTTGCATTAATAAACTCACATTAGACTTAACCATCCAATACTTGGGCTCACATAATACTTAACAAATCCTACCAATTCCATTCTTTTGTCTTAAAGCCTTATAACATATATTATACGTATAATTCTCGTACTCTAATTCGTATACTTCTTTAATACATACAACATACCATCATTCATACGTACTCATATAATACCTCATATCATACTCGTATTCATTACTTCGTATAATACCTACATAGTATACGATCAACGCTTAATTCATTAATCTCATTACATTTCCTTCTCATAAATCATTTTCCTTAAAAGTTAGGTTTTAAGTCCACAGGCGAAATATTACGTTTTCTATAACTGAAATATAATTGGATATTACATCTCACCTTGATATTCTATCGTTACGTATTTCTCAGAAGTTCAAAAATAATTCCTGAGCAGATATGCGTGAATAGTGTTTTTCAGAAAATTTCTCGAAAAGTTTTTATTTTCGTCTTGGGAATTCAAATACTTTAATTCTACCACGTAGCCAAAATCCTACAATGTTCTGACATGTCTGGGTGATATAACGACCTTTAATTAGCTTGCTCCATAAATAATCAATTAAATTCATTTAATCATAAAATTTTAATTCTTCTGAAAATTTAATTTTTCTCGGGCATTACATTCTTCCCTCCTTATAAGGATTTTGTCCCCAGAATCTCGCAAATAATACATACACCACAGAGGATAATTTTCCTTTATTTTAATCTTGAGTTCCCACAATGTTTCTTCGACATTGCATGGGGTTCTTCTATTTCACCTTCATCGAAGGTATTATCTTTTCACACATGACTTATCACTTCTTGTTAACAATTTGAGTTGGAAGTTAAACACTTATTAACACATTTTGCTATCTTTATATCATCTCAGTTATCCTATTAACTCGAACTTATATGGAACTCAAATTCCTCCCTCAAAATAAGACTATACTTAGTCTTCTACTTATCATGCATCTTCTTCTTCATTCACTTGTACTCCTCGTTACCTATTTGTACTTCATTGACTCGGTCCATTATTGTGGACTGAGTCTATGTTTTGAATAACATTTCTATCTTTTCATTCTGTAATTTAAATTCTAACTCCACTCCAGCCATCTACGTTATTAACTCATTCTGAGTCGTTAACATCGATAGTTTTCCTTACCCTTCCTACTTAACGCGTAGGCTTCTACGTTTACCTTCCTTGAATAATATAAGATATCCCAGTCCTCTCTCTACTGCATATTAAACTCCTTCTATGTGGAGATATATCTCAGACTCTTAGTGTCCATGTATATCTCACTTTTCTCCCCGTATAATTACTATCTTCAGATTTTTAATTCAAAAACTACAACTGCCAATTCTAGATCATAAGTAGGATAGACCTCCTCATAATCCTCTAACTGGCGTGATGCATACACAATGACATTACCATACTATAAGAGCACACAATCATGTCATCTATGCGAACATCGAGATACACTAAAAAATTCCATGTATCATTTGATAAAGACAATACAGGTGCCGCAATTAACCTTTCTCTTAAATCCCGTGACGTTAATCGTACCTCCTCTTTCTTTCTTACTTCCAACCGACTATACCACGTACACAAATCTATGTCTGGAAAAATTCTTTGCCCCTCTCAACTAACCAAATAGATCATCGATCCTGGGCCATGGGTATTTATTATTAACTGCTAACTTATTCCTCCTATGATAGTCGATACGCAACCGTAACGACTCCTCCTCTTCCTTAACACCAACGTAACTTGCGTCATGGTTTGACAATAATAATGTCGTGATATTTTATTACCGTAAATTACTACCTTAGATTTTCTAAGAAAACCAAAGGTTCACACTTTTCTTATAACAATTTATTATAGTTTTATGGTTAATCAACCCATTCATACCAAGAATTTCCTTAAATCCTCTCGACATTAATCGGAACTTATCTATCGATACTTGCTTACTTCTAATATTCATGAAACCATTTCCACGAATATAAGTAACGAAAATTAATCCCTCCTCCTCTATCTTAATGCTTTAAAGGTATTTATAATCCCTTCCAGACAGACTCCTAGATAAGTCTTTCCACATGTCTTACACACCTCGATCCTTCACTTAGGATCCCATTGTCCCACTTCAGTATTCCCGAAGTTAAAAATTTATGTCTCTTTGGCATACTGCCCCTGCCATTCTCTACCTTAGTTCCTCCCTCTCTCTTGCTCTCATCTTTTCCTTCTTTGTGGTATTGAGTCTATAACTCATAATCACCTTATGCTATAATCACCTTCTCCAAAATGATCCCATAGGAAACACTCTAGATCACCAAAATCCCACTATAGAGCTAGGGTTTCAGGCCCTGATCCAACCTACGAGCCTTCACCTCCTCCGTGTCCACTTGATGTGAAACAAACCTTGACAATTCTTTGAATTTGGTTGCGTACTGGGGAAATATCATATCCCCTTGCTTAAGTTCTAAGAATTCAATCTCTATCCTCCCTCATATATTTGTAGGGAAATAATTCTCAAAGAAAACCTTCTTGAATTGTTTCCATGTTACCGCATCTGTTCTAACCCCACCCTGGTGAGCCTTCTCCTAAAAATTGGCTTCACTCTTCCTCGTGTAGGTCACAAAAGAAAACTTCTGCATCTCACCTACGCTTGTAATAACAAACGCATTCTCTATTTCTTTTACCCCGGTATGGGCCTCGATTGGGTCCGTCGTTCCTTTGAACTCCAGCGGACCTATGCTTTAAAACTCTTTAAAGGTAATCATTCAAGCTACCTTAGGTTTCGCGGGTACTCTACCCCCCGGTTTGGGTAAATGCAGTCGTTAATAACTTAACGAACTCTTGCATAGGGTTGTTTTGACCCCATTAATTATCATTATATGATTCTGCTTCCTTATTACGTTATCTTCTCCCTGGCGACATTTTTAGATTAAATAAAATTTCATTATTATCTATTTACTTATTTCGTTATTAATCGCCACATACCAAATCGCATCATAACAAATCATTTCCATGAAAACTTCATTATATTCATATGTTTCTTCATAGTTTGAAATTATTTACAATTTGTTTTCATAGACAAAAGCTATTACATTTTCTATCCCGTAATTAAACTTTACAAAAGTTGGGATTTACAAAAAGACTACCCTTTAAAAGAAGGTTTTACGTCACTACACACATATTTATAACTCTAGACTTCTAATAATGCATAACAGCATCCTCGTGTTTCTCATTCGCAATCATTGCTACAGTATCCCGACAAATCATATGACGGGTTTGTCCTGATTCAATGGAATAAGAAGCAACCTTCATCTTGAAATCCTTATGTGAACTCTCATGGATGTAAGACATATGTGCTATCTTCCGGTCCTTCTCCCCTAGTTCTCTACGAAGCTCATCGGCATCTGCCTTATAATTCCTAGCCTGCTCTGCCATAAGCACCTGCTTATCGTGCTCTAACTCAAAATCTGCTTCTGCAGACATCTTAGCTTCATGGAGATAACTAATCTCTTCACTCTGATTTTGCTCAACTATACCCGTTGCACATTCATGTCAAGCGCTGCCAGATACAATGCTTCCATTGCATATGGATGTAACGACCGAGAAATTTGGATCTTATTGTAAAATGATTTTATTAAATTAAATAATAATAAAATCATATTTCATGTGTTATCAAGATGGTTGTCATTGTATAACCTATTGATGTTAGAATGTCGTAGTATTTGAGCTACGTAGATGAATTAAAGTGTTTGAATTTTTAAGACGAAAATAAAAGTTTTCCGAGAAATTTTCTGAAAAACACTATTCATCGGTATTTGCTCGGGATATAATTATGAGTTTTCAAGAAATACGTAATGATGGAATAACAAGGTAAGATGGATTATGTAATAAAAATCTAGTTATGGAAAATGTAATAATTCGCTTGTGGACTTAATTTATAAATGTTAAGTAAAGCGAAGTGTTAAGGAATAAGTAATAATTGTATGATACTTGGTATTGTACGAAGCAATGAAAAAGAGTATAATACAAAGTATTATACAAGTTTGTATGAGGGATGAAATACCGTATATAAATTCTATATGAATTAGAATACGAAAATAATACATCATCAATATGTATTAAGAAATGTTAATGGACTTAGATGATTGGTTAACAATTATATACAAGTCCAAGTGAATTAAAGAGAGAAGCCCAACTATTAATTAATGAACCAACTAGTGGTTATTAATGCAAAGCCCAAAGAGTGAATTAAAGTAAGCCCAAGCTAGAATCCATGGGTTGTATGACCCATGGGGCAAACCATATTGATATGGTTATTGTGGTGACCAAGTAATGTGGTGATCAAGTAAGTGTAATGACCAAGACTTTGAAGTAATGGCCAAGTATAAGATAAGAGAGTGGTTAATAAGTAATGAATAGTAAGGAGGTGGCTTAAGGAGGTGGGATGATTTAATGACCAATCTACCCTAACCTTGGAAATTCTATAAATAGAGGAAGCTTACAAGTCATTTGTTGGTTGATCAAATAATCCAACACTTCTAAAGTGCTTAAGTGTTAGAGAGAATAAGCTACACATAAGTTATTCCATAAGCAAGAAGAAGAAAAAGCTACCTTACCAAGACTTCAAAAGAGTAAGACTTCTTCTCAATTATCTTCTATCTCTACCATGATAGGATGATAAGAAAAGATGGATTAAGAAACATGAATGATAAGAAGCAAAAAAAATGTATAACTCATGAACTTAAGCCGAATCAAGTGGACACTGAAGTGAGAAAGGCTAGAAGGTTCAAGCAGGGCTTGAAACCCTGGCTGCCGAATCTCTGGTTTCCAAAGTACTTCCTTTGGAACCATACTAGAAAAGGTAATAATTTCCGAATGTGGGAATGAGGCTCTTAGCCAGTACCACAAAGATAAGAAGACCAAAGGCAAGGTTGATGGAGGAACCAAGACTGAGAGAGCCAGTGGAAGTGGCGACGGTCAGAAGAGAAAGGGCTTTAACTCTGGGAATACCGAAGTAAAACAAGGGGACTCTAAGAGGAGGATGGAGGCCTGTAAAACCTGAAGGAAGACTCACTTAGGAGTCTGTCTCAAAGGTAAGGCGGTATGTTATAATTGTGGACAGGAAGGGCACATTTCACCTAACTGTCCCAATCCGAAGAAGAATCACGGATGCTTTGTATGTGGATCAACTGACCACATAGCAAAGAACTGCCCGAAGAAGGGTATAGAAAGAAATAAGGGAACTAATAGCGGGAAGTTAGCTTTTAGTGGTCCAGCTCAGCTGGGGAAATCAATGGCCCGCACTTTTAATATAACGGTCCAAGATGCGGTGGCATCAGGGGATGTAGTTGCAGGTATTATTCCGATCAACAATATAAATGCATACGTGCTATTTGATTCGGCTGCTACTTGTTCGTTTATAGCATGTGATTTTGCTAGGCGACTAGAATTATTTCCCGAAAAATTGCCTATACCTTTGAACATTAAGGTGGCAAGCGAAGAGATAATTCCTGTTAAATATCTTCATAGGAGTTGTTGCATAGATGTATGTGGTTTTTGGTTATCGGTAGATTTAATACCAATAAAGTTAGGAGAATTCGACGTAATTCTCGGAATGGATTGGTTGATTAATTATGGAGCAATTATAGATTGCCAAAAGAAATGTGTTAGCATCAGGACGTTGAAGAAACCTCCTGTAGTATTTTACGGTAGTAAATTACCGAGACGTCCGTGTTTCCTTACGATGACACAAACGAGAAAACTTTTAAGGAAGGGTTGTGTAGGTTACCTATGCCATGTTGTTGATACCCAGAGAGTGGAAGCAACCATGGAACAAATACCTATAGTAAACGAATTCAAGGATGTATTTCCAAGTGAGTTACCAAGTTTACCGCCGGATAGGGAGATCTAATTTGTGATAGACACTGTGCCAGGAACGGCACCGGTTTCAAGGGCACCGTACCGTATGGCGCCTGTGGAAATGAAAGAACTAATGGTTCAGCTACAGGAACTATTGGACAAGAAATACATTCAACCAAGTGTTTCGCCGTGGGGAGCACCGGTGTTGTTTGTCAAGAAGAAAGACGGATCGTTAAGGCTTTTTATCGACTATCGGGAGTTGAACAAGTTAACGATAAAGAATAAATACCCATTGCCCAGGATCGATGATCTCTTTGATCAATTAAAAGGGGCAAAGTATTTTTCTAAAATAGATTTACGGATAGGGTATCATCAGTTGAAGGTTAGGAAGGAAGATGTACCAAAGACTGCATTCAGGACTCGTTATGGTCATTACGAGTTTCTGGTGATGTCATTTGGATTGACAAATGCACCTGCTGCATTTATGGATATGATGAACATAGTGTTCAAACTATATTTGGACAAGTTCATCGTGGTGTTTATCGATGATATTCTAGTCTATTCTAAGACGCCAGAAAATCATGCCAAACACTTAAGATTAGTGTTGGAGACACTAAGGAAAGAGAGGTTATATGTGAAATTCACCAAATGTGAATTTTGGTTAGAAAAAGTGCAGTTTTTAGGTCATGTCATTGACCAAGAGGGGATTTCAGTGGATCCAGCGAAGGTAGAAGCAGTAATGAATTGGGAATAACGAAAAATGCCGACTAAGGTGCGGAGTTTACTAGGGTTAGCAGGGTACTATCGAAGATTTATCCAAGATTTTTGGAAGATAGCTACCTCGTTGACTAATTTAACAAGGAAGACGGTGAAATACGTATGGACGGATAAATGTGAAGACAGTTTTCAAGAGCTAAAGAAGAGATTAAGTGAAGCTCCTATTTTGTCATTGCCAGATGACACGGGAAATTTTGTAGTGTATAGTGATGCTTTGCATAGAGGACTTGGTTGTGTGCTTATGCAGCATGGCAAAGTCATCGCGTATGCATCTTGACAATTGAAGGATTATGAGAAAGTTTACCCTACTCATGATCTGGAACTGGCCGCGGTAGTGTTTGCCCTAAAGATATGGAGACATTATCTTTATGGGGAAATGTGAGATATATACGGACCATAAAAGTCTAAAGTATATCTTCACTCAGAAGGAGTTGAATATGAGACAGAGAAGATGGCTGGAGTTGATAAAGGATTATGATTGTGAAATCCTGTATCACCCTGGAAAGGCCAATGTAGTTGCCGACGCCATAAGTAGGAAGGGTCGGGAAAAGTTGTCTATGTTAACGGCTCAAAATGAGTTAATAACAGAGATGGCTAGGATGAAAATAGAAGTGAAGATGCAGAGTGATTCGGGGCAGTTACTCTTTCTGACGGAGATGCAATCTACCACGTAGAAAGGGTCAAGGAGGTACAACTCAAGACGGATGAGTATAATCAAATGAAGAAGCGGTTATCCGAGAAGAAAGGTGGTAAGTATAGTCTTGATAACGAGGGATTATTAAGATTTGAGGGAAGAATTTGGGTTCCGAATGAGACGGAATTAAAGAAGCAAGTGTTACAAAAAGCTCATAGTTTGAGGTACTCGATACATCCTGGTAGAACTAAGATGTATCAAAACCTTCGACAGAGTTTTTGGTGGCCAAACATGAAGAGAGAAATAGCAGAGTATGTGAGTAGGTGCTTAACTTGTCAAAGGGTTAAGGCCAAACATCAACGACCCAGTGGTTTATTATAGTCATTGGAGATTCCAAAATGGAAATGGGAGCATATCACGATGGATTTCGTGGTGGGACTTCCGATGACACAAAAAGGGTACGATTCAATTTAGATAATAGTGGACCGGTTGACGAAGTCAGCTCACTTTTTGCCAATTAGGGTCAAGTATCACTTAGACCAGTTAGCTAAACTTTATGTTAAGGAAATCATTTCCAGACATGGAGTACCGGTATCGATTGTGTCAGATCGTGATCCACGATTCATATCGAACTTTTGGAGGAGTTTGCAAGAGCAGTTGGGAATACAGCTGAGGTTAAGCACGGCTTATCAACCACAAACTGATGGGCAGAGCGAAAGGACAATTCAGACGTTAGAAGACATGTTGAGGTCTTGCATCATGGATTTCAAAGGTAGTTGGGATGATCACCTACCACTAATAGAGTTTGCATATAACAACAGTTATCATGCAAACATAGGCATGCCGCCGTACGAAGCTTTGTATGGAAAGAAGTGCTGAACACCTTTTTGTTGGGATGAGGTGGGAGAACGCCGGATGCTAGGACCAGAATTGGTGCAGCAGACATCGGATGTGGTAAAGTTAATTCGGATGCGTCTCGTCACAGCTCAGGACAGACAGAAGAAGTATGCGGACTCACATAGACTAAATCGAGAGTTGGAGGTGGGATCGTATGTGTTTCTAAAGGTATCTCCCTGGAAAGGAAAGATACGCTTTGGAAAGAAAGGAAAGTTAAGTCCAAGGTTTATAGGACCTTTTGAAGTATTAAAACAGGTGGGAGAGGTAGCGTATATGATAGCATTACCTCCAGACCTAGAACGAATACATAACGTGTTTCACGTATCTGTATTACATCCATATAAGCCGGACTATAAGCATGTAATCGAGTATGAGCCAATTTATATCGAGAAAGATTTATCATATGAAGAGTTGCCGATGTAGATCATTGGTAGGAAGGATCAAGTTCTGAGGAACAAGGTAATACCATCAGTGAAGGTATTATGGAAGAACCACGATGCTGAAGAAGTAACGTGGGAACTAGAAGACAAGATGAAGAAAAAAATTTCTCATCTATTTGATTAAATTAAGACGAGATTCTGGGGACAGAATCTTTATAAGGGGGAAGAATGTAACGACCGAGAAATTCAGATCTTATTGTAAAATGATTTTATTAAATTAAATAATAATAAAATTATATTACATGTGTTATCAAGATGGTTGTCATTGTATAACCTATTGATGTTAGAATGTCGTAGTATTTGAGTTACGTGGATGAATTAAAGTGTTTGAATTTCCAAGACGAAAATAAAAGTTTTCCGAGAAATTTTCTGAAAAACACTATTCATCGATATTTGATCGGGATATAATTATGAGTTTCCGAGAAATACGTAATGATGGAATAACAAGGTAAGATGGATTATGTAATAAAAATCTAGTTATGGAAAATGTAATAATTCGCTTGTGGACATAATTTATATATGTTAAGTAAAGCGAAGTGTTAAGGAATAAGTAATAATTGTATGATACTTGGTAATGTACGAAGCAATGAAAACGAGTATAATACGAAGTATTAGACGAGTTTGTATGAGGGATGAAATACCGTATATAAATTCTATATGAATTAGAATACGAAAATAATACATCATCAATATGTATTAAGAAATGTTAATGGACTTGGATGATTGGTTAACAATTATATACAAGTCCAAGTGAATTAAAGAGAGAAGCCCAACTATTAATTAATGAACCAACTAGTGGTTATTAATGCAAAGCCCAAAGAGTGAATTAAAGTAAGCCCAAGCTAGAATCCATGGGTTGTATGACCCATGGGGCAAACCATATTGATATGGTTATTGTGGTGACCAAGTAATGTGGTGATCAAGTAAGTTTATTGACCAAGACCTAGGAGTATTGACCAAGACTTTGAAGTAATGGCCAAGTATGAGATAAGAGAGTGGTTAACAAGTAATGAATAGTAAGAAGGTGGCTTAAGGAGGTGGGATGATTTAATGACCAATCTACCCTAACCTTGGAAAGTCTATAAATAGAGGAAGCTTACAAGTCATTTGTTGGTTGATCAAATAATACAACACTTCTTAAGTGCTTAAGTGTTGGAGAGAATAAGCTACACATAAGTCATTCCATAAGCAAGAAGAAGAAAATGCTACCTTACCAAGACTTCAAAAGAGTAAGACTTCTTCTCAATTATCTTCTATCTCTACCATGATAGGATGATAAGAAAAGATGGATTAAGAAACATGAATGATAAGAAGCAAAAAGAATGTATAAGTCATGAACTTAAGCCACATAAGTTGGCAAGAAGTCATTTAAACTTATAAAAGTTATAAACTTATTATAAGTTAACCTTGAATGTTAAGTATGAAAATATGAACTTGTGATGAGTTTAGTAAGAAAAGTGAATTAAGAATTTATATGATTATATGAATCATATATATATCTAAATTAAGTTATATGTTAAAGAACATATAAGTATGATGATTAAGAAACCTTAATTGTCATAAGTCATGAATAGTCAAATCTTAAGTAGTTTATAAATGACAAGTTATAAGCTCATGAAGAATAAGTCTAAAATACAACAATGAATATAAGTTGTTGTATTAAGTTTGTTGAGATGTTCGCATGATGAATGAATTTCATTTGTAATGTTGAACAAATCATAAGAAGGAAGAATTGTCAGAATTTTCACGATTGGACGATAATCGTCGAATTTATAAAATTCTCAAAATGGAAGTCAAATTTTGTGTTTGAACTCGGAACCATTGTTTTCCAATGGAGACAAGGCATATTTGGTATTCAAGAGTTGCGAACTCGAAAATAACCGGATTCTGACTTAGAACACAGAAACGAGCGTTGAACATTCACGAACATATAACGTTTTTCGTTAAAAATGAACTAATAGGTGAATTTTTAGCAAACAAATCCGAATAGATAAAATTCTTGAATGATCATATAGATTATGTAATTTGTGAACCGTAGGCTTTTGAATGAGCCAATTCGGACTTATAACGAAGAAGTTATGCGTCCGGGAAATTCACAAAATTCACAAACTGAATTTGGTATCTGGTGCACAGAGTTGGCACCGCGACGGCAACCCTAGGCAAAAAGACCCGCGCCGCGGTGCAAAACCTTAATCGAGCACACTGCAAGAGTTTGCCGCGGCGTGAACTATAATACATATTGTGGTGCTGCAGCGCCATGAACAGTACCAATAACCTCTAGAGAGTGGGGCCGCAGCGCGGCCCATTAATTAAGGACTCGCGCCGCAGCGCCAAGTCCAGGACAATGATATTAAGAGCTCGTGCCGCAGCGCGAGATGTAGGTATAAAGATGGCGCCGCAGCGCCAATCTCAGAACAAAAATAGTAATGAATGTTTCTAAGTACAAAGAAAAGAAAAGGAAGTAAACAAAACTTAAAGAATGTAACGTAACATTGTTTAAACTTTTTTAAACCTTAAGGAATGTAATGTAAAGGTTGAGATAACCTAGTCGAATATAAAAGGAAGAGTAATGATAAACCGAAATGAATAGTAACTGAATCTAATACACAATTAGATTGAAATGAAGGGTATGATATAGTCATATACATACTTGATTATATGTGACCTACTGTAAGGCATTATGTGATCATGTATTGTAGAGACTTAAACGACTTGAACATAAAATTAAAATACCGTAGCAGACGCTAAAGGCAAGTATTCTAACTCTTATCTCGGTTCAATCTGAACAAGTTTTTGAGGTTCATGTATTCTTTCGCATGAATTGAGTTATGATAAAGTTGAAACCAATTCTTTTGGCTAGACTTGATGTATTGATAATCTATTCATGTATTATCAAATGTTGTTATCTTTTGTCAACTACTTGATATGGTTTTCAAAAGAAGACTGAAATGTTAAACAAATGTTTTGTCGGTAAAACGACAGGCACGTGAGGTTGACAAATGCTTAAATGTGCATACGTTTAATGGATGTAGTGTTGATCAACATAGAGTACAATAGGTTGATCACCTAGAAGTGCTCGTAAGTAATATCGGGCTTACGTACTTGCTTCCGGGTTGTCCTTTTCCAATGAAAAATGAATTCTCGAGGTCTCTGACCAGAGTGAATGTTTTACTAAATACTGTTGTTATTGTAAAATATTTTGAAAGAAAAGATGAAGTGCTATTTTGAATTATCAATAGTACTTCATAACTATTGTTCAGTTATTGAATATATACGATTTGTATGCATCAAGCGTGTTGTTATTAAATTGTTATACTTGTTGAGCTAGTTATGCTCACTCTTGCTTGAACCATATGAATACAGCTAAGACTGAACATCCTGAAGGATCAAAAAAGGATAAGGGAAAAGCTAAGGCAGATTACTAAGCTGTCTTGTAATAGTATAGGTCTATTGTTGTAATTTAACTGATATTATGACAAAGAACCTATAAAGTCCCCGAACCCGGATACTTGAAACCCGAATTCGGTACTTCACGATATCATTTCTATGAGTGGAATTCTACTAATAATAATAACAATAATATATAAACAAACATTTTACAATACATATCATCAGAGTTCACCTCCCAGGTACGTAACCTTTAAGCATACATTAACAGTCATATTAATAATAACATATATCATAGTCTTCATAATCTTAACTATTACAATTAATAACAACTTCAATTAACCAGCTATCTTCCCTTTCCCTTTGTTTTTGACAGAACCTTCAGGTTGTTCGCTCTTAACTGAAAACATTTAAATTAGCAAGGATGAGCATTTGAGTGCCCAGCAAGTATTAATAATATATATATATATGAACTGAAATCATTTAAATATTTTCTATATACTATTCTTCTACAACAATGCAACAGTTGTGAAGTAATCTATATCAACAATAACTACATAACTATTTCAAATCTTTGAAACTACGTACAGACTATATAAAGGTTTTATATGACATAGTATGAACATTATTTTCATTTTTGAAAAGGTTAAACAGAAAATTTATCTGTGAACCGTCATAACTTACGAACACGGGGGTGATCAGCCCGTTGTGTCCTGCATTGATCAATACTACATTACAAAAATGGTGTTACCATTTACATGATCCGCCTTAGGCGCATAAAAATTTTCCCTAGTAAGGGATGTTCATATTTGTCAAGGTTCCAAGCCAAAGGTTTTATCTTATCCAAGAATAATCTATAATTTAGCATACATGTATATCAAAGGAATATCAACATGCGATTAAATACTATGATTATCCAAGTTGGGACACTTGTATAATCATTTATAGAAATTAACGAACAGAATACATATATGAATTATCATATACTAACATGCTGATAATCAATAGGCGTATATAATATAGACTTTAAAAAATCTATACAATAATAATATAAATTTGAAACATTCTTACATATATCCAATGCATAAAGAAAATGCAAAGGTAGGGTACTTGCCTGATGCGCTGCTACAATTTCTTAACTTAATTCTACCCTTTTTATCACAACCTATCATTAAGCAAATCAATTATTCGATTAGAACATTATATCATAACACATACTACTGCATATAGCAGTCAGCACATTCCTAATCACGTTATCACATAACTTAACGACCATTACATCACAATTAAACAATTTACAAGTCAATCCTATCTAAGTTCAGATCAATTTCTGAAATATGTCGACCTATCGACAGCCTTATAATATAATAATCGAGTCTAAGACTCTATTCTATATCGAAATATTTAAATAGATAACTTAAACAACAATCACACTATTTTTTTATGACCTCATAATAATTTTAACACAATTATTACCATTTATCATAAATTTTGAAATATCAGAATCATTATTAAATGATTTAAATATCAAACAATTCTATTAATATATCATTATCCAAATATTAAAAGTTATGAATTACAACTTAAAATATTTTTAATTCACTTATATCCTTTTTAAATGATTTTTAGATAAATAAAACCATTTTAATACTATTTATTTAATATAATAATCAAATAAATTTATTATCATTATTATATCATTAATATTAAATTATTAATGAAATTTATCCTTTAAATATTAAAAGTTACGTCTTATAACTTAAAATACCTTTAAACACTTTATTCTTATTTAAAATGATTATTTATAATATAAAAATCATTTTTAAACCAAATTATTTAATATAATTATTAAATAACTTTAATATCATTATTAATCATTAATTAATGAATTTAATCATTAAATATAAAAAGTTATATTTTATAACTTAAAATATTTTTAAATATCTCATTATTATTTAAAATGATTTTTAAAATAATAAAATCATTTTTAATTTATTTATTTACTTCATTTTAGTAAATAACTTAATTATCATTAATATTAATTTATTAATGTAAATTATCAAATAATATTAAAAGTTATCAAAAATAACTTAAAATATTTTCTTATATCATAACATAATTTAAAATGATTTTTCAAATATTAAAATCATTTTTAAATAATTTATTTAATATTCTAATTAAATAAATTAATTACTTTTAATATTCCAAAAATATTAAATATTTATGAAATATATTTAAAATAATTAAAAACTAATTTTTAGAATTTAAAATAATTTTAAATAATTTATTTTGTATTTTTAATAATTAAAAACTAATTTTTTCTATTTTTTATTAATTTCCGGAAAATAAACTGATTTCCGTCGCTAAAGACCACCTATAGCGACAGAACCGTCGCTATAGATGTTCTTCATGTTCTTCATTCAAACCCAGAACTTCATACTCAGAACCGAGTGGCTCTGTTTGACCGTGATTAATTCCGTGTGTGCTGTGATTCTGGACTCGATTTTGGTCAGATTGTGTAGTACAATTACAAGACTATAATATACAACAATAATCATGGATAAAACACATAACACCAGCCAGATCTAGCCGTCTAAACTCGTTATCAGAGGTTGTTCTTCATTTCTGGGTTTCCCAGAATTGAAGAACAGTCCGACTGACTACTTTTGATCGCCAGTAACTTGCTACATGTTAACTGTTTTTGAGATCTAAGAGATTTAATGTGTAGACCACATGTAGGACTACTTATTCATTACATAAAATAAACCAAACATCAACACATCAATCAAATACAAGCCGGTCAACCACTGACAGAATCAGTGTTCATAAGTTTTTTGGGTTTTCCAGAAAATCGAAAATATGGATTTCTCTACTACTTTGACCAGCCACAAATTTCATTATAGGAAATGTTTTAACAATATAAAGGCATGATTCTATAGTAAATATACTAAACTACAACCTAGCTTCAACAAATCAAACAAAACAATAACTTCCAGCAAGATCAAAAGCCCTAAACATATTGTCAGACACTGAAAACCGTTTCTGGGTTACCCAGAACTCAGACGGTCAAGCTCGGTCAACGTTCTTTGACCTCAAATAACTTTTGATCTATAACAGATTTGTTCTTGATTCTTTTTGCAAATTAAAGACAACATGCAGGACTACTATTAACAGCTTAAAAACAACACAAAACATCATCGAGCAAGGA
This sequence comes from Panax japonicus, assembly GCA_020205505.1. Classification (NCBI taxonomy): domain Eukaryota; kingdom Viridiplantae; phylum Streptophyta; class Magnoliopsida; order Apiales; family Araliaceae; genus Panax; species Panax japonicus. Next base: position 18,579,062 of record CM035101.1, on the reverse strand, counting down.
TCTGTGGTCACTGACATTCATTGTCAGACCACAGAATCAAGCTTTTTCCGAACATTGTAGATCTTCAATTCTGAGCGTCTAGATGTTATGGATCTAACATCTATCAACCCAGATCATCACTAGATATTAAAACCAACATATTACAACTCTTAAACACAAAATCTAAACACAAAATATGGACAGATTTTCTAGCTTAAGTTTTATACCTTTCTTGGGTTTGATCTTGATCTAAAGCTACTGATTTGATATGGAAATTCGTGGGGCTGGATTTTTGGGCTAATATAACACTGAAACTCGTTGGTTTTAGAGAGAGAAAGTCTAAGAGGAGTGTTGGTGAATAAAATAGCAAAATGAGCCATTTTTCTTTCTTTAATCTTATATACTAGACCTAGAGAATGATTGGCTGAGTTATGATGCTGCCACATGTTGCTGGAAATCTGGAAAATATCAAGAGTTGGTGACCAACTCAAATCATAGCAAGATTCACACTCCATCTACTAGCACATGTACAAAAAGGGCATAAAAGTCATTTTATAATTAATTTTTATGGAACAAAAATGATTTGGACAAAGTATTAGGGTTTAATAACACTAGTATATTTAATCTAGCTAATCTTAGCAATTTAGAGTTTATCAAATCAATTAACTAGCATTTCTAAAAACACAATTAGGGTTTTTCTAATAATTAGAAAATACAATTATAATTGAGGTTTTCTAATTTAATACACTTTAAAGTAACACATAAATTTATATCATATAACACAGATATAAACAGTATTAAATCTTATACAGTGAAACTAGGGTTTTCGAGTACTATAACACAATTGATCAATTATTATCAGCTCGCGTACATGCAATTCATATTATAACACTTAAAATATTCAAATATCATAATGTTATTATTATTCGTTATCCAAGACCAAGATTAGGGTTGGTAAAAATATTATTAGGATTTGGTCATATAATAAAATCGTTCCACACATTAACATTGCTCACATAATCATACACATCTATAATACTAATAAATAATAATATAATATTATTATTCTCATTCCCTGATAAAAATCCGAAATTAGGGTTTGAATTCTATATCTGGTTTACCTTTCATAAATAGCTTAATAATCTGAACAAACTTCATATAATAAAATAATTGTTATAATTATTCTAAAATAATTTCATAGATTATTTAAATAATAGTCAATTTTATTTTCATAGAAATAATTGATAAAAACATTTCTAATATGGAATTAATTATTATAAAATTATTTTTGATAATAACAATGATTCTTAAAATAAAATCATTTACAATTTTTCATGTAATAAATATATTTTATATTTACCACAAAAATACATATACACGATATCTTGTACAAATCCTCATCCTTAATATAAAAATTTTTATACACCAAATTTCTTATTTATTTATATAGAAAATATCGGGTTGTCACATTCACCCTCCCTTATAAGGATTCCGTCCCCGGAATCATCACTTTAAAACCTATACTTAACTGGGTTCATAGCATACACAATCTTCGCAATTAGATCTCGATCAACTTTGATCGAACTGATCCTTAATCAATCACATAAAACTTGTCTCTCTTATTAAACGGAAATTTGATTCCTAAAAGAACTCAAATTCCTCCCTCAAAATTTCTTTATAAAACAATTTACTAAAAATAGAAACATTCTAATTACGCAAATAAAAGTTATTTGAATATTACCAGGAACTGCATTGCCAGCTGCCACCGTGTCTTGAACCGTCATATTAAAGACCCTTGATGTTGACTTTGTTGGCTTGCTGGATGTTGTTGGTCCTATGATTGCTAACGTTCCACTACCCCTGCCCGTATGCACACTACTGATTTCTTCCCTCTTCTTCGAACATTCCTTCACCTTGTGTTCCATCGAACCGCAAACAAAACAACCACTATATTTTCTAGGATTTGGGCAATTGGGAGAGATGTGTCCCTCTTGCCCGCATTTGAAACACACAGGTTTCCCCTTTAAACACACACCTGAATGGTTCTTCCCACAAGTTTTACATTGAACTGCCTGCTTTTTCACACCCTCTTGTTTTACCTGTACATTTTCTAAATAGTTCACCTTTCTCTTTTCGTTTCCTCCCTTACTTCCACTATTAACTTTCCCCTTCTCAGTTGCCTCAACCTTACTTTTGTTCTTCCTCTCTTTGTTATGGAGACTCATGATCTCACTCCCTTCCTCAGCAATTATCGCCTTTTCCATAAGTGCTGCAAACGTTGGAATCTGCAACACTGCCACTTTGTTATAGATCCAGGGTTTCAATCCTAACTCGAATCTTCTCGCCTTCCTAGCCTCCGTATCAACTTGATGCGGAGCAAATCTAGCTAACTCATTAAATTTAGCGGCGTAATCCGCAACTGACATCTCTCCTTGTTTCAACTCTAAAAATTTTACCTCCATCCTAGCCTGCATACTAGTAGAAAAGTAATTCTCGAAAAATAAAGTTTTAAACCTTTGCCAAGTCACTACACCCTCTCCCACTCTCGCCTGATTCGCTTCCCACCAGAAGTTCGCCTCACCCTTCATCATATAGGTGGCAAAAACCGTCTTCTGCCCCTCATCTACTCTAGCTATTACAAATGCCTTCTCAATTTCTTTAATCCAGGTTTGAGCTTCTACAGGATCAGTTGTACCTTTAAATTTCGGTGGTCCTACAACTTTAAAATCTTTGAAATTTGCTAAGTGATTACCCGGTTGATTCCCTGCTGCCGGTATTCCTTGTTGCATGGTCTGAGCTATTATATTTGTAAAATGCTGTATCGGGTCTACTGGTTGCTGTCCCTCAACGTTGTTGACAGTTCCTTCTGCCCTTTGGTTTCGAGTTTGACGTCTTGGCGGCATTTTCTGGTTAAGTAAAAACCATAAATTAATCTTACATTCTACATCTTATCATGCGAGTTTATACTTTTAAAACATAATTCAAACTTAGATTCATATTACTTTAATAGATAATTTACATAGCATAGCATAACTGCTTAAAACATCATTCATCCCTTGGTGATTACAGGAATCGGGATTTACAACCTTACTAACACAAAAGTTTTAGAATATTACATCACACAGACATATTAAGCACACATATTACATTAAACAAGCCTTCACAACGGAATCTATAATATCTAGTTAATAAGCTCTTTTTCTTGGACAACTCTTTGCCTGATGATCTTTCCTTCCACAAACAAAGCATGCTTCCCTTTCATAATCAGGACAATACTGAGTAGTATGTCCCTCATAGCCGCATAGGATAACATATTCTTTTCCACTTCTTCTTACTAGGTTTTCCTAAATTATGGTCTTCTATTTTTCTCTTTCCCTTATCTCTCGGAGTTGCACACGAAGTGTTGCTTGAAGCCCCCATCTGATCAATTTGAATTTTTAGTTTATCCTGCCCTTCCATCGTTTCTATTAATACCTGGCGTAACTGGCTATTCAGCAGCTTCTCTATTTCCCACAACTTTTCCAGAGAAGAAATCTGGTTCCTCAAATTCTGTATTTCCATTGATGCTTGTCCGGCTTCAATTTTGGGATCTGAATCACTATCTGTCAGCTCTACCATTTCCGGATCTGGTGCTACATTTTCCACGATAACCACCTCATCCGAGTTGGTTTCATTGCGAGCTTCTATTTCAGCTATTGGCTGCGATATTAGCTCTGGTATATGGGTTTGATCCTTCTTCATGTTATAGGCATACAGCAGACCTTTTTCTCCAGACATCTATATACATAAATTATCTTGATTAGTATATACATGCAACAAGTATTAGTTTTATTTATGTTATCTTTTATTTCTTTATAAACTCTATATGAGCCATTTATATATCCATATACCATGGTTTAATACAGACCGATTAAACATCTTACCTACTTCTATAAACGCTTAGGACATAAACTGCCTACCACCAACTATCCTCTAAGGGACAAAAGTGAGGATTCACTACCACCTACCTTTCTACTAAACTATAGATTGGGGTCTACTACCATCTCATGCATTCAACAAGGCATAAGGATTTACAACAACTAAACAGTCCCTAATAGAAACACAAAAGTGGGACTATATCTAACATGAGTACAAATTAACGCTTGCTCTCACTATTGGAGGACAGCTCCATCCACTCCGTGTCAAACTTCCTAAAGGCATTGTCTAAAAATTTCTCCAAGGTATCTATTTTTGCATCTTTCGCCTCCATCTCAACTTTCATCTGTCCTAACTGTAGCTCTTTCTGCTTCAACCTTCTTCGTAACTCAGCTATCTCTGTCTGTGCTTGATAAGCGGCGTCCCTATACTGTTGCTCTGAAATCTGAAGGGTCTGGTTCTTTGCCTCCACATGCTCAACCCTGTTCTCTAGCTCAACATTTCTAGCCAACAAATTCCCTATCATTGCAAGCTCCATGGACTCACTACTAGAGTCCCTTGACTCTTGGTTCACCGAGTAACTATTTGATCCCTCGTTAGCCATCCTATGATCACAATAAATAATCAACAACAACATTAGTACCACAATAAAATATATTCATTAATAAAATGAAAAGATATTTTATTCCGTACTATAATACTTGTTGAATCTCATTAACCCTCCCCTAACTAACTCATTCTATAAAAGTTTTCTACTAAGTTTATAATCCTAGGCTTCGCATTACTAATGTTTATAACCTACAGCTCTGATACCATCCTGTAAAGTCCCCGAACCCGGATACTTGAAACCCGAATTCGGTACTTCACGATATCATTTCTATGAGCGGAATTCTACTAATAATAATAACAATAATATATAAACAAACATTTTACAATACATATCATCAGAGTTCACCTCCCATGTACGTAACCTTTAAGCATACATTAACAGTCATATTAATAATAACATATATCATAGTCTTCATAATCTTAACTATTACAATTAATAACAACTTCAATCAACCAGCTATCTTCCCTTTCCCTTTGTTTTTGACAGAACCTTCAGGTTGTTCGCTCTTAACTGAAAACATTTAAATTAGCAATGATGAGCATTTGAGTGCCCAGCAAGTATTAATAATATATATATATGAACTGAAATAATTTAAATATTTTCTATATACTATTCTTCTACAACAATGCAACAGTTGTGAAGTAATCTATATCAACAATAACTACATAACTATTTCAAATCTTTGAAACTACGTACAGACTATATAAAGGTTTTATATGACATAGTATGAACATTATTTTCATTTTTGAAAAGGTTAAACAGAAAATTTATCTGTGAACCATCATAACTTACGAACACGGGGGTGATCAACCCGTTGTGTCCTGCATTGATCAATACTACATTACAAAAATGGTGTTACCATTTACATGATTCGCCTTAGGCGCATAAAAATTTTCCCTAGTAAGGGATGTTCATATTTGTCAGGGTTCCAAGCCAAAGGTTTTATCTTATCCAAGAATAATCTATAATTTAGCATACATGTATATCAAAGGAATATCAACATGCGATTAAATACTATGATTATCCAAGTGGGGACACTTGTATAATCATTTATAGAAATTAACGAACAGAATACATATATGAATTATCATATACTAACATGCTGATAATCAATAGGCGTATATAATATAGACTTTATAAAATCTATACAATAATAATATAAATTTGAAACATTCTTACATATATCCAATGCATAAAGAAAATGCAAAGGTAGGGTACTTGCCTGATGCGCTGCTACAATTTCTTAACTTAATTCTACCCTTTTTATCACAACCTATCATTAAGCAAATTAATTATTCGATTAGAACATTATATCATAACACATACTACTGCATATAGCAGTCAGCACATTCCTAATCACGTTGTCACATAACTTAACGACCATTACATCACAATTAAACAATTTACAAGTCAATCCTATCTAAGTTCAGATCAATTTCTGAAACATGTCGACGTATCGACAGCCTTATAATATAATAATCGAGTCTAAGACTATATTCTATATCGAAATATTTAAATAGATAACTTAAACAACAATCACACTATTTTTTTATGACCTCATAATAATTTTAACACAATTATTACCATTTATCATAATTTTTGAAATATCAGAATCATTATTAAATGATTTAAATATTAAACAATTCTATTAATATATCATTATCCAAATATTAAAAGTTATGAATTACAACTTAAAATATTTTTAATTCACTTATATCCTTTTTAAATGATTTTTAGATAAATAAAACCATTTTAATACTATTTATTTAATATAATAATCAAATAAATTTATTATCATTATTATATCATTAATATTAAATTATTAATGAAATTTATCCTTTAAATATTAAAAGTTACGTCTTATAACTTAAAATATCTTTAAACACTTTATTCTTATTTAAAATGATTATTTATAATATAAAAATAATTTTTAAACCAAATTATTTAATATAATTATTAAATAACTTTAATATCATTATTAATCATTAATTAATGAATTTAATCATTAAATATAAAAAGTTATATTTTATAACTTAAAATATTTTTAAATATCTCATTATTATTTAAAATGATTTTTAAAATAATAAAATCATTTTTAATTTATTTATTTACTTCATTTTAGTAAATAACTTAATTATTATTAATATTAATTTATTAATGTATATTATCAAATAATATTAAAAGTTATCAAAAATAACTTAAAATATTTTCTTATATCATAACATAATTTAAAATGATTTTTCAAATATTAAAATCATTTTTAAATAATTTATTTAATATTCTAATTAAATAAATTAATTACTTTTAATATTCCAAAAATATTAAATATTTATGAAATATATTTAAAATAATTAAAAACTAATTTTTAGAATTTAAAATAATTTTTAATAATTTATTTTGTATTTTTAATAATTAAAAACTAATTTTTTTTATTTTTTATTAATTTCCGGAAAATAAACTGATTTCTGTCGCTAAAGACCACCTATAGCGACAGAACCGTCGCTATAGGTGTTCTTCATGTTCTTCATTCAAACCCAGAACTTCATACTCAGAACCGAGTGGCTCTGTTTGACCGTGATTAATTCCGTGTGTGCTGTGATTCTGGACTCGATTTTGGTCAGATTGTGTAGTACAATTACAAGACTATAATATACAACAATAATCATGGATAAAACACATAACACCAGCCAGATCTAGCCGTCTAAACTCGTTGTCAGAGGCTGTTCTTCATTTCTGGGTTTCCCAGAATTGAAGAACAGTCCGACTGACTACTTTTGATCGCCAGTAACTTGCTACATGTTAACTGTTTTTGAGATCTAAGAGATTTAATGTGTAGACCACATATAGGACTACTTATTCATTACATAAAATAAACCAAACATCAACACATCAATCAAATACAAGCCGGTCAACCACTGACAGAATCAGTGTTCATAAGTTTTCTGGGTTTTCCAGAAAACCGAAAATATGGATTTCTCTACTACTTTGACCAGCCACAAATTTCATTATAGGAAATGTTTTAACAATATAAAGGCATGATTCTATAGTAAATATACTAGACTACAACCTAGCTTCAACAAATCAAACAAAACAACAACTTCCAGCAAGATCAAAAGCCCTAAACATATTGTCAGACACTGAAAACCGTTTCTGAGTTACCCAGAACTCAGACGGTCAAGCTCGGTCAACGTTCTTTGACCTCAAATAACTTTTGATCTATAACAGATTTGTTCTTGATTCTTTTTGCAAATTAAAGACAACATGCAGGACTACTATTAACAGCTTAAAAACAACACAAAACATCATCGAGCAAGGATCTGTGGTCACTGACATTCATTGTCAGACCACAGAATCAAGCTTTTTTCGAACATTGTAGATCTTCAATTCTGAGCGTCTAGATGTTATGGATCTAACATCTAGCAACCCAGATCATCACTAGATATTAAAGCCAACATATTACAACACTTAAACACAAAATCTAAACACAAAATATGGACAGATTTTCTAGCTTAAGTTTTATACCTTTCTTGGGTTTGATCTTGATCTAAAGCTACTGATTTGATATGGAAATTCGTGGGGCTGGATTTTTGGGCTAATATAACACTGAAACTCGTTGGTTTTAGAGAGAGAAAGTCTAAGAGGAGTGTTGGTGAATAAAATAGCAAAATGAGCCATTTTTCTTTCTTTAATCTTATATACTAGACCTAGAGAATGATTGGCTGAGTTATGATGCTGCCACATGTTGCTGGAAATCTGGAAAATATCAAGAGTTGGTGACCAACTCAAATCATAGCAAGATTCACACTCCATCTACTAGCAAATGTGCAAAAAGGGCATAAAAGTCATTTTATAATTAATTTTTATGGAACAAAAATGATTTGGACAAAGTATTAGGGTTTAATAACACTAGTATATTTAATCTAGCTAATCTTAGCAATTTAGAGTTTATCAAATCAATTAACTAGCATTTCTAAAAACACAATTAGGGTTTTTCTAATAATTAGAAAATACAATTATAATTGAGGTTTTCTAATTTAATACACTTTAAAGTAACACATAAATTTATATCATATAACACAGATATAAACAGTATTAAATCTTATATAGTGAAACTAGGGTTTTCGAGTACTATAACACAATTGATCAATTATTATCAGCTCGCGTACATGTAATTCATATTATAACACTTAAAATATTCAAATATCATAATGTTATTATTATTCGTTATCCAAGACCAAGATTAGGGTTGGTAAAAATATTATTATGATTTGGTCATATAATAAAATCGTTCCACACATTAACATTGCTCACATAATCATACACATCTATAATACTAATAAATAATAATATAATATTATTATTCTCATTCCCTGATAAAAATCCGAAATTAGGGTTTGGATTCTATATCTGGTTTACCTTTCATAAATAGCTTAATAATCTGAACAAACTTCATATAATAAAATAATTGTTATAATTATTCTAAAATAATTTCATAGATTATTTAAATAATAGTCAATTTTATTTTCATAGAAATATTTGATAAAAACATTTCTAATATGGAATTAATTATTATAAAATTATTTTTGATAATAACAATGATTCTTAAAATAAAATCATTTACAATTTTTCATGTAATAAATATATTTTATATTTACCACAAAAATACATATACACGATATCTTGTACAAATCCTCATCCTTAATATAAAAATTTTTATACACCAAATTTCTTATTTATTTATATAGAAAATATCGGGTTGTCACAGAACCTTTGTATCGGGTATAGAACTTGGGAAATGCAAATATTACATTAAATATATAGAAGTTATGTTCGTTCTTTGAGACTTTTCAATTGAATGAATGTATGAATGTTGTACAGTATAGCACCATCTGTCGAGTTGGAAGATACCCGGATTTGGGGGCATTACAAGTTGGTATCAAAGCCTAGGTTATAAAACTTAAGGGGGAAAGTAGAACCTTAAGTCATAACCTTACGAAAGAATAAAGAAGTAAAAGATGGAAAGTAACCTTATAAAAATGCATTATATTATGTTATGTATTTTTATTATTTTACTGACGTGTACTAATCAAACTATATTGTTTTATTATAGATGTCAGGAGAAAATGATATGTATAAGATATACATGTAGTGAGCGAGGATTCAGTTAATCGGGTAGAGATACTACCAAATCCTGTAGCCGTAGAACCAGAGTTGGTGACCATCGAGTCGGGAGACTCAGACGATTTAGACTACATGTCTATATTTGATTGCATGCTAGAGGAGGAGGTGGACGTGATGTCCTTTGACCAGGTTCCACCTACAGAGGACCAAGTTCCACCTACAGAGGAAATGTCTACGGGGGAATCAATGAAAGCATTGTTTATGTCGGTATTGGATAGGAATGTCCATTACTGCCAAGAGGTTAAGGAGTTGAAAAAGGAACTCCAAGCTGTCCGTGAGGATAAGGCTAACATGGAGGGAATGTGGGAAGAGGAGCATGATGATAGAATTTTAGCTAAGGACAAGGTCCGAGAGCTGAAATGTGAAGTCTTTGAGCTCAAGCAGGAGCTAAAGACTAAAAAGAGGAAGTTGGAGAGGATGTCCTATATACATAGAGGAGTTTTCACGTAGATTTCCAGTAGCAGGTAGCTGGATATCAGATAGAAGCAAGGCAGACCCGACACACTATCAGTAGAGATGTAATTGTCGGTTTGGCCAGCAAGGATTTCGAGAATGCCCTATGGCAGATGTAGTCTAGCAATAGCTAGAGTAGAATAGATATGTAAATATTATATATCTAGTAGTGACGTAAAACCCTCTTTTATATAACAAAGGGTAGTCTTTTGTAAATCCCAATTTTTGGAAAGTAATTGCAGGATGGTAATGGAATCAGCTAAGGCTGAGTAATGTAAACAATGTAGTGTTATACTACAAGTTATGAATCAATATAAGTCTTTTTATGGAATGTGTTGAGTAATGAGTATGAGTTATTATTTTATTACAAATAATAACAAACCAACAAGAATAAAGTAATAATGATGTGTTGTTTTCTTAACAGCAAAATGCCGCCAAGAAGGAGACAACGAAATCAGGGCGCTAATGTTAACCAACCGGAGGGTGGTCCGGTTAATCTAATGCATGAGTTCGTTAATCTTTTAACGGCTGCATTTAATAGAACGGGGGCTAATGTACCCGTGATTCCTGGAGTAGTACTAGCTACTACTTTTAAGGATTTCAAAGTGTAGGTCCGCTGGAGTTCAAAGGAACTACGGACCCTATAGAAGCCCAGACATGGGTAAAAGAAATTGAGAAAGCATTTGTTATAGCAAATGTTGAGGAGGGACAAAAGGTTGCCTTTGCAACCTATTTGATGAAGGGAGAGGCCAACTTCTGGTGGGAGGTAAACCAGGCTAGGGCCGATATAGGAAATCTAACGTGGGAGAGGTTCAATGAGATTTTCTTCGAGAACTATTTTCCCATGAGTATACAAGAGAGGATGGAGATGAGGTTTCTGGAATTGAGACAAGGGGATATGACAGTTCCCCAGTATGTTGCCAAGTTTAATGAACTGGCACGATTTGCACCACATCAAGCAGACACTGAAGTGAGAAAGGCTAGAAGGTTCGAGCAGGGCTTGAAACCATGGCTCTATAGCCGAATCTCTGTGTTCCAAAGTACTTCCTTTGGAACCATACTAGAAAAGGCAATAATTGCCGAAGGTGGGAATGAGGCTCTTAGCCAGTACCACAAAGATAAGAAGACCAAAGGCAAGGTTGATGGAGGAACCAAGACTGAGAGAGCCAGTGGAAGTGGCGACGGTCAGAAGAGAAAGGGCTTTAACTCTGGAAATACCGGAGTAAAACAAGGGGACTCTAAGAGGAGGATGGAGGCCTGTAAAACCTACGGAAGACTCAATTAGGAGTCTGTCTCAAAGGTAAGGCGGTAAGTTATAATTGTGGACAGGAAGGGCACATTTCACCTAACTATCCCAATACGAAGAAGAATCACGGATGCTTTGTATGTGGATCAACTGACCACATAGCAAAGAACTGCCCAAAGAAGGGGATAGAAGGAAATAAGGGAACTAATAGCGGGAAGTTAGCTATTAGTGGTCCAGCTCAGCCGGGGAAATCAATGGCCCGCACTTTTAATATAACGGTCCAAGATGCGGTGGCATTAGGGGATGTAGTTGCAGGTATTATTCCGATCAACAATATAAATGCATACGTGCTATTTGATTCGGGTGCTACTTTTTCGTTTATAGCATATGATTTTGCTAGGTGACTAGAATTATTTCCCGAAAAATTGCCTATACCTTTGAACATTAAGGTGGCAAGCGAAGAGATAATTCCTGTTGAAGATATTCGTAGGAGTTATTGTATAGATGTACGTGGTTGTAGGTTATCGGTAGATTTAATACCAATAAAGTTAGGAGAATTCGACGTAATTCTCGGAATGGATTGGTTGATTAATATTGGAGCAATTATAGATTGCCAAAAGAAATGTGTGAGCATCAGGACGTTGAAGCAACCTCCTGTAATATTTTACGGTAGTAATTTACCGAGACGTCCGTATTGCCTTACGATGACACAAACGAGAAAACTTTTAAGGAAGGGTTGTGTAGGTTACCTATGCCATGTTGTTGATACCCAGAGAGTGGGAGCAACCATGGAACAAATACCTATAGTAAACGAATTCAAGGATGTATTTCCAAGTGAGTTACCGGGTTTACCGCCGGATAGGGAGATCGAATTTGTGATAGACACTGTGCCAGGAATGGCACTGGTCTCAAGGGCACCGTACCGTATGGCGCCTGTGGAAATGAAAGAACTAATGGTTCAGCTACAGGAACTATTGGACAAGAAGTACATTCAACCAAGTGTTTGTCAAGAAGAAAGACAGATCGTTAAGGCTTTTTATCGACTATCGGGAGTTGAACAAGTTAACGATAAAGAATAAATACCCATTGCCCAGGATCGATGATCTCTTTGATCAATTGAAAGGGGCAAGGTATTTTTCTAAAATAGATTTAAGGATGGGGTATCAACAGTTGAAGGTTAGGAAGGAAGATTTACCAAAGACTGCATTCAGGACTCGTTATGGTCATTACAAGTTTCTGGTTATGTCATTTGTATTGACAAATGCACCTGCTGCATTTATGGATATGATGAACAGAGTGTTCAAACTATATTTGGACAAGTTCATCGTGGTGTTTATCGATGATATTCTAGTCTATTCTAAGACGCCAGAAGATCATGTCGAACACTTAAGATTAGTGTTGGAGACACTAAGGAAAGAGAAGTTATATGTGAAATTCACCAAATGTGAATTTTGGTTAGAAAAGGTGAAGTTTTTAGGTCATGTCATTAACCAAGAGGGGATTTCAGTGGATCCAACGAAGGTAGAAGTAGTAATGAATTGGGAATAACCGAAAACGTCGACTGAGGTGCGGAGTTTCCTAGGGTTAGCAGGGTACTATCGAAGATTTATCCAAGATTTTTCGAAGATAGCTACCTCGTTGACTAATTTAACAAGGAAGACGGTGAAATACGTATGGACGGATAAATGTGAAGACAGTTTTCAAGAGTTGAAGAAGAGATTAAGTGAAGCTCCTATTCTGTCATTGCCAGATGACACGGGAAATTTTGTAGTGTATAGTGATGCTTTGCATAGGGGACTTGGTTGTATGCTTATGCAGTATGGCAAAGTCATCGTGTATGCATCTCGACAATTGAAGGATTATGAGAAAGTTTACCCTACTCATGATCTGGAACTGGCCGCGGTAGTGTTTGCCCTAAAGATATGGAGACATTATCTTTATGGGGAAAATGTGAGATATATACGGACCATAAAAGTCTAAAGTATATCTTCACACAGAAGGAGTTGAATATGAGACAGAGAAGATGGCTGGAGTTGATAAAGGATTATGATTGTGAAATTCTGTATCACCCTGGAAAGGCCAATGTAGTTGCCGACGCCTTAAATAGGAAGGGCTGGGAAAAGTTGTCTATGTTAACAGCTCAAAATGAGTTAATAACAGAGATGGCTATGATGGAAATAGAAGTGAAGATGCCGAGTGATTCGGGGCAGTTACTCTTTGTGACGGAGATGCAATCTACCATCGTAGAAAGGGTCAATGAGGTACAACTCAAGACGGATGAGTATAATCAAATGAAGAAGCGGTTATCCGAGAAGGAAGATGGTAAGTATAGTCTTGATAATGAGGGTTATTCAGATTTGAGGGAAGAATTTGGGTTCCGAATGAGACGGAATTAAAAGAGAAAGTGTTATAAGAAGCTCATAGTGCTAGGTACTTGATACATCCTGGTAGCACTAAGATGTATCAAGACCTTCGACAGAGTTTTTGGTGGCCAAACATGAAGAGAGAAATAGCAGATTATGTGAGTAGGTGCTTAACTTGTTAAAGGGTTAAGGCTGAACATCAACGACCTAGTGGTTTATTATAGTCATTGGAGATTCCAGAATGGAAATGAGAGCATATCCCGATAGATTTCGTGGTGGGACTTCCGATGACACAAAAAGGGTATGATTCAATTTGGGTAATATTGGACCGGTTGACGAAGTTGGCTCACTTTTTGCCAATTAGGGTCAAGTATCACTTAGATCATTTAGCTAAACTTTATGTTAAGGAAATCATTTCTAGACATGGAGTACTGATATCGATTGTGTCAGATTGTGATCCACGATTCACATCGAACTTTTGGAGGAGTTTGCAAGAGCAGTTAGGAACACAGCTAAGGTTAAACACTGCTTATCATCCACAAACTGATGGGCAGAGTGAAAGGACAATTCAGACGTTAGAAGACATGTTGAGGTCTTGCGTCATGGATTTCAAAGGTAGTTGGGATGATCACCTACCACTAATAGAGTTTGCATATAACAACAGTTATCATGCAAGCATAGGCATGCTGCCGTACGAAGCTTTGTATAGAAAGAAGTACAGAACACCTTTGTGTTGGGATGAGGTGGGAGAACGCCGGATGCTAGGACCAGAATTGGTGCAGCAGACATCGGATGTGGTAAAGTTAATTCGGATGCGTCTCGTCACAGCTCAGGACAGATACAAGAAATATGCGGACTCACATAGACTAAATATAGAGTTTGAGGTGAGCTCGTATGTGTTTCTAAAGGTATCTCCTTGGAAAGGAAAGATACGCTTTGGAAAGAAAGGAAAGTTAAGTCCAAGGTTTATAGGACCTTTTGAAGTATTAAAACGGGTGGGAGAAGTAGTGTATATGATAGCATTACCTCTAGACCTAAAATGAATACATAACGTGTTTCACGTATCTATATTACGTCCATATAAGCCGGACTATAAGCATGTAATCGAGTATGAGCTGATTCATATCGAGAAAGACTTATCATATGAAGAGTCGCCGATGTAGATCATTGATAGGAAGGATCAAGTTTTTAGGAACAAGGTAATACCATCAGTGAAGGTATTATGGAAGAACCACTGTAATACCCGGGAAAAAAATAATATTAAATAATAAAAATTATTTTTGTTGGAAAACATATTAATTGGACTTTGCATTTTTATTTGGGTCAAAGTGGTCATTCAATTTATGTGGGTTAATAAGTATTAGTAAGTGATGAAAAAAATTAAGTTAAGAAATTTGGGCCTTAATATTGAGTGAACTCAATTAGAAGTTTATTAAAATAAGACCTCTTCATTAATAAACATCTATACCTAATTTTATTTCATAATACAACTGAGGGAAAGAGAGAGGAGAGCGAATTGTGTGGTTGCGAAAAGAGAAGTAAGCGAGGCGGCAGAATTATTAAAGAGGAGAAATTCGTGATACTTGGCAAGACCCATTTAGTAAGTAATTGTTATTTTTAGGGGTTAGATCTATCAAGTATATTTCAGAGTATGCTTAATGTTTCTGTAATTGTAGTAATACCTTATTGGTTAATGTGGATAGTATGGGTAATATATGTGTATATATATAATGAGAATCCTATGAATCTAATGTAATCAGGAAGCTTGTAATGATGATGAGGAAAAAAAAATAAAAATAAATAAAAATAAAAAAAACGTCCAGAGAGTCCACGCCATTTTAGAAGCCCATACTGAGCTTCAATGTTGTTTAGTAATATAGTAGTTTATTTTGGCCCATCGATTTGGATTCTTCCAGATAATTTGGTGTTGTAATTGATGAGATCGGTTTCAGAGGTGTATGAAATGTCTTGCTAATTAATTCTAACAAGGCAATGGGAAGATTTGTTTTATTTGGTGGAACTACTGGACTTTTGTAATATAACAAGGATTATATATATATATATATATATCAAGTTTGATTGCAGGACAAGAAGTAATCATTAAAAGATTAATATATTATAAATTGAGTTTGTATTGTAGTTTGATGTAGTTGGGGAAATTAATTTCATATTAATATAAATTATAATTAGTAAGTAACTTATAATTGTATTATTATTAGCTTTTATTTTGATCAGACGGAGGAAATTTAAAGAGTTATTTTTGGAATATAAATTTTGGAGTATTAGTAATTGATAAAAGGCGATGATTAAATGTATATTAAATAAATTATGAATTATTTTAGAATTATTAGTTTGGATTGTTTTTAATTTGAGGTGAATATGTTTAGGTTGTGAATGACGTTTCGTATTTGATATCGTTGACATTTGAGGGTAAGATTTGGTGGAGTGTGTTATAAATGGGTTGGAAGTATCAGGTACGGATTCCATACTCTTTCAGCGACATTCTTGTTAAATTTGATTTGTTCGTTTTGTCCCTTGTTTCAAATTTCGTTATTATTTCACTTAAATTTTTCCTGTGAAATAAATATATTAGTTTCATTTTAGAGTTGATACATATGAATCATATTTGTACTCTTTGAATTAGGTTATCATGATTAGTACTATTTATTTTGATAATTGTAGAGCGGTACATGTTGCTACCTTCTTTTTAAAATCTTGTGACTATAATTTGATTTGGTTCAACATGTACATATAGAACCCTTTTGTTGGTATTATGTCGCATGTGTTGTGACATGGTACTTTTGTTAGAATATATCGTAGGGTATACTTGAGCTATAACCACCTGTGGGGGTACCACAGACATGTCGTCTTGGCACGAGAGACATGACACTTTTCGTGGCGGTGTGATTAGTCCACGGCGTCTCCATTTTGGGCTCCGGAGTAAATGGGCCATTTGGTGTTTTGTTATGGGAGGCGTATGGGTTAACCCTAGTTTTCTGTTCTGCGGATTGGTGATGTTGTGCCAAACACACCTATCCGATTTGCATACATTTGGATTCGCGGTCCAATGTGTGATTTGCCTGTGTGGCATCATTTGACTTGCCTGTGTGGCATTGTTTTGACTTGCCTGTGTGACATCATTTGACTTGCCTGTGTGGCATTATTTTGACTTGCTTGTGTGGCATTGTTTTGACTTGCCTGTGTGGCATTGTTTTGACTTGTCTATGTGACAAGATATATTTCTGAGCTCAATCGGTATGAAATAACCCCAGCCATTTGTTTCAGCCTATTATTTTATTTGATTAGTTTTGTTGGTTTCTGTTCAGTTCAAGTCATTAAGTTAGTCACTTCAGTTCGTTATTTCTTTATTCTTTTATTTGTTTCGTCAATTACATTGATTCAGATATATTCATTACGTTGATTCAGATATATTCCATTCAGATCTTTGGATATTATACTTCCGTTCGTATTTGCACTTGAGGCTTTGTTCAATATTTTATCTCAGTTATTTTCGTATATCAGTTGTATATCTTTTGTGTATCTGTATCCGTACTGGGAAATTGGCTCATGCTGTGTTTTTCTTCCGGCAGGTTTGCAGGGGTGATTCAGGGCTAGTGTGATGAGAGTTTTGCCTTTGACCATCTAGGTGGATTCGAATTTTAGGTTTCGATTATTTTGACTCTATGTTGAGAATCGTATTTAATGCCTTATTGATGGTTATCATTATTACATATTTGAAGTCTTTAGTGATCTGTTTAATAATGTTGAGGTTTGTTATGCTTTGCACGTAACCCTCCCTTTCCTTTTCGGGAAGGGGGTGTTACAACCACGATGCTGAAGAAGCAACGTGGGAACTAGAAGACATGATGAAGAAAAAAATTTCTCATCTATTTGATTAAATTAAGACGAGATTCTGGGGACAGAATCTTTATAAGGGGGGAAGAATGTAACGACCGAGAAATTCGGATCTTATTATAAAATGATTTTATTAAATTAAATAATAATAAAATCATATTACATGTGTTATCAAGATGGTTGTCATTGTATAACCTATTGATGTTAGAATGTCGTAGTATTTGAGTTACGTGGATGAATTAAAGTGTTTGAATTTCCAAGACGAAAATAAAAGTTTTCTGAGAAATTTTCTAAAAAACACTATTCATCGGTATTTGCTCGGGATATAATTATGAGTTTCCGAGAAATACGTAATGATGGAATAACAAGGTAAGATGAATTATGTAATAAAAATCTAGTTATGGAAAATGTAATAATTCGCTTGTGGACTTAATTTATAAATGTTAAGTAAAGCGAAGTTTTAAGGAATACATAATAATTGTATGATACTTGGTATTGTACGAAGCAATAAAAATGAGTATAATACGAAGTATTATACGAGTTTGTATGAGGGATGAAATACCGTATATAAATTCTATATGAATTAGAATAAGAAAGTAATACATCATCAATATGTATTAAGAAATGTTAATGGACTTGGATGATTGGTTAACAATTATATACAAGTCCAAGTGAATTAAAGAGAGAAGCCCAACTATTAATTAATGAACCAACTAGTGGTTATTAATGCAAAGCCCAAAGAATGAATTAATGTAAGTCTAAGCTAGAATCCATGGGTTATATGACCCATGGGGCAAACCATATTGATATGGTTATTGTGGTGACCAAGTAATGTGGTGATCAAGTAAGTGTAATGACCAAGACTTAGGAGTGTTGACCAAGACTTTGAAGTAATGGCCAAGTATGAGATAAGAGAGTGGTTAACAAGTACTGAATAGTAAGGAGGTGGCTTAAGGAGGTGGGATGATTTAATGACCAATCTACCCTAACCTTGGAAAGTCTATAAATAGAGGAAGCTTACAAGTCATTTGTTGGTTGATCAAATAATCCAACACTTCTAAAGTGCTTAAGTGTTAGAGAGAATAAGCTACACATAAGTCATTCCATAATCAAGAAGAAGAAAAAGTTACCTTACCAAGACTTCTAAAGAGTAAGATTTCTTCTCAATTATCTTCTATCTCTACCATGATAGGATGATAAGAAAAGATGGATTAAGAAACATGAATGATAAGAAGAAAAAAGAATGTATAAGTCATGAACTTAAGCCACATAAGTTGGCAATAAGTCATTTAAACTTATAAAAGTTATAAACTTATTATAAGTTAACCTTGAATGTTAAGTATGAAAATATGAACTTGTGATGAGTTTAGTAAGAAAAGTGAATTAAGAACTTATATGATTATATGAATCATATATATATCTAAATTAAGTTATATGTTAAAGAACATATAAGTATGATGATTAAGAAACCTTAATTGTCATAAGTCATGAATAATCAAATCTTAAGTAGTTTATAAATGACAAGTTATAAGCTCATGAAGAATAAGTCTAAAATACAACAATGAATATAAGTTGTTGTATTACGTTTGTTAAGATGTTCACATGATGAATGAATTTCATTTATAATGTTGAAAAAATCATATGAAGGAAGAATTACCGGAATTCGCAAAATTGGACGATAATCGTCGAATTCGTAAAATTCTCGGAATGGAAGTCAAATTTTGTGTTTGAACTCGGAACCATTATTTTCCAATGGAGACAAGTCATATTTGGCATTTAAGAGCTGCGGACTCCAAAATGACCGGATTCCGACTTAGAACGAAGAAACGAGCGTTGAACGTTCGCGAACGTTTGTCGTTTTCGTTAAAAATGAACCAATAGGTGAATTTTTAGCAAACGAAGTCGAATAGATAAAATTCTTGAATGATCATATAGATTATGTAATTTGTGAACTGTAGGCTTTTGAATGAGCCAATTCGGACTTATAACGAAGAAGTTATGCGTCCGGGAAATTCACAAAATTCACAAACTGAATTTGGTATCTGGTGCACAGAGTTGGCACCGCGACGGCAACCCTAGGCAAAAAGACCCGCGCCGCGGTGCAAAACCTTAATCGAGCACACTGCAAGAGTTTGCCGCGGTGTGAACTATAATACATATTGTGGTGCTGCAGCGCCATGAACAGTACCAATAACCTCTAGAGAGTGGGGCCGCAGCGCAGCCCATTAATTAAGGACTCGCGCCGCAGCGCCAAGTCCAGGACAATGATATTAAGAGCTCGTGCCGCAGCGCGAGATGTAGGTATAAACATGGCGTCGCAACGCCAATCTCAGAACAAAAATAGTAATGAATGTTTCGAAGTACAAAGAAAAGAAAAGGAAGTAAACAAAACTTAAGGAATGTAACGTAACATTGTTTAAACTTTGTTAAACCTTAAGGAATGTAATGTAAAGGTTGAGATAACCTAGTCGAATATAAATGGAAGAGTAATGATAAACCAAAATGAATAGTAACTGAATCTAATACACAATTAGATTGAAATGAAGGGTATGATATAGTCATATACATACTTGATTATATGTGACCTACTGTAAGGCATTATGTGATCATGTATTGTAGAGACTTAAACGACTTGAACATAAAGTTAAAATACCGTAGCAGACGCTAAAGGCAAGTATTCTAACTCTTGTCTCAGTTCAATCTGAACAAGTTTTTGAGGTTCATGTATTCTTTCGCATGAATTGAGTTATGATAAAGTTGAAGCCAATTCTTTTGGCTAGACTTGATGTATTGATAATCTATTCATGTATTATCAAATATTGCTATCTTTTGTCAACTACTTGATATGGTTTTCAAAAGAAGACTGAAATGTTAAACAAATGTTTTGTCGGTAAAACGACAGGCACGTGAGGTTACCAAATGCTTAAACGTGTATACGTTTAATGGATGTAGTGTTGATCAATATAGAGTACAATAGACTGATCACCTAGAAGTGCTCGTAAGTAATATCGGGCTTACAGACTTGCTTCCAAGTTGTCCTTTTCCAATAAAGAATGAATACTCGAGGTCTCTGACCGGAGTGAATGTTTTACTAAATACTATTGTTATTGTAAAACATTTTGAAAGAAAAGATGAAGTGCTATTTTGAATTATCATTAGTACTTCATAACTATTGTTCAGTTATTGAAGATATACGATTTGTATGTATCAAGTGTGTTGTTATTAAATTGTTATACTTGTTGAGCTAGTTATGCTCACTCTTGATTGAACCATATGAATGCAGCTAAGACTGAACGTCCCAAAGGATCGAAAAAGGATAAGGGAAAAGATAAGGCAGATTACTAAGCTGTCTTGTAATAGTATAGGTCTATTGTTGTAATTTAACTGATATTATGACAAAGAACCTTTGTAACGGGTATAGAACTTGGGAAATATAAATATTACTTTAAATATATAGAAGTTATGTTCGTTCTTTGAGACTTTTCAATTGAATGAATGTATGAATGTTGTACAGTATAGCACCATCTGCCGGGTTGGAAGATACCCGGATTTGGGGGCGTTACACTGGAGGTGATGACTCCGGTGTAGGTACCACCGTAGTAACCAATGTTACCTCTCATTCTTCCTCCATATCATTCATCATACTAAGGTATGACGATATATCCATCTCTCCCTCTGAGTAGTCTTCCTCGGAAAAGTACTCCTCTGCCTCCGACTCCGCTAGAATCACTAATGGTACCTCCGCCACCGGCATAGGTACAGGCTCTACTCGGTTCACAAGCTCTTCGTTCAGCGCGTGTATATCTCTATACATCAAGCTATCGATCGACATCCTACAATAACACATATATTGATTAGTACATAACACAGAATTATATAAGCACAAATCACATTTAATTTATTTAGGGTTACTTTCCATCTTTTAAATCTTTTGGTACTGAGTTTCCTCAATACCGTATTAACTCATTCGACTCAAGTAAAGCTCGAGTTTACTTCCTTCGGACTTCTCTTCCCCCCCTTAAGTTTTATAACCTAACGCTTTGATACCAACATGTGACGCCCCCAAATCTGGGTCTCTTTCAACCCGACAGATGGTGCTCCACGGGGATACAGTTCACACAAACATTCAACTGAAAAAGCCTCAAAAGAACGAATCTGTCTTATATATATTCCAAAACAATACTACCATTTCCCAGGTTCTTTATAACCGTTATATTTGTTTTTGTCATAATATCAAATGTTATCATTACAAACCTATACTATTACATGGGTATGCTACAAGTTCGCTTTTGCCTTCACTTTATCCTTGTCAAATCCTTTGGTCATATCGTCTAAGCTGCAATCATATGGTTCAAGCAAGTATGAGCATAACAAGCTCAGCAAGTGCAATAATTTCATTTTTAAAAGCATGCTTGAAACATAGGAATCGTATATCTTCAATAACTGGATGATAGTTACGAAGTACTATCAATAATTCAAAATAGCTTTCCTTTTCCTTTAAAACTTTTTGTAATAACAATATTCCGTAAATCATCAATTCTAGTTCAAGACGTGAACATCTTATAGTTTCTTTGAAAAGGACAACCCGACACAAAGTCCGTAAGTCCGGCATAGCTTACGAGTACATCTAGGTGATCAGCCTATAGTACCCTATGTTGATCAACACTACATTCATTAAACGTGTATAAGTTTAAGTTGTGGCAACCTCATGTGCCCATCGAATAATCAATGAAAATATATTTGTTTATACATATTCAGCCTTACCTTAAATCCGTACCAAAGAATTGGCATAGGATAACGTTAGCAATTCTATATTGAAAGACTTGTAAACAAAAAAATTGACTTATCAAGATTAATCTAGCCGAGTTAAAACGGGCATCAACTCTTTCTTTAAAACCATACATGCATCTCATAACTTGAATCATTTGAAAACCTGACTAACACGAAGGTTAGACAAGGGTTTAAGAAAAACTTGCCTTCAGCATCTGCTACCGAATAATTACGTTTCCTTTGAGTCTTTACAGTCTCTACAACACATAATCACATAACATACCACATTAGGTCATGAATGAACATACTTGGTTCCTAAAGAATCTTACCCTTCTTATCAATCTAATCCCGTATTAGATTTGTTATTTATTGGTTTTGGCTTTCTGTCATTCTTTTACATCATCCATACCAACTTCGTTCTCTTATAACACTTGAAATTATTTCATTAATAAAACTCGATTTTAGTTAATCATCTTTCCTTACGGCTTATTAACGTCCTTACGTTATTAATCGAAACTCGATCGTCATTGGTTATGTGTACTTATTACGTATAGTTCATGTTCATCTTCAATTGACTTTCTTTAACCCTAAGTGATCATACTTGTGGTTTAATTATAACTTAATAATGTTTGATTAAGTCCCTTAGTTCGTTCCTAACCAATTTCCCTTCATCTCCTACTTGTAAACATATTTCATTGTCGAAGTTTTAGGGTTGGCGCTACGGCGCCGCCTATTAGGGCTTGGAGACCGGACTCGGCGCTGCGGCGCGAGTCTCTGTGTTAAAGGTTGCACTGTGGCATGAGTCTCCAGAAGCTGAAGCTCACTTTGGTGTTGTGGCATGACTTACCTTGCCTTGACTGGCGCCGCGGCGCTAGTGCTCAGCACCAGAAATTTTTTACAGAATTTTCTTTTAGTGAGATTCCCGGCTTCGTAACTTCTTCGTTATAAGTCCGAATTGGCTCGTTCAATAGCCTACGGTTCACAAATCACGTACTCTACGTGGTCATGTAAGAATTTTACCTATTCAACTTCGTTTGCTAAAAATTCACCTATTAGTCCATTTTTAACGAAAACGATAAACGTTCGTGAACGTTCAATGCTCGTTTCTTCGTTCTAAAGTCGGAATCCAGCCATTTTTGAGTCCTCAACTCTATAATGACAAATAAGACTTGTCTCCATTGAAAACCAATGTTTCCAAGCTCAATATCAAAATTTGACTCCCATTCCGAGAATTTTACGAATTCGACGATCGTCGTCTAATCGTGTAAATTCCGGCGAAACTTCGTTACTTGAGATTTTTTAAACCATTTCACTTGGATTCAATCCATTATACTAACATCTTGACATACATGCTTCATTAACTTATAAACATGATAAGTTATTACTTGTTCTTAATAAGTTCAAAACTCATAAACTACTTATAATTCTATTTCTTATTATTTATCATGGCTTTAATCTTTTAACCATCATTCTTACATCTTTTTATCATACTAGTGCCATTAATGTGAGACTCCGAATTTTATGAAATAAAAGTATTCAATTTTTCTATTTTGATAAATAGTTAAATTGATAAAAGTTTAAAGTTAAGGGTAATATGTGATTTTTTTTTTTTGCAAAGTAAGCAAGTTGATATAAAATATTCGTTGTGTCGGGGAATATTCTTTTTGTCGGGGAATATTCGTACGACGGTACAATCATTAGTGGACCCCATAACTAAATTATTGTCGGATTGAGAAAACGACAAAAATATTTTATTAAAAATAACGGCGAAAGTTTTACCATTAATACTGTTGAACTAATCGGTAGTAAAAGTACAGTAATACGCGTGGTTGCATAGTAGCACATGGTATTGATTATTGATGCTTATGTGATAAGTCACTCAGCTTTGTTTTATTGGTATTATTAATGTAATAAAACAAAAAAGCTTTTTATATAAAACAGAATACTTTTATAAAGTTATTCGTTTTATTAGGCTAATAGTAAAATCTTTTTATATAAAATAGAATACTTTTATAAAGTTATCTATTTTATTAGACAATAATTAGAATATATTATATTTTATTATGCATAGTGTTTGCATAGTGCCTGCATAGTGCCTGCATAGTATTTGCATAGTAAAATCTTTTATAAAGTTATTCGTTTTATTAGATTATAAATAGAATATATTATATTTTATTTAAAAGATTTTGCTTTAAATATGGACCGTCGGATTAAAGTAAATCAATCTGGACCGTTCATGAGTTAGTTACTATGCAGTGTATTTTTCTATAAATAGAAGCTCATTCCTTCATAATTTCTTAGGAATTCACTGAAACTCTAGAGAGAAAAATTATAGAGAAACTATAGAAACGTATTCTGCTACTTTCCTACTCTTATATTCAGTTTCTTTTACGGTAAGGGGTATTTTTTTCTTTTGTATTCATGAAGAGAACTTCTGTTATTCCATTTTTTATTATTCTGTCGGAATATTCTGTCTGTGCGTTTACGCTGGACCTGGTTCCATTATTTATTATTATGTTGGTATAACATGTTTATGCGAAGTACCGCATACATTGTGAAATTCTTCTGTTATTCCATTCTTTATTATTCTGTTGGAACATCATGTCTATGCTTTACGCATGACCTGGTTCCATTATTTATTATTTTGTTGGAATAACCTGTCTGTGCGGTCTATCGCATGCCTGGTGAATTCTTCTGTTATTCTATTATTTATTATTCTGTTGGAATATCATGTCTGTGCGTTTACGCATGACCTGGTTCCATTCTTTATTATTCTGTTGAAATAACATGTCTATGTAGGTTACCACATGCATGGTAAATGATCATTCATATTCATACGAATAGTATTTTCATTAAAAAGGGGTTTCTGTCAGGGGCAGATTCGTAACTTTTCTAACCCTCAAAAATTTTGGAAAAATTTGAAATGATAATTTGATGAGTTTTCTAGATTGTGTCCAAAAATGGCGATTTTTGGATGTATAGATTAAGAGTTATGAATTTTATGGGAAAAGACTATTTTAAAAGTAAACTCTTATAACTCCTTGTGGTTAACTCTAAAATTGGTGAAAATTTTATTGGGAGTACATGTATATAACAGGAGTATACCCTGTAAATTTTTGAATTTTTGGACAAAAGTACAATTTATGATAAATGTCTAAATATTCGGCAGTTTTAGCCATATGAAAAATAGTAAATGAATTTTAAAAATTCTGACAAAAATATATGTTCAAGATGGGACTATATTCTGCTAAATCCCAGAAAAGAAATATTTTTGGGACAGATTTGGTATTTTTCATGAAAATGAACTAGTTATGAGTAAATGAATTAAATATGTTATGTGAAGTAATAAAATTGTAAAATAGGATTTTATGGCTTGAGAATCCTATTTAGGGTATATGCAGATTTTTTTTATGAGGGATTTGATCATTGATTATGAAATCTTATGAGTATGACATTTTTGAAAGATTAAATGCATTATTTGATAAAGTGTAAACAATTGAAATAAATTGTTTATAAGTTTAAGAAATGATTAAAATATTGTTATAATATTAATGATATTAGATTATGAGATTATTAAGTGATTGATAACATTTGGTTATTATTGAACGCTAGATAAATTGTATTATAAATGTTTAATATTTATCCTTTGTCTCATTTGATTAATTCTTATATCATTATCATCATCCTCATGCTTATATTGTGTTGAAAGTCATCTTTGGCCGTAGTGCATAGATGGACTTGGTATGATTATAACCAGGGATTATTCGGTATAATCATGACCGTAATGTTACAAATGATGTGAAAAAAGTCCTCATTGGCCCGTAGTGCAATGATGGACAGCTTTTGGTATGATTATGGCTATGGATTCTCTTCGGCCAAGGGTGCAAAGATGAATTATTTTATGGCATGATCATGACCGTTGATAAAAACACGATTATCTTTAGCCCGTAGTGCATGGATAATTCGTGGTCGTGATATTAACGAATATCCTTAGCCGTAGTGCATAGATAATTCAGTGATATAGATTGATTATCAAGCTGAGTCTCAGCGATGAAATATAAATTCATGGATGTGATATTAACGAATATCCTTGGCCGTAGTGCAGGGGTGATTCGATGATGTGGATTATTTATTAAGCTGAGTCTCAGCGATAACATATTTATTATACACTTTTAATTCGTAGAAGATAGTAGATATCATGCTCTACTTGACTCTTCTAAAATACAGTTGTATGTCTTTGGCATGTAGTGCAAAGATGAATTGTTAATAAATATCTTTGGCCGTAGTGCAAAGATGAATTTATTAGTATGATTATGAGCATGAATTCTGATTTGGTATAACCATGATTTTTGATGTTTCAGGTGAAGATAAGTGATGAAAAATATCCTCGTCCTGGTTGCGAAGAGGAATTTAGAACCACAATTATGATTATAAGTTATTCATATGATTGTGGACAGGAACTGTTGATTTATTTTACATGGATAAAATATTATTGGTGGACTTTTAACATAGAGAAGATAATAGACCTTATGGTCTATTTGACTCTTCTAATGGATTGCTCGTTCCGCTGCAACTATGGTTGAAAAGTTTTATCATCTACCATATGTTCTAAATCTCTGATTTATTATTGATGAAAGCTATTGATAATTTAATTATCTTTAGTCATGATATTCTTTACTGGGCTAGTTGTGCTCACCCTTTCTGCTTCAAAATTCCTTTCAGGTAATAAGAGTGTTGTCGTAAGAGTGTTGCCGGGTCGAGCGTGGATAACAGGGGAATAGAACGGTGGTCTCTAGCTGTGGAGGTTCTCCCTAAACAGTATAAAAAAGTGTGTTATATTCTATACATCATGTAGTAGTTATATTTGGTGAATCAAATAGGGTGAGGCGAACCCAACTTTGGAAGGGTATTTTGCCACTATCATACAAGATGTCTAATGACATACATCCTCGTGTTCTCATAAGATATGGTTGTGCACATCCACTTGCTGAATATATCTACGAGCACTACCTGTATGATCTTGGAGTTTATTTGAAATATAATTTTCACTTGGAGACAACGGAGATATTTTTATGTCAAAAGAAGACTCACCATTGGAAAGAAGATGATAGTAATCTTCTTGTTTTTCTTTGGGGTCTTTTGGGTCAACCAAGGATAATTCTGTGGACATATGATATCTATCATAACCTAGACTCATGGCCTCCCATGTACGAAGGTTTCCTTGAGCACTTACCAAATATTTTAATTTCTAAAACAGTTTTTAACTATACTTTTATGTAAAGTGTCATTGTAAGGTTGTGGTCGAGGTACCATGAGAGTTACATACATTGGTATTAAAACTCATAGTTAACTGTGGTCGTATTCTATACGACAGCTCAACAGTTGTATAAATGAAGTTGTATTTGAATTTTGTACCATGAATCTGGCGACTCAGAATGGGTGATGTATACTTAATTTTGGGGGCATCACAATTAATGTAAACATGTTACAAGTTCTTACAATTTCTTATTAAGTTCCTACTAACTTCATCACCATTATCATATGACAAGTTCTTACAAGATCTTCATAAGTTCATAAATTATATAAGTAGAAATCACTTGTTCATGACTTATTACGGCTTATTAAGACTTAAGCCCTTTGGTTTATCATTCCTTAGCATACTAGTTCTACCAATACGGTTCTCTAACAGTGGAAGAGAAAGAGAATCAAGGTTTATGAATACTTACTTTTTGATATTCACTTGTTAAGCCTTAATCTTCTTCTTGCTTCTTGAATATCTAACAAAGGAAGTCTAGCGTTTATAAGTGCTTATTATCTCAAGCCACTAAGCTCTCAACTTCTGAGTTGTTGGATGAAAAACTAACAACTAACAAATGAAATCTAAGCTTGATATTTATAGGCAAACCAAAGTTAGGGCATAAGGGTCATTAATCCATCCACCTCCTTACTATTCCAAGCTTATTAATCAAGTAAACTTGCTCCCCACATATACTTGATCATCACAACACTTAGCCATTAAGTTTTCTTAACTTATTCTTTGCTTAATCCTTAAGTCTACTTGCTCATCACATAAAGGTACTTTGCTTTTCCACCACACTTACTTAACTATTAAGCTACTTGCTTATTACTTAACTTATCTCTTGCTTAGCACTTAAGATTACTTGCTCCTTACTTCCTTTACTTGGTCATCACATTTATGCACTTTGTGTGATCACCACACTAACTTAGCTTCTAAGTTTTCTTGTTCATTACATCAATTTCTTGTCCACCACTTTGGACTATCCATGGTTCGTACCCATTGGATAATTACTTTGGGCCTTAACTTAATTAACTTACTTAATCATTTGGGCTTCTAGCATAATTTTACTTTGGGCTTGTAATTAAACAAACATTGGGCTTGCATTAATAAACTCACATTTGACTTAACCATCCAATACTTGGGCTCACATAATACTTAACAAATCCTACCTATTCCTTTCTTTTGGCTTAAAGTCTTATAACATTTATTATACATATAATTCTTGTACTCTAATTCGTGTACTCCTTTAATACATACAACATACCATCATTCATACGCACTCGTATAATACCTCATATCATATTTGTATTCATTACTTCGTATAATACCTACATAGTATACGATCATTGCTTAATTCATTAATCTCATTACATTTCCTTCTCATAAATCATTTTCCTTAAACGTTAGGTTTTAAGTTCACAGGCGAAATAATACGTTTTCCATAACTGAAATATTATTGGATATTACATCTCACCTCGATATTCTATCGTTACGTATTTCTCGGAAGTTCAAAAGTAATTCCTGAGCAGAAATACGTGAATAGTATTTTTCGAAAAATTTCTCGAAAAGTTTTTATTTTCGTCTTGGAAATTCAAACACTTTAATTCTACCACGTAGCCAAAATCCTACGATGTTCTGACATGTCTAGGTCATATAACGACCTTCAATTAGCGTGCTCCATAAATAATTAATTAAATTCATTTAATCATAAAATTTTAATTCTTCTTAAAATTCTATTTTTCTCGGGCGTTACAACTCGGATCCTATGCAAATGCTGAGAAGCTGAGAATGCAACTATTTCAAAATTCCAAAATTCACAGCTGGGAAGAGCTAGCCCATGCCTTCCTAAATCAATACAACGTTTTCTATCACTACAAAAAAAAAATGGGGCTTCATCAACAATCGATTTTCGTTGCTAAAGGTGCCAAATTTCGTTGCTAAAGGGTTTTAGCAACGATTTTACTGTCGCTGCGTCTTTCGTTGCGTCTTTCGTTGCGCAATAAGCGTTGCTAATTGTTCCGCAACGAACGTATTTTTTTCGTTGTCAAAAGTAATACATTTTGCAACGAAATTTGGCTTTCGTACACAGACATCGATCATTTAGCAACAAAATGTATTGTTGTAAAATAATTAAAATTTCGTTGCTAAAAACCCCATTTCGTTGCAAAAGCCTGTTAATTGGCAACGAAATGAATCTTTTTTTTTTTTGCAACGACCATGCATTTTCGTTGCAATTGACACCATTTTGCAACGAAATTTTTCGTTGCAGTAAATTATGAAATTTGTTGACTAAGCTTGCTTTCGTTGCGAAATGTAAACTTTTTAGCAACGATTTTTGTTGCTGATTATATTATTTGGCAACGACATTATGCTGAATCAGCAACAAAAATGTTTGTTGCTGGTTATGTTTCAATAGCAACGAAAGTCGTCGATTAGCAGTCGATTAGCAACGACATTATATGTTGTCATTTCTTTATATGTGCAACGAAAATTGATATGATTTGCAACGATAAAAAAATGTTGCCTTTTATTTTAGTATTAGCATCAATATCATCTCCGTTATTAGGTTACTTTTTCATTGTCAAATATTATATTTTTAATGCCATTATATATTTGTTGCTAAATATATATAAAATTGTTGCTATATTAAAACTTGTTCAATGCTTTGGTAACGAATTATATTGTTGCCAAATCAAGATTTGACATTCTTTTTGTGTATCTGACTGGATCAATGTCCCCATAGCAAATAATGACAAAAATACAAAAAACTAAAATATTATTAACTTAATAAAATCGTCCACTACATAATCATTCATTATCTTTACAATTAACCATCTAAAGCTACCATATTTCTTCAATCAAAGTATATATCTACATATATAAATCATTTAAAATCATTCACATTACAACATTACAATATAATAGTTGAATAATTCATCTCCTCAAATATAATGATCATTATTATACCAAACTACAAAACTAATACCTTTTACAATCAACCATTTCCCTTTGGCCGACTATAGTCAACTGGATTTCTCCCTGAAATAATCTCCATGCATGATGAGTATTCTAAAGCTATAAATGTCGCTCTTCTCATTCAACATACTAGTGCAAGCATACTCTGGTTCAACATAGCTGCAAAGAAAACCTATGGGGAATTAATAATTTTGTTCCAGTGGGAAATAATAAAAGAATAAATCCCTATGTAAGTCCATTCTATCACTACAATCTGCTTAATTAAAAGAGTATCCTTAAATAGCTTGAAAGTTGTTCATTTATGTAGGTCATTGATTTTAACATCGCTTCAAGTGTCTCTCCAGTAAGCTGAAACTTCACCTCCGTCTCTCCCAAAGGAGATTTGGTATAGTCTTACAACTGCAAAGAAGAAAAAGACAAATAAAAAGGCAGATTGCAGAACGTCTCATAGAACAAAAAACTGGAACACCATTAAAATTTCAAAGAATGAGCATATGGTCATTCCTGTCATCTCACAGTTTAAGTTATATGCTAGCTTTATTAGGATTTGTATTAGGCTCAGTTTGGATCAGGGCTTTAGATTTCATTTTTAGATTTATGAATCTAGAAATTAGATATAAAAGCAAGATAAAGGTTGATCGTTGATTTTTATATACAAAACTTTTTAAATAGCCGAAAACCCCACCTACAGAGGACAGCACCTACAATGATTAGAAACTGAATTAGTTTCCCTCTTTTGGGAAATATATAACATTAAGATGCAACTAACCAAATATAATATATAAACTATTAAATTCTTGATTTGTAAAATCACATTAAGATATCCAGTGTCCCAGTGGTTTCTCTTATATATTCCTACATGTTTTCATATATAATTCTTTTGACACATTGACTTCAAAACAAACTTCTTAAATCTAAACTAATATCCCCAGTAAAGATTCAATGAACCTTCCTATCTGTCTGAGCTATCCAGTGATCTATTCACTTAAAGGAATGCATCTTCCACTTGAGACTCAACATATAATTTCTATGTTAACACCTTAGATTTCAACCAAGAATAAACCATAACTGCAAGATAAAACTCTCTAAATGAATCATCTTGAACAATCTACTTCAACGGTTTGTTCGATAATATAACAGTTAGTTTATCATAGAAGTTACCTTTAGAATGAAAAAGTTACAGAAGTTCCAAATTGGCATAAGACATTGTTCAACGAATCTCATCCTCATAAAACTGAATCCGCCTATCAAGTGTGTTCCTGATGGAATCCAGGACTTTGGATTCCAAATCCTCCCATAAATTTGCTTCTGGCCCATGTATATCTAGTTTGCAGCACCTGAGAATATTTTTTTTTGAGGCATTAGAATAAAAAAAAATAAAACTCTTCAGGAAAAAATTGAATTACTATTCTCACACTGCACCTGCATTACAAATCACTGAGGTCTGTTCGATAAAGCTATAACCATCTGAAATTTTAACCAAACAACTAATGCTGGTGCCTGGTGATGATGGCATGTGAATTAAGTAGTGCTGCCCCTATTTAAATGTCCAAAGCGTCTCATAAAGAAATGAAGAGAATATACTCTTGTACAGAACTAATAATGGCCAGTGGCACTAGGACCATTAGAAATTTTATTGAGAGATTTAAGGTGTTGATTATGTAATTTATTTGTACTTGAACAATTTAATTCCACGCTAAAAAAAATAATTAATGAGAGGCGTACAACATTGTGTTCAGAATTCTTGCACCACAGAGAACAAAAAAATATACTATGTAATTAAGATAGTTTCTGTTTATTGTGATATTGCTATTCTTTTTACAAAAAGAAGTCCAATTACAATGATCTTGTTATATATACTATTCCATAGCACACAACATTTGGCTGCACCTATGTGAATGCTGACAATTGCTTCACTTTATTGGAGAATTTAGCAACAACTTAATTACGCAATCAGTGATAACAAAGCTTGGAAGCCTGACTTCATGTACGCAAATGTACAACATTTGGCTGCCGTTTGTTCTCCGCCCAGTGGAGCAAATTGCCCAAAATGTTTGTACCTAAAGTTGGTTCATGGACAATAAAGTTTTTTTATCACTTGTTTCCCTTGTCTGTACTATCATTTATGTGTATGCAAACTACTCTAAATATCTGCCTAACAACTACATTTTTAAGATTTGGGGCATAATTTTGAGTACTCTTGTTTTAACAAATAAAGTTTCTGGCTAATGTATGTACTGCAATGTCAGTTATGTGTATGCACACACTACACTGACTATCAGTATAACTTAAGGTTTTAAGCTTTGGTGCATAATTTTGAGAAGTAGTCTTGTTTTAACAAATAAATTAGTTTCATACCTAAAGGGATGAAACTTATGACGTCCGGATTCCCTGAACCTCATTGGGCCTTCAGGATACTTTTCGCACAACAGAGTATCAACAGAAGCCAAGACAAACAAGCAATTCTCATTTGAGAAATACATAGACCACGGTTTTGCTAAGTTAACAAAAACTACATGATATAAGCTAGGGAAGGGAAAAGAGGATCCTAATGTACCCGAACAATAGATAAAATGCAGAATATGAACTGCGTAGTTCAATAACAAAGTATTGCATCAACTTACCTGAGCAGGATCAATCTCAAATGAGTGAGCTTCTTTCTCTTCAGCTGCAGCAACCAATTGTGCTTCATTTAGCAACTCATCATGCCTACCTTCAATTTCACCCAATGACTTGCTAATTATAAATCCATCATTTCCCTGCATCCCCTAATAATAAAAATATATGCGGCCCCCAAAATCATCTCAATATAAGAAATTGAGGACAACATTCCCAGAGATGAATTGACTAAAGAAAATAACAAGGAAAATAAAAAATTACACACTGGATACTTACAAGATGCTTGAGAGTAGACATTAGAATAGATGTATATTCTACCATTAGTGCATTACTAAATATACCTTTTTACTATTGAAGATTTCAACCAAGGCCTCTTTTAATACCTGTTCCAAAAATGCACAGGCATACACTGATCATATCTGAATTTTAAAGAGTAAAACCAGTGAATCTGTAATATGTTATTACCTCTTGCTTGTCTGGAAGCTTATCTCCATTTAGCAAAACTAGATTAAGACTCCCAAATTGATCATAATATGACAGGTCAATCTGCTCAACATTTTCACCAACACATGCAATTAGAAGGAAGACGAAGTTCAGTTTTACAGGCAGGATTGAAAAAAGATTTAGATTTTAGACTTGTGAAAAATCAACACCAACTCAATGTATCATCTAATTTTCTTTAACCTATGGTAGCAGAAGAGGGAGACTGACCTGTGCAGGAGTAAGGGTTTGGTCGTCCTCCTCCATCCTCCTCGCAAAAAAAATCCTCCTTTCCACGGCCGAAGCCTCCAATTGCGCGCGCGTATAAATTTAGACCTTGACAGAACACCTCCGCCCCATCCACCGCTCCTAAAATCCCCCATCGACTGATTCCGCCTCCCATCAGATGCAGATCTAAACCCTCCGTCATCGAAATTATCCCAAGTATAGCTCATCTTTTGTTTCTGGTTCTTGCACCTGTCGACACAATTATAAAAAATAGCAGAGAATGTAGAAATTAGGGCTTGACTCGGTATGAGAGATTTAGGCTCTTGTATAAGATATTAATGGTATGAGAGATTTAGGCTCTTAACTCGAACTTAGTTGATTCCTAAGGAGAGAGGAGAAACCCAGATAGGTAGAGAAGAAACCTAGCTAACCCATCTCCTCTCTAATTGAAACATCGAATTTTGGGTAAGGAAGAGAGGTTAAACCCAATCGATCTCTATTATATGCTTTCCAGACCACGCACGAACACAACTCAGTACTCTGTTCCAAAAAAAAAAACAAGAGTTTGATAACATATTATATGTAAAATTATTATTTTAAAAATTAAAGATAAATCTAAATTTAAATTTTAGGATATTATAAATTAATTATAAGAAATTGAAATATAACTCTTTTATAGAACCAAGAACTAATATTTTAACTTTTGTAATTTGTTCCATAAAAAGAGTCATAATTATTATAATTTTGTTTACTATCAATTTATAACATTTTAAATTTTAAATTATTGTAACGTAATATTTTAATAAATACAATTAATATTTTAAATTACTTAAAATTATTATTAAGAATAAAATTTCTATTACAATATTAATTACATTATAATTTTAATTGTAGTATATTATAAATTAAAGAACATCAATATTTTTTTACGTTTATTCTCTGTCATCGGCGTTGTTGAAAATGAAGGAGTATATAAGACTTCAGCTATAAAAAAAATCTAACGCCAATTAAAGTGACGTTGCATCTTACTCTTCTTTTTTATAAATTCGTTTTTTTTAAAAATTAAATAAAATAGGGATAAATTTGATATTACATTAATATGGGTCAAACTAATTAACTTATTAATATGTGAGTAATTAATTATTGAATATAAGTTATTAATATATATATATATATATATACACACACACACACTGGATCCAGTCCAGACGCCCGGACTGGAGTAAAAGACGGACCAAATTTTTTTTTTTGTTTTTTTGCTTTTTTTTAAAACAACTAAAAAAATTAATATTTTATAGAATTGAAATTTTTTCATAATAAAGTGTTTTGCGGTGATTTGGGTACGTATAACAAAATATGGTGGTACAGTCTATGCAAACTGTACCACCATTTTTTGGTATAGGTATTCAAATCACCCCCAAAATATTGTATTATGAAAAAATTTCAGTTCCATAAAATATTAAATATTTTTTTAGTTATTTTTAAAAAAAAAAGCAAAAAAAAAAGTCCGGACGGGATAAAATCCGGGCGTCCGGACTGGAACCGGACTCTCTCTCTCTCTCTCTCTCTCTATATATATATATATATATATATATATATATATATATATATATATATATATATATATATTGGTTTCAATCCATGACAATCGATTGTTAGGTGTATTATTCTAACAACCATGCGGTAAGACTTTTATTTTTTTTAATTTCAGTCATTAATTATATTGATCAATGATGGAAAACAATGGAGATGATAAATTTTAGTATTTTGATTAAATGATGTAAATATGTTATGATGCAAATATGATGTAAATGATGTAAATATGTAAATTTGATAATATGATAATATGTTATGTTATGATGTAAATGATGTAATTTGAATTTTTTTTATTTTGATTAATTAATAAAATAATTTGAATTTTAATATTTTTTAATTTGATTTTTTTTATTTTTTTAAATTAGTATTTTTAGTATTTGATGTAAATATGTCATTAGTATTTTAGTGTCGGGTAAGTGACTTTTAGTATTTTGATATGTTATACAACTATGGTAAAATTTTAGAATTTTGATATGTTATACAACTATGGTAAAATTTTAGTATTTTAGTATTTTTAGTATTTGAATTTTAGTATTTTGATTAAATGATATAAATATGTTATGATGTAAATATGTAAATATGATAATATGTTATGTTATGATGTAAATGATGTAAATATGTTATGATTTTAGTATTTTAATGATATAATTTAAATTTTTGTTCTTTTGATTAATTAACAAAATAATTTGAATTTTAGTATTTTTTTTAATTTGATTTTTTTAGTATTTTAGTATATTTTTAATTAGTATTTTTAGTATTTGATGTAAATATGTAATTAGGTTTTTTAGTATTTTTGTGTTGGCTAACTAACTTTATAATAAAAAAATTCTTATAGCTTAGTTGGTTTGAGCATTTGTTTAAGGAGAGTAGGAGGTCTAGAGGTCAATTCTCAATGAGAGCATTATTTTATTTTATTTTTTAAAAAGCCCAAACTTTTTTATTATTAGTACTATTATAATTATTGTAATAATTATTATTATAATTATAATAATAATTACTAATAATAATAGTAATAGGAATAATAATAGTAATTATAATAATGATTAATAATAACAATAATATTA
Source organism: Panax japonicus (assembly GCA_020205505.1). Taxonomy (NCBI): domain Eukaryota; kingdom Viridiplantae; phylum Streptophyta; class Magnoliopsida; order Apiales; family Araliaceae; genus Panax; species Panax japonicus. The sequence goes on along the minus strand of CM035101.1, from coordinate 18,542,428 downwards.
GTTATAATAATAGTAATAGAAATAGTAATTATAATTATAATTATAATTATAATTATAATTATAATAATTATAATAATTATAATTATAATTATAACTATAATAATAATAATAATAATTATTATTATTATTATTATAGTAATAATAATAACAACAATAATAACAATAATAATAGTAACAATAATAGTAACAATAATAATAAAAATAATAATAATAATAACAACAACAATAACAATAATAATAATAATAATAGAAATTATAATAATAGTAATAATTATAATAATAATAATAATAAGATTAGTAATAATTATTCTAATAATAATAATAATAAAAATTAATAATAATAGTAAATATAATAATAATTATAATAATAGTAATAGTAATAGTAATAAAAAAAATATAGCACATGAAGCATGAAAAAAAATGTAATAATGACTTATAAGTAAAAAAAATTAAAATTTAAGTTATGTCACTAAATAATAACAAATGACTTATAACTTAGTTTAACCAACTTATAAGTCATTGCCAAACACCCTCTAATTCCAGATATAAAGAGAAAATAATATTTAATTATAAAAAAAAATTACAAGTCAAGAAAAAGAAGAACTTAAAAAATGGGAGTTAAAAAAAACTTATACACCATTGGTGCAACTTTATTGATATTGTTGTTGTTATTATTTTTTTTATTATTATTGTTATTAGTATTATTATTATTGTTGTTGTTGTTGTTGTTATTATTATTATTATTATTATTATTATAGTATATAATTTCTTCAGATTATGTTAATGGTATGTAGTGAAGGAGAAGAAATGAATATATGGGGGAAATCTCATGTTTTGATATAAATATTAATCGTTGCAAGATATTAAGAGATAACTTGTGTTGCTCCAATGGTCAAATGACCGAAGTTCCAAATGATAGGTCACAAGTTCGAATATGTTTCGCATTTGAACATAATTTTTAAATACTAAATATGAATATTTTTTGACAATTCTCCGAATACCGAATATAGTTTTACAAAAACATGCTTATTGAGATTATCTTAATTTAAGGCAACATTTTAATAGTCGTTGCAAAAAGTTGTATAAGATATGCAACGAAAATAAAAATTGTTGCCCACGATGAGGAGAAATCAAGTGGTTAGAAATTTTGCAACGAATTTCTAACGAATTTTGTTTCCAAATTTTGCAACGACTTATGAATTTCGTTGCAAAAAGTGGAAGCCTGATACAATCTACAACGAATGACAAATTTCGTTACTAAACATACACTTTTAGCAACGACTTAAAAGCTGTTGCTTGAAAAATCGTTGCTAAAGCTCCATTTTTAGCAACAAAAAAACTTTCGTTGCCTACGATGACGAAAAATCATGTGGCTGAAAATTTTGCAACGAATTTCTAATGAAATTTTTTTCCGCCAATGAATTAGCAACGAAATTTTGCAACGACTTATGAATTTCGTTGCAAAAAGTGAAAGCCTGACACAATCTGCAACGGAGGACAAATTTCGTTGCTAAACATATACTTTTAGCAACGACTTATAAAGTCGTTGCCAGAAAAATTGTTGCTAAAGGCCCATTTTTTTGTAGTGTATGCGGGTTGACTGAACAAAAGGTGAAAGATTGTCCGAAGAGGAGGGCGGAGGCAGGAAGTGTGAATACGGGCACTGGCAGCGGGACTTTAGCAATCACAGGACCGACTTCTTCAAACAAGCCAACAAAATCAACAACAAGGGTCTACAACATGACTGTTCAGGACACGATGACAACTGACAATGGAACTCCAGGTATTATTCATACACTTTTATTTTATTATACATGATTTTCCCATATATAGTAAAATTAGTTTATAAAGAAATTTTGAAGGAGGAATTTGAGTTCTTTTAGAAATTAAATTTCCATTTAATCAAAAAGACAAGCTTTATGTGAATAGTTAAAGATCAGTTCGATCAAAATATGATCGAGATCTACTTGCAATGATTGTGTATGCTTTGTACCTTTGTATTTATAGGTTTTAAAACGGTGATTCCGGAGATAGAATCTTTATAAGGGAGGGTGAATGTAACAACCCGATATTTTCTACATAATTAAATCAGAAATTTTGCGTATAATTTTTTTATATATATTTTAAGGATGAGGATTTGTACAAGAAAAGGCGTATATGTATTTATATGATAAATAAAAATATATTTATTACATGAATATTTATGAATAATTTTATTTTAGAGTTATTGATTAATATAAATTATATTCTTATAATAATTACTTTTATAGCAGAAATATTTTTTATTAATTATTTTCCATGAAAATATAATCATATATTAGTTAAATAATATATGAAGTGATTTTTAGAATAATTATAATTATTTTATTATATGAATTTTAGTACAGATTATTAAGTTAATTATTTTACCTTAATTATTAAGGTTAATTATGGAAGAATAAATCAGATATGGAATTCAAACCCTAATTTTGGATTTTTATCAAGGGATGAAAACAATATTATAATATTAATTATATTTTAATTTTCAGTGCTATAAATATGTACTGTATATACGTACTATCAATGATTGGTCAATTATGATACAATATTTGAAAACTCTAATTTTACGGTGGGAAACCCTAAATTGAAACTCAATTGTGAGTTTAAGTCTGTTATATAACTATGTTATATGATCTATGTTGTGTATTAAATGATTAATTAGGTAAACCCTAATTAAAATCAAGAAACCCTATTTAATGTTTAAGAAAAACCTTAAATTATACAACCCTAATTACTAAATTAGAAACCCTAATTTGAAACCAAAACAAAAGTTTAGGATCAGTCAGAAATTGTGTTAATGTGATTAATATCATGTACATTAGATTTTATTGTTAATTATGGAAACCTAATTAGTAATTTAAAACCCTAATATCTAGAACCCTAATTTGGTAATTAGAAACCCTAATTATAATTTAGTAACCCTAATTATCAAAATCGTAAATCCTAATTGCTAAATTAGCAAAGTTAATTATAATTAGAGATGTTAAACCATAATGTTCCTCTATAAAGTAATTAAAAAACTAATCTAATTTAGAAAACCCTTATTACAAATTTTAGAAACTAATTTTTATTTTATTTTATTTTATTTTTTAAACACAAAATAAAAACCTAGAATTTTATTTTGTGTTAAACCTTAGGGTGAAACCCTAAGGGTTTGCAAGGATTACAAGATTGCCATTAAAATTATGTAGCAATTGACCATTATACCCTTTTGTGCATAATTGAAGTCTAACAAGTAGGTTTTGACAATATTAGAAGTTGGTGACCTAATGTACCAACTCTCTTGACTTAAAATTGACAGCACAAGAGCTCTAGATCAGCCAATACATGTATCTACCACTTCTATATATAGATTGGAAAGAGAAAAAGTTCATTTGTTAGCTTATTTTGCACAACACTTAGCCTTGAGCTTCTCTCTCTAAAACCCACGATTTTCCCTTCATTTACCAGTCACAAAACCAGCCCCACAAAATCCACTAACCAAATCAGTAGCCTTGAATAATAAATTGATTATAGAAGGTATAAACCCTAACTTGAAAATCTGTCCATTAATTCTGTTGTTATATGTTAGTTTGATGTGTTAAATATGTTGTATGGAGTCTAATTAAGTTATCTGGGTTGATAGATGTTAGATCCATAACATCTATAGGCTCAGATCTAGCATTTTACATAATTTGGAAAAAAGTTCAATCTGTGGTCTGACAACGAATGTCAGTGGCCACAGATCCTTACTCGTTTACGAGTTTTGTTGTTTTTAAGTTGTTATATGTAGCTTGTAATGTGGTCTTTAATCTGCAAGTGGAATCAGGGTTATTGGATGCGTAGATATGTAGTTATTAGTGGTCAAAATCTATTGATCGGCATTGACCGGACCTTTTCTGGGCAGCCCAGAAAGCCACGAACAGCGTCTGACAACATATTCAATCGCTTAGATCTGGCAGTGGTATCTAAGTTGTAGAATTTGTATATGTACTACATATTATGCCTTAAAATCTCCTAAGCATCAAGTAGGTTTGATTCAGTGGCCGACCAAAGTAGTCTGGTAGAACACAATTCATGTTTTCTGGGTAACCCAGAAAACTGATAAACATGTGTTCTGACATGGGTTGACCGACACAGATCTTGGTGATATAATGTTGTTAGATGTATTTTATGTAACAAATCTTATTCTCTTGCATGCTAGCCACAATCTAGACGCCTTAAATCACATTAACATCAACAGAAATGCAAATTGTGGAAGCCCAAAATGGACAGGTCGAACTGTTCTTCATTTCTGGGTAACCCATAAAATGAAGAACATGTCTGACAGTCCCTTTGAAGGCTTAGATCTTTCAATTGGTGAATGTTTTAATCTTGTTTGTTGTTGGATCTTGTAGTCTTGCATTAACACTACACGATCTGACAAACAACATGCCCAGAAACACAACACACACTAAATTAAACTTGGTCACTCAGTAACTCACTTGATGTTCTAGGTTTCATGAGGAACACCTCAAGAACACCTATAGCGACAGTTTCGTCTCTATAGGGCCCTTTAGCGACAGATATTTTCGAAAATTAATTATTTTTATTAAATAATTACAGAAAATTAGTTTTTAATTATTAAAAATACAAAATAAATTATTAAATATTATTTTAAAATCTGAAAATTAGTTTTTAATTATTTTTAATATATTTCATAAATATATAATATTTTTGAAATATTAAAAGTATTCAATTTATTTAATTATTATATTAAATAAATTATTTAAAAATGATTTTAATATTTGAAAAATCATTTAAAATTATATAATGATATAAGAAAATATTTTAAGTTATTTTTAATGACTTTTAATATTTTTTGATGAACTTCATTAATAAATTAATATTAACGATAATTAAGTTATTTGATAAATAAATTAAATAAATAAATTAAAAATAATTTTATTATATTAAAAATCATTTTAAATAATAATAAGGTATTTAAAAATATTTTAAGTTATAAAATATAATTTTCAATATTTAAAGAAAAGTTTCATTAATTAATTATTATTAATGATATTAAGATTATTTAATAATTATATTAAATAAATTAGTTTAAAAATAATTTTATTTTTATAAAAATCATTTTAAAAGAAAATAAAGTGTTTAAAGATATTTTAAGTTATAAAATATAACTTTTAATACTTAAAGGATAATTTCATTAATAACTTAATATTAATGATATTAATTTAATATTAATGATATTAAATTTATTTAATAATTATATTAAATAAATAGTTTAAAAATAGTTTTATTAATTTAAAAATCATTTAAAAAGGATATAAATGAATTAAAAATATAATAAGTTATACTTAATGACTTTTAATATTTTGATAAATAAAACATTAATACTTTAATATTAATGATAATTATTTAAAAATGATTTTAAATGTTTTAAAAATCATTTAAGGGTAATATAAACACTTTAAAAATATTCTAAGTTATTTAAATAACTTTAAATATTTTGGCAATGGCTTCATTAATAGTTTAATATTAATTAAATATTAATGATAATAGAATTATTTAATATTTAAATCATTTAATAATGATTCCTATGTTAGAAAATTCATGATAAATTATAATAAATATTTAAAAATTATTATATGTCATTTAAAAATAAAATGACTGATATTAAGTTAAAGGATAGAGTCTGAGACTCGATAATTACCCGATAAAGTCGTCGGTACATCGACATATTTCAGAAATTGATCTGGACTTAGATAATTTGATTAGATATGTGTTTATTTGTGATTCAATTGTTGTTAAACATAGGTGACAATGTGATTAGGTTATGTGCTGACTGCAATAAGCAGTATTATATGTTGAGATATGTTATTCTAATCAGTAAAATGATCTTAATACTGATAGGTGGTTATATAAAAGATAAAACTAAGTAGCGAATTATAAGCAGCACATCAGGCAAATATCTTACCTTTGCATTTTTTTATGCAATGGACATGAGTAAGAATGTTTCTGAATTATATTATTATTGTACAGATTATTAACTCTATATTATATATGTAAGACCCCAACTTATTATAAATAAAATCGAATTTCCTCAAATTATTATTATGAATAATAAGGTGTTAAATTGATATAATATTTTGGTTATGGGTGAAATATGCTAATTTTACAAAATAAACAAGTGGTTATAAAATAATCATTGTTGTCGGAGAATATTCGTTTGGTCGTGGAATTTTCTTGTTGTCGAGGTATATTCGTACGACGGCGCAGTCATTAGTGGGCCCCATAACAGAATAACTGTCGGATGAAGAAAATGACAAGTTTGAGTTTTTATAAATAACGGCGTAGTTGTTACCGTTAACACTGTTGGAATACCCAGTGGTTTAAATACAGTAATACGCGTGGATGCACAGTATTTTTGAATTATTGATTCTTACGTAAGAAGGCACTACTCAATAATTATTACAGTAATTACTGTTCAATATTTTATTTTATTAGTTCAATAATTGCTGCGTTAATATTTTATATTATTGTTGTTACAATAATTGTCACTGCATAGTATTTCCCATTATCAGATCAATAATTCATATTATTTGAATAATATTATTAGATAGCATTATTGGCAATGTCTAGAAAGTTCTGTCAAGGAGAGGTTTGGTCACCTAATTGCGCGCCAGTAAGGAGAAATCTTTATTAGAAAGCCCACTCTTTCCTGGGAACTACCTGATTGTCATAATTGTGATTCTGTAATAATATTTGTGAATAATTAATTATTAATTTATATGATAAGGAAATATTTATTTGATGCAGATATAAATAATGGATTTATTTATGTGGTTATAAAAGAAGAAATTAATGTTGAGGTGTTTTATCAGTATTTTGTCGAATTGGAGGTATTAAAAGATCAAATCGGTGTTCTTACAACTTTATTATGTGAGTTATAATATTTAATCTGACCGTTGGATCGTTGTGATTTTTGGATATGTTATATATATATAAGTTGAGTATATGTTCACAAATTTTGAACCGTTAAAAATGAACGAATGATTTATTATGAATTTTAAGAGGTGACTTATTCGGAAATTAGGTTTATAAATGATTTTGATGGAAAATTCTAGAAATGGGTGGGCCCCACTTTTGGTTGTTGGGGAAGATGGCTGATTTTTGGTCGGTGGAATAGTAGCAGGTAAAGCCATCAGGTAGCAGGTCAAGTCTGCTTCGGTGTGCTAACATTTTCCTATAAATAGAGGGCAAAGTTAGAATTGAAAATCACACCAGAATTCATAAGTTCTCTCTCTTTTTCTCTCTAGATTATCGAGTGTACTTTGTGAGTATTTAGATACTTGGTGAGTTGCTATTCATTAGTGCAAGTTTCCTTCAGCATCATATCCGATATCCAGTCAGAAGTGCTACTCTTTTGAGGTACATGATAGTAAGGGATATTAAGGGATGTTATATTCTTCATAATGATGTTATTCTTTCAATATCATTATATTGACATATTGGTATGCATCTTATTGTGAAATTTCTACCTTTTTGAGTCAGGGTTACTATTCACATATACGACACTATTCATGTATATGATACTATTTACGTATATGACATTATTTACATATACGGTATAATGTATGAATACGGAGTACTATTCACGAGTTACTATTCACGGGTACTATTCATGACAAAAATTAGTTTCTTTTTCTGACCAAATTATTGTTGATTTATGATTGTTGCTCTTGAAAATAAATTCAGTTGTTGATCATATTATTTTTATTATTATATATAACATTTTTATAACCCTGATGTTGAATTTCTCTTTCACTTGAGTGTAAAGATTGGTAAATTATTGGTATGATCGTGACTGATGAATATCTTTGGCCTGTAGTGCAAAGATGAATTGTTAACTGGTATGATCTTGACCATTGAATTTTTAATTGAATATCTTTAGCTTAAGTGTAAAGATGAATTGATTAACATGGTTATATTTATTGTTTATATAAATTCTGAAATAATTATATATTTCTTTGAGATATGAATATATTTGGCCTGTAGTGCAAATATGAACTGATGAGGAATATCTTTGGCCTGTAGTGCAAAGATGAATTATTGATGAATATCTTTGGCTCGTAGTGCAAAGATGACTTGTTGTTGAATATCTTTGGCCTGCAGTGCAAAGATGATTTGTTGATAAATATCTTTGGCTCGTAATGCAAAGATGACCTGTTGTTGAATATATTTGGCATGTAGTGCAAAGATGACTTGTTGATGAATATCTTTGCTCGTAGTGCAAAGATAAATTTATTAGTATGATTATGAATATGAACTGTGATTTGGTATAACCATGATCTTTGATATTTCAGGTGATGAAAATTATCTTTGTCTTGGATAAGAAAAGGAATTTAGAACTACAATTACGATTATGAGTTATACATGTGATTGTGGATATTATTTGTTAATTGATGTTACACGGATAAAACATTGTTGATGTATTTTTAACATGGAGAAGATAATAGACTTTATTGTCTATTTGACTCTTTTAATGGACTGCTCGTTCCACTGCAACTCTGGTTGAAAAGTTTTATCATATACCATATGTTCTAAATCTCTGATTTATTACTGATGAAGGCTATTGATAATTTAATTATCTTTAGTCATGATATTCTTTACTAGGCTAGTTGTGCTCACCCTTCTGTTTCACAATTCCTTTCAGGTGATAATAGTGTAGTTGGGTCGAGCGGGGGTAACAGGGGAATAGAACGGTGGTCATCATTTAGTAGTTATATTTGGTGAATCAAATAGGGTGAGGCGAACCCAACGTTGGAAGGGTGTTTTGCCACTATAATACAAGATGTCTAATGACATACAATCTCGTGTCATCATAAGACAGGGTTGTGCTCATCCACTTGCTGAGTATATCTACGAGCACTACCTATATAATCTTGGTGTTTGGTTGAAGTATAACTCTCAATTAGAGATAGTGGAGATAATGATATGTCAAAAGAAGACTCACCATTGGAAAGAATATGATAGTAATCTTCTTATTTTTCTTTGGGGTATATTAGGTCAACCAAGAATAATTCTGTGGACATATGATATCTATAATAACCTAGACGTATGGCCTCCCATGTACGAAGGTTTCCTTGAGCACTTCCCAAAGATTTTAATTTCTAAACAGTTAATGACTGTACCTTTATGTAAGGTGCCATGGTGACGTGCTATCCAAGGTTGGGACATAAGTCACAGTTGGTATATATTCGTATCAAAACTCACAACATATGTGTTGTTGTATTTTTCACAACAATTGTTGTAATAAAGTTGTAGTTGTTTTCTGTACCATGTATTTGGTGACTAAGAATAGGTTGAATGGATTGGACCTGTTTTGGGGCTGTCACATTTGGTATCAGAGCTTAGGGATATGATCTCTGGCGGAGTTCGGGGAATAGAACTAGGAGGAGAGAGATGAGTAAATCCTTCACTAGTGTATCCTACCTAAGCTTATTTGTTGGTCAGTCATAATATCGGGTTATTATGTGATATGTTAATTTGTTCAATTAACCCTTGTTTTAAAGCTGTATCCTGGAATGATATCTGAAATACATGAGATGAGCAATGGAGAAATCATGAGAACAGGGAAGATGGATGCAAGGTATTCTCAACTCTTTGAAATACCAGGTACGTACGTCAATTTCGAGGACGAAATTTCATAAGGAGGGGAGGTTGTAAGACCCCAACTTATTATAAATAAAATCGAATTTCCTCTAATTATTATTATGAATAATAAGGTGTTAAATTGATATAATATTTTGCTTATGGGTGAAATATACAAATTTTGCAAAATAAGCAAGTGGTTATAAAATAATCATTGTTGTCGGAGAATATTCGTTTGGTCGTGGAATTTTCTTATTGTCAGGGAATATTCGTACGACGGCGCAATCATTAGTGGGCCCCATAACAGAATAACTGTCGGATAAAGAAAATGACAAGTTTGAGTTTTTATAAATAACGGCGTAGTTGTTACCGTTAACACTGTTGGAATACCCGGTGTTTAAAATACAGTAATACGCGTGGATGCACAGTATTTTTGAATTATTGATTCTTACGTAAGAAGGCACTACTCAATAATTATTACAGTAATTACTGTTCAATATTTTATTTTATTAGTTCAATAATTGCTGCGTTAATATTTTATATTATTGTTGTTACAATAATTGTCACTGCATAGTATTTCCCATTATCAGATCAATAATTCATATTATTTGAATAATATTATTAGATAACATTATTGGCAATGTCTAGAAAGTTCTGTCAATGAGAGGTTTGGTCACCTAATTGCGCGCCAGTAAGGAGAAATCTTTATTGGAAAGCCCCCTCTTTCCTGGAAACTGCCTGATTGTCATAATTGTGATTCTGTAATATTATTTGTGAATAATTAATTATTGATTTATATGATAAAAAAATATTTATTTGATGCAGATATAAATAATGGATTTATTTATGTGGTTATAAATGAAAAAAATTAATGTTGAGGTATTTTATCAGTATTTTTGTCGAATTGGAGGTATTAAAAGATCAAATCGGTGTTCTTACAGCTTTATTGTGTGAGTTATAATATTTAATTTGACCGTTGGATCGTTCTGATTTTTTGATATGTTATACATATATAAGTTGAGTATATGTTCACAAATTTTGAACCGTTAAAAATGAACGAATGATTTATTGTGAATTTTAAGAGGTGACTTATTCGGAAATTAGGTTTATAAATGATTTTGGTGGAAAATTCTAGAAATTGGTGGGCCCCACTTTTGGTTGTTGGGGAAGATGGCTGATTTTTGGTGGGTGGAATAGTAGTAGGTAAAGCCATCAGGTAGCATGTCAAGTCTGCTTCGGCGTGCTAACATTTTCCTATAAATAGAGGGCAAAGTTAGAATTAAAAATCACACCAGAATTCATAAGTTTTCTCTCCTTTTCTCTCTAGATTATCGAGTGTATTTTGTGAGTATTTAGATACTTGGTGAGTTGCTATTCATCAGTGCAAGTTTCCTTCAGCGTCATATCCGATATCCAGTCAGAAGTGCTGCTCTTTTGAGGTAAGGGATAGTAAGGGATATTAAGGGATGTTATATTCTTCATAATAATGTTATTCTTTCAATATCATTATACTGACATATTGGTATGCATCTTATTGTGGAATTTCTACCTTTTTGAGTCGGGGTTACTACTCACGTATACGACACTATTCATGTATATGACACTATTTACGTATATGACATTATTTACGTATACAGTACTATGTATGAATACGAAGTACTATTAACGAGTTACTATTTACGGGTACTATTCATGACAAAAATTAGTTTCTTTTTCTGACCAAATTATCGTTGATTTATGATTGTTGCTCTTGAAAATAAATACAGTTGTTGATCATATTGTTTTTATTATCATATATAACATTTTTATAACCCTTATGTTGAATTTCTCTTTCACTTGAATGTAAAGATGTGTAAATTATTGGTATAATCGTGACTGATGAATATCTTTGGCCTGTAGTGTAAAGATGAATTGTTAACTGGTATGATCATGACCATTGAATTTATAATTGAATATCTTTAGCTTAAGTATAGAGATGAATTGATTAACATGGCTATAATTATTGTTTATATAATTTCTAAAATGATTATATATTTCTTTGAGATATGAATATATTTGGCACGTAGTGCAAATATGAACTGTTGATGAATATCTTTGGCCTGTAGTGCAAAGATGATTTGTTGATGAATATCTTTGGCTCGTAATGCAAAGATGTCCTGTTGTTGAATATCTTTGGCCTATAGTGCAAAGATGACTTATTGATAAATATCTTTGGCCCGTAGTGCAAAGATAAATTTATTAGTATGATTATGAACATGAACTGTGATTTGGTATAACCATGATCTTTGATGTTTCAGGTGATGAAAATTATCTTTGTCCAAGATAAGAAAAGGAATTTAGAACTACAATTACGATTATGAGTTATACATGTGATTGTGGACAGGAATTGTTGATTGATGTTACAGGGATAAAACATTGTTGATGGATTTTTAGCATGGAGAAGATAATTAACTTTATGGTCTATTTGACTCTTCTAATGGATTGCTAGTTCCGCTGCAACTATGGTTGAAAAGTTTTATCATCTACTACATGTTCTAAATCTCTAATTTATTACTGATGAAGGCTATTGATAATTTAATTATCTTTAGTCATGATATTCTTTACTGGGCTAGTTGTGCTCACCCTTCTGTTTCATAATTCCTTTCAGGTGATAAGAGTGTAGCTGGGTCGAGCGGGGGTAACAGGAGAATAGAACGGTGGTCATCATTTAGTAGTTATATTTGGTGAATCAAATAGGGTGAGGCGAACCCAACATTGGAAGGGTGTTTTGCCACTATCATACAAGATGTCTAATGACATACAACCTCGTGTCATCACGAGACAGGGTTGTGCTTATCCACTTGTTGAGTATATCTACGAGCACTACCTATATAATCTTGGTGTTTGGTTGAAGTATAACTCTCAATTAGAGACAGTGGAGATAATGATATGTCAAGAGAAGACTCACCATTGGAAAGAATATGATAGTAATCTTCTTGTTTTTCTTTGGGGTCTATTAGGTCAACCAAGGATAATTCTGTGGACATATGATATCTATAATAACCTAGACGTATGGCCTCCCATGTACGAAGGTTTCCTTGATCACTTTCCAAAGATTTTAATTTCTAAAACAGTTATTGACTGTACCTTTATGTAAGGTGCCATGGTGATATGTTGTCCAAGGTTGGGACATGAGTCACAGTTGGTATATATTTGTATCAAAACTCACAACATATTTGTTGTTGTATTTTGCACGACAATTGTTGTAATAAAGTTGTAGTTTTTTTCTGTACCATATATTTGGCGACTCAGAATAGGTTGGATGGATTGGACCTGTTTTGGGGCTGTCACAATAAATGCTCATTGATTATCAAATGTTAGTATATGGTAATTCAGATATATATATATATATATTATGTTCTTTAATTTCTATAAATGGTTATACAAGTGTCCCCACTTGGATAATCATTGTATTTAATCACATGTTGATACACCTTGTTAATTACACGTATATATATGTTGAATTATAGATTATTGTTGAACAAGATAAACCTTACTATTATCCAACTGAATGGCTTTGGTTTGGAACCCAGACAAGTATGAACATCCCTTACACGGGGAAAACTTTTTATGCACCCAAGGTGGACACAGTGAATGATACCCTCGTTCTTGCATGTAGTGTTAATCAATACAGGGTACAATGGGCTGATCACCCCCGTGCCCGTAAGTTATGACCGTTTACAGATGAAGTTCTGTTTAACCTTTTCGAAAATGAAAACAATGTTCATTGTATGTCACCTTAACCCTAGTTATAGTCAATATGTAGTTTCAAAAATTTGAAAGAGGGTTGTTATGTTATTATTATCGGTTCAGACTACTTCACAACTATTGACTTGTTGTAGGAGGGTAGTACAAAGAAAACATTTAAATTCTTTCAGCTTGTATATATAATTGTTATTACTTGCTGGGCACTCAAATGCTCATCCTTGCTTAATTTAAATGTTTTTAGCTAAGTGTGAACAACAAGAGAGCTCTGCTAAGAACAAGGGAAAGGGAAAAGTTGCTGAATGAACGCAATACTTTTTTTTATGTAATAGCTAAATTTATTAAGACAAAAATGATATATATATTATCTATCATGGGTTGTAATGAATGTTTAAAGGTTACGTACTTGGGACTCATACTCTGATGAATATGTAAATTAAGTTGATCTTTATATTATTGTTATTATTATTAGTATTATTTCGCTCATAGAAATGGTATCGTGAAGCACCGAGTTCGGGTTTCAAGTACCCGAATTTGGGGGCTTTTCATTTAAAATATCGTAACTTCAAAGACTCAAGGTTCGTCAATATTCATTTTCAAAACTCTAAGTTTCTTTTCAAAACATATACTAAATCATGCTAAAGCGTTCCATTAGGAATAAGGTAATCTTATATGTCATGTCTATTATCATGCATATTTATGTTTTATCACTTAGAATAATATATTCCATCGTCGGGAGCACTATACTTGCGCATGTTCTCGTCCGACGCCCTCCGATCGCCTTCGAATACGTAACAGTCACACATATGGGCATTTTTACCCCTCTTAAACTACTTCAAATCAAAATACTTCAAGAATAAAAGTTATAGGTCTACTCATTATCTTTCCGAATCATCTTGAATCACCTCAATAAGAGTTCTTATGAAAATGTTATGCCTAATTTACTATAGCAGGTCAAAGCAATCCTACCCGACACTGATGTCAGGCACAGTTGCTCCCCAAATGGACTTGGGGGCAGCGCAGTTGCGCCTAGTGAGGTAGAACAGCTTCTCAGCTTCTGTTCTTCATGATTTTACAGACCCATACTCCTTCTGATTTTCATAACATGAGTTATACTCATCCAAATTAGTTTGTTTTTGATTCTATGGGTTTGTAACTCATAAAACTACAACATACCAAATAATCAACAATTAACATAAATATTAACTAACTCAAATATTAATCCAAAACTCATGTTCATAGTCAATTTTCACGTTTTAACAAATTTAGCGAATTTATTCATTATGAATTCGTTTCTAAACGACATTGGTCCGTTTAACTTCCATAGTTTTCTCATATGACTATATTATCAATATCTAATAACAATTCATGGATTACAACAATCCTTAGCCATCAAGTTTGTGACTCAAAATCAACTTTTTCTTGTCATTTTAAGGAATTGTAAAACTTAGGAATCAAAAGCATATAAGTTAGCATTATTACCTCTTGATTGCTCCAATTTCCTAACCATAGCTCTCCCAACCTTTGATTGCCCTCAATACTACTGACATTCCATAACCAAATTCTCAGCAACTCAACTCTCTAAGGCAGTTATAAGATAATTCTTAAATAATAGAGAACGGGAAGAAGAGAGTGCTTTATATAGCAAATTTGTTGCCCAGTCATTAATTTTGTTCTATGGTTTGAATCAATGAAGAATGAAATTAAACAACATATATGCAAGGATTGGCCAACTGCCCCTTTTGTAGCCATCATCACTGCTATCTTGCTTTGTGAAGAAGGAATAGAATAGGCCAATGGCCTATCACACGACAATTAAATAGAGTGTGACACTGATTTTGAGACAAGTTCTATTACTTCTTCACTTATCAGTAAAATAGACCTCATTCTTACTAAGTTTAATTTCCCTTGGGCTCATTAAGTCAATTATACAGACTTAACATTACTACATTAATTGAAGTTATGGGCACATGTGTACACATATATATGTATCTACCCATATATAGGAAGTATACTTATATTTTAAATATACACCAATATAATCTTATATCCCATGTACAATTGGGCTAGTCCAATTAATATTTTAATTGGGCTAAATATAATTTTGTTGGGTATTCCCAACCCATTACTTCCTATCACACATAAATATCAAAATGATTAATATCAATCATTTATTCGCTTACCATTAATTCTCTTTAAATAATTCTAGTCAAACCTTTAGTCTGGTTTAACTTTAATACTTATGTCACCCAAGGCTCAGTTATCTCATTTACTAGAGTTATATAACTCAAGCTCATTATCTCTACAATAAAATATTAGGGTCTATGCCACATTTGGCTTTTCCCCAATTCCACATTATTTTAATATTGATTTAATATAAAGTTTGTGTCATACTTTACCTTTACATTTAATTACCTTAAATGATTATATACTATGAACTTATACTCATAATATCTTTATCCAAATAGCCATTTCCTTACAATAATTAGTATGTACTACACTAATTAATATAATATAATTCTTTCCTTTCATTTTCCTTATGCAACCCTTAATCTTTAATTCACCATTTATGACCTTTATATGAGTCCTTAGTATTCATTTCTTGAAATTAAATTCCACAAACTTACTCAGAATTTTCTACAGATCAACGCAACAGCGCTGGTCATAGGCTTGGAAATGGCATAGCTGCGCCATACCAAGTTCAGACACAACAAGTTCTACATTAGCAGAAATAGAATCTATGCTCCTAAATACTTTACGTATACCTCAACTCATCTAAAATCAACCTCTTCTTTGATTCCACATCATGGATTACTATTTTCTTTAATAATTTAGATATCCAACTTCAAGTTTTAATCTCTACTTTTCTCAACTATAAAATCTCACTTATAGTATTTCTTTCCACCAATAACACAAAATTCAAAATATAACACATATATACATTCCTTTAATCTTCACTTCTCGCTGTGTATCAACTTACTTAATAATTCTCTAACCAATTTTAAGGTATATTGATTTTCTTCTCTCATCAACAACGTACACGCATACAAGTCTAAACCTAGCACGCGCCGAGTCTTTAATAGTATTCAATATAGTACACTGAGTGGTTTCCCATAAACAACCAACAAATTGGTTTCCGTCTCGTCTACACTACTTTCACAGTGAGTTAGATCAATTACTAATTAGTATATACCTCCCCACTCTGAAGGAATTGTTTAGCCCAGCTCCTATACTTCCACCATTAAAGGGTATGGTTGCACTACCTTAGACTTGATACTTACTCGTACATATACTCAAGAAATTGGTGATTATCAAAGATATTTAATGTCACCAACATACCATGATAAAATAATTTTACATAAATTATTTAACATCGATAGATAAATTTCTATCCATCTTCTTTACTAATTCATCTCTACAATGTATAACAAATATATAATAATGATATATATTTATTAAACACAACATCACTTATTACATAGCTCATATTACCCTATGTAACACAATACTAAAAATCTCGTATCACATATATATTCTTGTTCGAACCTATCTCATGCTTTAATAATTTTCTCTACTAAATTCTTATTTTAATATTTTATAAAAATTCGGGTTCTTACAAAAACCATTTTTCAAAAATGATCAAACATAGAGAAATGACTGAGATGTGGTTGAAGTCTGGAAATATTAAAGAACTTACTGATTTAGAAGCCGTGGCTGAGCACATCTTGGCTAGAAATTATGGGAATAATCCTCGAAGAGTTCATAAGAAGAAAGAAGATGATCTATCATTCGTACTACAAGGTCAAACTCAGAGAGGCAACCAAAATTTGCCCATTCAAATAAAGAATTATTCCTTTTTTCTAAACATCTGTACAACCCTTGTGACACCCAAATTTTTATAAATTATTAAAATAAGAATTTAATAATTAAAATTCTTACTATGAGGTCTATATATTTTGAATTATGTGTTTTTGTGTGAAGAAATTAAATATTTATGATATTTAATAGTTGATTAAACTATTAAAGGAAATAACAGAAATTAGTCACGATAAGAAATTTGGTGGCAAGAGAAATTAACCCTATAAATATTGGGTAATTTAAATTAACTTGAAACTATATTGTGGAATAATATTGTTTGAATATTTAAATATTACTTGGTAGTGGCGTTGTAGTAAAGTGGATAAAAAGATTAATTCACTTAATTAAATAGTGAGTTAATATATGAGTTTTGCTAATTAAATTTGGTATTCTTAATATATATTACATGTCATGGTAATATATGAAAAAATTTAGTATCTTGAATGATGTTAATAAAATATAAATTGATGGTGAGAGAAGAAATACTAATATACTTATAAATAAATATTTGTTAGCGATTAATAAATTGAATTAATAATTAAGTGGTGATTAGATGTAGGGATTAAATAAATTATACTGAGACAATTTATGCAAGAAAAATGAATTAAATGATTATATAAAATAAATATATAATTCATTGGAGTTAACTAAACTAATTAATGGAATAAATATTCACTATTTTAATGGAAATATTTTTTTATTAGAGATGTTTATTTTATTTACAAAGGTAATTTCATAATTTATAGTGTAGTAATTATACATGTTATAATAATGTAATTACTTAATGTGGCTAAATAGTTTAACAATAAAATGAAGTGTGACATATGTATCATATACTAAAGGAGCTATTAAAATAATTGGGTTGGAGATTATTTGAGTTAGCCAAACATGGCCTAGACTCTTTGTGTTTTATAATTGCAAAAATTTTGTATTTTTTTAACTGATAACCCAACTTAAATTCACGTATTCATTAGTTGGGGGTTACACTCAGTATTTTCCTAAAGGCTAAGAGTTAGAAAATAGAGAAGAGGAGAAGAGGAGAAGAAGAGAAGAAGAGAAGAAGAGAGAAATTGAGAAAGAAAGAGAAGTTCTTCGTAAGTTGAGAGAAGGAATTTGTGAGAATTATAGAAGGAAGAAACAAGAAGATTGTTCAAAATTTTATAGCCAATCAAAGGTAATAATCTAGCTTTGAGTTTTTAGTATTATACTTATTGAGTTTCTTTAAAAAGTTGGATTTCTGTGGTTAGATTATTAAGAGATTGATCATATATGTTAATTAGTATGTATAATTTGTTATATGTAATCTATAACAGGTTTTCATATAATCAAATTCGTGGAAACAAGTGTTAGAAGAAGAAATTTGGTTTATGGCTTAGTATATGTATTTTGGTCTATTTTAAGACTTAAATTGATGGTTAGAACATGTATATAATCTAAAATTGTTAACAAATGTTGTTAGTACATTGAAAAACGAAAAGAACACAAGTTGAATTGATCAATTTGGTTAAGAAACAAATTTGTAGTGAATAAATTCGCTAAACATGTTATAACACGAAAGTTTAGTATGAAAATGAGTTTCGGGTCAAGATTTAGGCTAGTTAGTGTTTCTGTAAATTATTATAATTCTAGTATGTTGTAGTTCTATTAATTACGAATCCATTGAATCAAAAACGGACTAATTTGGATATGTATAACTCAAGTTATGAAGATTAGAAGGAGAAAAAGGGTCAAAAATTCGCAAGAACAGTAAATTATAAGTCCCAGTTTTGCTAACGGGCGCAACTACGTTGTGCCCTAAGTCTTTTGGGGCGCAGCTGCCCTTTAGGGCGCAGCTGCCCTCTAGGGAGTAGCTGTGGTGTGTCCAAGGCATAATTGGGCGCAACTGCACTCTAGGTTTATCCTGTGTGACTATTTTGACCTCTTGTAGTAAAACAACCATAACGTTTTCATAAGAACTCCGATTGAGGAGATTCAAGATGCTCCAGAACGAGGAAGAATAGGCCTACAACTTTCATTCTTTAAGTTTTTCGATTTGAGGTCGGGAACATGGGGATAAATGGTCATCTTTAGGACTGTTGTGTTTTTAGGGACAACCAGAGGGCGTCGGGCATGCACGCATGCAAATGTAGTGCTTCTGATGATAAAAGATGTTGTTCTAAGTTATAAATCATGAATGTTAGTAAATATAATGATGCTTAATAAATGATGTATTAGAAAAGTTGTATAAGTATACTAAGCACACACAAGAGAGACAAATCAAACGTGTGACGAATGAACGTCGAAACGTCGTGACAAGTGTTAATGACCGTAAAAAGTGTTTTATGTGACACCCCCAAATCCGGGTTACCTGACCCCCGAGTTTGGTGTTCACGATCCACAATATAAATAACATTTAACTACCCATAATATATATAGATAGTAACTTTCATAAGTTTTTATCAGAGTTTAATAATACATCACCCAGGTTTTCTAACCTTAACTTTACAAACATACCCTTTAGATATACAAAAAGGGTTTACAATACAATATAATAAATATGTTAATTATAACTAGTTAATAACTATGCCTTTGCCTTTATCCTTCGCAGCACCTCCTGCAACTTCGTCCCTAGCTGAAAAGTTTTTTTTAGCAAGGGTGAGCAACTAATTTGCCCCGCAAGTTAAGACATACAATAAATGTATAAGAATTCAAAACAACAGACTATCTATTTTGATAGAATGAAACCAAAGTTCTGGGAACTTTGAAATAGCTGAACAAATCGTTATTCAATAACAAGTCTTCTCATATTCTATACAACACAATAATTCAATCATGGAAGAGTACAACACTTTCAAAGTTTCTACAATCAATTCTACGAAATAACAAAGTGGAATGTTTTCCAGATTTAATACTGAGCGATCACACAAGATCTTGAACTTATTTTCTCGGGTAGATATCGAAGATTTACATTGATATATACTCAGGTGTATCAGATAACCATAAAGATTAAATCATACCCCTCTGCAAGTATAACAAGTGATCAGCTTATTATACCCTATATTATGCATAATATTGAAAACGCGCGCAAAGATCGAATTCACGACCAATAAAATGTTCCCTTTATATAAAAGGTTGTTCTTCTCAGTCTTAGAATCAAGATTTTGATTTTACAACGAAATACCGTGATTTCAAATTCTATTTACTTCTCGGTCGAGCCGGAATAATTGGCATCAATCTGTCAATAATAATTGAATTTATTTTCTCGAATCTATCAAGTCCTAACAATTGTTCGTCTAGCCAGAATAATTAGCTAAGACATTTCTCATTATAATTTGACAATAAACAGGAATTATTTGTATTGTCAATTCTAACTTCTACAGATATGAATATCCAACAGCAGTTATTATACAAATATATATTTCTGAATCAAAACATGCACTAACTGCGAATAATCAACAATAAATTACCTGGTTGTGGTGTAATTAACAATAATTAACCACTATAATAATTGAATGAATTTAACTCAAGGTTGAGTTAGGAAACTTGCCTCTTCCGCTGATTGCAGTTACACAAAATACTTATCTTCTTTCGAAAGACCTATAACCAATAATATCGGTCTAACAATTAGCACAATAATTCACATAACACACAACACTGTAATTCACAGTCAAACTTCTCGTAGACATATTACCACATAGCCACAACAATGTTTATAACCTATATAAACACTTAACAAGTCAAACTAATTTAGTCTGGTTGGACTTCAGCCCATTCTCGGTGTTCTGGTCACCCTATCCGACAATTAACACAGTTATCTGTCAATTACACTTGGTCTCTAAGCTTCAATATTAATTTAGATAAGTAAATTATCATTAATAATATTTTTCAGAAGCTTTTAATAATTATCAAGCAATTATTATAATTTATAATAATTTTTCAAATATCAAAATCATTTTTAAATGATTTAATTATCAAATAATCTTACCATTATTAATATTTAATAATATCAAAATATTAATATTATACTTTTCAAAATATTAAAGTTATTCTTAATAACTTAAAATATTTTTAAATCGACAATATTCCACTTAAATAATTTTTAAAGTAATTAAAATCATTTTTAAATCATCACCATTAATATATATATATATATTAATGAAATTATTATCCAAATATTAAAAGTCATTAATTATAACTTCAAATATTTTTAAACAATTTTTCTCATTTTTAAATGATTTTTAAATCAATAAAATTATTTTTAATTCATTTATTTAATATAATAATTAAACAAATCAAACATCATTAATATTAATTTATTAATGAAAATTCTCCAAAAATATTGAAAATTATATTTTATAATTTAAAATATTTTCTAACACTTTATTCTCAGTTAAAGTGATTTTTAAATCATTAAAATTATTTTTATCTTATTTATTTAATTTAATAATCAAATAAATCTAATATCATTAATATTAAATTAGTAATGAAAATTCTCCAAAAATATTAAAAGTTATATTTTATAACTCAAAATATTTTTAAATACATTAATCTTATTTAAAATGATTTTTCATAATATTAAATCATTTTTCTCTAATTTATTTAATACACTAATTAAATAAATTAAATACCTTTAATATTTAAATAATTATAAATATTAAAGAAAAATATTTCAATTTGTCAAAAATTATTTTTCATAATTTAAAATAATTTTTAAAACCAATTTTAGCAATTTTTAGAATTTATTTCTATTTTTTAATAATTTTCTGGAAAAATCAGAAAATAAAATAATTAAACCGTCGCTATAGGGCTATAGCGACACAAAGCGTCGCTGTTGGTGTTCTTGAGCTCAAGAACACTGACAGCCGGTAGTGCAAGGGTGCTACTTTGACCGCTTGTAATTCTCAATCCACAAAGTTTCTGGACAATTTTAAAGTTTGATCATGTAGCCAAAATGTAATACTACAACACACAATCAACATCTTGATCAAACAATAAGAATCCTGCAAGATCTAGAGCTTCAAAGAAGCTGTCAGACTCATTCTGGGTTTCTCCAGAAGCCCAGAAACTCGACTAGACATATTTGAGCTCAATTTGATCTAAGTTCTGTTCATCAAACAAATTATTTCTTGATTTATACTTCTAGACCACATGCCAATGAACAACAAGATAAAAACAAATCAACTAAAACATATTAACCTCGTCAGATCCAGCTCGGTCAAAAGCTGTTAGAGGCTTAATTCATCCGTTTCTGGGTTTTCCAGAAACGTCAAAAACAGATCGAGTGGTCTACTTTGACCACCTATTACTTCGTTCCTATTAGTGATATAAAGGATATTAAAGCATGGATCTGCATTCCAGACAACAGGTTACACATTTATTATAACAACATCAACAAACAAATCGTGGTCATGCTTGGTCAACGTGGTTTGACCGTCTATAAAATGAAATCTAGATATCCAATGACTGAAGTTTCACTTCCAGATGAAAGATCTCATACCAGACTACCAATCCAAAACATCGAACAAGAAAAATCAAAAACAGCCACGGATTTGTGGCTCCTGACATTAGCTTGTCAGACCACAAATCGTGTTCTTGACAGTTTTAGAAAAACTCGATTTTAAAGCATTTTGATGCTATAGATTTATGTTATATCAACATAGATCATCATTAAACATCATCTAACAAAGATCTAAACACATAAAAACGAATTTTTTCTTAGCCACTTGGATCAAAAAATAAAAAAGGTTTATACCTTCTAGCTTTAAATTCTTGATCTTAGCTCTCAAATCTGATATTGGTTGATCTAGGGCTGTTTTAGTGACTGATCTACTAGTTATTTTCGGAGCTTTTAGTGAGAGAGAGAGAGAGAGTTGGTGAGAGCTTGGTTGGCCAAATGAGCAAAATTAATGATTTTCTCTCTCTTGAATCTAATATATATTGCTAGGATGCATTGTATATTGCAAGATCTGATGCTAGCTGTCACTTGGAGGCTGATTGCTGAGATTTTTAGGAGTCACACAAGTCAATGTAGTTGGTAACCTAACACAATTTTACCAAGATTTGCAAGTTAGCTTACAAAAAAATAATAAAAAGGGTATTATGGTCTTTTCCTTTTATTTCTAGATTTTCTCATTTGTTGCAAACCCTTAGGGTTTAGGGTTTGAGCAAATCTAGGGTTTAGCCCTAAAATCCTAACCCTTAGGTTTTAAAAATCTAACTTCTAGGATTTTCCAAATTAAGGTTTAATTAGAAAAAATAAAATTTCTAAATTATAATTAGGGTTTCTAATCACATTTAAGTTTAATTAAACACATTAGGCTTGCCAATAAAAATTAGAGTTGCCTAATTAGGGTTTAGGAAATCCCAGATTTTAAATTAGGATTCCTTAACGTACAATTAGGGTTTTTAACTGTACAATTTATTTTTTTTAATTTAAGATTAGTGTTTTAAATCCCTTATTAAGGTTTATTAATTACAAACCTTATCCGATCAATTATTGAGCAACATAATCAACATATAGTACAAACACATTCTTAGCAATATAATTATTTAATTTATATTTTCTACCTAATCCCTATCCGAAAATTAGAGTTAGGGTTTTCTAAAGTTGTTAAGCACAACTCTACTCTAAATTTATTAGTCAATACACAAATTGACTTTCTCGAGACTCATATCACAGATTCTTGTCACAAAATTGATAATTAATATTAATATTAATTAAAAAAAAATTTATTCGAAAATTTTGGATTATTCGAAATCCTGGGTTATCACATTCACCCCTCCTTAAAAGGATTCCGTCCTCGGAATCAGCACTTTCTTATATTCTACAATCTTTTAAAGTTGTATCATCAATTCATTTTTATCAACGCATTATTAAATTGTGTTTCAAATTCTAACCTGTGACTTGAATCTATAAAAGAAAACAATTCACAGCCATATTTATCCAATATCAATCGCGTAATTTAAATATTAAGCAAAATTGTTACCTGCTGCCACTTCCTGAGTAACTACCTCATCTAGCGCCGTCATGTTGAATGTACGGGCTGTTGGTCTTCCTGGCTGTGCAGGTCCTCGAATCGCCAAGGTTCCACCACCAGGTCCCTTGTTAACACTTTCTTTTTCTGCATTCTTCTTCGGACAGTTCCACACCAGATGATCAGTCGATCCACACGCATAGCAACCTTGAATCTTTTTCGGGTTGGGATAATTGGGCGACATGTGCCCCTCTTGTCCACAATTATAGCAGATTCCCTTCTTCTTTAAATAAACACCAGCATGATTCTTCCCACAATTCGCACAATGCACTCCTCCTTTCCTATTCCCTTCAATTTTACTACCTGATTGGGTATTTTCGCTCCACTTCCTCTTGTTTAGATTACTGCCACCACTACTTCCGCCATCATTGGTCTTCTTCTTCTTCTCCTGATGAAAACGAGATGCAGCCTCGCTTCCTCCTTCAGCAATTAATGATTTCTCCAATAGAGCCGCAAAAGTGTTGATCTGCAGCATAGCTACTTTGTTGTAAATCCCCGGCTTCAATCCGTTCTCAAACCTTCTTGTTTTTCTTGTTTTTGTATCCACCTGATGAGGTGCAAATCGCGCCAATTCGTTGAATTTAGCAGCATACTCTGAAATAGACATATTCTCCTGCTTAAGTTTCAAGAACTTAACTTCCATCCGAGATTGCATACTCGGCGAGAAGTAGTTCTCAAAGAACAATTCCTTAAATCTTGTCCATGCTACTACCGCTGTACCCGCTCTTGCTTGATTGGTTTCCCACCAATAATTGGCCTCTCCCTTCATTAAGTATGTTGCAAAAGCCGTCTTTTGCTCTTCCGCCACTCGCGCAATCACGAACGCTTCTCCATCTCTTTCACCCAAGTTTGGGCTTCAATTGGATCCGTAGTCCCCTTAAATTCCGGAAGTCCTACCACTTTAAAATCCTTAAAATTAGCCAATCTGTCGGCTGGCTGATTCCTTGGTCTTCCCCTGGCTGGAGCCCTATTTTCCATAGCTTGGGCCAGCATATCCACAAAATTCTGCATCGGGTCCGCTTGACCTCCTTCATTATTCACTGATTGTTCTTCTCTTTGATTTCGATTCTGTCGTCTAGGCGGCATGATCTGATTTAATTGAAAATCTTATATTAATATTCTTTCTCTATACAAATTCTTAACACATTAAGAATTTAACAAATAATTCTCAAGTAATCGCATATTTATTCAAATAGCACATAGTATTTATAATACTTTAACACATATTACTACCTTTTTAAATTTTTTTTTTTTGGCTAACAACACAACTTTACACAAAAAGTTGCAATTCTCCAACTTTATACAAAAAGTCGCAATTCTCCATTCACACACCACTATTCCCAGTTCGTCAAACTTACCACACCTAGGGGTTCAGGAACTTGCCACAATTATATGAGTTTATGAACTTATTCTAGTCAGATCTTTGGCGTCCATTCGCTGAGGGGTTCAAAACAGCTCATATAACTATGAGTCATGAACTTACCATAAGTATGAGTTTTAAGAACTCACAAATTAATCATAATCTTATATTCATATAGAAAATAAAGATTTTATTCATATAAACATATATATTTACATATGTTCAAACATCATTCTTGATATTACATATCTTAATATCAAAAACTTCTACCAAAAGATATTACAACTTATATCTAAGTTGTCTAACGACCACTCCCTTCCCCGTTTGCCCACAGGAAAAACACTTCCTCATATTTGGTTTAGGACAATGCAAAGAGATATGTCCTTCCTGCTTACAGTTGAAGCACACGTTCTTCCACATCATGCATTCCCCCACGTGAGTTTTACCACACTTTTTACATGCTTTCTTTTTCTTCGGGTTCGAATTTCCAGAGTTGTCACTGTCATTTTCCCTCTTCCTTTTCTTCTTGTCTTTCTTGCTGGTTCCTTCAGACGATCCACCACCTTTAGCCTTCATCTTCTCCACCTGCGCTTTCAGCTCGTTCCGTTCTTTAGTCATATCACGTAACGCCCACTCCGTCTTCCACAACTCCTCCAAAAGAAATACTTTGCTTCGGAGTTCTTGGACTTCCACAGATAGCTGATCTTGTTCACTAACCTTGATCTTATTCTTTAGTTCCACCTTAGCTTCTTCAGACTCCGCCTCCTCATCACCACTTAGATACATCTCAGGATAATCGTTATGATCACTCCCAAGATTGATCATTGGTTCATCTTTTCCCACTTCTTCAACCGATTC
Source organism: Panax japonicus (assembly GCA_020205505.1). Lineage (NCBI taxonomy): Eukaryota > Viridiplantae > Streptophyta > Magnoliopsida > Apiales > Araliaceae > Panax > Panax japonicus. Next base: position 18,515,926 of record CM035101.1, on the reverse strand, counting down.
GGTCTGTGCTGGCACCTCGGCTACTGACATTGGTGCGACAGCCGCTGGCATCTTCGTACTTATCTTATCTTCTTTCGACATCCTACAATCAATTTTAACAACTTGATTAGTACTTCACCAGTACAAATTTCTCTAACTACGAATTTACTTATCTTACTATCTATACACTTCAACGATCCCTCACTTAGTACTCTAAATGAGTATTCTCTATCTCGCTATGGTTATAATCCTAGGGTTTTTCCCCACCCCACTTAAGGTTTATAACCTACAGCTCCACTACCAGCTGGTGACACCTTGGTCACTACAGCTCTGATACCAACCTATGACACCCCCAAATCCGGGTTACCTGACCCCCGAGTTTGGTGTTCACGATCCATAATATAAATAACATTTAACTACCCATAATATATATAGATAGTAACTTTCATAAGTTTTTATCAGAGTTTAATAATACATCACCCAGGTTTTCTAACCTTAACTTTACAAACATACCCTTTAGATATACAAAAAGGGTTTACAATACAACATAATAAATACGTTAATTATAACTAGTTAATAACTATGCCTTTGACTTTATCCTTCGCAGCACCTCCTGCAACTTCGTTCCTAGCTGAAAAGTTTTATTTAGCAAGGGTGAGCAACTAATTTGCCCCGCAAGTTAAGACATACAATAAATGTATAAGAATTCAAAACAACAGACTATCTATTTTGATAGAATAAAACCAAAGTTCGGGGAACTTTGAAATAGCTGAACAAATCGTTAGTCAATAACAAGTCTTCTCATATTCTATATAACACAATAATTCAATCATGAAAGAGTACAACGCTTTCAAAGTTTCTACGATATTCTAATGAATAATCAAGAATCAATTCTACGAAATAACAAAGTGGAATGTTTTCCAGATTTAATACTGAGCGATCACACAAGATCTTGAACTTATTTTCTCGGGTAGATATCGAAGATTTACTTTGATATATACTCAGGTGTATCAGATAACCATAAAGATTAAATCATACCCCTCTGTAAGTATAACAAGTGATCAGCTTATTATACCCTATACTATGCATAATATTCAAAATGCGCGCAAAGATCGAATTCACGACCAATAAAATGTTCCCTTTATATAAAAGGTTGTTCTTCTCAGTCTTAGAATCAAGATTTTGATTTTACAACGAAATACCGTGATTTCAAATTCTATTTACTTCTCGGTCGAGCCGGAATAATTGGCATCAATCTGTCAATAATAATTGAATTTATTTTCTCGAATCTATCAAGTCCTAACAATTGTTCGTCTAGCCAGAATAATTAGCTAAGATATTTCTCATTATAATTTGACAATAAACAGGAATTATCTGTATTGTCAATTCTAACTTCTACAGATATGAATATCCAACAGCAGTTATTATACAAATATATATTTCTGAATCAAAACATGCACTAACTGCGAATAATCAACAATAAATTCCCTGGATGTGGTGTAATTAACAATAATTAACCACTATAATAATTGAATGAATTTAACTCAAGATTGAGTTAGGAAACTTGCCTCTTCCGCTGATTACAGCTACACAAAATACTTATCTGCTTTCGAAAGACCTATAACCAATAATATCGGTCTAACAATTAGCACAATAATTCACATAACACACAACACTGTAATTCACAGTCAAACTTCTCGTAGACATATTACCACATAGCCACAACAGTGTTTATAACCTATATAAACACTTAACAAGTCAAACTAATTTAGTCTGGTTGGACTTCAGCCCATTCTCGGTGTTCTGGTCACCCTATCCGACAATTAACACAATTATCTGTCAATTACACTTGGTCTCTAAGCTTCAATATTAATTTAGATAAGTAAATTATCATTAATAATATTTTTCAGAAGCTTTTAATAATTATCAAGCAATTATTATAATTTATAATAATTTTCAAATATCAAAATCATTTTTAAATGATTTAATTATCAAATAATCTTATCATTATTAATATTTAATAATATCAAAATATTAATAATATACTTTTCAAAATATTAAAGTTATTCTTAATAACTTAAAATATTTTTAAATCGACAATATTCCACTTAAATGATTTTTAAAGTAATTAAAATCATTTTTAAATCATCACCATTAATATATATATATATATATATATATATATATATATATATATATATATATTAATGAAATTATTATCCAAATATTAAAATTCGTTAATTATAACTTAAAATATTTTTAAACAATTTTTCTCATTTTTAAATGATTTTTAAATCAATAAAATCATTTTTAATTCATTTATTTAATATAATAATTAAATAAATCAAACATCATTAATATTAATTTATTAATGAAAATTCTCCAAAAATATTGAAAATTATATTTTATAATTTAAAATATTTTCTAACACTTTATTCTCAATTAAAATGATTTTTAAATCATTAAAATTATTTTTATCTTATTTATTTAATTTAATAATCAAATAAATCTAATATCATTAATATTAAATTATTAATGAAAATTTTCCAAAAATATTAAAAGTTATATTTTATAACTCAAAATATTTTTAAATACATTATTCTTATTTAAAATGATTTTTCATAATATTAAATCATTTTTCTCTAATTTATTTAATACACTAATTAAATAAATTAAATACCTTTAATATTTAAATAATTATAAATTTTAAAGAAACATATTCCAATTGGTCAAAAATTATTTTTCATAATTTAAAATAATTTTTAAAACCAATTTTAGCAATTTTTAGAATTTATTTCTATTTTTTAATCAATTTTCGGAAAAATCAGAAAATAAAATAATTAAACCGTCGCTATAGGGCTATAGCGACACAAAACGTCGCTGTTGGTGTTCTTGAGCTCAAGAACACTGACAACCGGCAGTGCAAGGGTGCTACTTTGACCGCTTGTAATTCTCAATCCACAAAGTTTTTGGACAATTTTAAAGTTTGATCATGTAGCCAAAATGTAATACTACAACACACAATCAACATCTTGATCAAACAATAAGAATCCTGCAAGATCTAGAGCTTCAAAGAAGCTGTCAGACTCATTCTGGGTTTCTCCAGAAACCCAGAAACTCGACTAGACATATTTGAGCTCAATTTGATCTAGGTTCTGTTTATCAAACAAATTATTTCTTGATTTATACTTCTAGCCCACATGCCAAGGAACAACAAGATAAAAACAAATCAACTAAAACATATTAACTTCGTCAGATCCAGCTCGATCAAAAGCTTTCAGAGGCTTAGTTCATCCGTTTCTGGGTTTTCCAGAAACGTCAAAAACAGACCGAGTGGTCTACTTTGACCACCTATTACTTCGTTCCTATTAGTGATATAAAGGATATTAAAGCATGGATCTGCATTCCAGACAACAGGCTACACATTTATTATAACAACATCAACAAACAACACAACACCTGTCAGATATATGACCTTGAAAAGCTTGTCTGAGACAGAAAAATACTTTCTGGGTTACCCAGAATTAGTCTGGTCATGCTTGGTCAACGTGGTTTGACCGTCTATAAAATGAAATCTAGATACCCAATGACTGAAGTTTCACTTCCAGATTAAAGATTTCATAGCAGACTACCAATCCAAAACATCGAACAAGAAAAATCAAAAACAGACACGGATTTGTGGCTCCTGACATTAGCTTGTCAGACCACAAATCGTGTTCTTGACAGTTTTAGAAAAACTCGATTTTAAAGCATTTTGATGCTATAGATTTATGTTATATCAACATAGATCATCATTAAACATCATCTAACAAAGATCTGAACACATAAACACGAAATTTTTCTTAGCCACTTGGATCAAAAAATAAAATAGGTTTATACCTTCTAGCTTTAAATTCTTGATATTAGCTCTCAAATCTGATATTGGTTGATCTAGGGCTGTTTTAGTGACTGATCTACTAGTGATTTTCGGAGCTTTTAGTGAGAGAGAGAGTTGGTGAGAGCTTGGTTGGCCAAATGAGCAAAATTAATGATTTTCTCTCTCTTGAATCTAATATATATTGCTAGGATGCATTGTATGTTGCAAGATCTGATGCTAGCTGTCACTTGGAGGCTGATTGCTGAGATTTTTAGGAGTCACACAAGTCAATGTAGTTGGTAACCTAACACAATTATGGTTTTTTCCTTTTATTTCTAGATTTTCTCATTTGTTGCAAACCCTTAGGGTTTAGGGTTTGAGCAAATCTAGGGTTTAGCCCTAAAATCCTAACCCTTAGGTTTTAAAAATCTAACTTCTAGGATTTTCCAAATTAAGGTTTAATTAGAAAAAATAAAATTTCTAAATTATAATTAGGGTTTCTAATCACATTTAAGTTTAATTAAACACATTAGGCTTGCCAATAAAAATTAGAGTTGCCTAATTAGGGTTTAGGAAATCCCAGATTTTAAATTAGGATTCCTTAACGTACAATTAGGGTTTTTAACTGTACAATTTATATTTTTTTAATTTAAGATTAGGGTTTTAAATCCCTTATTAAGGTTTATTAATTACAAACCTTATCCGATCAATTATTGATCAACATAATCAACATATAGTACAAACACATTCTTAGCAATATAATTATTTTAATTATATTTTCTACCGAATCCCTATCCGAAAATTAGGGTTAGGGCTTTCTAAAGTTGTTAAGCACAACTCTACTCTAAATTTATTAGTCAATACACAAATTGACTTTCTCGAGACTCGTATCACAGATACTTGTCACAAAATTGATAATTAATATTAATTTTAATTAAAAAAAATTTATTCGAAAATTTTGGATTATTCAAAATCCTGAGTTATTACATTTTAAGTCAAATGAAATGAATATTATAAGATATAAAATAGGGTTAATATAAAACCAATAAGTAGTCCTAGCAAGACTTAAACTGTGACGCCCCCCAAAACAGGTATACATCACCCATCTTGAGTCACCAAATATATGGTACAAAATTTAAATACAACTTAATCATACAATAGTCGTGTAAAATACGACAAAACTTAATCTAAGAATTTTAATAAGAATATTGTCATCTAGACAATATCTACACTCAATGGAGTCCTCGTTACATTTATTGTCACAGTATTTAATAGAATAGTGAGGACTACTAATGCTATCATCTGGACCGTCACTCCGTTCCCCGACTAGTCCCTGCTACGTTCTCATTCCTGAAGAGAATAATGAAAGAAAGGGTGAGCTCAACTAGCCCAGTAAAAAATATTATGACTAAGATAATGAAGAATAAATTATCATTAGCCTTCAACGATGTTAAACTGATAAAATAAAATAAACATCAAGTTTAACTGCAGTGGAACAAGCAATCCATTAGAAGAGTCAACTAGAGAATAAAATCTACTATTTTCTATGATTTAAAAGGGTTTTCATCACTTTTATCGCTGAGACTCAACTTAATAAATAAATCACATCATCCTTGCACTACGGACAAGGATATTCATTAGTATCACGACCACAAATTATCCATGCACTACGGGTCAAGGATATTCGTGTATTCATCAATGGTCATGATCATGCCAATAACTGTCCATCAATGCACTACGGCCAATGAGGACTTTTACCACATCATTTATAACATTACGGTCATGATTATACTGAATAATCCCTGGTCATAATCATACCAAGTCCATCTATGCACTACAGGCCACAGATGACTTTCAATATATTATAAACACGAGGATGATGACAATGATATAAGAATTCAATAAAACAAGTTCAAGGATAAATTTGTAAAGATTTATAATTTAATTTATCCAGAAATCAATAACGTCCAAATTGTCAACATGATACTGCTTTGTGGAGTGAAATTCAAGAATGCTCAGAAGAATATTTCCATGAAAAGATACTTGATGAAGCGCAAATATCAAGGATATTCCACTAATTTCATGGAGTATAGAAGCCAAAACATTAATCAACATAGTATAATAGAATATATGAAACCGCAAATGGATTTTTTTCGCCATGTGGTAATCTACATAGATAGATTATTCCAATAAAATAATAAAGAATGGAATAACAGAAGAATTCACTAGGCGTGCGTAATCCGCACAGACATGTTATTCCAACAGAATAATAATGAATGGAACCAGATCATGCGTAATTCGAATAGACAGGATGTTCAAACAGAATAAAAAAGAATGGAACCAGGTCACGCGTAATTCGCACAGACAGGATGTTCCAACAGAATAATAAAGAATTGAATAACATAAGAATTTCACCATGTATGCGGTACTTCGCATAGATAGGTTATTCCAACATAATAATAAAGAATGGAATAACAAACCTTACGAGTATTAAAAGAAAATAACTCTCTTCATGAATACGAAAGAATAATACCCCTTACCTTGGAAAAACAAGATACTGGAATAGTGAGGTAACAGACTTCTCTTCTTCTTTCTCTCTATAATAATTGCTTTAAAGCTTTTGTGAATTGGTGAAAAATGAAGGAAGAATGAGTTTCTATTTATAGGAAAATATAGTTTCGATAATTGCACATTTTGGGGCTCAAAATATTAGAGTATAATACCTTCCTCTTTTTCTTTATTTTTAATTTAGTCCTGCAAGTATTATCAAACTTGCACCACCTCCCCTAATAGTAAATAATGTGAATTAATAGTTCATTCATGTGACTCAATAATATAATCATGTGAAAAAACTAATTACAGTATAGTACCTTCAACTATACCTCCATTTTTAATTTAGTCATGCAAGTATTATCAATCTTGCACCACCTCCCCAAATAGTACATGAATATGAATCAATAGTACACACATGTGAGTAAATAGTTATAAGCATTTGAAATAATAGCAATAATTGCTCATTTATCCGATTAATTACCCGATTGGTCAATATAACCTCTAGACATCAATTATTATCGAAATAAATATCGATTTTCACTAACACTAATAATCCCAACACAATGGAACTCAATTTCATCTTTAATCAACACAACTTATTCATCATTAATATTATAACTCACAATATTTAACAACCAGGTCGTTCCCAGGAAATAGGGGGCTTTCCAATAAGGATTTCTCCTTATTGGCACACAATTAGGTGACCAAACCTCTCCTTGACAGAACGTCTAGACATTGTCAATATTGCAAATAATAATATGAATAACTTTGTCGTCTCAATTATTGATTTAATAATAATAAATATTATAGAGATGATACTGTGACAATATTTGAATCAATAATATAAGAGATATGATGTAGCAATTATTGTAGTAATAATTGAGTATAACTGAGTGACTTCTCACGCAAGCATCAATAATCAATACCGCGTGCTACTATGCAACCACGCGTATTACTGTACTTTTACTACCGACTAGTTCAACAGTTTTAACGGTAACACTTTCGCCATTTATCTTTATAAAAAGATAATTCTTTCATTTTCTAACTACGACAATACTTCCGTTGTGGGTCTACCAATGATTGTGTCATCGTACGAATATTCCCTGTTAAAATGAATATTCCCCAACCAATTGAATATTATATAACCACTTGCTTACTTTTCAAAATTGGTAAATATTATCCACAACTATAACATTATATCAAATCCACACCATAATATTCAAAAATATATTTTGAGAAAATTATTCTTTATTCATAAAAGTTGGGGTCTTACAACCTCCCCTTCTTATGAAATTTCCTCCTCGAAATTAGGGTACGTACTTGGTATATGGAAGAGGCGATGATACCTTGATTTCATTTCAGATTCTAACTCCCAGGTCATTTCCTCAACATCGTGGTTTCTCCACAAAACTTTGAATTGAGGTATAACTTTAGAGCGTAGAATATGATCCTTTTATCCATGATTTTAATAGGTAACTCTTCATACGTTAAATCTTCCTCTATCTCGTCTGGTTCTAATTCAATAATGTGGTTCGGGTCTTTCATATATTTATGTAACATAGATATGTGAATAACGTTATGAACCCAAGACATAATTGGCGGTAAGGTGAGTCTATAGGCCACAGTTCCTACTCGATCGAGGATTAAAAATGGGTCAATGAATCTAGGGTTGAGCTTTTCTCTCTTTCCAAATCTCGTAACTCCCTTCCATGGAGCCACACGTAACAACACATGATCTCCAATATCGAATTCCACGTCCTTTCGATGAAGATCAACATAACTCTTTTGTCGATCTTGTGAGGTTTTTATACATTGTTGGAATTTTGAATCTTTTTCGTAGTCATACGTACCAATTTCGGTCCCAACAACGTTGCTTCACCCACCTCATCCCAGCACACTGGAGAACGACACTTTTTTCTATACAATGCCTCAAATGGAGCCATGCCAATACTTGCTTGATAACTGTAGTTGTAGGAAAACTCCACCAATGGTAAGAACTTGTCCCAACTTCCTTTGAAGTCAAGGACATAGAGTCTTAATAAATCTTCAAGAGTTTGAATAGACCTCTCCGACTTCCCGTCCGTCTGAGGATGATATGCCGAGCTAAATCATAAATCTGTGCCCATAGCTTTTTTGCAAACTAACCCAAAATCTAGAAGTGAATCTTGGGTCTCGATCAGAAAATATGGATACTGGCATACCATGCAATCTTAAAATCTCGTTTATGTACATACAAGGAAGACGTTCAAGTGTATAAGTTTCTCGTATAGGTAGAAAATGAGCAGACTTGGTCAATCTATCAACATTGACCCAAATTGCATCTATGCCTTGAGAAACCTTAGGAAGACCAGTAACAAAATCCATGGTAATGTGATCCCACTTCCATTCTGGAATTTCAAGTGATTGCAATGAACCTTTTGGTACTTGATGCTCCGTTTTAACTCGTTGACAAGTTAGACACATTGAGATAAACAATGCTATCTCTCTCTTCATATTGCTCCACCAAAATGTATGATGAAGATCATGATACATTTTTGTACTCACAAGATGGATTGCAAACGGTGTGTTATACACCTCCATCATGATTTTATACTTTAAATCAGGGTCGTTAGGAACATAAAGTCTGGAGTTGACTCAAAGTATTCCTTCTACATCGATTCTTGCTTCCGACATAGCACCTTCTTGCACTTTCTTTCTCATACGCATCAGCTCCAGGTCTGTAGCTTGAGCAACTTTAACTTTATCAATTAAAGTCGGTTCAACTCGTATATTCGCCATCATCACATGGGTCCCTAGAGTCTTTAATTCTATCTCCATCCTTTGTAAGTCACACAAAATGGGCATTTGCGTTGACAATATCGCACTCGTACTTGCATATGATCTTCTACTTAATGTGTCAGCTACCACGTTCACTTTTCCAGGATGGTATGATCATAATCTTTCAATAGTTAAAGCCAACGTCGTTGTCGTATGTTGAGTTCTTTTTGAGTGAAGAAATATTTGAGGCTTTTATGATCCGTAAAGATCTCCACTTTCTCCCCATACAAGTAATGCCTCCAAATTTTAAGTGCAAAGACAACAGCTGCCAACTCTAGATCATGAGTAGGATAATTCCTCTCATATTCTTTGAGTTGTCGTGAGGTATAGGCTATGACTTTCCCATGTTTCATGAGAACACATCCCAACCATTTACCCGAAGCATCACTGTAGATGATAAATCCCTCCGAGCCAGATGGTATTGTCAGAACAAGTGCTGAAATGAGTCTCCTCTTGAGTTCTTGAAAACTCTTCTCACATTCCTCACTCTAACCAAATTTTGTATCTTTTCGAGTCAGATGAGTTAATAGAGTAGCGATTCGAGAAAACCCTTCTACGAATCTCTGATAATAACCAGCTAAGCTGAGAAAGCTATGTACTTCGGTCACTGATTTAGGTTGCTCCCAGCTTTGAATTGCTTCAATCTTTATCGGGTCAACATATATCCCATGATTTGATATCACGTGACCATGGAATGCAACTTCATCAAGCCAGAACTCGCATTTCTTCAACTTGGCATATATCCTGTTTTCACGAAGCTTTTGGAGTATCAGCCTCAAGTGTTGTTCATGGTCTTTACGGGTTTTGGAGTATATGAGGATGTCATCAATAAAGACGACCACAAAATGATCCAAATATTACTTGAATACTCGGTTCATCATATCCATGAAGGCAGCAGGAGCATTAGTTAATCCAAAAGACATGACTAAGAATTCATAATGCACCTAGCGAGTTCTGAAAGCAGTCTTTGGAATGTCATCAGTTTTAATCTTCAACTGATGATATCCGGAACAAAGATCAATTTTTGAAAAGAATTTGGCGCCTTGCAACTGGTCAAACAGGTCATCAATGCAAGGCAACGGGTACCTATTTTTGATGATGACATGATTCAACTTCCGATAATCAATACAAAGTCGCATACTTCCATCTTTCTTCTTCACGAATAGAACAGGAGCACCCCAATGAGACGTACTAGGACGAATGAAACTGATGTCTAACAATTCCTGTAATTGGGTCTTTAACTCTTGAAGTTCAATAGGAGCCGTTCGATATGGGCTTTGGAAATGGGTTTTGTACCGGGTTCAAGGTCGATAAAAAATTCAATTTCACGCTCTGGGGGTAGGCCAGGAAGTTCTTCAGGGAATACGTCAGGAAATTTATTAACAATAGAAATATATTTGTTTAAATCTGTGACATGAGCTAAGAAATCTTGACATCCGTTTTTCAGTAAACGAATAGCTTTATGGCTTGAGATGACCATGATTGATTTTAATGGGTTGGTCGCTTGAATTCGCATAATAGGTTGATTAGGAATATAAAAGCTAACAACCTTACGAAAACAATCAATTTTAGCATGATGAGTAGCTAACCAATCAATCCCTAAAATCACGTCAAATGCAAGTATTTTTAAAGAAATAAGATCGACAGGTAACGTGCGGTTACCGATTTGAATCAAACAAGACTTATAAATAGTTGATGTAATGATGGTTTCTCCCAACGGAGTTTCAACCAATAAGTCAAAGTCTAATTTCTCCAGAGTCAAATTTAAACGTTGAGCGCAAGTAGGAGAAATAAAAGAATGAGTAGAACCGGTATCAAATAGGGTATAGACTTCACTAGAGTTTATGATAAGCTTACTCGTGATGATCTCGTTCGGGTTCCTTACTTTGTGGGAGGTTACGACAAACGCTCTCCCTTGAACTACCGTCTTTGACTTTTCTGGGATGGCCTTTGGTGCCTCCATCCCAGCTGGACTTGTCTTTGGTGCACGGCAAAATCGGGCTAGGTGACCTTCTTTTCCACAATTATAACATGCTTTGGACTGCATCATGCAGTTTGGACTGATATGTCCTGCCCCTCCTCATTTGAAGCATATAATAAGTGGTAGTTTTCCTTCCTTAACAACAGGTGCTGGTGCTGACATCTTTCCATCATTGTTGAATCTCCTTTTCTTGAAATGTCCATTTTTACTATTTTAGCCATGATTACCACCGAAAGGGTTACCATTCTAGCATGTTGATTCCCTCCATGTTTGTTGTCACCGCTTCGATGACTGCTACCACTGGTATTATCATTTTGTCGGCTGCTTTCTCTTGGTTGAAATGACTCGTTATCGCACTCCAATAACTGAGCCCTATTATCAATATCTGAATACAAACACAGTTTGTGAGAAATTAAGTATTGACGTATCTCGAGTTTCAAACCTCTTAAAAACATCCGCATCATTCTTTGCTCATTATCAACCAAGTGAGACGCAAATCGGGACAACTCGGCAAACTTAGCTTCGTACTGTGACACGGTCATATTGTTCTTCTCCAACTTGATGAACTCTACCCCTTTCATGTGACGAATACTTTCGGGAAAGTACTTGTCGTTGAATAGTTCTTGGAACTTCTCTCAAGACATCTTCAGTGCAGCACGTTTAGTACGTTTTACTGATTCCCACCAGTAATCTGCCTCTTCTCGCAACATAAAGGTGGCAAATGGAACCTTTTGCTCCTCGGAGCATCCCAAAACATCAAATATCTTGGTGATCTGCTTTATCCACGCTTCCGCCTTAAATGGTTTTGGCTCTCTAATAAACATCGGTGGTCCCAGCTCCTTGAACTATTTAGCGGTGACCGTCCGAGAGTTTCTATTGTTTCCACCTATATTTTGGACATGAGCCGCTCTCGCCTGATGTTACATGAATTGCATAAAGCCTTTGAACATTTCATCGTTCATCATTTGGTCAGTGTTGTTGTTTGCATTAGGATTGTCGCCTTCATGATGCACATTATCCTGATTATTGATCTGTGGAGACTCAACGATCTCCTGTGCTCCATTGCTATTCACAACATTCTCGGATGTCATTCTCAAATAATGCCACAAAACAAAGATTAATTGACATGTCACATATTATCCATATACTCTGACCGACAAAATAAATACCAAATAAACTTAGGAAGGTCATACTAGTGAAGGAATTCCACGTCTCTCCCCTCCTATTTCTTGTCTCACATCTTAGCCAGGGATCATATCCCTAAGCTTTGATACCAACTGTGACGCCCCTAAAATAGGTATACATCACCCATCTTGAGTCGCCAAATACATGGTACAAAATTCAAATATAACTTAATTATACAACAGTCGTGTAAAATACGACAAAATATAATCTAAGAGTTTTAATAAGAATATTGTCATCTAGACAATATCCACACTCAATGGAGTCCTCATTACATTTGTTGTCACACTATTTAACAGAATATTGAGGACTACTAATGCTATCATCTGGACCGTCACTCTGTTCCCTGACTAGTCCCGGCTACGTTCTCATTCCTGAAGAGAATAGTGAAAGATAGGGTGAGCTCAACTAGCCCAGTAAGAAATATTATGACTAAGATAATGCAGCATAAATTATCATTAGCCTTCAACAGTGTTAAACTGATAAAATATAATAAACATCAAGTTTAACTGCAGCGGAACAAGCAATCCATTAGATGATTCAAGTAGAGAATAAAATCTACTATCTTCTATGATTTGAAAGGTTTTTCATTACTTTTATCGCTGAGACTCAGCTTAATAAATAAACAACATCATCCTTGCACTATGGCCAAGGATATTCATTAGTATCACGACCACAAATTACCCATGCACTATGGGCCAATGATATTCGTGTATTCATCAATGGTCATGATCATGCCAACAACTGTCCATCAATGCACTACGGCCAATGATGACCTTTACCACATCATTTGTAACATTACGATCTTGATTATACCGAATAATCCCTGGTCATAATCATACCAAGTCCATCTATGCACTACAGGCCACAAATGACTTTCAACATATTATAAACATGAGGATGATGATAATTGTAAGACCCCAGTTTTTATAAATAAAGATGAATTTTCTATAATTATTATTTTTGAATATTATGGAATAAATTGGATATAATGTTATAGTTGTGGGTAATATTTATAAATTTTGCAAAGTACGCAAGTTGTTATAAAATATTCGTTTGGTCGGGGAATATTCTTTTTGTCGGGGAATATTCGTACGACGGCACAATCATTGGTGGACCCCACAACGGAAGTATTGTCGTAGTTAGAAAACGACAAAATTATCTTTCTATAAAATAACGGCGGAGGTGTTACCATTAAAACTGTTGAACTACTCGGTAGTAAAAGTACAGTAATACGCGTTGTTGCATAGTAGCACACGGTATTGATTATTGATGCTTACGTGAGAAGTCACTCAGCTATACTCAATTATTGCTACAGTAATTGCTGCATCATATCTCTTATATTATTAATTCAATTATTGTCACATTATCATCTGTATAATATGTTATATTATTTAAACAATAATTGAGACGACAAGTTATAAATGATTAATAATTGTTGAAAGATTAAATATGTGCTGATTAAAAATAAAATGATTTCTGGTAATTTTTATTCAATCCTTGATGTATATAAAGAGTCTATTATTAGACGTGTGTTGTAAGTTGAATTATTTATGGGGGGCCATATGTCATCATCTAAGAGTCTCTTTCATAAATAGTAATTACTTTCGTAAATAGTAATTACTTTCGTAAATAGTAATTACCTTTGTAAATAGTAATTATTTTTGTAAATAGTAATTACCTTCGTAAATAGTAATTATTTTCGTAAATAGTAATTACCTTCGTAAATAGTAATTACCTTCGTAAATAGTAATTACCTTCGTCAATAGTAATTACCTTCGTAAATAGTAAATACTTTCGTAAATAGTAATAAATCTTCTATAAATAGAGGCCTAGGGCTTCATTATTTTTCACGAATTCGTTCAAGCTATAGAGAGAGAAAGTATAGAGAGAGTAATAGAGAAAGAAAAAGAGTATTCGGTTACTACACTACTGCAGTATTCAATCTCTTAATACGGTAAGGGGTGTTATTCTTTCTTCTTGAAGAGAACTTATGTTCTTCCATTCTTTGTTGTTCTGTTGGAATAACCTGTAAAAGTGGCATACCCTATACATGACCTGTATACGCGGTACACCCTATACTTGGTGAAATCCTTATGTTATTCCATTCATTATTATTCTTTTGGAATAACCGGTATACGCGGAATACCCTATACTTGGTGACATCCATTTATTATCCTGTCTTTATATTTCTGTCGGAATATCCTGTCTGTGTGTTTTACACCGGACCTGGTTCCATTCTTTATATTTCTGTCGGAATATCCTGTCTGTGTGTTTTACACCGGACCTGGTTCCATTCTTTATTATTCTGTTGGAATATCCTGTCTGTGTGTTTTACACCGGACCTGGTTCCATTATTTATTATTCTGTTGGAACATCCTGTCGGTGTGAATTTCACCTGACCTGGTTCCGTTATTATTATTCTGCTGGAATAACCTGTCTGTGCGGTCTATCGCATGCATGGTGATTTCTTTTGTTATTCCATTCTTTATTATACTCAGTTGGATAAAACTTTGACTTCTATACTCCATGAAATTAGTGGAATATCCTTGATATTTGCGCTTCATCCAGTATCCTTTCATAGAAATATTCTTCTGATCATTCTTGAATTTTACACCACAAAACAGTATCGTGTTGACAAATTTGAACGTTAATAATTCCTGGATAAAATAATTCTTGAACTTGTTTTATTGAATTCTTATATCATTGTCATCATCCTCATGTTTATATTTTGTTGAAAATCCTCATTGGCCCGTAGTGCATTGATGGACAGTTGTTGGCATGATCATGACCATTGATGAATACACAAATATTCTTGGCCGTAGTGCATGAATAATTGTGGTCGTGATACTAAAGAATATCCTTGGCCATAGTGCGGGGGTGATTCGATGATGTGGAATATTTATTAAGCTGAGTCTCAGCTATAACGATGATGAAAAACCTTTTAAATCATAAAAGATAGTAGATTTTATTTTCTACTTGACTCTTTTAATGGATTGCTGGTTCCGCTGTAGTTAAACTTGATGTTTATTGTATTTTATCAGTTTAACACTGTTGAAGGTTAATGATAATTTATTCTGCATTATCTTAGTCATAATATTTCTTACTGGGCTAGTTGAGCTCACCCTTTCTTTCACTGTTCTCTTCAGGAAATGAGAATATAGCTGGGACGAGTCGGGGAACGGAGTGATGGACCAGAGAATAGTATTAGTAGTCCTCACTATTCTGTTAAATAGTGTGACAATAATTGTATTGAGGACACCTTTTGAGTTTGTATGATCTCTAGCAGACAATAATTGTATTCAAACTCACAGTTATGTTTTGTCGTATTGTACACGACAGTTGTATTAGTAATTTGTATTTGAATTCTGTACCATGTATCTGGCGACTCAAGATGGGTGATGTATACCTAATTTTGGGGGCGTCACAGTTGGTATCAGAGCTTAGGGATATGATCCCTGGCTAAGATGTGAGAATAGTACTAGGAGGGGAGAGACGGGGAATTCCTTCGCTAGTATGACCTACCTAAGTTTATGTGCTATTTTATTGGTCGGTCAGAATATAGGGATAATATGTTACGTGTCAATTAACCTTTTGTTTTGTGGCAGTATCTGAAAATGACATCTGAGAATGTTGAGATTGGCAATGGAGCACAGGCGATCGTTGATTCACCACATATCAATAATCAGGATAATGTGCACCAGGAAGGCGAAAATCCTCATGCAAACAACAACACTGACCAAATGACGAATGATCAAATGTTCAGAGGTTTTATGCAATTCATGCAGCAGCAGGCGAGAGCAACTCCTGTCCAAAACGTAGATGGAAACGCGGGAAACTCTCGGGCGGTCACCGCTAAACAGTTCAAGGAGCTGGGACCACCGGAGTTTAAGGGAGAGCCAAAACCACTTATGGCGGAAACATGGATAAAGCAGATGACCAAGATATTTGATGTCTTGGGATGCTCCGAGGAGCAAAAGGTTCCTTTTGCCGCCTTTATGTTGCGCGGAGAGGCAGATTACTGGTGGGAATCGGTAAAACGTACTCAACCTGCTGTACTGAAGATATCTTAGGAGAAGTTCCAGGAGCTGTTCAATGACAAATACTTTCCCGAAAGTATTCGCCACATGAAGGAGGTGGAGTTTATTAAGTTGGAACAAAATAATATGACCGTGTCGCAATACGAGGCAAAATTTGCGGAGTTATCCCGGTTTGCGTCCCACTTGGTGGATAATGAAGAGAGAATGGCGCGAATGTTTTTAAGAGGTTTAAAGCCGGAGATAAGTCAACATCTTATTTCTCATAAATTGTGTTTATATTCAGATGTTGTAAATAGGGCTCAGTTAGTGGAGCGCGATAACGAGTCAACGCAACTAAAAGAGAGCAGCCGGCAAAATTATAATACCAGCGAGAGTGGTCATCGAAGCGGTGACAACAAGCGTGGAGGGAATCAGCAGGCCAGAAATGGTTACCACTTCGGTGGTAATCAGGGCCAAAACAATAAGAATGGACATTTCAAAAAGAGGAGATTCAACAATGATGGAAAGACGTCAGCACCAGCACCCGTTGTTAAGGAAGGAGAAAGACCACCTATCATATGCTTCAAATGCGGAGGGGAGGGACACATCAGTCCAAATTGCGCGATGCCGTCCAAAGCATGTTATAATTGTGGAAGAGAAGGTCACTTGGCCCGATTTTATCGTTTACCAAAGACAAATTCAGCTAAGGTGGAGGCACCAAAGGCCGTCCCAGAAAGGTCAAAGCCGGTAGTGCAAGGGAGAGCGTTTGTTGTTACCTCCCAGAAAGCAAGGAACCCGAATGAGGTCATCACGGGTAAGCTTATCATAAACTCTAACGAAGTCTATACTTTATTTGATACCGGTTCTACCCATTCTTTTATTTCTCCTACTTGCGCTCATCGATTAAATTTGACTCCGGAGAAATTGGACTTTGACTTATCTGTGGAAACTCCGTTGGGAGAAACCTTCATTACATCCACTGTTTATAAGTCTTGTTTGGTTCAAATCGGTACCCTCACATTACCTGTAGATCTTATTTCATTGAAAATACTTGCATTTGACGTGATTCTAGGGATTGATTGGTTAACTACTTATCATGCAAAAATTGATTGTTTCCATAAGGTTGTTAGCTTTCATATTCCTAATCAACCTATTATGCGAATTCAACCGACCAAACCATTAAAATCAATCACGATCATCTCAAGCCATAAAGCTATTCGTTTATTGAAAAACGGATGTCAAGCTTTCTTAGCTCATGTCACAGATTTAAACAAAAATACGTCAGTTTTGAACGATATTTCTATTGTTAATGAATTTCCTGACGTATTCCCCGAAGAACTTCCTGGCCTACCCCCAGAGCGTGAGATTGAATTTTGTATCGACCTTGAACCCGGTACAAAACCCATTTCTAAAGCCCCATATCGAATGGCTCCTATTGAACTTCAGGAGTTAAAAACCCAACTGCAGGAATTGTTAGACATTGGCTTTATTCGTCCTAGTACTTCTCCTTGGGGTGCTCCTGTTCTATTCGTGAAGAAGAAAGATGGGAGTATGCGACTTTGTATTGATTATCGGGAGTTGAATCATGTCACCATCAAAAATAGGTATCCATTGCCACGAATTGATGATCTATTTGACCAGTTGCAAGGAGCCAAATTCTTTTCAAAGATCGATCTTCGTTCCGGGTATCACCAATTGAAGATTAGAACCGATGACATTCCAAAGACGGCTTTCAGAAC
Source organism: Panax japonicus (assembly GCA_020205505.1). Lineage (NCBI taxonomy): Eukaryota > Viridiplantae > Streptophyta > Magnoliopsida > Apiales > Araliaceae > Panax > Panax japonicus. The sequence goes on along the minus strand of CM035101.1, from coordinate 18,497,800 downwards.
TCGGTACGGGCATTATGAATTCTTAGTCATGTCCTTTGGATTGACTAATGCTCCTGCTGCCTTCATGGATATGATGAACCGAGTATTCAAGGAATATTTGGATCATTTTGTGGTCGTCTTTATTGATGACATCCTTATTTATTCCAAAAGCCGTGAAGATCATGAGCAACACTTGAGGCTGACACTCCAAAAGCTTCGTGAATATAAGCTTTATGCCAAGTTGAAGAAATGCGAGTTCTGGCTTGAGGAAGTAGCATTCCTTGGGCACGTGGTATCAAGTCGTGGAATATCTGTGGACCCAGCAAAGATTGAAGCTATTCAAAGCTGGGAGCAACCTAAATCAGTGACTGAAGTACGTAGCTTTCTCGGTTTAGCTGGTTATTATCGAAGATTCGTGGAAGGATTTTCTCGAATCGCTACTCCATTGACTCAGCTGACTCGGAAAGATACAAAGTTCAGTTGGAGCGAAGAATGTGAGAAGAGTTTTCAAGAACTCAAGAGGAGACTCATTTCAGCACCTGTTCTGACAATACCGTCTGGCTCGGAGGGATTTGTCATCTACAGTGATGCTTCGAGCAAAGGGTTGGGATGTGTTCTCATGCAACATGGAAAAGTCATAGCCTATGCCTCGCGGCAACTCAAAGAATATGAGAGGAATTATCCTACTCATGATCTAGAGTTGGCAGCTGTTGTCTTTGCACTTAAAATTTGGAGGCATTACTTGTATGGTGAGAAAGTGGAGATATTTACGGATCATAAAAGCCTCAAATATTTCTTCACTCAAAAGGAACTCAACATGCGACAACGACGTTGGCTTGAACTGTTGAAAGATTATGATCATACCATCCAATACCATCCTGGAAAAGCGAACGTAGTAGCTGACGCATTGAGTAGAAGATCACATGCAAGTACGAGTGCGATATTGTCAACGCAAGGGCCCATTTTGTGTGACTTGGAAAGGATGGGGATAGAGTTAAAGACTCCAGGGACACATGTGACGATGGCGAATATACGAGTAGAACCGACTTTAATCGATAAAGTTAAAGCTGCTCAAGCTACAGACCTGGAGCTGATGCGTATGAGGAAGAAAGTGCAAGAAGGTGCTATGCCGGAAGCAAGAATCGATGAAGAGGGAATACTTCGAGTCAACTCCAGACTTTGTGTTCCTAACGACCCTGATTTAAAGTATAAAATCATGATGGAGGCGCACAATACACCGTTTGCAATCCATCCTGGGAGTACCAAAATGTATCATGATATTCGTCATACATTTTGGTGGAGCAATATGAAGAGAGAGATAGCGTTGTTTATCTCAAGGTGTCTAACTTGTCAACGAGTTAAAGCGGAGCATCAAGTACCAAAAGGTCCATTGCAACCACTTGAAATTCCAGAATGGAAGTGGGAGCACATTACCATGGATTTCGTTACCGGTCTTCCTAAGGTTTCTCAAGGCATAGATGCGATTTGGGTCATTGTTGATAGATTGACCAAGTCTGCTCATTTCTTACCGATACGAGAAACTTATACACTTGAACGTCTTGCTCGTATGTATATAAACGAGATTGTAAGACTGCATGGTATGCCGATATCCATAGTTTCTGATCGAGACCCAAGATTTACTTCACGATTTTGGGTTAGTTTGCAAAAAGCTATGGGCACAGACTTACGATTTAGCTCGGCATATCATCCTCAGACGGACGGACAGTCGGAGAGGACTATTCAAACTCTCGAAGATCTATTAAGACTCTGTGTCCTTGATTTCAAGGGAAGTTGGGACAAGTTCTTACCATTGGTGGAGTTTTCCTACAACAACAGTTATCAAGCAAGTATTGGCATGGCTCCATTCGAAGCGTTGTATGGAAGAAAGTGTCGTTCTCCAGTATGCTGGGATGAGGTGGGTGAAGCAACGTTGTTGGGACCGGAGTTAGTACGTATGACTACGGAAAAGATTCAAACGATCCGACAACGTATAAAAACCTCACAAAGTCGACAAAAGAGTTATGTTGATCTTCATCGAAAGGACGTGGAATTCAATATAGGAGATCATGTGTTGTTACGTGTTACTCCATGGAAAGGAGTTACAAGATTTGGAAAGAGAGGAAAACTCAATCCTCGATTCATCGGTCCATTTTTAATCCTCGATCGAATAGGAACTGTGGCCTATAGACTCGCTTTACCGCCAAGTATGTCTCGTGTTCATAACGTTTTTCACATATCCATGTTACGAAAATATGTGAAAGACCCGAACCACATTATTGAGTTAGAACCGGACGAAATAGCGGAAGATCTGACGTATGAAGAGATTCCTGTTCAAATCTTGGATAAGAAGGAACATATTCTACGCTCCAAGGTTATACCTCAAGTCAAAGTTTTGTGGAGAAACCACGATGTTGAGGAAATGACTTGGGAGTTAGAATCTGAAATGAAATCAAGGTATCCTTACCTCTTTGACATACCAGGTACGTACCCTAATTTCGAGGGCGAAATTTCATAAGAAGGGGAGGTTGTAAGACCCCAGTTTTTATAAATAAAGATGAATTTTCTATAATTATTATTTTTGAATATTATGGAATAAATTGGATATAATGTTATAGTTGTGGGTAATATTTATAAATTTTGCAAAGTACGCAAGTTGTTATAAAATATTCGTTTGGTCGGGGAATATTCTTTTTGTCGGGGAATATTCGTACGACGGCACAATCATTGGTGGACCCCACAACGGAAGTATTGTCGTAGTTAGAAAACGACAAAATTATCTTTCTATAAAATAACGGCGGAGGTGTTACCGTTAAAACTATTGAACTACTCGGTAGTAAAAGTACAGTAATACGCGTTGTTGCATAATAGCACACGGTATTGATTATTGATGCTTACGTGAGAAGTCACTCAGCTATACTCAATTATTGCTACAGTAATTGCTGCATCATATCTCTTATATTATTAATTCAATTATTATCACATTATCATCTGTATAATATGTTATATTATTTAAACAATAATTGAGACGACAAGTTATAAATGATTAATAATTGTTGAAAGATTAAATATGTGCTGATTAAAAATAAAATGATTTCTGGTAATTTTTATTCAATCCTTGATGTATATAAAGAGTCTATTATTAGACGTGTGTGGTAAGTTGAATTATTTATGGGGGGCCATATGTCATCATCTAAGAGTCTCTTTCATAAATAGTAATTACTTTCGTAAATAGTAATTACTTTCGTAAATAGTAATTACCTTCGTAAATAGTAATTATTTTCGTAAATAGTAATTACCTTCGTAAATAGTAATTATTTTCGTAAATAGTAATTACCTTCGTAAATAGTAATTACCTTCGTAAATAGTAATTACCTTCGTCAATAGTAATTACCTTCGTAAATAGTAAATACTTTCGTAAATAGTAATAAATCTTCTATAAATAGAGGCATAGGGCTTCATTATTTTTCACGAATTCGTTCAAGCTATAGAGAGAGAAAGTATAGAGAGAGTAATAGAGAAAGAAAAAGAGTATTCGGTTACTACACTACTGCAGTATTCAATCTCTTAATACTGTAAGGGGTGTTATTCTTTCTTCTTGAAGAGAACTTATGTTCTTCCATTCTTTGTTGTTCTGTTGGAATAACCTGTAAAAGTGGCATACCCTATACATGACCTGTATACGCGGTACACCCTATACTTGATGAAATCCTTATGTTATTCCATTCATTATTATTCTGTTGGAATAACCGGTATACGCGGAATACCCTATACTTGGTGACATCCATTTATTATCCTGTCTTTATATTTCTGTCGGAATATCCTGTCTGTGTGTTTTACACCGGACCTGGTTCCATTCTTTATATTTCTGTCGGAATATCCTGTCTGTGTGTTTTACACCGGACCTGGTTCCATTCTTTATTATTCTGTTGGAATATCCTGTCTGTGTGTTTTACACCGGACCTGGTTCCATTATTTATTATTCTGTTGGAACATCCTGTCGGTGTGAATTTCACCTGACCTGGTTCCGTTATTATTATTCTGCTGGAATAACCTGTCTGTGCGGTCTATCGCATGCATGGTGATTTCTTTTGTTATTCCATTCTTTATTATACTCAGTTGGATAAAACTTTGACTTCTATACTCCATGAAATTAGTGGAATATCCTTGATATTTACGCTTCATCCAGTATCCTTTCATAGAAATATTCTTCTGATCATTCTTGAATTTTACACCACAAAACAGTATCGTGTTGACAAATTTGAACGTTAATAATTCCTGGATAAAATAATTCTTGAACTTGTTTTATTGAATTCTTATATCATTGTCATCATCCTCATGTTTATATTTTGTTAAAAATCCTCATTGGCCCGTAGTGCATTGATGGACAGTTGTTGGCATGATCATGACCATTGATGAATACACAAATATTCTTGGCCGTAGTGCATGAATAATTGTGGTCGTGATACTAAAGAATATCCTTGGCCGTAGTGCGGGGGTGATTCGATGATGTGGAATATTTATTAAGCTGAGTCTCAGCTATAACGATGATGAAAAACCTTTTAAATCATAAAAGATAGTAGATTTTATTTTCTACTTGACTCTTTTAATGGATTGCTTGTTCCGCTGCAGCTAAACTTGATGTCTGTTATATTTTATCAGTTTAACATTGTTGGAGACTAATGATAATTTATTCTGCATTATCTTAGTCATAATATTTCTTACTGGGCTAGTTGAGCTCACCCTTTCTTTCACTGTTCTCTTCAGGAAATGAGAATATAGCTGGGACGAGTCGGGGAACAGAGTGATGGACCAGAGAATAGTATTAGTAGTCCTCACTATTCTGTTAAATAGTGTGACAATAATTGTATTGAGGACACCTTTTGAGTTTGTATGATCTCTAGCAGACAATAATTGTATTCAAACTCACAGTTATGTTTTGTCGTATTGTACACGACAGTTGTATTAGTAAGTTGTATTTGAATTCTGTACCATGTATCTGGCGACTCAAGATGGGTGATGTATACCTAATTTTGGGGGCGTCACAATAATGATATAAGAATTCAATAAAACAAGTTCAAGGATAAATTTGTAAAGATTTATAATTTAATTTATCCAGAAATCAATAACGTCTAAATTGTCAGTATGATACTGCTTTGTGGAGTAAAATTCAAGAATGCTCAGAAGAATATTTCAATGAAAAGATACTGGATGAATCGCAAATATCAAGGATATTCCACTAATTTCATGGAGTATAGAAGCCAAAACTTTAATCAACTGAGTATAATAGAATATATGAAACTGCAAATGGATTTTTTCCGCCATGCAGTAATCCACGTAGACAGATTATTCCTACGGAATAATAAAGAATGGAATAACAAAAGAATTCACCAGGCGTGCGTAATCCGCATAGACAGGTTATTCCAATAGAATAATAAATAATGGAACTAGGTCATGCGTAATCCGCATAGACAGGATGTTCCAACAGAATAATAAAGAATGGAAGCAGGTCATGCGTAATCCGCACATACAGGATGTTCCAACAGAATAATAAAGAATGGAATAACATAAGAATTTCACCATGTATGCGGTACTTCGCATAGACAGGTTATTCCAACATAATAATAATGAATGGAATAACAACCCTTACGAGTATTGAAAGAAAATAACTCTCTTCATGAATACGAAAGAATAATACCCCTTACCTTAGAAAAACTGGATACTGGAATAGTGAGGTATCAGACTTATCTTCTTCTTTCTCTCTATAATAATTGCTCTAAAGCTTTTGTGAATTGGTGAGAAATGAAGGAAAAATGATCTTCTATTTATAGGAAAATATAGTTTTGATAATTGCACGTTTTGGGGCTCGAAATATTACAGTATAATACCTTCATCTTTTCTTCATTTTTAATTTAGTCCTGCAAGTATTATCAAACTTGCACCACCTCCCCTAATAGTAAATAATACGAATTAATAGTTCATTCATGTGACTCAATAGTATAATCATGTGAAAAAACTAATTATAGTATATAGTACCTTCAACTATACCTCTATTTTTAATTTAGTCATGTAATTATTATAAATCTTGCACCACCTCCCCTAATAGTACATGAATGTGAATCAATAATACACACAAGTGAACAAATAGTTATAAGCATGTGAAATAAAAGCAATTAATTACTCATTTATCTAATTAATTACCCGATTGGTCAATATAACCTCTAGATATCAATTATTATCGAAATAAATATCGATTTCCACTAACACTAATAATCTCAACACAATGGAACTATCAATTTAATTTTTAATCAACACAACTTATTCGTCATTAATATTATAACTCACAATATTTAACAACTAGGTCGTTCCCAAGAAAGAGGGGGCTTTCTAATAAGGATTTCTCCTTATTGGCGCGCAATTAGGTGACCAAACCTCTCCTTGACAGAACTTCTATGTAAGACCCCAACTTTTATAAATAAAGATGAATTTTCTATAAATATCATTTTTGAATATTATGGAATGAATTTAATATAATGTTATAGTTGTGGGTAATATTTATAAATTTTGCAAAGTACACAAGTTGTTATATAATATTCGATTGGTCGGGGAATATTCATTTTAATAGGAAATATTTGTACAACGGAACAATCATTGGTGGACCCCACAACAGAATTATTGTCGGATTGAGAAAACGACAAAAATACTTTATGAAAATAACGGCGAAAGTTTTACCGTTAACTGTTGAAACACCCGATGTTAAAAGTACAGTAATACGCGTAGTTGCATAGTAGTACACGGTATTGATTATTAATGCTTACGTGAGAAGTCATCTCAGTTTTGTTTTATTACTTATATATATATTAGAGTTATATATAAGGTATGTATGTATTTATATTATATTATATATATATATATATATATATATATATATATATATATATATATAATGTTGTCAAGTTGACAAAGTGGGTGGGGGGGGGGGGAAATATGGTGTTCACGTGGGAGGGGAGTACAATTATATATATATATATATATATATATATATAGGTTTATAACATGTGTGGATTATATATATAGATATGTTTTATAATTTTTGCTTTATTCTTATTGGTTGGAGGATTGACTATTGCTAGCTTTAGTTGGCAGATTGTGGGATGCTTTTTCAAACTTAGACATTCATTGGCGAACTCCTTGAAAATGTGTACTGATACGTAAGAACCGTGAAGTTGTGTTGTTCATCCGTAAATAATTGTTGCGTCCGTTTATTAACAGTACCCCTTAAATTCTCCTATAAATAGAAGTTCATTCCTTCATTATTTTTTACAAATTCACAAAAACTCTAGAGAGAGAAATTATAAAGAAACATAGAAAAGTATTTTGCTACTTCCCTACTCTTATATCCAGTTTTTTTTACGGTAAGGGATATTATTTGTTGTACTCGTAAGGGGTATTATTTCTTTTGTATTCATGAAGAGAACTTCTGTTATTCCATTATTTATTATTCTGTTGGAATAACCTGTATACGCGGGCTACCCTATACTTGGTGAAATTCTTCTGTTAATCCATTCTTTATTATTCTGTTGGAATATTCTGTCTGTGCCTTTTACGCTGGACCTGATTCCATTCTTTATTATGCTGTTGGAATATCCTGTCTGTGCGTTTTATGCCGGACCTAGTTCCATTCTTTATTATTCTGTTGGAATATCATGTCTGTGCGTTTTACGCTGGACTTGATTCCATTCTTTATTATGTTGTTGGAATATCCTGTCTGTGCGTTTTACGCCGGACCTGGTTCCGTTATTTATTATTCTGTTGGAATAACCTGCATGTGCAGTCTATCGCATGCTTGGTGATTTCTTTTGTTATTCCATTCTTTATTATACTCAGTTGGTTAAAATTTTGACTTCTATACTCCATGAAATTAGTGGAATATCCTTGATATTTGCGCTTCATCCAGTATCTTTTCATTGAAATATTCTTCTGAGCATTCTTGAATTTTACTCTACAAAGAAGTATCATGTTGACAATTTAGACGTTATTAGTTCCTGAATAAATTAATTCTTGAACTTGTTTTATTGAATTTTTATATCATTGTCATCATCCCCATGTTTATATTTTTTTGAAAGTCATATGTGGCCTGTAGTGCATAGATGGACTTGGTATGATTATGACCAGGGATTATTCGGTGTAATCATGATCGTAATGTTATAAATGATGTGGTAAAAGTCCTCACTGGCCCGTAGTGCATTGATGGAACGTTGTTGGCATGATCATGACCATTAATGAATACACAAATATCCTGTGCCCATATTGCATGGATAATTGTGGTCGTGATACTAAAGAATATCATTGGCCGTAGTGAAGGGGTGATTCGATGATGTAGATTATTTAGTAAGCTGAGTCCCAGCGATAAAAGTCATGAAAAACCTTTTAAATCATAGAAGATAATAAATTTTATTCTCTACTTAACTCTTCTAATGGATTGCATGTTCCGCTGCAGTTAAACTTGATGTTTGTTATATTTTATCAGTTTAACACTGTTGAAGGCTAATGATAATTTATTCTGCATTATCTTATTCATAATATTTCTTACTGGGCTAGTTGAGCTCATCCTTTTGCTTTCATTGTTCTCCTCAAGAAATGAGAACGTACATGGACTAGTCGGGGAACAGAGTGATGGTCCAGATAATAGCATTAGTAGTCATGTCTATTCTATGAAATAGTGTGATAATAAATGTAATGTGGACCCCATTGAGTTTGTATGTTGTCTAGATGACAATATTTGTATTAAAACTCACAGCATATGTTTAGTCGTATTTTACACGACTGTTGTATAAATAAGTTGTATTTGAATTTTGTACCATATATTTGGAGACTTAGAATAGGTGATGTATACCAATTTTGTGGGCGTCACAGTTGGTATCAAAGCTTAGGGATATGATCCTTGGCTGAGATGTGAGACAAGAACTAGGAGGGGATAGATGGGGATAATTGGTCGGTCAGAATATAGGGATAATATGTTACATGTCAATTAACCTTTGTTTTGTGGCAGTATCTGAAAATGACATCCGAGAATGTTGAGAATAACAATGGAGCACAGGCGACCGTTGATTAACCACATATCAATAATTAGGATAATGTGCATCAGGAAGGCGATAATCCATGAAAACAACAACACTGACCAAATGATGAATGATGGAATGTTTAGAGGCTTTATGCAATTCATGTAACAGCAGGCGAGAGCGGCTCCTGTCCAAAATATAGGTGAAAACACTGGAAACTCTCGGACAGTCACCGCTAAACAGTTCAAGGAGCTGGGACCACCGGAGTTTATTGGAGAGCCAAAACCACTTAAGGCGGAAGCATGGATAAAGCAGATCACCAAGATATTTAATGTCTTGGGATGCTCCGAGGAACAAAAGGTTCCCTTTGTCGCCTTTATGTTGCGAGGAGAGGCAGATTACTAGTGGAAATCAGTAAAATGTACTCAACCTGCCGCACTGAAAATGTCTTGGGAGAAGTTCCAAGAACTATTCAACGACAAGTACTTTCCCAAAAGTATTCATCACATGAAGGAGGTGGAGTTCATCAAGTTGGAACAAAATAATATGACCGTGTCACAGTACGAAGAAAAGTTTGCGGAGTTGTCCCGATTTGTGTCCCACTTGTTGGATAATGAAGAGAGAATGACGCAGATGTTTTTAAGAGGTTTGAAGCCGGAGATACGTTAACATCTTATTTCTCATAAACTGTGTTTGTATTCAGATGTTGTAAATAGGGCTCAGTTAGTGGATCGCGATAACGAATCAACGCAACCAAAAGAGAGCAGCCGACAAAATGATAATACCAATGAGAGCAGTCATTGAAGTGGTGACAACAAGCGTGGAGGGAATCAATGGGCCAAAAATGGTAACCACTTCGGTGGTAAATCAGGGCCAAAATAATAAGAATGGACATTTGAAGAAGAGGATATTCAATAATGATGGAAAGACGTCAGCACCAGCACCCATTGTAAAGGAAGGAGAACGACCACCTATCATATGCTTCAAATGCGGAGGGGAGGGACACATCAGTCCAAACTACGCGATGCCATCCAAAACATGTTATAATTGTGGAAGAGAAGGTCACTTAGCCCGATTTTCTCGTTCATCGAAGACAAGTTTAGCTAGGATGGAGGTACCAAAGGCCATCCCAGAAAAGTCAAAGTCGGTAGTGCAAGGAAGAGCGTTTATTGTGACCTCCCAGAAAGCAAGGAACCCGAATGAGAAATTAGACTCTAGCGAAGTCTATACTTTATTTGATACCGGTTCTACCCATTCTTTTATTTCTCCTACTTTCACTCAACGATTAAATTTGACTCCGGAGAAATTAGACTTTGACTTATCTATGGAAACTCCATTGGGAGAATCCTTCATTACATCCACTGTTTATAAGTCTTGTTTGGTTCAAATCGGTACCCTCACATTACCTGTCGATCTTATTTCATTGAAAATACTTGCATTTGACGTGATTCTAGGGATTGATTGGTTAACTACTCATCATGCAAAATTGATTATTTTCGTAAGGTTATTAGCTTTCATATTTCTAATCAACCTATTATGCGAATTCAAGCAACCAAACCATTAAAATCAATCACGGTCATCTCAAGCCAGAAAGCTATTCGTTTATTGAAAAACGGATGTCAAGCTTTCTTAGCTCATGTCACAGATCTAAACAAAAATACGTCAGTTTTGAATGATATTTCTATTGTTAATAAATTCCCTGACGTATTCCCTGAAGAACTTCTTGGCCTACTCCCAGTGCGTGAAATTGAATTTTTTATCGACCTTGAACCCGGTACAAAACCCATTTTCAAATCCCCATATCTAATGGCTCCTATTGAACTTCAGGAGTTAAAGACCCAACTGCAGGAATTATTAGACATTGGCTTTATTCGTCCTAGTACATCTGTGAGGGCCCCGAATCCAGGTCCTAATTCACCTTGGATCCGGTTCGATCATTCTATACAACTATTACTATATTTGCGAAAGATATAAACATAAATTGTTTATACATTAAACTTACACATAATCCCCAAGGTCGAGTAACCTTAACTTAATACACAATACATAACTTATTCAACACATAACATTATTATCAAACTATACTATTACAAAACTAATCGCTACATTATCTTTACGCTGGAACTGTCTTTAATCTTTCCATGTATCCGACGCATTCACCTTAATCTGCAATGTTTTATCATGATATAGCAAGGGTGAGCATAAGGATTACCAACAAGTTTAAATTCAACAATATAACGATATATCATGATTGAAGAGTCTGAATAATAAGCTGGCTATAATTCAATAATATAATGGTGAACTAGCAGTAACAAATTTATGACTGAACAAGTATTATACATGAACAAATATATCTGAACCAATTGGTAATGAAGGTGATCAGCCTTTCATACCTGACTTATACATGCAATATGTACAAAGTACAATTCATGGCAACAAACAATGATTATTCATAAGCTTATCCGAATAAAACACTCTTAATAGAGTTTATGTAACAATCCAGATTTTTTTAATTAAATATTTAAATATTTATTGAATTATATAAATATTTAATGGTTGCGTTTATCGTTGAATAAGTATTTGTTTAATTGATTTGATGTGATTTGAATATTTATTTGTTTAATAAATAATTAATGAGTTAAGGAAAGTAATTATTTTGAAATAGTAATCTAATTTAATTTAATAATTAAGTTAGAGAGTTTATAATGATTAAATAAATTATTATATTATGCAATGGATTGTTATTAGAAGTAATTAAATTAAGTATGAAAACTTACTTAAATAAAGTGTGACAAAAAACTATGTTATAAGGAGTTATTAAAATAAATTAAAGTAGTTTAATTTGATTTGTGCCAAACAAGACTTATTGGTATTAAGTGTTTAACTTTTAAATAGTTTTTACCAAACAAAGCCCTACGACTTTTGGATTTTGAAATTTAAATTATTAATAAATAATATATATATATATATATATATATATATATATATATATATATATATATATATATATATATAAGTTTTACGTTTTATAACCTATGTTAGTTATTAGGCTTATTATGGCCATAACCGTTCTTGTGTTTACGACTGAGTTATCAGTTGGGTTTTGGGTTTACGTCTTATTGTTAAACTTGAGTCTAAGAAAAGAGTTGTCTGCTAAAAGAAGGGTTCAGTGATTTTGAGAGAGTCTGAGAAAGAGAAGCAACAAAAGCTGAGTTCTTCAAGCTATTATAAGAGTTTAACACGAATTTCTTAACAACAAAAGGTATGTCTATGACCTTAATACTAGATACACATATAATTTATATGTCTCTGTGTATTTCTTTTTCACTGAGTAGAAGGTTTTTACAAAAATCTTGTAAAACTATATTTTTGTAATTGTTATACTGGCATATATAGATATGTGATTGTATGTGTAGTATGCTTATAAGATTTCATGTTAATTACGTGTTAAAGAAAAAGGAAGTGGAATTACAATGAACATATATGTATAAATGTGGTTTGCAGAGTACCAAATATTATACTTGCATTGTATGATAATCATGAAATTTAACTGTGATTATATGAATTGGGTAAGAATTTAATAGAATATAATTAGAATAAATCTAATTGTTTTATAACTATGATTACAGTGCTCACTGTGTTAACAAATGTTAACAATGGAGTTTCGGTTTAAACTATGGTTTCAAGGATTTAAATTATTATTTAACTGTTTTAAATTGGTATATGTATGATAAGTAAATGTTTATGAGTAATCCTTATAAGTTTTACATCTTAATTTAGATGTTAGCAGTAGTAATTAGTCCAGAATTTAGTTATTCAGTTCTTCATGGTTGGGTTCTGCAAGTTTCGACGCCCCAGCGCCAAAAATGGAGCCCCAGCGCCAAATTTCGCGCCCCAGCGCCAGAAATTCGCGCCCCAGCACTGAAATTCATGCCCCAAATCTGAAATTCGCGCCCCATCGCCAATCTCACACAGCAGCACCACTGGTTAGCCTAGTTCTCGCGCTGCGGGGCGGGGACAAAAGTCTGAGTAGGACAGTTTTGGCCTCCTGTAGTAAAACGTCCATAACTTTCTCATACAAACTCTGATTGCGTTGATTCAAGATGATCCGGAACGAGGACGAATAGACCTAAAACTTTCATGCTTTATGTTTTTTAATTTGAGGTCTGTAACAGTAGTCAAAATGGTCATCCTTAGAACTATTGTGTTTTTGGGGGCAATCGGAGGGCGTCGGGCATGTACATATGCATGTGTAGTGCTCCTGACGATAAAAGATGATGTCCTAAGTTACAAAACATATATGTTAGTAAATATAATGATTCTTAACATTAATAAATAATGTATTTGATAAGTTATATAATTATAATAATCATACACAAGAGAGGTAAATCGGGCGTGTGACAATTGAACGTCGAAACGCCGTGCCAAGTGTTAATGAACTTAAAAAGTGTTTCAATTCAATTGAAATGAATATTATAGGATATGAAAAGGGTTTAATATAAAACCAATAAATAGTCCTAGCAAGAATTAAGCACTTGAATGAACTTCGATTATGAAATATAGTGAGATATAAGTTGAAAGTTAACACAATCTAATTGAACATTGTGTGCTAATTAATAGGAAAGATTATGAGATGTGGAATAGAGTTACATTATAATTACTATGTGTTGTTATGTGACTAATAGTTGATGTGTATGATTATATAATTGTGTAGGACACGTGAAGTGCAGATAACTGTAAGCTGTTAAACTATTATTGGTAAATAACGATCAAGGTAAGTCTTTCGGTTCCTATTTTCTACGTGGACTTGATGAAATGTTTTAAATTGCATGATATGTTATACATGTTGAAATCATGAAATGTTAAAGTCAATATATGACTGCATTGTTTTGGCTAAGTAATGATGGTTGAGTAAGGAACTCAATCTTTATATTTGCTATGTGAATTAAAAGCATGTATGCCATGTTACTTTAATGAGATGTATATCGAGCATGTTATTATGTGCTATGTGATGCATGAAAACTGTTAGACTTTGTTGGTCTGTCGAGCTAACTCTTGAAAATAACCATTTTTGCAGGTTAAGATTTTAAGGTAAAGATATGTGCTAAGTGAGTTATAGAGATCTATATTCACGAAGATTACTTATGTTTTATGAGAAATGTATTTCATATTTTGAACGTAACATGTTATTGAATTGTAAGTTGAGCTATCCAATGTATATGGATATTTAGTTATGATGTAAGACTTTGTATAGTCATTTTGTTGTAACGATTCATGATATAAGATTGAATCAAAGAGATGTAATGTAAAGGTTACGATTCAGGGCAAGAAAGAAGGAAATGTATAAACATTTTAATTATTCCACAATTTTAGTGTTTTTAATATCGAATAATGATGTTTTATTAGAGATTTAATGTATGGTTAACGACCGAAGTCGAGATTTAAATGGTATAAATTTTGGGGTCGTTACAAGTTGGTATCAAAGTTGTAGGTTATAAAACTTAGGTAGGAGTACCATAGGCTATAACCTTAGAGAAGAGAGGTGAAGATAATAAACGAATAAGCTCGAATAGAGTTTGAACAATAAGGGATTAAAAACTTGTGTGAAAGGATTCAAAGAAGAATCTCGCAGAGTTATAAGGATTATGAATGTGGGGTTACCCAACTCCAATAATAAGGATGTAAGGTGATAATAAATAAACAATGTCTATAAAAAGAGAATGATAAAGAAGTTAAGAATAGAGAGTATGGTGCAATTGTACTCTTTAGTAGTTGATGCATGGTATCTGGGCTAAACGATTCCTTCATAGAGCGGAGGTATATACGAACTAGTAACTCGGAACCTAGTTTGTTGGTTGTTTGTGGGAAACCACTCAGCGTACTATATTGAAACTGTTAGAGACTCGACGTGTACCAAGTGTAGAAATGGATACGTATGATGAAAGTGTAGAACTCGAATGAAATTTTGAGCGATGTAACTGAAGTAAGAAATTCTTAAAGGAAGAATTTTTTTTAAACAAAAAGATTCAAAGAAGAATCTAAGAGATATAAAGATAAGAATGAGAGTTTCCTAACTCTAAAAGCTAAGATAACGAATAATGTCGTAAATGATGAAAAAGGGAAAGAAAGAGGATCGTAAAACAAAACGATCATGAGTTAAGAAAATAATTTTAAGGGAGATGATTATAGAATAAGGTCACGACGTGATCTGTTTAAGTTATAAAAGGAAGATGGTTTGTAATGGTTGAATGATTATAGCTTGATGCTATGAAGATAATGTACTATGATAGTACGAGATAAACTCATAACGAGTTATAGATAATGTGATACGAGGAATTCGTATCGAGCAAAGTGAAAGTTATAAGCAAGATAGAGTTTGGAGGGATTTCAATTGAGGACTCAGGTGGTGGCTGAGTTGTACAAACATTTGTATGGGCGAGGGTTTTGTGCTTGCACTCAGTTTATCACATTGATAATTATTGGAATGTTTGTGTCGCGCTATTTGCTATATGCCTGTTGAGAAGGTGATTCTTTTCTTATGTGTATAACAGATAGGTAGAGTATAGTTAGAGAATATTATAAGGTTAAGTGCGAGTTCTTAAAACTCATACTTATGGTAGGTTCGTGACTCATAATTATATGGTATATTTTTGAACCCCTCAGCGAATGGACGTTTATGGTCTAACTAGGATAAGTTCTTAAACTCATATGATTGTGGCAAGTTCCTGAACTCATAACGTGTGGTAAGTTTTACGAACTAGGTATAGATAAGTGTAAATGGAGTATTGAAGATGATAGGAATAGATAGACCTATTAAGCATTGGATCATTATAGAAAGTGGAGTTGATGGTGGAAGCATTGGTATTCTTAATCTACTATCTATGCTAGACTTTCGAAATTTATTGACTTCATGCTGATGTTTACACTTTTATTTTCTTGAAAAATATTTGATCAAATGATGGAACCAATGAGTTTTAACAACAATACTATTATTCGTAAGTCTATGCTAATTGCTTCGGCTAGACAAAAATGATTTGCAATATATCAAAATGTATTTTATATCATTAATGCATCATGTAACCTGGTGCAAAGATGATAAAAATGATGAAGTCATCAATGCAGTATTACCTAGTGTTGGATGTGATCTAAGGATCGTCAGCCCACTATGGTATAATGTAGTATGATAAAAGCACCAAATGACGGAATCCTCAACGGACTGTAAATACAGTGTGGTATCATGACGTCATAAAAAGATTTTTGAGTTTTCTTTAAGATATGAGAATATATATATATATATATATATATATATATATATATGTATATTTATTCGATTGATGTACGAATTGTTGTAGAAGTCTATGCTATTTGATTCAGCTAGACGAATATTGAAAGATGTTCATGAAATGCATGCGTTTCTTGAGAAGTTATGCCAAACCAAATTGTTTTGGTGCGGATTCAGATGTTGAAAAGCTGAGATGAACAACCCTTTTATAGGGGATTACGCGGAGGCATTGAGATGTTTGTGCACAATACATTGTACGAAGGGCTGATCACCTTAAGTACAAGGAGTCCCTATAGTCTTATGACTTTTAAAGTTTAAGTTGAAAGATTACTTATAACTATGAACATACGCATAGAGTTTAAATGTTTGTGCACAATACATCGTACGAAGGGCTTAACACCCTAAGTACGGGGGTCCTTATAGTCTTATGGCTGTTAAAGTTGAAGTTGAAAGATTACTTGCAACTGTGGACATAGTTCGTGGTCTTATGACCCTCAGCATGATTTGGAATCTTTTAAATTCCTGTTATTCATATCGCTTCCCAATTATTGAGCAATTGTGGAAGATTCTTGATATTCTAAAAGGTGAATGTGGTAAGGATGATATTCCTTAGAAAGAAGTGAGTCGTAGAATGCGACACTGAATGATGAATATGTTGAATAAGTGAGAAGAGATTTTGAAGTGAGAATGATATGAGTTATCAAAGAATAATATAAAACTTTTAATAGAAAAGTTAATAATTGTAGAATGATCTTTGTGGAAAGAACGTGGTTATAGAAACCAATGAATGAATGAAGTAGTGACATAAAATCTAATTTGATAGATTGAATGAATAAAGATTAATAAATAAAATTTCGATGATGAAATTCTTAGAAGAAAGAGTGAAAATGTAATATCCCGAGTGTTTGTAATGCCCCCAAATCTATGTAACATCGATTACAGGACATGGTGCTCACGATATAACATACATCATCATCTATCTAAGTAACTCTAATAATAATAATAATAATAATAATATTAACTATTACATACTTATTCAAAATAAAGTCTCAAGTCTTTACAACCTTTAATAAACTAAAACTTAAACTTAGCGTTTATCGCTACATCACATCATATGCGGAAATATAATTATTACATAAATAACTCTCATCATTTCATCTTAGACTTTCCTTTGTCCTTGCCCGAGCCCTCAGCGTTATCAGCCTTAACTGAAAAGTTTAAGTAAGAATGAGCACAAATTGCCCAGCAAGTATATAAAGTAGTTTGAGAACATACATCAGAAGTAGAAGCATTAGTATGAATATTTTAACGGAACCTCTTGATTACTATTTTAACGGAATCCTAATTACTATTTTATTATATGAATTTTAGTTTAGATTATCTTAAGTTAATTATTTTAACTTAATTAATAATGTTATATATGCAAGATAAATCAGATATGGAATCCAAACCCTAATTCTGGATTTTAATCAATGAATGAGAATAATAATATAATTTTTTTTTATTTCAGTGATATAAATATGTATTGTTTGTGTATATTGAAAATAATTGGTTAATTATGGTATTTCACGCTAAAACCCTAGAATTACTGATAAACCCTAATTCGAAAGTCAATTACGACTTTAAGAATTTGTTAAGTCGTTATGTAGTCGTGATGCTGTGATAATGCGTCTAATGACATGTGTTATATATTTTTATAATAATTATGAAAAATCTTATTATCTAAATTAGGAAACCTTAATTAGCTAGAAACCCTAATTAGCTAGAAACCCTAATTTCTAAATTAGTAAACCAAATTACTAAATGAGGAACCCTAATCACTAAATGATAAAGCGTAATGCTAATTAGTGGACTATAAACTCTAATGTTCAAGACTAATGTAATTAGATAACCTAATCTAATTAGGAAACCTTAATCTTTATTTTTAGAAACTAATTTTTTTTAAAACCATAAATAAAAATCCTAGAATTTCAATTTTTTGATAACCTTAGGGCTAAACCCTAAGGGTTAAACCCTAAGGGTTTGCCAAGATTACATTTGTGCCATTAAAATCCTAAGCCAAATGACCTTTTTGCCCTTATTGCATTATTGAAGCTTGCTTGAAAATCTAGCAATAATTGGAGTTGGTGAACCACTTTTGACTTTCCTAGTGACCAAATTCTAAGCACACAATGTATACATATCAACCACTTCATTGCAACATAATATATAAATTGATCAAGAGAGAGAAAGTGCATTATTGTGCACATTTATTCACCAACACTCATCCAAGACCCTCTCTCTCTAACCTAAGAAATATTGTGTTAAACCAGTCCCAAAACAAAGCCCCATTATCACTTATATCAGATCAGAAAGCCAAGAATCAAAATTTATCACAAGAGGTTTAAAACCCTAACCTAGAATTTGACCATGCTTGATGTGTTAGATGCTATATTTGAGTGTTAGAATATGTTGTATGTGGTATATATAGGTGATCTGGTGTAAGACCCCAACTTTTATGAATAAAGATGAATTTTTCTATAAATATTATTTTTAAATATTAAGATTTGAATTTGTTATAATGTTATAGTTGTGGGTAATATTTATAAATTTTGCAAAGTAAGCAAGTTGTTATATAATTTTTGATTTGTCGGGAAATATTAATTTTAGCAGGGAATATTCGTACGACGACACAATCATTGGTGAACCCCACAGCGGAATTATTGTCGGAGTTAGAAAATGGCAGAAATATTTTTTTATAAAAGTAACGGCGAAAGTTTTACCGTTAAACTGTTGAAATACCCGGTGGTAAAAGTACAGTAATACGCATGGTTGTATAGTAGCACGCGATATTGATTATTGATGCTTACATGAGAAGTCACTCACTTTTGTTCAATTATTGCTACAGTAATTGCTGAATAGTATCTCACATTATTTGATTCAATTATTATCAATATTTTATATATTATTAAATCAATAATTGAGATGACAAGTTATTCTAATTATTATATGCATAATTAACAATGTCTAGAAAGTTTTGTCGAGGAAAGAGGTTTGGTCACCTAATTGCGCGCCAATAGAGAGAAATCCTTATCGGAAAGCCCCCTCTTTCTTGGGAATGATCTGTTTGTTAATATTGCGAGTTATAATAATATGAATAAGCGTTGTTAAAAATATTGAGGGAATTTTTATGAAGTATTTGTTGTAAATTTTGCTAATTTTATAAACCTCAATTTACCCATTTTTCAAAACTATCGATAGAAGTTATCTCAGTTTTGTTATATATATATATATATATATATATATATATATATATATATATATATATATATATATATATATAAATTGTACGGGAGTAAGAATGAGTGGGGGGGGGGGGATTTTGGTTATCACATGAAGAAGTACTATTTCATTATTATATATATGTAGGTTTAAAAAGTTGATAGAAGGAAATAAAATGAGTTCACGGGGTTTTCACCCGTGATATTTTCTGCACATGTTATATAATATATATATATATATATATATATGTAATATTATATTTTATTTAAAAGTTTTCATTTTATTAGAATATTTTATTGCATAGTATCTTTTCCATTCTCCTATAAATAGGATGCTTAGTTAGAATTGAAAATCACTCCAGAATCAGAGAATTCTTCTTCTATAACATAGAGAGTATTTCTTTCAAGTTTTAGAAAACTTTGAGCGTAGAAAATAGTGAAAGTTTCTTCAAGAATATCCCCGTTATACCAGTTGGAATACTCTTCTTTTCAAGGTAAGGGATATTATTTTTGTTCAATATTCGTATGAAATAATATTTTCTTCCATACTCTGTAGTATGTAAGTAATTTTATTTTGTTTCATATTTTGAATTCTACACTCATTTTGTTAAAGTTTTGGTTGCTATACTCCATGAAATTAGTAGAATATCCTTGATATTTGCGCTTCATCCAATATCTTTTCATGGAAATATTATTTTGAGCATTCTTGATAAGTTTTAACTTTTTCATGTCGGGGTACTATTCACGGAGTTACTATTCCTGAAGTTACTATTCACAGGTACTATTCACCCGGTTACTATTCACATGGGGTACTATTCATTATAAAAATTGATTTCTTTTCAGTCCAAATCATTTTTGATATAATATTATTCTTGAATTTTACTCCACAAAGCAGTATCATGTTGACAATTTGGAAATTATTGAATTCTGGAGAAATTAAATTTTAAATCTTTTAAAATTTATCCTTTACTTTCGTTTAATTGAATTATTATATCATTGTCATCATCCTCATGCTTATATTATGTTGAAAGTCATCTGTGGCCTGTAGTGCATAGATGGACTTTGTATGATTATGACCATGGATTATTCAGTATAATCATGACCGTAATGTTACAAATGATGTGGTAAAAGTCTTCATTGGCCCGTAGTGTATTGATGGATAGTTGTTGGCATGATCATGACCATTGATGAATACACGAATATCCTTGGCCCTTAGTGCATGGATAATGTGTGGTCATGATACTAAAGAATATCCTTGGTCGTAGTGCAGGAATGATTCGATGATGTAGAATATTTATTAAGTTGAGTCTCAGCGATAAAAGTGATGAAAAACCTTTTAAATCATAGAATATAGTAGATTTTATGTTCTACTTGACTCTTCTAATGTATTACTTGTTTCGCTGCATTAAACTTGTTGTCTATTATATTCTATTAGTTTAACATTTTTGAAGGCTAACGATAAATTATTCTGCTTTATCTTAGTCATAATATTTCTTACTGGGCTAGTTGAGCTCCCCCTTTGCTTTCATTGTTATATTCAGGAAATGAGATTATAGCTGGGACTAGTCGGGGAACGGAGTGACGGTCCAGATGATAACATTAGTAGTCCTCACTATTCTGTTAAATAGTGTGATAATAAATGTATTGAGGACTTATTTTGAGTTTGAATACTGCCTAGAAGACAATATTTGTATTAAAACTCACAACTCATGATGTATATTTTAGTTTGTATTTGTATTCTATACTATGTACACTTCAAGAAAAAGGCCTAACAGCGACCAATAGTATCAGCGACCGCATGTCTGGTCCCTGATAATACTAATAGCGACCAACATTAGCGACCGTAATTTAATCTAGTCGATATTTAATATCAGCAACCGCAGGTGGTCGCTGATCAGTCGCTGGCATGAATTTCCCTCCCAAAAATTGGTGCCAAAAGTTGGCGCGTTTATTTTTTGTGACCAATATATAAGCGACTGCTAGCGGTCGCTAACTTGTCCACGTCATTAAAAATCGGCGACCGCATGCGGTCGCTGATCATTTTAAACTTATTCAGACGAGAGAAGAAAAGAGGGAGAACAGAATAGGGAGAAGAGGGAGAAGGGGGAGAAGAGAAGAGGGAGGGAGAAATTGATCGTCGCCGCTCGTCGTCACTGTCCACTGCCATCGCTGCCGCTACAGGTACCCCTAATTCAGTATGTGTACTAATTTATTGTCGAGCCGAGAGTTGTTTTAGTATAAAAATTCCTCTTCGTACTGTAATGTTTTAGTTCTTGAGTTAATTTAGTACACATACTGAATTAGGATTAAGACATTAGAAGACCTACCCTAGTTCTGATTATCTATTTATTTGATTTATGACTTTGTGTAATTTGTATTCAAATAGTTTCTGTTTGAATGATCAAAGCAATGTTTTCAATAATTTGGAGGAGAAGTGATTTGAATATACAAGAGCAGTGTGGGTGTTTTCAGTTAGGAGGTGGCGATAACATTCTGTTTTATTGAGCAAACAGAAAAATCGAACCTTTTCTTGTGATAATTAAAATGTAGGAGACTAGACCTTTGTTCATGTACTACGAGATTTAGACTCTATGCAGAAAAGGAAACTAAGTTTTGTTTGAGCTTCTCATTAAGAGTTTAAATAGTTAGTGGTGTAATGTTAGTCTCATTCTAAGGTTCTAGCTATAGAATTAGAGAATCCGTGTTTAGGTATGGCGGAGTTGTAGCATGTAGAAATGCCCAACTAGTTAGTGGCTTTGCAAGTGAAAATGGTTTATTGAATTTGTTGCAGTCAATAGTACTAAGTCAAAAAATTAATGAGCCCATTTCAGTATCGATATGACCTTGCTTGCCACCAAAAATGTAAAACAATCAATCAACCACATTTAAAGATAAACCTTGTTTAAAATTTTAAGGTTGCCTACTATTTGACTTAGAAACATGTATTAACATTACAAAAACTAGGCAAGATCATAAACATGTGTCATTTCTTCAAATTCATCAGTTCCAGTGTGTAGCTTGAACAGATTTAACTTTATCGATTAAAGTCGATTATACTCGCATATCATCACGTGGGTACTTAGAGTTTTCATTTTCATCTCTATTATTTGTAAATTATACGAAATGAGTCTTTGACAATATCGTACTCGTACTTGTATACGATCTTCTACTCAACACGTCAGCTACCACGTTCGTTTTTCCAGGATGACATGGTTAGAACATGTGCTAAAATGAGTCTCCTCTTGAGTTCTTCGAAGATCTTCCCACATTCCTTGCTCCATTCGAACTTTGTATCTCTACGATTCAGCTGCGTTAATGGAATAGCAATTCGAGAATATCCTTCAACGAATCTCCGATAATAACCAACTAAGCCTAGAAAGCTACGTATTTCGATTACCGACTTAGGTTGTTCTCAACTGTGACTCATATCCCAACCTTGGATAGTATGTTACCATGACACCTATCAGTTTACTATCGCACGAATATTGTATCCCCTATTAAGAGTCTGGCTTCGGTACATTCCACAAAGGAAGTCACCAGATAAAGGCTCGGGTACCAAATTCTATAGTTAAATTTTTAACTCCTGAAGTTCAATAGGAGCCATTCGATATGAAATTTTAAAAATAGGTTTTGTACCGGATTCAAAGGCGATACAAAATTTAATATCACGCTCTGGGAGTAAGCCAAGAAATTCTTCAGGAAATACATCAGGGATTTTACCAACAACAGAAATATCATTCAAATCTGATGTACTTTTGTTCAAGTCCATGACATGGGCTAAGAAAACATGACATCCATTTTTCAATAAACGAATGACTTCATGGCTTGATATAAAAATGTTTGACTTCAATGGTTTGATTGCTTGAGTTCGAATATCAAGTTGCTTAGGAATATGAAAACTAACAACCTTACAAAAGCAATTAATTTTGGCATGATGAGTAGTTAACCTTAAAATCACATCAAAAGCAAATATCTCTATAAAAATAAGGTTAACAGGTAATGTGATAGTGCCAACTTGAATCAAGCAAGATTTCTAAACAACGGATGTAATGAAAGTTTCTCCTAACGGAGTCTCCATAGATAGGTCAAAGTCTAATTTCTCCGGAGTCAAGTTCAAACGTTGAACACAAGCAAGAGAGATAAAAGAATGGGTAGAACCGGTATCTAGTAAGGTATAAACTTCGCAAGAATTATAATTAACTAACCCGTGCTAACTTCGTTCGGGTTCCTCGCATTTTGACCGGTCACGACAAACGCTCTTCCAGGAACCGTTGACTTTGACTTTTCTGGGACAACCTTTTGAATCACCGTCCTCGCTGGAATTGGTTTTGCTACCGTATAATCTCGAGCGATATGTCCTTCCTTTCCATAATTATAGCATACCTTGAACTGTTGTGGGCAGTTTGGGCTGGTATGTCCCTCTTTCCCGCATTTGTAACATACGACCGGTGGTCTTTCTCCTCCCTTGGAACCAGTTGTTACTGGTGCTGACGTCTTCACATGGTCGTTGTTAAATCTCCTCTTTTTAAAATCTCCTCCTGACTCGCTTCTTCTATTTTTATGGCCACGATTACCACCAGAGTGGTTATCGCCTTTGTCCATATTCTTCTTTCTCCGCTGGTTATCGTTATTCTGATGACTGCTATCTTCGGTATGATCCTAGTTATGGTCCCTCGGTTGAACGTACTCGTTATCTCGCTCTAACAACTGAGCCCTGTTGACAACATCTAAATAGATAGAAAATTTATGAGAAATGAGATACTGACGTATGACGGGTTTCAAACCTCTCAGAAACATCCGCGTCATACGTTCCTCATTCTCCACCAAATGAGGTGCAAACCTGGATAACTCCGCGAACTTCGCCTCGTACTGGGACACCGTCATGTTATTCTGCTCTAGTCTAATAAACTCCACTTCCTTCATATGATGAACACTTTCAGGAAAGTATTTGTCATTAAATAGTTTCTGAAACGTCTCCCAAGACATGCTGAGTGCGGCTGGATGGGTACGCTTCACAGACTCCCACCAGTAGTCTGCCTCGCCACGGAACATAAAGGTGGCGAATGGAACCTTCTGTTCCTTCGTGCATCCCAAGACATCGAATATCTTGGTAATTTGCTTGACCCATGTCTCCGCCATGATCGGATCTGGCTTTCCCTTAAATTCTGGTGGTCCCAACTCTTTGAACTGCTTGGCTGTGACAACCCGTGAATTGTTATCATTTCCTCCTGTATTTTGAACACGAGTCTCCCTCGTCTGATTTTTCATGAACTACAAAAAGCTTCTAAACATTGCATCGTTCATCGTCTGATCAATGGTGTTGTTCACAGGAGGAACATTGCCAGCCGGTTGCACGTTCTCCTCGTTGGTGAGTACAGGCGTCTCCACGGTCTCATTTCCACTGTTAATATTCTTAGTCGACATTCTCAAATACTGTCATAAAACAAGGTTTAATTAAGGAAATCAATATATCACATAATATCCCTATATACTGACCAACTAACAAATAAGCTTAGGTAGGACACACTAGCGAAGGATTTACTCGTCTCTCCCCTCCTAGTTCTATTCCCCGATCTCCGCCAGAGATCATATCCCTAAGCTCTGATACCAACTATGACGCCCCCAAAATAGGTCCATTCCATCCAACCCATTCTGAGTCGCCAAATACATGGTACAGAAATAACTACAACTTTATTATTACAACATATAAACTATTGTCGTCTAGACAATATCCACATACAAATAAATTCCCATTATAATTATTGATACATTATTTTATAAAAATGGTGAGGACTACTAAACAACTCTCTCTAGAACCATCATTACATCCCCCGACTCGTACTCGCTA
The DNA here is from genome assembly GCA_020205505.1 of Panax japonicus. Classification (NCBI taxonomy): domain Eukaryota; kingdom Viridiplantae; phylum Streptophyta; class Magnoliopsida; order Apiales; family Araliaceae; genus Panax; species Panax japonicus. The sequence continues at coordinate 18,472,372 of CM035101.1, read as the reverse complement.
CATTCTCGTCTCCTGAGAAGAAAAATAGAACAACAAGAAAAAGGGTGAGCTCAACTAGCCCAGTAAAGAATATTATGACTAAGATAATGTACAACAAATTATCCTTAGTCTTCAACAGGGAAAAATCTGATAGAATACAATAGACCACAAGTTTTAGATCAACAACTGCAGCGGAAACAATAATTCATTAGAGGAGTTAAGTAGAGAATGAAATCTACTAACATCTATGAATTTAAAAGTCCATCATCAATATTTTATCCCTGTAACATCAATCAATATATATCTCAAATCAAATCAAATATTCATCTTTGCACTACAGGACAAAGATATTCATCAGTCGGTCATGTTCATCTCAACACCTGTTCATCTTTGCACTACGGGCCAAAGATATTCATCAATTGTTCATGTTCATCTCAACACCTGTACATCTTTGCACTACGGGCCAAAGATATTCATAACAAAATCAACCATCTTTGCACTACAGGCCAAAGATATTCAGTAACACCATCATTTAGGACTGAGGATGATGAAAAATATTTTAAAGAAAACGAATCCAGTGAAACAAAATAACAAGTATTAAGGATTCGTACTTTAAACAATCCGAGTTCAAAAATACTTCATAAATAATCATACTGAAGTAAAATTCAAGAATGATCAAAACATGGATACAATCAAAGCTAGTATCCAGAATAAATATTTTGGACAAAAAGAAGAAATTTTATTTTTCTGTGAATAGTGCCATATTCGTGAATAGTGCCGTATACGTGAATAGTGCCGTATACGTGAATAGTAACTCCGACACCATAAGATAGAAATTTCACAAAAAAACATCTTCACGCTTCGTGAATAGTAACTCGTGAATAGTAACTCGTGATACTACTCATGAATAGTAACCCCGAAATGAAAAAGTTCCAAATTTGATAAAAAGTTCCAACCAATATTTCAGCATAATGATATTGAAGAAATAATATTATTTGAGAAGAAAATAACACCCCTTACCTCAAAATTGCCGTACTTCTGACTGAATTTCGGTATAGTGCTGACAGAAACTCGCACTGTATGGCAACACTCAAAGTATACTCACAAGGATACGCTCGATAATATAGAGAGAGAAAGAGAGAAAACTTTGTTTTTGGTGTGATTTTCAATTCTAACTTAGCCCTCTATTTATAGGAAAATGTTAGAACGCCAAAGGAGACTAAATTAATAAAATATATTATTATTTATTCAAAAATTTTACCCACATGTTTTGAAAACTCTAGCATGCCTTCTTTGGTCAAAAACATCAGCCACCCATGTGCCAACAACCACAAAAACGTTTTTCTTATATAAAATAATTAAAACTTCCAAAAATCAATTATTTCGGAACTCCGAAATTTCAATAATTCATGATAAATAGCCCTTTTGTCAGAAAATTTGAATCTCGCGTTTTTTTATAGAAAATTCAATTCTCTACAACTTTGCAGAAGGAAGTTTTTCAAAATTCTAAACAGAAATTATCCGAAATCCACAAACGAGTGATTTTACGGTCTATAATCAATTTTCGGTCAAGAATTGTGTCCACCGACACACAAAACATATGTTAAACATTTAATGCCACAAAAATACTCTTCCTCCTCATATACTCATATGTCCCACATTCATTATAAAATATAACCGTTAATATATTATTAAAATAATATATTTAAATAAATTATTTTATCAGAAAAAGATAAAACATTAATTTTAAACAATTGTCACTTTTAAAAATTTTCTCCATCTATATCCACATAAAATGAATATTTTCTTTATAATAATAATCAATAATTAATTATTCAAAAATAATATTACAGAATCACACTACTGACAACCAGGCCGTTCCCAGGATAGATGGGGCTTTCCAATAAGAATTTCTCCTTACTGACGCGCAATTAGATGAACAAACCTCTCCTTGACAGAACTTTCTAGACATTGCCAATAATGTTATCTGATAATATTATTCAAATAATATGAATTATTGATCTGATAATGGAAAATACTGTGAAATGACAATTATTGAAACAATAATAATATAAATATCAACGCAGCAATTATTGAATCAATAAAGTAATGAACAGTAACTCCTGTAGCAATTATTGAGTAGTGCCTTCTTACGTAAGGATCAATAATTCAAAATACTGTGCAATACCGTGTGCTACTGTGCAACAACGCGTATTACTGTATTTTAACCACCGGGGTATTCCAACAGTGTAAACGGTAACAACTACGCCGTTATTTTTAAACAACTTATATTTGTCGTTTTCTTCCTCCAATCGCTTTCCATTATGGGGCCCACACATGGCTGCGCCGTCGTACGAATATTCCCCGACAGTACGAATATTTCACGACCAAACGAATATTCCCCGACAACAATGAATATTTTATAACCACTTACTTATTTTGAAACATTTGCGTATTTTACCCATAACTATCCACATTAATCAAATCAACCCTTACTATTCAAAATAATAATTAAAGGAAATTAAATTTCATTTATTAATTATTTGGGGTCTTACAGATATAGTACGACAAAACGTAGCTGAGAGTTTCAACACGGATAATGTCTCGTAGAGAGTATCCAAACTCAAATAAAGTCCTTATTACAATTATTATCACACTATTTCACATAATTGTGAGGACTACTATAGCCACCTATCTAACCGTCACTCCATTTCTCGACTCGTCCCAGCTATATTCTCATTTCCTGAAGAGAACAATGAAAGAAAAAGGGTGAGCTCAACTAGCCTAGTAAGAAATATTATGATTAAGATAATGCATAATAAATTATTGTTAGCCTTTAACAGTGTTAAACTTATAAAATATAACAAACATCAAGTTTAACTGCAGCGGAACAAGAAATCCATTAGAAGAATCAAGTAGAAAATAAAATCTACTATCTTCTATGATTTAAAAGGTTTTTCATCACTTTTATCAATGAGACTCAACATAATAAATAATCCACATCATCGAATCACCCCTGCACTACGGCCAAGGATATTCTTTAGTATCACGACCACAAATTATCCATGCAGTACGGGCCGAGGTTATTCGTGTATTCATCAATTATCATGATCATACCAACAACTGTCCATTAATGCACTACGGGCCAATGAGGACTTTTACCATATTATTTGTAACATTACGATCATGATTATACCGAATAATTCATGGTCATAGTCATACCAAGTCCATCTACGCACTACAGGCCACATATGACTTTCAACATAATATAAACATGAGGATGATGACAATAATATAAGAATTCAATAAAACAAGTTCAAGGATAAATTTTTAAGGATTTATAATTTAATTTATCCAAAAATCAATAACGTCCAAATTGTCAACATGATACTGCTTTGTGGAGTAAAATTCAAGAATAATATTGTACCAAAAATAATTTGGACCAAAAACGAATCAATTTTTAGCATGAATAGTACTCAAGTGAATAGTACCCCGTGAATAGTACTTCAGGAATAGGAACCCCGTGAATAGTACTCCGACATGAAAAAGTTAAAACTTATCAAGAATACTCATAATAATATTTTCATGAAAAGATACTGGATGAAGCGCAAATATTAAGGATATTCTACTAATTTCATGGAGTATAGAAGCATTACTTATCAACATAAGTGTAGAATTAGAAATATGAAACGAAATAATATTACTTACATACTACAAAATATAGAAGAAAATATTATTTCTTACGAATATTGAACAAGAATAATATCACTTATGAATACAAAAGAAATAATATCCCTTACCTTAGTAGGGGATTGGATACTAAAATAGTATAGTAACAGAATACTCTTCTTCTTTCTCTCTGATTCTCTCTCTATAGAATTCTTTTGTGAGTCATAGTGAATTGGTGAGAATGAAAGAAGAAATAAGCTTCTATTTATAGAAGATTTCTAGCTTAGCCCTTGCAATGTGAAAAGGCAAGTGGCTTGACGACTTGTGATGTGAAAAGAAAAGTGGTTTGACGCCTGTAATGTGAAACAACAAGTGGTTTGATGTAAAATCCCAACTTTTTGAATAAAGATGAATTTTCTATAAATATTATTTTTGAATATTATGGAGTGAAATTGATATATTAGTTGTGGGTAATACTTATAAATTTTGCAAAGTAAGCAAGTTGTTATATAATATTTGATAAGTTGGGGAATATTCATTTTTAAATGGAATATTAGTACAACGTCACAATCATTGGTGGACCCCACAACAGAATTATTGTCGGATTGAGAAAACGACAAAAATACTTTATGAAAATAACGGCGGAAGTTTTACCGTTAACTGTTGAAACACCTGGTGTTAAAAGTACAGTAATATGCGTGATTGCATAGTAGCACACGGTATTAATTATTGATGCTTAAGTGATAAGTCACTCAGTTTTGTTGGTATTATTAATGTAATAATACAGACAATCTTTTTATATAAAACAAAATACTTTTATAAAGTTATTCTATAAATAGAATATATTATATTTTATTATGTATAGTGTCTGCATAGTGTTTTGCATAGTAAAATCTTTTTATATAAAACAGAATAATTTTATAAAGCTATCTGTTTTATTAGACAATAATTAGAATATATTATATTTTATTATGCATAGTATTTGTATAGTGCCTTCATAGTGTTTGCATAGTAAAATCTTTTATAAAGTTATTCGTTTTATTAGATTATAAATAGAATATATTATATTTTATTTTGCTTTAAATATGAACCGTCAGATTAAAGTAAATCAATCTCGACTGTTCATGAGTTAGTTACTATGCATTCCATTTTTCTATAAATAGAAGCTCATTCATTCATTATTTTCTTACGAATTCACTGAAACTCTAGAGAGATAAACTATAGAGAAAAAGAAGAAAGTATTCTGCTACTTCACTACTTATATATCCAATACTCTTCTTCTTAAGATAGGGAATATTACTTTTTGTACTCGTAAGGGGTGTTATTCTTTTTATTCATGAAGAGAATTGTTGTTATTCCATTTCTTATTATTCTAGTGGAATAACCAGTATACGCGGTCTACCCTATACTTGGTGACATTCTTCTATTATTCTGTTGGAACATCATGTCTGTGTGTTTTACACCGGACCTGGTTCAGTCTTTATTATTATTCCGTTGGAACATCCTGTCTATGTGTTTTACACCGGACTTGGTTCCGTCTTATTATTATTCTGTTAGAACATCATGTCTGTGTGTTTTACACCAGACCTGGTTCCTTCTTTATTATTCTGTTGGAACATTCTGTCGGTGCAAATTTTTCATGATCTGGTTCCGTTATTATTATTATGTTGGAATAACCTGTCTATGCGAAGAATCGCATGCATGGTGATTTCTTTTGTTATTCCATTCTTTATTATACTCAGTTGGTTAAAGTTTCGACTTCTATACTACATGAAATTAGTAGAATATCCTTGATATTTGCACTTCATCCAGTATCTTTTCATGGAAATATTCTTTTGATCATTCTTGAATTTTACTCTACAAAACAGTATCATGTTGACAATTTGGACATTAATAATTCCTGGATAAAATAATTCTTGAACTTGTTTTATTGAATTCTTATATCATTGTCATCATCCTCATTTTTATATTTTGTTGAAAGTCATTTGTGGCCTGTAGTGCATAGATGGACTTGGTATGATTATGACCAGGGATTATTTGGTGTAATCATGACCGTAATATAACAAATGATGTGGTAAAAGTTCTCATTGGCCCGTAGTGCATTGATGGACAGTTGTTGGCATGATCATGACCATTAATGAATACACAAATATTCTTGGCCCGTAGTGCATGGATAATTGTGGTCGTAATAGTAAAGAATATCCTTGGCCATAGTGCAGGGGTGATTCTATGATGTGGAATATTTATTAAGCTGAGTCTCAGCGATAACAGTGATGAAAAACTATTTAAAACATAAAAGATAGTAGATTTTATTTTCTACTTGACTCTTTTAATGGATTGCTTGTTCCGCTGCAGCTAAACTTGATGTCTGTTATATTTTATCAGTTTAACATTGTTGGAGACTAATGATAATTTATTCTGCATTATCTTAGTCATAATATTTCTTACTGGGCTAGTTGAGCTCACCCTTTCTTTCACTGTTCTCTTCAGGAAATGAGAATATAGCTGGGACGAGTCGGGGAGCGGAGTGATGGTCTAGAGGATAGCATTAGTAGTCCTCACTATTCTGTGAAATAGTGTGATAATAATTGTAATGAGGACTCCTTTTGAGTTTGTATAATCTCTAGTAGATAATATTTGTATTCAAACTTACAGTTTATGTTTGTCGTATTGTACACGACAGTTGTATTAGTAAGTTGTATTTGAATTTTGTACCATGTATCTGATGACCCAAGATGGGTGATGTATACTTAATTTTGGGGGCGTCATATTTGACGTCTGTAATGTGAAACGACAATTGGTTCGACGCCTGTAATGTGAAACGACAATTGGTTCGACGCCTGTAATGTGAAACGACAATTGGGTCGACGCCTGTAATGTGAAACGACAATTGGTTCGACGCCTATAATGTGAAACAACAATTGGTTCGACGTCTGTAATGTGAAACGATAATTTTTTCGACACATGTAATATGAAACGGCAAGTGCTTTGACGTCTGGTAAAGGCAATTACTATTGGCGAAAGTGACTCTTAGATGATGACATATGGGCCCCCATAGAATAAACCAAACTTACCACAAACGTCTTATAACAAACTTCTTATTTATCAAAGATTGAATAAATATTATCACAAATCATTTTATCTTCAATCAAAACATATTTATTTTTTCAACAATTATTCATCATTAATATTATAACTCTCAATATTTAACAACCAGATAATTCACAGGAAAGAGGGGGCTTTCCGATAAGGATTTCTCTCTATTGGAGCGCAATTAGGTGACCAAACCTCTCCTCGATAGAACTTTTTAGACATCGTCAATATTGCAAATAATAATATGAATAACTTTTTCGTCCCAATTATTGATTTAATAATATAAAATATTATGCAGATGATATTATGATAATAATTGAATCAATAATATGAGATACTATGCAGTAATTACTGTAGCAATAATTGAATATAACTGAGTGGCTTCTTACGTAAACATCAATAATTAATATTGTGTGCTACTATGCAACCACGCGTATTACTGTACTTTTACCGACGGGTATTTCAACAGTTAACGGTAAAATTTTTGCCGTTATTTTTATAAAAAGATATTTTTGTCGTTTTCTCATTCCGACAATAATTTCATTATGGGGTCCACCAATGATTGTGCCGTCGTACGGATATTCCTCGACAAAAAGAATATTCCCCGACCAATCCAATATTTTATAACCATTTGCTTACTTTTCAAAATTTATAAATATTACCCACAACTATAACATTATCTCAAATCCACACCATAATAAAAATAAATATTTCGAGAAAATTAAATATTTATTCATAAAATTTATGGTCTCACACATTCTTTTATTAATTACCAAAATAATTTAGGTCTTGTTTTAATTTGGTATCTCCCGCTATTTTCTTTAAATTATATTACCCTCAATATATATAGTTCGACAATATCTTATTGAAGATATGCTAGTGAGAATAAGGATCCCATTTCAAATGTATATAGCCTTGTGATGACACAACAAACTATATATAAATAAATAGGTAGACAACTTTTGTCAATTACATCAACTATGCAACTCCTTGTATTTTGCCTCTTATATTATTTTGATCAAGTGGTGGCACATCTGAATCAAAATTATCCAAGTTAAGTCTAACCTAGCACTTCCATAAATTCAAAAAAGAAAAACATTGTCCTTATGGTGACACAACAAAACAACATTGTTCAATTTTCTTTATAAGCATCAAATGTGATAAAATTAACATATCAAAGAATTAAGGTAAGCCTTGTGGTGACACAACAAACTTATAATAATTAATTGATACTCTATTATTTTTATCATGCTAGAAGGCGAAGTTCGATATTCAAAATATCTTTGAACGCCTAACACTTAATATAATTTATTTGAGGAGTTTATTATTAATTTGTCTCATCTTGTTTAGCGCGCATGTACATATATATATAAAATACGCGTCATATTAATTAACATACGAAATATTTTTGTATAATATATATAGTATAAGCATGCACATATAGAATACTATATTCTACCTGGATTGATTATGGACTTTTATTCTAGTTTCATTCACTAGAGCCACCAAGTGAACCAAAAGGTCAAATCCTAGGGGTGCAAGAATTAATATTTAAATATAACTATTACATTTAAACCCGGACTCCATTACAAACGAGTCTTCAAGCGCTCCTTGTTCCTTAATCTCCAATTCTTCAAAATTAATTCTAACTATTTCTATTACAAAACTATTTAAAATAAATAAAACCCTTGATCAGCAGTCAAGGGAAAATACATAGGAGGGAGATAGAATTTACATTAATAAAAAATTATAGAAGACGTGGTACGCATACCCTATTTAATAAAATCCAAACATTCATGTATCAAACTAAAATAAAATCCAATCATATTGGTCAATAGTCCATAATCAATTATATTTATTATCATAAACATCACCATATGTATCAATAAATACCATTCATCTCATGAATAATAAACATTCAATATATATATTGATATCATTTAATTGGCAAATTTAGTTAGCATAAAATCTAATTTTGAATCAAAATAAACTCGTTTATTTTAAACCAAATTTAAATCAAAATAAACTTCTTTTATTTTAATTTATCTAATTTTGAATAAAATAAACTATTTTATTTTAATCAAAATCTTTAATCAAAATAAACTCATTTATTTTAATTAATTATGAAATCCAATTCCATGAAAAAAAAACTCATTTATTAAAAGAAACACGGATTCTCTTTTATATTCACAAATAAACTCTTTTATTTTGAATAATATGAAATCTTATTCAACATCTAAATAAACTCATTTATTTAAAGAAATTAGGATTATTTTTTCTATTTACAAATAAACTCTTTTATTTTGAATAATATGAAATTTTATTTCATATATAAATAAACTCTTTTATTTAAGGAAACATGGAATCTAATTTCAACTCTAATTAGTTAGTATAAAATTTAATTTTGAAATTAAAATAAACTTTTTTATTTTAATTATAAAATAATAAGATTCATATATATATATATATATATATATATATATATATATATATATATATATATATATATAAGAGATTCACGTGATTTCAAAACAATCAACCTGAACATGCAGGATGACTAGTACTTCCATTACTTGTTAACATGATAACCTCCATTAATGTTCAGGATGAAGTAGCAATACGGGGAACAAAAAAACGGACTCGATTTTTTTTTATATAATAAATTTTATATAACAAAATTACACCCAATTAAATTGTTCTAAACACATATCAAATTAAACAATTAATAATTCGCATAAAGGTTTGGCTCTGATGCCACTGTTAAGTTTGTAAATATTCATGAACGCAATCAAATTGCACAAAGTAAGCAAAAACGTGGAAAAAGTAGAGTTTTAAAATTTTACAAACTATATATCCGGATCATCCTTTATGCGCAATTATTAATTAAACGAAAAGATAAAGAACAAGAATCATACCCTTGAAGATTCGAGCTTCATTAGGTACAAGTTCACCTCCAAATCTTTTTCGCGTTCATCTTGAATCCACCGAGTTTAGTTCCTTCCTTTGATCAACGTTAGCCACCTAAGTGTTTGGCCTCTAGAGGTGATCAACCAAGAAAGAAGAAAAATTCAAGAAGATGGGTATTTGACAAAACTCTAATTTTTCTATCTCTCATAAAAAAGGATGTACTCTCCCAACTATTGGAATTACGTATGTTGTGAAAAAATCAACAACAACCCTCTCACCCATAATAAGACTCAGCTTATTTATAGATGTGGGCAACCCTCCTTAACAATTAAGGAATTGAGTTTTATTTTAATTAATTAAACTGCTTTAATTAATTAGGCTCCAAATTTTATTCGGAATAATTAATTAAAATCTTTTAATTAACTAACCTCCTAATCTTATTAGGATATATGAGAGCACTTTTATTAATTAATTTCCAAACTCCTTTAAGAATTAAATAAAAATAATAGTAATAATAATAATAATAATAATAATAATAATAATAAGACTCCTCTTATTAATTTATATTTAATATTTCCAAAATATTAAATAATAAATATTAAGCTATTTAACTTATTCTATCACCATAGATTAAATTAAATACACTTAACTTATTATTACGATTATGCCATTAACTTCTAAAATAATTATTCTTCCTTTTATGGTGTGACCCTTTAGGTTCTCCATATTAAACCGGTTGTAAATAAATTAATTAGAACAATTCTAATCTTATTTAAATAAATAAATTAAACTATTAATTTATTTAAATAAATAATATTTATTCTACAATAGGGATAAGCCTCCCTATCGATCAACGACTTTCCAGATAATATAGATTTCAATATTAATCATAAAAGAACCTTTGGGTAAATAGTTACCGTACTATTCAATCCTTCCACCATACAATGTCCCAATTAAATATAACACATAAAATTACTGTCAAGTCTTATTTTATTTAATTATATGTATTTCGACTCTTAAATACACAACTCCAAATAATGCAAATTAGAAACTCATTTCTAATTTCATTCTGTCTTGGCCAAGGACTACTGGGTTGTCATTTATCGAATCACATAGGGCATTTCTCTTCTTTTACTAGAAGTGGTAGATTCTTTATTTATCATACATTATTTCCATGTATAACTTATTATACCAAGCATACCCTTTGATATACCCTAAGGGTCTTAAAGAATAAGTCAAAATATAACTCATCATACATAAGATACTATGATGATCTCAAGTCCAAGGATCACTTATACTATTATCACTACATGAATTCCTATTGACAGACAAGTAAAACTCCATTAGGTATTCCTTAGCGAGCCACGTTCTGTGAACTTATTCACTAATAAGCACCTACATACTTGCTTTAGTGTCTCCACACAAATGATCATGAGATCAATCATCATCATCCAATGAGCAAGCAACTTATGTACCAATCTATTCGGATTCACTAATCCCTAATTTAGTAATCCAACGATAGGAAACTATTTTAGTTTTAAGCTTTCTAAGAATTTAGATCTCATTAAAATGATCATCATCATTATTCTAAAAGCATTGCTTAAAACTATGAGTTTATCACATATTATAAAACAACAGCATGTAGATAATTAAAAACCTTTAATAAATTAATACTTCTTATTAATAAATGAATAAGATTGTTACAAAGTATATGTTTTATCATCAAACATGATTGGCTTGTGTGCATACTACTTTCACATATAAATCATATACAAAAAGTAATTTTCCATAATTCTCCAACTTCCTTTGGTATTTTTCAAAAATCATTTTTAGTGTGTAGCTTAAGAAGTTAGCTCTATCATGCTCAACTCCAGAAATTTCCATCTTTTGACACAATCTTATACGTGTTAACGTGACACTCCAGTTTAAATTTTGTGGCCATCGGAGTTATAGAACTCTGGTTATAGCCATTTTTGTCAGAAAATCACAAAAATTGAAATGGTCATAACTTGGTCATTTTAAGACGGAATGAGCTCATTTTTGGATAGAATTTTTCTCACAAATTAAGTTTTCGAAACAACCCCCGGAAAGTCCTTGGCAGTAGCAAAGTTGAAAAAATAAGTTTTTCGTACTTTGTTAAAAATATTCCATACAGAAATCTACAACTCCTTTTTCAGTTATTCCACTTGGAGATGTTAGAAAACTCATAGATCTAACTCTAGGACTTGACCACACTCAAAAATTCAAAATATAATAGGAGATAGGGTCATTTGAATTTCATGTTTCGTTTTCACCAAAATCTGATTTATAACTCTTGAAGTCTTCTAAATTTTTTTTCATGTTTGCACATAATAACCAACATAACTCATCATAACATTTACTAATACCTCATATACTCATGATTTCACCATGATACATGATTTATTTCATCAAACAATCATCAAACACAAGATTAAACACCATCAATGCAAAAAAATTAGGATTTTCTATATTTGAAAAAACCTAACTTTGCTTTTCATGCTTTTGATCTAACTTTTGATACTCAAAATGGATAACACTACACATAACACATTCTAAATCATGTAGATCTAAGATTTTTGAGTTGTGAAACCTTAGATCTTTATTCCATCTAAATAACTTAAATAAAAGGATAACTTAGGTTTGGTTTTATACCTTTGATTTCTTGAGAAATCTTTTTCTTTCAAACTATGTGATGTATCTTGGATGGCATGAAAGATCAAAATTTCCTCTCCTTCTCCTCTCTTAGAGCTGACGAACTCTAGGCTCCCTCCCTCTCTCTCTCTCTTTTTCTTAGTCTTCTTAACAAATTAGAAGAAATAAGATGAAAGAGAAATAAAATAAATTTTGGGTGTTAGTAAAAGATGTAGATATATTTTGTATATCTAATTGTTATCACTCAATAACTCTCATGCATCACTTTCATTATCATATAGTTGCTACTTGCAAGCTTAGCCAAATATGGTGGCTCCAAAAATAAGAAGACACCTAGCATAGTTGGTGAGCTACTTTGTAAACTAACATAAGTTATCATCATTACACCACATGCTTCCTTTTTCTCCTTGTTTATAATGCACCGGCCATGTGGCCTTACATTGTCAAAAATTAGTTTCCTTTTATGCTATATTTGATTTACTAAATGTCCAACAAGTCATCCCCCACTTGGGCTAAAAATTGGGCCATTCAATATTTCATTTGGGGCTTTCAAATTAACAATGTTTGGGCTACAAAAAATAACATCTTCCAACACTTCTTATTTTACCATTCCCTAATTATTAATTAGGGTTCTCATTTTCTAAATTATAACATAAATACTTACTCACGCACATTTATTTATTTAACCCAATTAGAATTGTTATAATTAGGTTATAAAATTTATTAGTTGAGATATATAAACTAAATCTCTTAGAATTAGTATATATTTTATATACTAACATTCTCCCCTATTATAACCTCTTAGGTTATTTACTTATCACACCTAATATTTATATTAGGTTACATAACTTAATTCTTAATTCACTTTTATATACAAAATAAATGTATACACATTATATAATGTATATTTATCTAATCACACACATAATTCACATAATCATAACATATTTCACTTCTAACTCCAATTTTGATTCTTTTTTCTATAAAAGTCAATTGTTGACTTTGACCAAAGAGTCAACCCTTACACATTTTGTGCTAATTGTCCTTTTTGACTAAACTTGACGTTCCAGATGCAACCGAGCAGTCCGTGCTTCAAAATTCTATCTCTAAATCAAATTTTGAGTTTTAAATTACTCACTTCTTATTGCTAAGCGTATTAACTAACGACTTTATACTTATTCAAATTCTTTATTTTCCAGTCAAGGCCAACGGTCAAGCTATGTTAATTACTAACATAGTATTATCTTGATCCTTATATCAATAACTTAATTCATCATTCCTCTTACTAAAATATATATTGCACCTTGCTAAGTATATATATATATATATATATATATATATATATATATATATATATATATATTTCTATACATATACTCATCTTCGTTTAACCTCATAGCATCTCTTCAAGTGAAATCTTATCTCCTTAATAAAGTTTATATATATACTTATATAACGTTTCTTAAACTATTTAGTTCACATCAAATTTTACAGGTATCATGATACCTTATTCTTGATATTCATTCAGAATACATATCAATTCATTTCTAGGGTTTTAGAATTTTGTAACCCATATTTCTTTATTATCATTCACTTAAGAAACCATATAGGTTCTTCTAAAAAATATTAAATAAATCCTCAAATTCTCTTCTAGGTTTTATTCTTTAACTTTTTTTTCTAATCATTCAAAATTTTATAAATTTTCGTGTTGTCACATATGCCGTACTCATTCTCAACTGTGTTCCCATGCATTCTTATAGTCTATTCCAAAAGTTTGACGTGAATCGCGGATCTATGTCTGACACAATTGACAATAACACTCCATGTCTTGAAACGATATCTTTAACGTACAACCTTGCCAACTGATCAAGATTGAATCTAATCTTTATTGGAAAAAAGTGTGCTAACTTTGTCAGTCTATCCACTATCACCTAAATCGGATCGCATCCTCTCTGAGTAGTTGGAAGACCACCACAAAATCCATTGTTATGTGTTCCCACTTCCATTCTGGTATTTCCAACGGTTGAAGAAATCCGATTGGTCTTTGATGCTCAGCCTTGACTCCTTAACATGTCAAACATTTCGTAAAACATTCTTCAACATCTCTTTTCATGTTTCTCCACCAAAAAATGACGTCACAAATCTTGATACATCTTCGTACTTCCCGGATGAATCGAGTATCTTGAATTATGACCTTCGGTCAAGATTTCTTCTTTAATATCTGGTACTGCTTGAACCCAGATTCTTCCCCCGAACTTTAGTAACCCTTCGGTATCAATCTTGTATTTCACATCACTTCCCCCAACCACTTTCTCTTTGATTTTCCCACATTCGTCATCTTATAGTTGAGCATTCTTAACTTTGTCCACCAAGGTTAGACTAGTTTCTATTTGGAATAGTCGTTCATCGGATTCCTTTGGAAATTTTATTTCTAACTCTAGCTTTGTCATTCCTGAAATAAGATCATCCTTAGTGGTTATCAGCATCAAATTTTCCCGACCTTTCCTGCTTAAAGCATCTGCAACCACATTCGCTTGCCTATTGATAAAAGATCTCACAATCGTAATCTTTTATCAATTCCATCCATCTTCTTTGATGCATGTTCAGGTCATTTTGAGTGAAAATATACTTTAAACTTTTATGGTTTATGTCGATCTCACATTTTTCTACATAGAGATAGTGTCTCCATATCTTCAGAGCAAATACCACCGCAGCCAACTCTAAATCATGAGTCGGATACCCTTTCTTAAATTCCTTCAGTTGTCTTGATGCATATGCAATAACTTTGCCGTTCTGTATAAGAACACAACCCAATCCTTTATGTGTGTCATCACTACACACCACAAAGTTTCTTGTATTATCTGGTAATGACAACACAGGTTCCACACTTAACTTCTTCTTCAAGTCTTGAAAACTTTCTTCATAATTCTACGTCCAAACAAATTTTATAGCTTTCCTTGTCAAATTTGTTAACGGAGTGGCTATCTTAGAAAAATCTTGAATAAACCGTCTATAATAATCGGCCAGTCCCAAGAAACTCCTCACTTCTGAAGGTGTCCTTGGTTGTTCCTAATTGATTACGACTTCAACTTTTGATGGATCCACTGAAATTCCATCTTTGTCAATCACATGCCCAAGAAATTATACATGATCTAGCTAAAATTCACACTTAGAGAATTTCGCGTACAACTTTTCTTTTCTTAGTGTCTCCAACGTCAAATGTAAGTGCTCCACATGTTCTTCTTGAGATTTGGAGTACACCAGAATGTCGTCGATAAATTCCATCA
This sequence comes from Panax japonicus, assembly GCA_020205505.1. Classification (NCBI taxonomy): domain Eukaryota; kingdom Viridiplantae; phylum Streptophyta; class Magnoliopsida; order Apiales; family Araliaceae; genus Panax; species Panax japonicus. The sequence goes on along the minus strand of CM035101.1, from coordinate 18,456,764 downwards.
CAAACTTGTCTAAGAATGGTTTAAACAACCTGTTCATCAAATCCATGAATGCAGCAGGGGCATTGGTCAAACCAAAAGACATCACAAGAAACTCATAATGTCCATACCGAGTTCTGAATGTCGTTCTAGGTACATCCTTCTTTCTTACCTTTAGTTGATGATACCCACTTCTCAAATCTATTTTTTGAGCAGTATCTAGCACCCTTCAATTGATCAAACAAGTTATCTATTCTAGGCAACATATATTTATTCTTAATAGTGACTTTGTTTAATTCTCTATAATCAATACAAAGACGCATTGACACATCCTTCTTCTTCACAAATAACACCGGCGCTCCCCACGGTGATACGCTTGGTTGAATATACTTCTTATCTAACAATTCTTGCAGTTATACCATCAGTTCCTTCATCTCTACCGGAGCCATTCTGTATAGAGTCGTCGATATCGGGGCAGTTCCTGGCGCTAAGTCGATCACGAAATCAATCTCTCTATCAGGCAGAAGTCCTGGAAAATCCTCCAGAAACACATCTACAAATTCCCTAACCACTGGCATCTCTTCCAGTTTCACACCCTTCTTCTAAGTCTCGATTATATAAGCTAAATAACCCACACAACCTTGATTCAACAACTTCTTGGAATGCATAATCGTCAGACATTTCGCATGTCTAAGCGATTTGCTACCATAGAAAACTACCTTTGACGAAGTCATAAGGTTTACACATTTCTTTTGGCAATCAATTATCGCTCCATAATTGAACAGCCAATCCATTCCCAAAACAACATCAAACTCTCCAAGATTTATCAGAATTAAATCTCCCATCAAGATATTCCCCTTAATATTGACCCTAAAGTTCTTGTATACGAACCTAATAGGAATTACTTCCTTATTCGTAATTTCTACGTTTAAAGGGAAATTCATTTCTTCACTAGGCAATCCTAACCTCTTAACAAATTCATCAGATATAAATGAGCAAGTAGCACCCGAATCAAATAATACATAAGCATCAATATCATTGATTGGGATAATACCTGATACAACATCCTTTGATTGCACAGTATCTTGCACATTCATGTTGAAGGTTCTCGTTGTGGGTTTGTTTGATGACGTTGGTCCAGCAATGGTCCATGTACCTCCACTGCTACCTCCCTTACTTTTGGTTGTCTCTCTAGCTTTTTTCTTAGGGCACTCATGAGCAAAATGATCATTTGACCCGCACATGAAGCAAACGTTCTTCTTGGGTTGATTACAATTTGGGGCGATGTGACCTTCCTAGCCATAGTTAAAGTATACATGTTTCCCTATTTAGCACATACCCTTATGAAACTTCCCGCATATTGCACATGCTTCGAACTTCTTATTCTGCTGGTTACCCTGCTGATTTCCAGCACTCACATTTCCATTCCATTTTCTCTTCAGGTTATTGTTACAACTACCACCACCACCATTCTTAACCTCGACTTCATTCTTCTTCTTTTTTTGTTCTTGATTAAACTTTGTTAATGCCTCGCCTCCACCTTCAGCGAAAATGGCCTTCTCCATTACTGTTGTAAATGTCTTCAGCTAGAACAGGGAGACCCTACTGTACAACCAGGGTTTCAGTTCCTGTTCAAACCTCTTAGCCTTGCGTTCATCTTTCCTGACTTGATATGGCGCAAACCTCACCAACTCGTTAAATTTTGCGGCATACTCCGATACCGTCATTGATCCCTATTTCAGTTCTAAAAATTGCACCTCTAGATGACTCTTTGAACTCTCTGGGAAATAAATCTCAAAGAATATCTCCTTAAACCTATCCCAAGTCATAACCACTTGTCCTCCTCGAGTTCTATTGGCCTGCCACCAATAACTAGCATCTGCTTTCAACATAAATATTGCAAAATCAGTCTTCTGATTCTCCCCTATTCTAGCAACATCGAACACTTTCTCAATCTCCATGATCCAGGTCTGTGTTTCAACTGGATTCATGGACCCACAGAATTCTGGTGGTCCAACCGCCTTGAAGTCCTTAAATGTCACAACGTGATTCTGCGGTAGATTCTGCAGTGCACCTGTCAGTAACGTCACTAGCTGCTGAACTGGGTTAACCTCAGTATTGTCGTTATTGGTAGTCTTCTCAGTGGTTCTTTGTTGAGGTTGATGTCTTGGAGGCAGTTTTTGTTAAAATATACTCATTAGATTATTACTCAATTCCTTTAAGTATTTTCTACTTAACTTGCACCCCTTAAAGGGAATCATCACATATAAAACTTTGAATAAAATAAAATAATAACTTTTATTCATTCATACTCTTTTTGAAAATATAAGAAAAAATAGCATCACTGCTATTTACCTTACATTCCTGAACTACTAATGTCTCAGGATAAAATTATCATCATATCTCATAGGTTACATAACACTTGCGATTTACATATTATTTAACATTTATTAATCGCATATCATGTACATTCCCTACGATGTCCTACTAAGATATTGTGTAGCCTTACGACGCTCGTCCTCCATAATCCAAAACATTTTTCTACGATCTAATATGTACGATGACAGCGTCTCGAACTGAATCGGATAACCCATGACCCGATTTTGAGCTCGATTAATCATGGTGTTGAATACGTTATTCATCTCTTCCATCTTCAACCTCTTTTCTTGTGCGTCATTCTCTACTATCCCGGCTCGTTGATAAGCTTCCTCGTACGCGTCTTCGGCTCTTTCCCTCTTAGTAAATTCTTCTTTCAACTTGTTCTTCAGTTCTACAATCTCTGCTGTCATTTGTTCATTCTTTTCTTCAGTGTGGACCAACTTCTCTTTGACATTATTCAGACGTTCCTCTCGATCCTGGATCTCGTCATCCTTCTATGCCATCGAGGTCTGTTGTTCACCTACTATCTCTTCCAACTCCTCGACGGTATCCTGAAGTTCCACATTGATGTCGTATACTTCATCGTACATACGAGCATCGATCGAGTTAAGTGGAATCTCATCCTCCTCGACCTCGTCATCCTCATTCGACTGTGGCAGCTCCACGTAGTCTTCCTCGTCCGTCTCTATCTCATCATCCTCATTAGGTAACCCCTCCTGTTCAACTATTGTGACCAACAGAGATGATTCCCGTGGTAGTAGTTGTTCCCAAACCACCTGAATATCTCGAGGCTCCTCCTCTCTAAGCATCTGGGATCCTTCCTCTCTAGCCTAACTGAATTCTCCTACATTCGCCATCCTGACAACAAAATTTTTTAAGTTTTAATTATTGCTTGTATATACTCAACCCTCACGAGCACATAGTTTGAAATCACATAAGTACATAAGTGTTTTATTTCTTCTTCCTTAAAACTCGATAAGAGTTTATCACCACTATCTTTTCAAAGATTACTTCCTAAGGATTTTCCCCCGCCTAAGGTTCATAACCTAAGGCTTTGATACCAACTTGTGACACCCCCAAATCTGGGTACTTCATTCCATCACGATTTGGTGTTCACTTAATAAAAATATTCATTTCTAACTACCCAAATATAATAAAATTGAATAATAAACATTCCCATTAAAGGATTACATTAATAAAAATCTTCCAGGTTATTTAACCTTTAAATACAAACATCATATGCAGAAAAATTAAATAACTTCATTAAAATAATTAAAATAAAGTATAACAACAAAATGTCAACATGTTTACAAGTCTTCAATACTTGTTTATCTTTCCTTTCCCTTTACTGGTGCTAGGTACATCGACCTTCTCAACTTTAGCTGTAATAGTTATATAAACAAGAGTGAGCAAACACGACTCATTTGAAATAATAATGAATAAAACTTTACAACAATTGCCAAATAATAGGCTCAATAGAACTGAACAATAGGTTCTCTCAATGATAATCAAAATCTGAATCATATATCTGAGGGTCATAAGACCAAGAACTATGTCCATAGTTATAAGTAATCTTTCAACTTAAACTTTAACAGTCATAAGACTATAGGGACTTCTCGTACTTAGGGGGATCATCACTTTATACAATGTATTGTGCACAAAAATTTCAATGTTATGTGTACATTATCTCCTAATAATAGGGTTGTTCATCTCAACATTTAGAATACAAGTCCGCCCCAAAGTAAGTTTGATTTGGATACATTTCAATGTAATTTGGAATTCAACGAACATCTGTAACGATCCCAAAATTCATATAATTTAATTCTCGACTTCAGTCGTTAATAATACATTCAACCTCTAATTTTACATCATTAAACGATAATACAACCATTAAAATTTGCGGAATAATTAAAATTTTCTATAACAAACTATTTTCGTTCCCAAAACCTTCAACCTTTACATCTAAATATCTCAGAATCATTTTAATACTATAATAGTTTACATTCGCAAAACAATATTACAATTCAACATTAATACATTATTCGAAACATTAGACATGGTTTACAAGAATAACAACTTAGCTAGGATATTAAATCTTCATATATCACTTTTGATCCATAACAATCAAGTAGCATATAACGTTAACTTCAATTCTTGAATCTGCAAAAATGGTTATTTGCAAGAATGAGCTCGACAGCTCAGCAAAATCTAACGGTTTTCATGAATTACGTAGCACATAATAACATACTCAACATACAAGAATAATCATAAACAAACATAGCATACATGTTATAGTTCACATAACAACTATAAAGATTGAGTTCCTTACCCAATCAACATTCATAGTTAAATGATCATAGTCATAGATTGACTTTCACATTTCATACTTTTGACATATATAATACATCATACACTAAAATTTTAAAGCAGATCATCATCAAGTTCACATAGCAAAAAGGAACTGAAAGACTTGCCTTTACCGGCGTTTTACCAACATGCTAATACTTCGCGTCCTTGCACAACCTACACTGTATGTGAGATTGATAATAAATAAAATCAATACTCAATCTCATGGTTAAATTTATTCTAAGACCTTACTTTATCTTATTATCCTTTATAATGTCTTTATAGACATCTAACAATTTTATATGCAACTCGGTTTTATTTTTCATTTTTATCACCACACATGCTAGACTATCACACTTGTAGTTTAATGTGCGTATATCACACCATTTTATTATACCACTTTGGTTTCAAAAATGCATATTCAACACATTGTTTACATGTTTAATTTTCCTTCATTAATCAAAAATTACCTTTTTTGATTTCTTTCCATTATTATTCTTGTATTATCATCTTTTCATACTTAGATATCCAGTATTAGTCATTAGTTAGACACTTTGTATACCAATGTTTAGAAAACACTATTACTATTAGGCATTTTATCGAGCACGTTATGTGCACACATTAACTTATCTCAACTCTTGATCTTAAATGGTTAATTATGCATAGAATATGATAACACATATCTATACTCATTACATATGTCAAAACATATTTTTAATCATCAAAATATATCATCACCCAAAACCTTAATTCAAATAGAATTATAAAACTCATCTTCACAATTTCTTTAACAAAATGTTGTTTTCGTTTTTAACGTAACTCGTTCTTTACATGTCCGTTTTTTTTCCTTCTTATATAGAATTAACCCTTACTCAGTGTACTACAACCTCATCTAGGCCTTAAAGTCAAACCCTTATCCATCTAAACCAGATCTTGTGATTCATCAACTATTCTAGAAAATTTTATTTTCTGGACATCCTTACTAAACAATTTATTTCGGACATGATCCGGTCCATAAAATGGCTCAATCTCGCTTGTCTAGCTAGTAAACTTCCATATCTACAACTTTGCAGTTTTAAGTTTCTTCAGATTCAAAACACACAAATTTATATGAATTTTTAAAAGTCAGAAATCGTAACAGTTTTGATTTTCTAGACAGATTATTTTCCCTTCGGATCAGCATTATTAAAACAGACATTGCGAGAAATTTACAAAAAGTTTTCATGTGATTCCACTTTCAGAATATAGCTAACTTCCATATCTTCGATTTGATATAAGGCTCACTTTCTAACTCATTATACCCAAAGAGGTATGAATTTCACAAGATATGTCCATAATTACTAAAACCTACGAATTTTGTTCTTCAAAATTTCTTTCCATTTCATTTTCTTTCTTGAATCCTCTTGTTTGATTCTTGATAATCCAAGATTAAACCAATACAAACAGATTAAGCATAATCTACTACCCTAGAACATAAATCTACCCAAAAAAATCAAGGATTAAATAAAAGTTTAGAAGTTACCTTCTTCTAGCTTCTTTTTTTTCTTCTTCTTCTAGCTCATCTCAATTCCTCTATTTCTCTCAATTTCTCAATACAACTTCTACATAACAATTATCTACATTATGAAGAACATAAAAATATAATTAAAACAAGGAATTTAGATTATAACTTTATTAGTATGAATTTAAGAGAGAGATGGAGATGATGATGATGGGGCTTGTTTTGTCTTCTCAAAGCTTTTCCTTCTTCTTCTTCTTCTTCTTCTTCTTCTTCTTCTTCTACAACTCTCTCTATAACTCTCTTCTTATTTCTTTGGTTTGTTTTCTAAAACTAACATACTAACTTGTAGTATATACATATAATATACAATACTAGTAATATATAATATATGTAACTCCAAGTAATTATTAGATATACTAATTACTAGTTAATACATAGGTTACACCAATTTGAACTTGAAAAGCCTAAGACCATGTTTGGCAAATACTCATTATTTTAATTAATCAATAGCTTAATATCAATCAATCTCATCAAATTGTCACATAATTATATTTACTTGTTAATTATAATTTTGTGTAGCAATCATCACATAACACATCTAATTTAAGTATCTCAATTAAATTAGAACTATAACATAAAATTATTATATTAATTAAATTAATTACTAAATATTCATTTAATTAATCTGCTACACTTAATTACATTACTCTATAATCAAAACAAAATTTATTTATTTAACTCAATAAATAATTCAATTAAATATTTATATATATTAAAATTAATATATAATATTCTCTTCACATCAATTCACATATTCTACAATATATGACATATACGTACTCACACCCAACATATCTCATAAATAATACTTTTATTTATAAAATTCTCATTTATAATTTCTAAAAATCTGGGATGTCACAACATTAACTAAGGATTAGTTGAATAAAAAGTTAATAATGTTATGCTATGGAATAATCATAACTGAATCGACATTGTAAATTAAGGTCATGCATTAGGAATAATCTAATAGCATAAGTGTTGAATAATATAACTTACCTTACTTGAACAATATTAAGCTAAGGTTAAAATCTTATTTAAAATTGAGTATTGAACATGCATAACAAATGGTAAATTGAACGATAAAACTTGTTCAACTTTAATATATCAGAATGTATAAACTTGCATGCTAAATAACGAGTTTAGGTTTAGGAAAACTTGCACAATATAATTAGAGTTAAGAAACTTATTTACAACGAAACAAGGATAACTTCCTCAATATAATCTAGATAGGGTAAGTAAACTTGCCTTGAGTGTAAGCTAAACCATAATAACTCGAATCACAATATCCTATATATATGTCATCATGACATAATTAGTCATTACAAATACTCTATATAAAAATAAGTATCTACATCATGTATGGTTTGATTTTTAACCACATAGTCAAGTTACATTATTAATAAACTCGTTAATTGTTAATAACATGCTCATTCTTAGTATAGTAATATCAAAATTACATCCTAACAGTCATACTATTTCACTTAATCAACTTTTTTCAAACTTTGTGTAACTAAAACACACTGTCTGACCATTCTGCTAACTTGCGCTGCGGCACCACAGTTTACATTGTGGGTCGGTGTAGCGGTGCGACTCTGGCGCTGCTGCGCGAGGCACAAGCCAATACATGGTTCTGCGGCGTGGCGCTGCGGCGCGAGGCCTGTACTGCGAGGTCGCGCTGCGGCGCCGAATTACAGTCCTCGGCGACCAAATTTGGTAACAACATAAATAAAGCCAATTTTGGCCTACAAGTTACTTTTTAACAACTAAATTAACACATAATACATATATAAACTTCACACAAACATAATTTGAGGTCTCTTAACATAATTTCACCCATATAACAATATAAACATTGAATTTAAAACCTCTAATTTCACTATTTTTGTTAAAACTTCACTTTTTGACATTTTAAGTGAAAATCACTACTGTGATTATGTTTTTCAACCAAAACAGTTAATTCAAAATACTTTGTTTTAGTTTCTTCATCTTCTTTCAAAATCAATAGTCAATTGATATGTTATACAAATATTTAAACTTCAATTTTACTTTAAACTAAGCCATATTCATATATTTTCATACCAATTCACTGTAACATGATTTCTTTCACAAATAAATACATAACATGGATTAATTTACTATAACTCATCTATAATCTATGAAAACAATTTTATAACAACCAATTATCATATAGAAACGATATATAACCAATAATTAACCATCACACAAATTTTTACAGAGAATTCTTTTGCAAAGAATAAAACTAAAACTTTTTGAAAAGTAAAAGTAAGACGATACCTTAGTTTTAGAAGATGATGGTCATCCTTTGATTATCAAGCTTTCTTTTCCCCAATGTCTCTCTCAAATTCTCTAGCCTTCTCCCAATTCTCTCTCAATTTTTCTCTGCAACTTTCTTCTTCACTTCTTTTTCTTCTTCTGAGTTCTTTCTCTCTTACTCTAACCTTACGTACTAATATTATAACGTAATAATAATATAGGTATTAATTATATAATATAAATATAACTTTAACTGATATCAATTATTTTTTATTTGAAAATCAAAAGCCATAAGGCTTGTTTGGTTAACTACTTTAAAATTTAATCAATTAAATCCTTATTCCTTGTTTGGTAAAATATATTTAAATTAAAGACTTAATATGCATTAAGCCTTGTTTGACAAAACTGAATTAACATTAAGCCTTGTTTGACAAAACTGAATTAATCTCCTTTAACTTATTTTAATAACTCCTTTATAGTATAGTTTATGGTCACACTTTATTTAATTAAATTTTAATATTCAATTTAATTAATTCTAATAACAATTTATTAAATTAATTTATCACATAAATCAATACAACATAATTATAATTTTCTTTATAATTATACTTTTATTTAATCAACTAACACATCATTTTAATTACAAATTCAAATTAAAATATCATTATATTAATTCATTTAATCATTATAAACTCTCTAACTTAATTCATAATTTAAATTAGAATACTATCTCATGATGATCAATTTTCTTAACTCATAAATTATTTATTTAACAAATAAATAATCAAATTAAATCACCTTAAATAAATACTACTTCAACAATAAACACATTAATTAAAAATTCTGAATAAATATTAATAAATACTACTCAATAAATATTTTGAATTCCAATTTACAATTCTGGATTGTTATATCCTTCCCTCATTACAAGGATTCTGTCCCCAAAATCATAACTCAAACAAATCATTCGTAACAAATGTCTTCATCCACTGGTAGCCCGATTGAGTATACCCTTCCCATGTTGGTTGTTGCCTCTTTTTTAGTTCTAACAAAAGAGCTCTAACTCATGCAAGTATACATGCGTCAACAAGTAATACAGAGTAAGTCGAGTATCGATCCACAGGGAAAGTTGTATAATTTAAACCACTGTGTATCAATTAAATCACTATATTAATATGCTTAAACTAATTATTATAATTGTGAATTACTCTAATTGCAAATAACGACTAAATTAAGAATAATAAGGTAATGAAAAAAATCTGGAAATAATGGGATCCTAACTTCATTTAATACTTCATCTAATTACCACCATCATGCAAGATTGTTTACATATCACAGAAAAGTAGCCAAGAGCACTAATATAGACATAGCCATTTTTCAATGTACTATGACCTACTTACACAGTATCCACATGCGATAGACACCATGTAATCATCAATATAACCAAAATCACTATATGTCTATGCGAAATTGCAATCATATTGAATTTAAGCACAATCCCTTACTTTAACTCATACGGTGAAACAGTATATGTCTATCTGGTTCACGAAATACAAAGCTATGCAAAACAGCCCATTATACGCATGTTATCATGATTACAATCCATACTCGTATGTTATTTTTCAATTCCATACAAGTACAGAAAACTAATGGTGATAAGGCATTCATGAATGCAAACCAAACATGATAGAAATTTCTTATGATATGTAAACAGTCCAGCACTCAAGCAATCATTTAAATTACATATTAAAATCCGTTAGATTCCCATAATGGAGTTTAGTTCATAACTGAACCAAAAGCCATTATGGGATAAAAGAAATACATGGACAGTAAACAAATAATTGAAAGAGAGAAGAAAGAATCGATCAAACCCAATTGCTAATTACAAACCCAATGTAACATGCAAATCCTCAATAATATCCAACAAACATAATGTAAAGCATCCATAAATACTGAATTCCAAAGATGGAGTAGAAAATACGAAATCTATGATTGGTTTCACGTTGGAATACTCTCCAAGTGTAAACCCTAGTTCTAATATGAAAAACACGTAAAACCTACTGAATGATACGTCTGACACCAGTCTGAATTATTTTTAACCGATTACAACCCTTAAAATTAAAAATTAAAATAAAACAGCTCATCAGCATCATTCATCGCGCGCGGCTGCGTGCTTTTCCTTTGTATTCTGCGCACGGGCACCCGTATTCAAAACTTGTCTCATCTGGGTGATCGACTGGGCGCGCGAGTTTGTGCCTATATAGCCGCGTGGCTTCTGCAGTGTTGATCATGTGTTCGACTGCTGCAACTGTCCTGTCCTGCTGCTATTCCTTCTTTGTCATGCCACTCTTCCTTCTTCTATTTTTTGTAAGACCCCAACTTTTATAAATAAAGATGAATTTTCTATAAATATCATTTTTGAATATTATGGAATAAATTTGATATAATGTTATAGTTGTGGGTAATATTTATAAATTTTGCAAAGTACACAAGTTGTTATATAATATTCGATTGGTCGGAAAATATTCGTTTTAACAGGGAATATTCGTACAACGGCACTGTAAGACCCCGAATTTTATGAAATAAAAGTATTCAATTTTCTTATAATTACTATTCAGTAAATGGTTAAATTGATAAAAGTTAAGTTAAGGGTGATATATGAATTTTTTTTCAAAATACACAAGTGGATATAAAATATTCATTGTTGTCGGGGAATATTCGTTTGGCCGTGGAATATTCTTTCTGTCAGGGAATATTCGTACGACCGGCGCAGCCATTTGTGGGCCCCATAACAGAATAACTATCAGATGAAGAAAACGACAAAATTAAGTTTTTATAAATAAAGGCATAATCGTTACCGTTAACACTGTTGGAATACCCGGTTGGTAAAATAAAGTAATACGCGTTGTTGTACAGTAGCACACGGTATTACACAGTATTTTTGAATTATTGATTCTTACGTAAGAAAGCATCACTCAATAATTGTTACAGTAATTACTGTTCAATATTTTATTAATTCAATAATTGTTGCGTTGATATTTTATATTATTGTTATTTCAATAATTATCACTGCACAATATTTCTCATTATCAGATCAATAATTTGTATTATTTGAATAATATTATTAGATAGCATTATTGGCAATGTCTAGAAAGTTCTGTCAAGGAGAGGTTTGGTCACCTAAATGCGCGCCAGTAAGGATAAATTCTTATTGGAAAGCCCCCTCTTTCCTGGGAATGGCCTGGTTGTCATAATTGTGATTATGTAATATTATTTAAGAATAATTAATTATTGAATCATATGATAAGGAAATATTTATTTGATATGGATATAATTGATGAATATATTATTTTATGTAGATATAATTGAAGGAATTAATGCTGAGGTGTTTTATCAGTATGTTGTCGGACTGAAAGAATTAAAAATCATCCGTTTATGGATTTCGGATAATTTTTGTTTGGAATTTGGAAAAATTTTCTTCTGCAAAGTTGTAGAGAATTGAAATTCCTATAAAAATTCGCGAGATTCGAATTTTCTGACAAAGGGGCTATTTATTGTGAATTATTGAAGTTCCGGAGTTCCGAAATAATTGATTTTTGAAAGTTTTAATTATTTTATTTAAGAAAAATGTTTTTGTTGTTTTTGGCACATGGGTGGCTGATGTATTTGACCAAAGAAGGTTGCTAAGGAATTAAGAAAAATAAATTAATATTTTATTAATTTAGTCTCCTTTGGCGTTCTAGCATTTTTCTATAAATAGAGGGCTAAGTTAGAATTAAAAATCACACCAGAAACAAAGTTTTCTCTCTTTCTCTCTCTATATTATTGAGCGTATTCTTGTGAGTATACTTTGAGTGTTGCTATACGGTGCGAGTTTCTGTCAGCACTATACCCAAAATTCAGTCAGAAATACTGCTCTTTTGAGGTAAAGGATTTTAAAGGTTATTATGTTTTTCAGTTCGTACTTCTTCCGTCCTTCAGAAAATTTTGGAAAAATTTGAAATGATATTTTGATGAGTTTTATTGATTGTGTCCAAAAATGGCGATTTTTGGATGTATAGATTAAGAGTTATGAATTTTACGGGAAAAGACTATTTTAAAATTAACCGCTTATAACTCCTTGTGGTTAACTCCAAAATTGATGAAATTTTTATTGAGAGTACATCTATATAATATCAGTATACCCTGTGAATTTCGGAATTTTTGGATAAAAGTACAATTTATGATAAATGTTAAAATATTCTGTGGTTTTGGCCATATGAAAAATAGTAAATGAATTTTTAAAATTCCGAGAAAAATATATGTTCAATATGGGATAATATTATGCTAAATCCCAGAGAAGAAATATTTTTAGAATTGATTTGGTATTTTTCATGAAAATGTTCTAGTTATGAGTAAATGAATTAAATATATTATGCGAAGGAAGAAAATTGGAAAATAGGATTTTATGGCTTGAGAATCCTATACGAGGTATATGCAGATTTTTGATGAGGGTTTTGATTATTGGTGATGAAATCTTATGAGTTTGGCATTTTAGAATGATTAAATGCATTATTTGATAAAGTGTAAACAATTAAAAAAAATTGTTTATAAGCTTAAGAAATATTATTCTTTCAATATCATTATACCGAAATATCGGTATGAATTTTATTATGGGATTTCTACCTTTTTGTATCGGGTTACTATTTATGAGTTACTATTCACGAGTTACTATTCACGGGTACTATTGACGACAAAATTGGTTTTTTTTTTCTAACCAAATTATAGTTGATTTATGAATAGTACTCTTGAGATTAAAACTATATGTTGATCATATTATTTTTATTATCATATATAACATTTCTATAACCCTAATGATGATATTTCTCTTTGACTTGAGTGTAAAATTGGGTAAATTTTTGGTATGATCATGACTATGGGTTCTCTTTGGCCAATAATATAAAGTTGAATTGTTGACTGGTATGATCATGGCCATTGAATTTATAATGGAATATCTTTAGCTTAAGTGCAAAGGTGAATTGATCAACATGGTTATAATTATTGTTTATATAAATTCTGAAATGATTATATATTTCTTTGAGATAATAATATATTTGGCATGTAGTGCAAATATGAATTGTTGAGTAATATCTTTGGACTGTAGTGCAAAGATGAATTGTTGATGAATATCTTTGGCCCGTAGTGCAAAGATGACATGTTGTTGAATATCTTTGGCCAGTAGTGCAAAGATGAACATGTGTTGAGATGAACATGACCAACTGGTGATACAAATGAATATCTTTGGCCATAGTGCAAAGATGAAATTATTAGTTTGATTATGAACAGGAAATGTGATTTGGTGTAACCATGATCTTTGATATTTCAGGTAAAGATAGGTGATGAAAATTATCTTCGTCCTGGATGAGAAGAGGAATTTAGAACTACAATTATGATTATGAGTTATTCATATGATTGTGGACCAGAATTGTTGATTGATGTTACTGGGATAAAATATTGTTGGTGGATTTTTAACATGGAGAAGATAATAGACTTTATAGTCTATTTGACTCTTCTAATGGATTGCTCGTTCCGCTGCAACTATGGTTGAAATTTTTATCATCTACCATATGTTCTAAATCTCTGATTTATTATTGATGAAGGCTATTGATAATTTAATTATCTTTAGTCATGATATTCTTTACCGAGCTAGTTGTGCTCACCCTTTTGTTTTACAATTCCTTTCAGGTAATAAGAGTGTAGCTGGGTCGAGCGGGGGTAACATGGGAATAGAACGGTGGTCTCTAGCTGTGGAGTTCTCCCTAAACAATATAGACAAGTGTGTTGTGTACATCTTTTAGTAATTATATTTGGTGAATCATATAGGGAGAGGCGAACCCAACGTTGGAAGGGTGTTTTGCCACTTTCATACAAGTTGTCTAATGACATACAACCCCGTGTCATCATAAGACAGGCTTGTGCTCATCCACTTGCTGAGTATATTTACGAGCACTACCTATATAATCTTGGTGTTTGTTTGAAGTATAATTCTCAATTTGAGACAGTGGAGATAATGATAAATCAAGAGAAGACTCACCATTGGGAAGAATATGATAGTAATCTTCTCATTTTTCTATGGGGTATATTGGGTCAACCAAGGATAATTATGTGGCCATATGATATCTTTAATAACCTAAAAGCATGGCCTCCCATGTACGAAGGTTTCCTTGAGCACTTCCCAAAGATTTTAGTTTCTAAAACAGTTTTTGACTATACCTTTATGTAAGGTGTCACTGTGAGGTGTTGTCCACGGTTGGGACATGTGTGACATTTGGTATATATTTGTATCCAAACTCACAATATATGTGTTGTTGTATTTTGCACGACAATTGTTGTAATAAAGTTGTAGTTGTTTTCTGTACCATGTATTTGGCGACTCAGAATGGGTTGGATTGAATGGACCTATTTTGGGGTCGTCACAGTTGGTATCAGAGCTTAGGGATATGGTCTCTGGCGGAGATCGGGGAATAGGACTAGGAGGGGAGAGATGAGTAAATCCTTCGCTAGGGTGTCCTACCTAAGCTTAAATTGTTGGTTGGTCATAATATATGGATATTATATGATACGTTAATTTGCTTAATTAACCCTTGTTTTATGGCAGTATTTGAGAATGGCAGCTGAGAATGCTAACAATGGAGTGAATGAGACTGTGGGGATACCTCTAATCACTAACCATGATAATGTGATATCAGACGAAGAAGGAATTAGAGATATCCATGTGGTGAGTGAAGAATTGATAGTTGCATCTGAGATAGTCACAGAGGTGACAGTTGAGAGTGAGGAAGAAGAGGAAGAAGAGGTACCTGAGGAGAGTTTATTAGAGGTATTATATGATCAAAATGTAGAATTTCAAAATTGTATTCATGAGTTAGATGCTGAAGAACGACAGGCGGTCGTGGAACAAAAGGATACAACAATTCAAGCTTGTGTTACCCGATATGTGATGCTTGAACAGAAGCATTCTTTGGCAGAGTATAGGATGATAAAGATGGAATCTGAGCTGAAAGAAGAAAAAACTGAACGAGTAAGAATGAGTGATGCATGGGTAAAAGCCACATGACACGTGGATATTGTGGAAAGAGATGTCTGATCTAAGAAGGCTAAAATAGATGACATGAATTTCTCTTTTTGGAAAGCAATTGGGAGAACCCAACATCGAGTTTTGAATTACCCTGTACATAACGGTCAACCTGAATTCGATATGGATCGAAGATTGATGATTCAGATCATGAAACAGGAGTACGAAGAGGCAGTTGAGGGAGAAATATGTCCTATAGAAAAATATATTCCAACGGTAGTGATGACGCCAAATGCTGCCCCAGATAAGTCAAAGCCGGGTAGTTCGAGGGATAGCGGTTGTCATGACTTCCCAACAAATGAGGAACCCAAATGAAGTTATCAGCAATGGAGAAATCATGATGATCGGGGAGATAGAATCTGAAATGGAAGCAAGGTATTCTCAACTTTTTGAAATACCAGGTACGTAAATTTCGGGGACGAAATTTCATAAGGAGGGGAGAATGTAAGACCCCGAATTTTATGAAATAAAAGTATTTAATTTTTCTTATAATTACTATTCAGTAAATGGTTAAATTGATAAAAGTTAAGTTAAGGGTGATATATGAATTTTTTTTAAAATACACAAGTGGTTATAAAATATTCATTGCTGTCGGGGAATATTCGTTTGGTCGTGGAATATTCTTTCTGTCAGGAAATATCCGTACGACTGGCGTAACCATTTGTGGTCCCCCTAACAGAATAACTGTCGGATGAAGAAAACGAAAAAATTAAGTTTTTTTATAAATAACGGCGTAATCGTTACCGTTAACACTGTTGGAATACCCGGTTGGTAAAATAAAGTAATACGCGTTGTTGCACAGTAGCACACGGTATTACACAGTATTACTCAATAATTATTACAGTAATTAATGTTCAATATTTCATTGATTCAATAATTGCTGCGTTGATATTTTATATTATTGTTGTTTCAATATTTATCACTGCACAGTATTTCTCATTATCAGATCAATAATTCGTATTATTTGAATAATATTATTAGATAGAATTATTGGCAATGTCTAGAAAGTTCTGTCAAGGAGAGGTTTGGTCACCTAAATGCGCGCCAGTAAGGAGAAATTCTTATTGGAAAGCCCCTCTTTCCTAGGAACGGCCTGGTTGTCATAATTGTGATTCTGTAATATTATTTAAGAATAATTAATTATTAATTCATATGATAAGGAAATATTTATTTGATATGGATATAATTGATGAATATATTATTTTATGTGGATATAATTGAAGGAATTAATGCTGAGGTGTTTAATCAGTATTTTGTCGGACTGAAAGAATTAAAAATCATCCGTTTATGGATTTCGGATACTTTCTGTTTGGAATTTGGAAAAATTTTCTTCTGCAAAGTTGTAAAGAATTGAAATTTCTATAACAATTTGCGAGATTTGAATTTTCTGACAAAGGGGCTATTTATTGTGAATTATTGAAATTCCGGAGTTCTGAAATAATTGATTTTTGAAAGTTTTAATTATTTTATTTAAGAAAAACGTTTTTGTGGTTGTTGGCACATGGGTGGCTGATGTATTTGACCAAAGAAGGCTGCTAAGGAATTAAGAAAAATAAATTAATATTTTATTAATTTAGTCTCCTTTGGCGTTCTAGCATTTTCCTATAAATAGATGACTAAGTTAGAATTGAAAATCACACCAGAAATAAAGTTTTCTCTCTTTCTCTCTCTATATTATCGAGCATATTCTTGTGAGTATACTTTGAGTATTGCTATACGGTGCGAGTTTCTGTCAGCACTATACCCGAAATTCAGTCAGAAATACTGCTCTTTTGAGGTAAGGGATTTTAAAGGTTATTATGTTTTTCAGTTCGTACTTCTTCCGTCCTTCAGAAAATTCTAGAAAAATTTAAAATGATATTTTGATGAGTTTTATTGATTGTGTCCAAAAATGGCAATTTTTGGATGTATAGATTAAGAGTTATGAATTTTGCGGGAAAATACTATTTTAAAAGTATCCGCTTATAACTCCTTGTGGTTAACTCCAAAATTGATAAAATTTTTATTGAGAGTACATCTATATAATATCAGTATACCCTGTGAATTTCAGAATTTTTGGATAAAAGTACAATTTATGATAAATGTTAAAATATTCTGTGGTTTTGGCCATATAAAAAATAGTAAATGAATTTTTAAAATTTCAAGAAAAATATATGTTCAATATGGGATAATATTGTACTAAATCCCAAAGAAGAAATATTTTTAGAACTGATTTGGTATTTTTCATGAAAATGTTCTAGTTATGAGTAAATGAATTAAATATGTTATGCGAAGGAAGAAAATTGGAAAATATGATTTTATGGCTTGAGAATCCTATATGAGGTATATGCAGATTTTTGATGAGGGTTTTGATTATTGGTGATGAAATCTTATGAGTTTGGCATTTTAGAATGATTAAATGCATTATTTAGTAAAGTGTAAACAATTAAAATAAATTGTTTATAAGCTTAAGAAATATTATTCTTTCAATATCATTATACTAAAATATTGATATGGATTTTATTGTGGACTTTCCACCTTTTTGTGTCGGGTTAATATTCATGAGTTACTATTCACGAGTTACTATTTACAGGTACTATTCACGGCAAAATTGGTTTCTTTTTCTAACCAAGTTATAGTTGATTTATGAATATTACTCTTGAGATTAAAACTATATGTTGATCATATTATTTTTATTATCATATATAACATTTCTATAACCCTAATGATGATATTTCTCTTTGACTTGAGTGTAAAGATGGGTAAATTTTTGGTATGATCATGACTATGGGTTCTCTTTGGCCAATAGTACAAAGTTGAATTGCTGACTGGTATGATCATGGCCATTGAATTTATAATTGAATATCTTTGGCTTAAGTGCAAAAGTGAATTGATCAACATGGTTATAATTATTGTTTATATAAATTCTGAAATGATTATATATTTCTTTGAGATAATAATATATTTGGCTTGTAGTTCAAATATGAACTGTTGATGAATATATTTGGCCTGTAGTGCAAATATGAACTGTTGAGGAATATCTTTGGCCTGTAGTGCAAAGATGAATTGTTGATGAATATCTTTGGCCCGTAGTGCAAAGATGACATGTTGTTGAATATCTTTGGCCAGTAGTGCAAAGATGAACATGTGTTGAGATGAACATGACCAACTGGTGATACAAATGAATATCTTAGGCCGTAGTTCAAAGATAAAATTATTAGTAAGGTTATGAATATGAAATGTGATTTGGTGTAACCATGATCTTTGATATTTCAGGTAAAGATAGGTGATGAAAATTATCTTCGTCCTGGATGAGAAGAGGAATTTAGAACTACAATTATGATTATGAGTTATTCATTTGATTGTGGACCAGAATTGTTGATTGATATTACAGGGATAAAACATTGTTGGTGGATTTTTAACATGGAGAAGATAATAGACTTTATAGTCTATTTGACTCTTCTAATGGATTGCTCATTCCGCTGCAACTATGATTGAAATTTTTATCATCTGCCATTTGTTCTAAATCTCTGATTTATTATTGATGAAAGCTATTGATGATTTAATTATCTTTAGTTATGATATTCTTTACTGAGCTAGTTGTGCTCACCCTTTTGCTTTACAATTCTTTTCAGGTAATAAGAGTGTAGCTGGGTCGAGCGGGGGTAACAGGGGAATAGAACGGTGGTCTCTAGCTGTGGAGTTCTCCATAAACAATATAGACAAGTGTGTTGTATACATCTTTTAATAGTTATATTTGGTGAATCATATAGGGAGAGGCGAACCTAACGTTGGAAGGGTGTTTTGCCACTTTCATACAAGATGTCTAATGACATACAACCTCGTGTCATCATAAGACAGAGTTGTGCTCATCCACTTGCTGAGTATATTTCTGAGCACTACCTATATAATCTTGGTGTTTGTTTGAAGTATAATTCTCAATTTTAGACAGTGGAGATAATGATAAATCAAGAGAAGACTCACCATTGGGAAGAATATGATAGTAATCTTCTCGTTTTTCTTTGGGGTATATTGGGGCAACTAAGGATAATTCTGTGGCCATATGATATCTATCATAACCTAAAAGTATGGCCTCCCATGTACGAAGGTTTCCTTGAGCACTTCCCAAAGATTTTAGTTTCTAAAACAGTTTTTGACTATACCTTTATGTAAGGTGTCACTGTGAGGTGTTGTCCACGGTTGGGACATGTGTGACATTTGGTATATATTTGTATTCAAACTCACAGTATATGTGTTGTTGTATTTTGCACAACAATTATTGTAATAAAGTTGTAGCTGTTTTCTGTACCATGTAATTGGCGACTCAGAATGGGTTGGATTGAATGGACCTATTTTGGGGTCGTCACAGGCACAATCATTAGTGGACCCCACAACGGAATTACTGTCGGATTGAGAAAACGACAAAAATATTTTATTAAAAATAACGGCGAAAGTTTTACCGTTAATACTGTTGAACTACTCGATAGTAAAAGTATAGTAATACGCGTGGTTGCATAGTAGCACACGGTATTGATTATTGATGCTTACGTGAGAAGTCACTCAGTTTTGTTATATATATATATATTTGTGTGTGAAGGTGGGGGAGACTTAAACGTACAAAAGAGGGAGTATATAGATTATGTAATTGATTTAGGATGTGTGGATTGAGGGAGTACATTATATATATATATATATATATATATATATATATATATATATATATATATTTATATATGTTATCAAGTTATCAAAAAAAGTGGGGGAAGAGAAAAAAATTGGTTATTAGGGAGTCACGGAAGGAGTAACATGTTTTTAATATATATATTTTTATTTAAAGTTTTGTTTTATTAGATTTTAAATAGAATATATTATATTTTATTTAAAAGATTTTGCTTTAAATATGAACCGTTCGATTAAAAGTAAATCAATCTGGACCGTTCATGGATTAGTTACTATTCTGTCTATTCTTCTATAAATAGAAGCTCATTTGTGACGCCCCCAAAATTAGGTATACATCACCCATCTTAGGTCGTCAGATACATGTTACATAATTCAAATACAACTTACTAATACAACTGTCGTGTACAATATGACAAAACATAACTGTGAGTTTGAATACAATTATTGTCTACTATAGATTATACAAACTCAAAAAGAGTCCTCATTACAATTATTAATACACTATTTCACAGAATAGTGGGGACTACTAATGCTATCCTCTGGACCGTCACTCCGTTCCCCGACTAGTCCCTGCTATGTTCTCATTTCCTGAAGAGAACAGTGAAAGAAAGGGTGAGCTCAACTAGCCCAGTAAGAAATATTATGACTAAGATAATGCAGAATAAATTATCGTTAACCTTCAACAGTATTAAACTGATAAAATATAACAACGTCAGGTTTAATAGCAGCAGATCAAGCAATCCATTAAAAGAGTCAAGTAGAGAATAGAATCTACTATATTTTAGGATTTAAAAAGTTTTTCATCACTTTTATCGCTGAGACTCAGCTTAATAAATAATCCACATCATTCCTGCACTACGGCCAAGGATATTCTTTAGGGTCACGACCATAAATTCCATTCATTACGGGCCAAAGATATTTGTGTATTCATCAATTGTCATGATCATGCCATAAAATAATTCATCTTTGCTCCCTTGGCCGAAGAGAATCCATAGCCATAATCATAACAAAAACTGTCCAACAATGCACTACGTGCCAATGATGACTTTTAATTTTCACATTATTTGTAACATTACGGTCACGATTATACCGAATAATCCCTGGTCATAATCAAACCAAGTCCATCTATGCACTACAGGCCACAGATGACTTTCAACATAACATAAACAAGAGGATGATGACAATGATATAAGAATTCAATAAAATAAGTTCAAGAATTAATTTGTTCAAGAACTACTAATGTCCAAATTGTCCACATGATACTACTTTGTAGAGTAAAATTCAAGAATGATCAGAATAATATTTCCATGAAAAGATACTGGATGAAGCCCAAATATCAAGGATATTCTACTAATTTCATGGAGTATATAAGTCAAAACTTTAACCAACTGAGTATAATAAAGAATGGAATAACAACAGAAATCACCATGCATGCGGTACTTTGCATAGACAGGTTATTCCAACAGAATAATAATAACGGAACCAGGTCAGGCAAAATTTGCACCGACAGGATGTTCCAACAGAATAATAAAGACGGAACCAGGTCCGGTGTAAACACACAGACAAGATGTTCCAACGGAATAGTAATAAAGACGGAACCAGGTCCGGTGTAAAACACACAGACAGGATGTTCTAACGGAATAATAATAAAGATGGAACCAGATCCGGTGTAAAACACACAGACATGATGTTCCAACAGAATAATAGAAGAATGTCACCAAGTATAGGGTAGACCACGTATACAGGTTATTCCAACAGAATAATAAGAAATGGAATAACAACAGTTCTCTTCATGAATAAGAAAGAATAACATCCCTTACCGTAACATAAACTAGATATAGGAAAAGAAAAGTTAAGTAGCAAAAAGATTTTCTTCTATCTCACTATAGTTTCTCTCTCTAGAGTTCAGTGAATTCGTAAGAAAATAATGAACGAATGAGCTTCTATTTATAGGAAAATGGAATGCATAGTAACTAATCCATGAACGGTCCAGATTGATTTACTTTAATCTGACGGTCCATATTTAAAGAAAAATCTTTTAAATAAAATATAATATATTCTATTTATATAAAAAGATTTTTACTATGCAAACACTATGCAACACTATGTAAAACACTATGCAACACTATGCATAATAAAATATAATATATTCTATTTATAGAATAACTTTAATAAAGTATTCTGTTTTATATAAAAAGATGTTTCTGTTTTATTACGTTAATAATACGAATAAAACAAAACGTCATCATCGCTATAAGAATTCATATTATTAATCGACAATAATTGAATCAAACTGAGCGACTTCTCACATAAATATCAATAATCAATACCGTGTGCTACTATGCAACAACGCGTATTACTGTACTTTTACTACCCAGTAGTTCAACAGTATCAACGGTAAAACTTCCGTCGTTATTTTCAATAAAATATTTTTGTCGTTTTCTCAATTCGACAATAATTCTGTTGTGGGGTCCACCAATAATTGTACCGTCATACGAATATTTTTTGACACAAAGAATATTCCCTGACCAATCGAATATAATATAACAACTTGCATACTTTGAAAAATTTATAAATACTACCCACAACTATTATCTGAAATTCACACCATAATATTAAAAAATTATTTCGAGAAAATTAATTCTTTATTCATAAAATCTGGGGTTTCACAATCTCCCCTCCTTATGGAATTTCGCCCTCAAAATTTACGTACGTACCTGGTATGCCAAATAAGTGAGGATACCTTGACTTCACTTCAAATTCTAATTTTTAAGATATAACCTTTGAGTGTTAAATACGATTCTTCTTATCCAAGATTGTAACACGTATCTCTTCAAACGTTAAATCATCCGCTATCTCGTCCGGTTCTAAATTAATAATGTGGTTCGGGTCATTCACATATTTACGTAACATCGATACGAAAAAAAAATGTTATGAACACGCAATATATTTGGCGGTAAAACGAGTCTATAAGGCACAGTTCCTACTCAATCGAGGATTTCAAATGGGCCAATTAAATCGAGGGTTGAGATTTCCTCTCTTCAGCAACTCTTGCTTCTAAAATAACACCCTCTTGAACCTTCTTCTTCACATTCATCAGATTCGGGTATGTAGCTTGAGCGTCTTTAACTTTATCGATTAAAGTCAATTTTACTCGTATATTCGTTATCTTCACGTGGGTCCCTAGAGTCTTTAACTCTATCTTCATCATTTGCAAGTTATATGAAATGAGTCTTTGTGTTAACAACATCGTACTTGTAAACGCATACGATCTTCTACTCAACACGTCAGCTACCACGTTCGCTCTTCCACGATGATATTGAATAGTACGATCGTAATCTTCAACAGCTCGAGTCAACATCTTTGGTGCATGTTACTTTCGTTTTAGTTGAAAAAAATTATTTTGAGGGTTTAAGAAATGAGTTTTGTACTGGTGTCAATACAAAATTCGATTTCACGCTCCGGGGTAGGCTAAGCAGTCTTCAGGAATACGTCAAGAGATTTATTAATGATAAAAATATCATTCAAAACTGTTACTCACATCCAAGACTTGGATAGTACGTCAAATTGATACCAACTGTGACTTCTATCCCTTAACCTAGATAGCACCTCACAATGATACCTATCAACTTTTTATCGTCATTCACGACGTCGCCTACAGAAAGTCTGGCTTCGGTGCATTCCATACAAGGAAGTCATCAATAAAAGGATCGGGGCTCTTTACTTATGGCTTGATATGACAATGATTGAATTTAGTGGTTTGGTTGCTTGAATTCGCATAATAGGTTGGTTAGGAATATGAAAGCTAACAACCTTACGAAAAACATGATGAGTAGTTAACCAATCGTTTCCTAAAATGGCATCAAAGGCAAGTATTTTCAAAGAGACAATATCAACACGTAACGTGAAAGTGTCGATTTGAATCAAATAAGATTTATAAACAGTGGAGGTAACGAAGGTTTCTCCCAATGGAGTTTCAATAGATAAATCAAAGTTTAACTTCTTCGGAGTTAAGTACAAACATTGAACACAACTAAGTGAAATAAAAGAGTGAGTAGAACCGGTATCTAACACGGTATAGACTTCGTAAGAGCTTATGATTAACTTACCCGTGATAATTTTATTCAGGTTCCTCGTCACGAGAAAAAAAAAAACGCTCTCTCTTAAACTACCGGCTTTGGCTTGTCTGGGACATCCTTTGGCATCATTATCCCAGCTGGAATTGACTTCATCATACGACAAAATCGAGCTAGGTGACCTTCTCTTCTGCAATTAAAACATGCTTTGGACTGCTGCGTACAATTTGGACGGATGTGTCCCTCCTGTTCGCATTTGAAACATACGACCGGTGGTCGTTCTTCTTCCTTTAAAACGGGTGCTGGTACCAACGTCTTTACGTCATTATTGAACCTTCTCTTCTTGAAATGTCCATTCTTATTATTTTGGCCATGATTATTACCGAAGTGGATACCATTTCTGACATGTTGATTCCCTTCATGCTTATTATCACCGCTTTGATGACTGTTTTCACCGGTTTTATCATTTTGTCGGTTGCTCTCTTTTGGTTTGGTTAACTCGTTATCGCGCTCCACCAACCGAGCCTTATTTACAACATCTGAATACAAACACAGTTTATGAGAAATAAGATGTTGACGTATCTTCGGCTTCAAACCTCTTAAAAATAATCGCGCAATTCTCTCTTCATTATCCACCAAGTGGGACGCAAACGGATAACTCCGCAAATTTTGCCTCGTATAGTGACACGGTCATATTGTTTTGCTCCAATTTGATAAACTCCACCTCCTTCATATGACGAATACTTTCGGGAAAATATTTGTCGTTGAACAGCTCTTGGAACTTCTCCTAAGACATCTTCAGTACGGCAGGTTGAGTACGTTTTACCGATTCCCACCAGTAATCTGCCTCTTCACGCAACATAAAGGTGGCAAAGGGAACCTTTTGCTCCTCGGAGCATCCCAAGACATCAAATATCTTGGTGATCTGCTTTAACCACGTCTCCGCCTTAAGTGGTTCTGGCTTTCCCAAAAACTCTGGTGGTCCCAGCTCCTTGAATTGCTTAGCGGTGACCAACCATGGGTTGCCATTGTTTCCTCCTGCATTATGAACAGGAGCCGCCTTCTCCCGTTGTTGCATGAATTGCATAAAGCCTCTGACCATCCCATCATTCACCATTTCATCGGTGTTATTATTTTCATGAGGAGTATTGTCCTCTAGTTGCACATTATCCTGATTATTGAACTGTGGAGACTCAACGGTCTCCTGTGCTCCATTGATAATCTCAACATTCTCAGATGCCATTGTCAAACACTGCCACAAAACAAGGGTTAATTAACATATCACATATTATCCCTATACTTTAACCGACCAATTAAATACAAAATAAATTTAAGTAGGTCATATTAGCGAAGGAATTCCCCGTCTCTCCCCTCCTAGTTCCAGTCTCACATCTTAGCCAGGGATCATATCCCTAAGCTTTGATACCAACTGTGACGCCCCCAAAATTAGGTATACATCACCCATCTTGGGTCGTCAGATACATGGTACATAATTCAAATATAACTTACTAATACAACTGTCGTGTACAATACGACAAAACATAACTGTGAGTTTGAATACAAATATTGTCTACTAGAGATTATACAAACTCAAAAAGAGTCCTCATTACAATTATTAATACACTATTTCACAGAATAGTGAGGACTACTAATGCTATCCTCTGGACCGTCACTTCGTTCCCCGACTAGTCCCTGCTATGTTCTCATTTCCTGAAGAGAACAGTGAAAGAAAGGGTGAGCTCAACTAGCCCAGTAAGAAATATTATGACTAAGATAATGCAGAATAAATTATCGTTAGCCTTCAACAGTATTAAATTGATAAAATATAACAACATCAGGTTTAACAGCAGCAGATCAAGCAATCCATTAAAAGAGTCAAGTAGAGAATAGAATCTACTATCTTTTATGATTTAAAAAGTTTTTCATCACTTTTATCGCTGAGACTCAGCTTAATAAATAATCCACATCATCCTTGCACTACGGCCAAGGATATTCATTAGGGTCACGACCACAAATTCCATGCATTACGGGCCAAGGATATTTGTGTATTCATCAATGGTCATGATCATGCCATAAAATAATTCATCTTTTCTCCCTTGGCCGAAGAGAATCCATAGCCATAATCATACCAAAAACTGTCCATCAATGCACTACGGGCCAATGGTGACTTTTAATTTTCACATTATTTGTAACATTGCGGTCATGATTATACTGAATAATCCCTGGTCATAATCATACCAAGTCCATCTATGCACTACAGGCCACAGATGACTTTCAACATAACATAAACATGGGGATGATGACAATGATATAAGAATTCAAAAAAACAAGTTCAAGAATTAATTTGTCCAAGAACTACTAATGTCCAAATTGTCCACATGATACTGCTTTGTAGAGTAAAATTCAAGAATGATCAGAAGAATATTTCCATGAAAAGATACTGGATGAAGCGCAAATATCAAGGATATTCTACTAATTTCATGGAGTATAGAAGTCAAAACTTTAACCAACTGAGTATAATAAAGAATGGAATAACAACATAAACCACCATGCATGCGGTACTTCGCATAGACAGGTTATTCAAACAGAATAATAATAACGGAACTGGGTCAGGCAAAATTTGCACTGACAGGATGTTCCAACAGAATAATAAAGACGGAACCAGGTCCGGTGTAAACACACAGACAGGATGTTCCAACAGAATAGTAATAAAGATGGAACCAGGTCCGGTGTAAAACACACTGATAGGATGTTCCAACGGAATAATAATAAAGACAGAACCAAGTCCGGTGTAAAACACACAGACAGGATGTTCCAACAAAATAATAGAAGAATGTCACCAAGTATAGGGTAGACCGCGTATACAGGGTATTCCAACAGAATAATAAGAAATGGAATAACAACAGTTCTCTTCATGAATAAGAAAGAATAACACCCCTTACCGTAACAGAAACTGGATATAAGAAGAGAAAAGTTAAGCAGCAAAAAGTTTTTCTTCTATCTCTCTATAGTTTCTCTCTCTAGAGTTCAGTGAATTCGTAAGAAAATAATGAAGGAATGAACTTCTATTTATAGGAAAATGGAATGCATAGTAACTAATCCATGAACGGTCCAGATTGATTTACTTTAATCTGACGGTCCATATTTAAAGAAAAATCTTTTAAATAAAATATAATATATTCTATTTATATAAAAAGATTTTTACTATGCAAACACTATGCAATACTATGTAAAACACTATGCAACACTATGCATAATAAAATATAATATATTCTATTTATAGAATAACTTTAATAAAGTATTCTGTTTTATATAAAAAGATGTTTCTGTTTTATTACGTTAATAATACGAATAAAACAAAATGTCATCATCGCTATAATAATTCATATTATTAATCGACAATAATTGAATCAAACTGAGCGACTTCTCACATAAATATCAATAATCAATACCGTGTGCTACTATGCAACAACGCGTATTACTGTACTTTTACTACCCAGTAGTTCAACAGTATCAACGGTAAAACTTCCGCCGTTATTTTCAATAAAATATTTTTGTCGTTTTCTCAATCCGACAATAATTCTGTTGTGGGGTCCACCAATAATTGTACCGTCATACGAATATTTTTCGACACAAAGAATATTCCCTGACCAATCGAATATAATATAACAACTTGCATACTTTGAAAAATTTATAAATACTACCCACAACTATTATCTCAAATTCACACCATAATATTAAAAAATTATTTCGAGAAAATTAATTCTTTATTCATAAAATCTGGGATTTCACATCATTCCTTCATTATTTCTTACGAATTCACTAAAACTCTAGAGAGAGAAATTATAGAGAAACTATAGAAAAGTATTCTGCTACTTCCCTACTCTTATATTCAGTTTCTTTTACGGCAAGGGATATTATTTGTTGTACTCATAAGGGGTATTATTTCTTTTGTATTTATGAAGAGAACTTCTGTTATTCCATTATTTATTATTCTGATGGAATAACCTGTATACGCGGGCTACCCTATACTTGGTGAAATTCTTCTATTATTCCATTCGTTATTATTCTGTTGGAATATCTTGTCTGTGCGTTTTACGCCGGACCTGGTTCCGTTAATTATTATTCTGTTGGAATAACCTGCATGTGCGTTCTATCGAATACCTGGTGATTTCTTTTGTTATTCCATTCTTTATTATACTCAGTTGGTTAAAGTTTTGACTTCTATACTCCATGAAATTAGTGGAATATTCTTGATATTTGCACTTAATCCAGTATCTTTTCATGAAAATATTCTTCTGAGCATTCTTGAATTTTACTGCACAAAGCAGTATCATGTTGACAATTTGGACGCTATTAGTTCCTGAATAAATTAATTCTTGAACTTATTGAATTCTTATATCATTATCATCCTCGTGTTTATATTTTGTGAAAGTCATCTGTGGCCTGTACTGCATAGATGGACTTGGTATGATTATGACCAGAGATTATTAGGTGTAATCATGACCGTAATGTTATAAATGATATGGTAAAAATCCTCATTGGCCCGTAGTGCATTGATGGATCGTTGTTGGCATGATCATGACCATTAATGAATACACGAATGTCCTTGGCCCGTAGTGCATGGATAAATTGTGGTCGTGATACTAAAGAATATCCTTGGTCGTAGTGCAGGGGTGATTCGATGATGTGAATTATTTATTAAGCTGAGTCTCAGCGATAACGGTGATGAAAAACCTTTTAAATCATAAAAGATAGTAGCTTTTATTCTCTACTTGACTCTTTTAATGAATTGCTTGTTCCGCTGCAGTTAAACTTGATGTTTGTTATATTATATCAGTTTAACACTGTTTAAGGCTAATGGTAATTTATTCTACAATATCTTAGTCATAATATTTCTTATTGGGCTAGTTGAGCTCACTCTTTCTTTCATTGTTCTCTTCAGGAAATGAGAATATAGCTGGGACGAGTCGGGGAATGGAGTGATGGATCAGATGATAGTATTACTAGTCCTCACTATTCTGTTAAATAGTGTGATAGTAAATATAATGAGGACTTATTCTGAGAGTGGATATTGTCTAGAAGACAGTATTTGTATTAAAACTCACAGCTCTCTTGTTGTATATTAAAGATTATATTTGTACTATGTACCATGTATTTGGCGACTCAGAATAGGTGATGTATACCTATTTTGGGGGCATCACAGTTGGTATCAAAGATTAGGGATATGATCCCTAGCTAAGATGTGAGAATAGAACTAGGAGGGGAGAGACGGGGAATTCCTTTGCTAGTATGACCTACCTAAGTTTATTTGGTATTTAATTGGCCGGTCAAAGTATAGGGATAATATGTTATATGTTAATTAACCTTTGTTTTGTGGCAGTACCTGAAAATGACATCCGAGAATATTGAGAATAACAATGGAGTACATGAGACCGTTGAGTCTCCACAGATTAATAATCAGGATAATGTGCATCAGAAAGGCGACAATCCTCATGCAAACAACAACACTGACAAAATATTGAATGATGGAATGTTCAGAGGCTTTATGCAGTTCATGCAACAGCAGGCGAGAGCGGCTCCTGTCCAAAATATAGGTGGAAACACTGGAAACTCTCGGACAGTCACCGCTAAACAGTTCAAGGAGCTGGGGACACCGGAGTTTATTGGAGAGCCAAAACCACTTAAGGCGAAAGCATGGATAAAGTAGATCACCAAGATATTTGATGTTTTGGGATGCTCCGAGGAGCAAAAGGTTCCCTTTGCCGCCTTTATATTGCGAAGAAAGGCAGATTACTAGTGGGAATCGATAAAGTGTACTCAACCTGCCCCACTGAAGATGTCTTGGGAGAAGTTCCAAGAACTATTCAACGACAAATACTTTCTCAAAAGTATTCTTCACATAAAAGAGGTAGAGTTCATCAAGTTGGAGCAAAATAATATGACTGTGTCACAGTACGAAGCGAAGTTTACCGAGTTATCTCGGTTTGCGTCCCACTTGGTGGATAATGAAGAGAGAATGACGCGAATGTTTTTAAGAGGTTTGATGCCGGAGATACGTCAACATCTTATTTCTCATAAACTGTGTTTGTATTCAGATGTTGTAAATAGGGCTCAGTTAGTGGAGCGCGATAACGAGTCAACGTAACCAAAAGAGAGCAGCCGGCAAAATGATAATACCAATAAAAGCAGTCATCGAAGAGGTGATAACAAGCATGGAGGGAATCAACAGGCTAGAAGTGGTAACCACTTCGGTGGTAATCAGGGCCAAAACAATAAGAATTGACATTTCAAGAAGAGGAGATTTAACAATGATGGAAGGACCTCAGCACCAGCACCTGGTTTTAAGGAAGGAGAACGACCACCTGTCATATGCTTCAAATACGGAGGGGAGGGACACATCAGTCCAAACTGCGCGATGCCGTCCAAAGCATGTTATAATTGTGGAAGAGAAGGTCACATAGCCCAATTTTGTCATTCACCAAAGACAAGTTCAGCTAGGATGGAGGCACCAAAGGCCGTCCCAGAAAAGTCAAAGCTAGTAGTGCAAGGGAGAGCGTTTGTAGTTACCTCCTAGAAAGCAAGGAACCCGAATGAGGTCATCACGGGTAAGCTTATCATAAACTCTAGCGAAGTCTATACTTTATTTGATACTGATTCTACCCATTCTTTTATTTCTCCTACTTGCGCTCAACGATTAAATTTGACTCCGGATAAATTAGACTTTGACTTATCTGTGGAAACTCTGTTGGGAGAAACTTTCATTACATCCACTGTTTATAAGTTTTGTTTGGTTCAAATCGGTACCCTCACATTACCTTTCGATCTTATTTCATTGAAAATACTTGCATTTGATGTAATTCTAGGGATTGATTGGTTAATTACTCATCATGAAAAAATTGATTATTTTCGTAAGGTTGTTAGCTTTTATATTCCTAACCAACCTATTATGCGAATTCAAGTAACCAAACCATTAAAATCAATCACTGTCATCTCAAGCCATAAAGCTATTCGTTTATTGAAAAACGTATGTCAAGCTTTCTTAGCTCATGTCACGGATCTAAACAAAAATATGTCAGTTTTGGATAATATTTCTATTGTTAATGAATTTCCTGATGTCCAGAGCGTGAAATTGAATTTTGTATCGACCTTGAACCTGGTACAAAACCCATTTCCAAAGCCCCATATCGAATAGCTCCTATTGAACTTTAGGAGTTAAAGACTCAACTGCAGGAATTGTTAGACATTGGCTTTATTCGTCCTAGTACTTCTCCTTGGGGTGCTCCTGTTCTATTCATGAAGAAGAAAGATGGGAGTATGCGACTTTGTATTGATTATCGGGAGTTGAATCATGTCACCATCAAAAATAGGTACCCATTGCCACATATTGATGACCTGTTTGACCAGTTGCAAGGAGCCAAATTCTTTTCAAAGATTGATCTTCATTCCAGATATCACCAATTGAAGATTAGAAACGATGACATTCCAAAGATGGCTTTCAGAACTCGGTACGGGCATTATGAATTCCTAGTCATGTCCTTTGGATTGACTAATGCTCATGCTGCCTTCATGGATATGATGAACCGAGTATTCAAGGAATATTTGGATCACTTTGTGGTCGTTTTTATTGATGACATCCTTATTTATTCTAAAAGCCGTGAAGATCATGAGCAACACTTTAGGCTGATACTCCAAAAGCTTTGTGAATACAAGCTTTATAACAAGTTGAAGAAATGCGAGTTCTAGCTTGAGGAAGTAGCATTCCTTGGGCACGTGGTATCAAGTCATGGAATATCTATTGACGCAGCAAAGATTGAAGCTATTCAAAGCTGGGAGCAACCTAAATCAGTGACCGAAGTACGTAGCTTTCTTGGCTTAGCTAGTTATTATCGGAGATTCGTAGAAGAGTTTTCTCGAATCGCTACTCCACTAACTCAGCTGACTCGAAAAGATACAAAGTTCGGTTGGAGCAAGGAATGTGAGAAGAGTTTTCAAGAACTCAAGAGGAGACTCATTTCAGCACCTGTTCTGACAATACCATCTGGTTCGGAGGGATTGTCATATACAGTGATGCTTCGGGCAAAGAGTTAGGATGTGTTCCATGCAACATGGGAAAGTCATAGCCTATGCCTCACGACAACTCAAAGAATATGAGAGGTATTATCCTACTCATGATCTAGAGTTGGAAGCTGTTGTCTTCGCACTAAAGATTTGGAGGCATTACTTGTATGGGGTGAAAGTGGATATCGTTATGGATCATAAAAGCCTCAAATATTTTTTCACTCAAAAGGAACTCAACATGCGACAACGACGTTGGCTTGAACTGTTGAAAGATTATGATCATACCATCCAATACCATCCTGGAAAAGCGAACGTGGTAGCTGATGCATTGAGTAGAAGATCATATGCAAGTGC
This sequence comes from Panax japonicus, assembly GCA_020205505.1. Classification (NCBI taxonomy): domain Eukaryota; kingdom Viridiplantae; phylum Streptophyta; class Magnoliopsida; order Apiales; family Araliaceae; genus Panax; species Panax japonicus. The sequence continues at coordinate 18,423,964 of CM035101.1, read as the reverse complement.
GAATGCGTTATTGTCAACACAAAGGCCCATTTTGTGTGACTTGCAAAGGATGGAGATAGAGTTAAAGACTCCAGGGACCCACGTGATGATGGCAAATATACGAGTAGAACCGACTTTAATTGATAAAGTTAAAGCTACTCAAGTTACAGATCTGGAGCTGATGCGTATGAGGAAGAAAGTGCAAGAAGGTGCTATGCCGGAAGCAAGAATCGATGAAGAAGGAATACTTCGAGTCAACTCCAGACTTTGTGTTCCTAACGACCCTGATTTAAAGTATAAAATCATGATGGAGGCGCACAACACACCATTTGCAATCTATCCTGGGATTACCAAAAATGTATCATGATATTCGACATACATTTTGGTGCAGCAATATGAAGAGAGAGATAACGTTGTTTATCTCAAGATGTCTAACTTGTCAACGAGTTAAAGTGGAGCATCAAGTACCAAAAGGTCCATTGCAACCACTTGAAATTCCAAAATAGAAGTGGGATCACATTACCATGGATTTCGTTACTGGTCTTCCCAAAGTTTTTCAAGGCATAGATGCGATTTGGGTCATTGTTGATAGATTGACCAAGTCTTCTCACTTCTTACTAATACGAGAAATTTATACACTTGAACGTCTTGCTCGTATGTACATAAACGAGATTGTAAGACTACATAGTATGCCAGTATCCATAGTTTCTGATCGAGACCCAAGATTCACTTCACGATTTTGGGTTAGTTTGCAAAAAGCTATGGGCACGAATTTACGATTTAGTTCGGCATATCATCCTCAGACGGATGGACAATCAGAGAGGACTATTAAAACTCTAGAAGATTTATTAAGACTCTGTGTCCTTAACTTCAAGGGAAGTTGGGACAAGTTCTTACCGTTGGTGGAGTTTTTCTACAACAACAGTTATCAAACAAGCATTGGCATGGCTCCATTCGAGGCATTGTATGGAAGAAAGTGTTTTTCTCCAGTATGCTGGTATGATGTGGGTGAAACAACGTTGTTGGGATTGGAGTTGGTACGTATGACTACAGAAAAGATTCAAACGATCCGACAACGTATAAAAATCTCACAAGATCGACAAAAGAGTTATGCTGATCTTCATTGAAAGGACATGGAATTTGATATAGGAGATCATGTGTTATTATGAGTTGCTCCGTGGAAAGGAGTTACAAGATTTGGAGAGAGAGGAAAGCTCAATCCTTGATTCATCGGCCCATTTTTAATCCTCGATCGAGTAGGCACTGTGGCCTATAGACTCGCTTTACCGCCAAGTATGTCTTGTGATCATAACGTTTTTCACATATCCATGTTACATAAATATATTGAAGACCCGAACCACATTATTGAGTTAGAACTGGACGAAATAGCAGAAGATTTGACGTATGAAGAGGTTCCTGTTCAAATCTTGGATAAGAAGGAACATATTCTACGCTCCAAGGTTATACCTCAAGTCTGAGTGTTGTGGAGGAACCACGATGTTGAGGAAATGACCTGGAAGTTAGAATCTGAAATGAAATCAAGGTATCCTTACCTCTTCGACATACCAGGTACGTACCCTAATTTCGAGGGTGAAATTTCATAAAAAGGGGAGGTTGTAAGACCCCGACTTTTATAAGTAAAGATGATTTTTTTATAAATATCATTTTTGAATATTATGGAATAAATTTGATATAATGTAATAGTTCAGGGTAATATTTATAAATTTTGCAAAGTACACAAGTTGTTATATAATATTCGATTGGTCGAGGAATATTCATTTTAACAGGGAATATTCGTACAACGGCACAATCATTGGTGGACCCCATAACGGAATTATTGTCGGATTGAGAAAACGACAAAAATATTTTATTGAAAATAACGGCGTAATTTTTACTGTTAATACTGTTGAACTACTCAGTAGTAAAAGTACAGTAATACGCGTTGTTGCATAGTTGCACACGGTATTGATTATTGATGCTTACGTGAGAAGTCACTCAGTTTTGTTATATATATATATATATATATATATATATATATATATATATATATATATATATATATATATATATATATATATATATGAAAACGACTTGTTGAATTATGATAACATGGGGGGAGGGATTTTGAAAGTCACGGTAAGGAGTATTAATGCATGATTGGGTTATATATATATTATACATATGTGAAGGTGGGGGAACACTTAAATGTACAAAAGAGGGAGTATATAGATTATGTAATTGATTTAGCATGTGTGGATTGAGGGAGTACATTATATATATATATATATATATATATATATATATATATGTTATCAAGTTGTCAAGAAAAGTGGGGGAAGAGAGAAAAATTGGTTATCAGGGAGTCACAGAAGGAGTAACGTGTTTTTATTATATTTATTTTTATTTAAAGTTTTGTTTTATTAGATTTTAAATGGAATATATTATATTTTATTTTAAAGATTTTGCTTTATATATGGACCGTATGATTAAAAGTAAATCAATTTGGACCGTTCATGGATTAGTTACAATTCAGTCCATTCTTTTATAAATAGAAGCTCATTCCTTCATTATTTTTTACGAATTCACTAAAACTCTAGAGAGTGAAATTATAGAGAAACTATAGAAAAGTATCCTGCTACTTCCCTACTCTTATATCCAGTTTCTTTTACGGTAAGGGATATTATTTGTTGTACTCGTAAGGGGTATTATTTCTTTGGTATTCATGAAGAGAACTTCTGTTATTCTATTATTTATTATTCTAATGGAATAACCTGTATACGCATGCTACCCTATACTTGGTGAAATTCTTCTGTTATTCCATTCGTTATTATTCTATTGGAATATTATGTCTGTGCATTTTACGCCGGACCTGATTCCATCTTTATTATTCTGTTGGAATATCAAGTCAGTGCGTTTTACGCCGGACCTGATTCCGTCTTTATTATTCTGTTGGAATATCCTGTCTGTGCGTTTTACGCCGGACCTGGTTCCGTTAATTATTATTCTGTTGAAATAACCTGCATGTGCGGTCTATCGCATGCCTGGTGATTTCTTTTGTTATTCCATTTCTTATTATACTCAGTTGGTTAAAGTTTTGACTTCTATACTCCATGAAACTAGTGGAATATTCTTGATATTTGCACTTCATTCAGTATCTTTTCATGGAAATATTCTTCTGAGCATTCTTGAATTTTACTGCACAAAGCATTATCATGTTGACAATTTAGACGTTATTAATTCCTGAATAAATTAATTTTTGAACTTATTGAATTCTTATATCATTGTCATCATCCTCATGTTTATATTTTGTGAAAGTCATATGTGGCCTGTAGTGCATAGATGGACTTGGTATGATTATGACCAGAGATTATTAGGTGTAATCATGACCGTAATGTTATAAATGATGTGGTTAAAATCCTCATTGGCCCGTAGTGCATTGATGGATCGTTGTTGGCATGATCATGACCATTAATGAATACACGAATGTTCATTGGCCCGTAGTGCATGGATAATTTGTGGTCATGATACTAAAGAATATCCTTGGCCGTGGTGCAGGGGTGATTCGATGATGTGGATTATTTATTAAGCTGAGTCTCAGCGATAACAGTGATGAAAAACCTTTTAAATCATAAAAGATATTAGATTTTATTCTCTACTTGACTCTTTTAATGGATTGTTTGTTCCGCTGCAGTTAAACTTGATGTTTGTTATATTGTATCAGTTTAAAACTGTTTAAGGATAATGATAATTTATTTTGCATTATCTTAGTCATAATATTTCTTACTGGGCTAGTTGAGCTCACCTTTTCTTTCACTGTTCTCTTCAGGAAATGAGAATATAGCTGGGACGAGTCGGGGAACGTAGTGATGGATCAGATGATAGTATTAGTAGTCCTCACTATTCTGTTAAATAGTGTGACAATAAATGTAATGAGGTCTTATTCTGAGAGTGGATATTGTCTAGAAGATAGTATTTGTATTGAAACTCACAGCTCTCTTGTTATATATTAACGATTGTATTTGTATTCTGTAGCATGTATTTGGCGACTCAGAATAGGTGATGTATACCTATTTTGGGGGCGTCACATTTTTAGTTACATATCTTCAATTGTTCCTCGCGTCATGCGTCATTAGCCACATGTCATCTACCATTGCTAAGTTACGCCATTTCCTGCACTTTTACACGAAAGGGAGTTCTAAGTACATTCAATGCAACTAAACAAAATGCAACTAAAAACACACTAAAATGTACTTAAGTTAGGCGTAGTTCGCGTCAATTGATATCCAATAAGTAGGTATAAAACCCACTTATCAAATACCCCCAAACTTGAACTGTTGCTTGCCCTCAAGCAATGCATACTAATAAACAATGAAAATGCAACTACATGCTATGCAACTACATCATGATGCAAACTAGTCTCACATTGTTCCAGGTATAATAGAATTTTAGTCCAAAATGCCTCAGTAAATTATCCAGATTCATGAATACAAATTCAAACTGAACTATAGGCATAATATAATACACTCAGATAGTTCACATATGCTATAGAGATGATGTGTGTGTGTGTTGTATTTACCAAAACTTGATTTAAGCAAAGAATACACATGCTAAATTGCTCAAAACAGAAAATTATAGTCTAAATCAAGACTCGTGTATAATTATGCAACAAAGAATGTTCCAACATATTAAAACCAACTAAGGTTCAATAATGGGCTTAACTGCTTTATTGCTACTCACGAGGGCAATTTTCGCACTTTTCCGCGGTGTTTATTTCTATTTTTTGTTCACATGACTGTGCAATGCCTCATTCCTTTAGGCAAACACTGCTACCCCTTAGCGAGCTTTTAACAAACAACTCTTAGACCATGAAAGACCTTAGGGCGCTAGGTGTTAAGACACCCCTACGGGCGTACTTACTCAAGTAGCTAGGGCCCCGAAATAAGACTAGCCACGTTATTGCTATTTTATTTTTATTTTTTTTATACATAGCATACCAATGTTTTTCCAAAGTTTGAATATCAATGTTTTATATAGTCTAAGTTCATTTTCCATATATTTCCCTTTTTTAAAACTAAATTTTCTATCGAGCAATGCAACACATAATTCTTATACCTACAAACTGAAAGCATTTAAACAGCATTATGAATTGCATTGTGTCAAACATTATATCTCAGCTCATGTTATCCCAAAACACTCAAAAAACTTTCAACATTCACAATTATCATCGGCTAGACAAAATTTCCATAAAGCTAGAACTGTGAGACATGCAAACTAAAAATATACTAACATAATAAACAAAATGTTTTGACAAGAAACTACTATATCCAACATAAGTATGCAAAATGTAAACTAAACATGCAAATTAAACACGCAAATACTAAATACAAGTACTAAACTAACATGCAGATACTGAGTGCAACTATACTACTACCCCAATACCCCCAAACTTATAATATTCAATGTCCTAGTGAATGAAGGTAAAGGGTGAAAGAAAACTCCCCTAATGCTCAGCCGCACCACCCTCTGCGGGTGGTGAATCTGGTGGTGGATATGACACAGCTATCTCGAACTGAGGCCACTCAAGCATTGTCCCCTGCTGTGCAAAAGCTTCTTCCAATGACCTCGTCAACCCCGTTGTAAACGCTGAAAAATTGTCGTACATGGCGTCGAATTTTTGCTCCAACCTTCAGAGCTATCGATCCCCAGTAGCAAAGGGAACTTGGGTTAACGGGCCTGCCTCATCTGGCTGAGAGGGCTGATGTGGTGGCTCTGAGAATGTGGGCTGAATGATAAAACCCAATCCTCTCAGATGCGATTCACCTCCTATCAAATCCTTGAACTTGGCAATAGTTAAATGTGTGATGTCTTGGCTCGGTTTCTGCATCTGCTCGTTATCCCACTGGACTCCTTGTTGGACACAAAGTATGGCTACCACAGACGCATATGGAATACCCCCTGTAGTACTCCCCCTTAAATAACGCAGCATGTTTTGATGGATTAGGTGGCCTACATCAATGTACTTGCCTTTGATGATGCCCCACAAAATGATAACCCGCTCAGTGGTTATTTCATGCTAGTACGATGACAGAACTAACTTGGTATAAATAAACAAATTCCGTGCTTTTGCATATCGATTCAAGGCGGACGCTGGCAAAGATTTAGGCTCATTCGTTCCAGCCTTACAATTCCACTTTGTTCCTAAAATGCACAATTCAGCAATAACTAAGTCCAAATCTATTTCTAGATGCGGACCTTCGACCCAATTAGCAAACCCAGCCGGTGGTGCGTCATTGATTTTGAAAGCTGATCGGATCCCTAGAGGTCGAAGATCCACTTGCACTCCTCGAACGAGCGTTATTCCTCCCTTTATGTCCTTAACATTCGCGTAGAACTCTCGAACAACCCCATGGAAATAGGCATAGGAGTTGAAGCCAAACCAACCCACCCTTTTTCTCGTATCATATTCCATAGTTGTCCATCTTGTTTGTCAGGCTTAAATCCCCGTTCCTTCACGCATGATTTTTCCACAATTTGATAATATTCTACTTGTGCCTCCCAACTGATAAATTTCGTGTGGTTCATGTCATCCTATTCTTGGTTACTAGAGGACGAGGAATCAGAAGAAGAGATAGAGATGGAGCATGCTCTTTTTGGACCCATTTGCAGATGATAGAGAGAATACAGATGCTTTGCTTGATAATGATTAAGAGCTACTGATGAGAGTACCCCCAAACTCGTTGCTGCACAACCCAAACAGAAACCCTAGATTTATACTTCACTTATGAAACTTGTGTGTAATCGTGGGTGTAAATACTGAAGCAATAATCACGTAGTGGAGATGATAGTTTGGCTCAATTTGTAACTGCCGAGAGGTGGGGAGACGTGTTTGTTGAGGAGAGCAAGAGAATCTTCTGCAACTAATATAAGCCAAGTGGGAGTACACGTCTTTTAAAACTTAAAACATTGTCCACTGCCGATGTCGCGCGCGGCCGTGCGGTCTTTAAATGGGAATAGGGCGCGGGTGCGCGAGTGACATATTGGGCCTGATAGGTATAACGCACGGTCTTATGGTATATCCATGGCGTGGCCGCACGACCCTGGTACCTGTACTACTAACATTCAATTCCAGTACTGCAAACCAGTGATGACTTCAGTCTAAAATACCTATAGAGACAGTAATGCACACTGTTAAAGCATGAATGACTAAATGGCTAAGCAAGCATGACTAACAAAATAAACTTTATACCACTTCAAACACCTCTCAATGCAAATTCAGCTAGACACTCAATTATGTAAAGCATACAACTATCAAAAATGAAATAAAGATTACTAAATACAGCAGTCTAAACTGAATAAATAAAGATTTGAGATAGAAATAATGGGTAGCCTCCCATCAAGTGCTAAGTTATAGTCAATTAGCTTGACTGTTTCTAAATCGCATGTTGAAAAAAGAATTAAGGTGATTTTCTGTCTGTCCACCTCGCCACCAAAATAATGCTTCAATCGTTGCCCATTTACTTTAAAAGGCTTGTCCGGAAAATTGTCAAATACTTCAATTGCACCATGCGGAAATACAGTCTTTACTGTAAATGGTTCTGACCATCTCGATTTCAGCTTCCCGGGAAAAATACTTCAAAACCCTTAGTCCCGGTTCGAATGTTCTATCAATTATCTTTCGATCATGCCGTTTCTTCACCTTCTCATTATATAGCTTTGAATTCTCATATGCTTGTAATCTAAATTCATCTAACTCGTTGAGTTGGAGTAAGCGTTTCTCCCCTGCAGTTTTCAAATCAAAATTGAGCTTCTGAATCGCCCAATATGCCTTATGCTCTAACTCCATAGGAAGATTACAAGATTTTCCATACACAAGCTCAAAAGGTGACATGCCCAATGGAGTTTTGTATGCAGTCCTATAGGCCCATACTGCATCATCCAACTTTAACGACAAATTTTTCCTCGTGGGATTCATAACCTTTTCAAGGATTCTTTTTATTTCTCGATTCGACACTTCAGCCTGGCCATTCGTTTGTGGGTGATAAGTTATCGCAATGCGATGGTTCACCCCATACTTAGCCAACACAGTTGTAAACTGCCTGTTGTAGAAATGATTGCCTTTGTCACTGATGATGGCCCTTGGAGTCCCAAACCTTGTGAAAATACTTCTGTGTAAAAACCTAAGGACTACCTTGGCATCATTTGTCGGAAGAGCTGTAACTTCTACCCATTTTGAGACATAATCCACTGCGAGCAAGATGTAGAGATTTTCGTAGGAAGAAACAAAATGTCCCATAAAATCAATCCCCCACACATCAAAAAATTCTAATTCGAGGATATTATTTAATGGCATTTCATTTCTTTTTGAGATGTTTCCCACTCTTTCACATCTATCACACCGCTGGACAAAACTGTAGGCATCCTTGAAAATTGTCGGCTAGTAGAATCCTGCTTGTAGCACTCTAGCCGTTGTTCGCTCTCCACCATAGTGAGCACCATACACCGAAGAATGACAATCTTGCAAAATTCCCTCGGTCTCGCTATACGGGATACACCTTCTTATCATTTGATCAACACATTGTTTAAACAAATAAGGCTCATCCTATATGTACCATTTGACATCATTTAGGAATTTCTTCTTTTGATAACCCACCAAGTAAGAAGGTACCATCTTACTCACCAAATAGTTCGCGTAGTCTGCAAACCATGGCACTTCCCCTTTCACCACAAACAACTGCTCATCTGGAAAGGATTCATTGATTAAAACCTTGTCGTCTGCCTCCCTTTCTGGATTCTCAAGTCGAGATAAGTGGTCCACCACTTAGTTTTCAGTGCCCTTTCTGTCCTTGATCTCAAAATCAAATTCTTGTAGTAATAAAATCCATATAATCAACCGGGGCTTTGAATCCTTCTTTGCCACTAAATGTCGGATTGGCGCGTGATCCGTTTACACTATCACCTTTGTGCCAATCAGATATGCTCAAAATTTATCAAAGGCGTACACCATTGCCAATAACTCTTTCTCTGTGGTGTTGTAGTTCAACTGTGCATTTGTAAGGGTCTTGCTAGCATAATAAATCACATGAAACATCTTCTCTTTCCTCTGCCCCAAAGCAGCCACTATGGCGTAATCACTGGCATCACACATCAGCTCAAATGGCAAATCCCAATTTGGTGCAGTAATAATTGGTGATGATGTTAATTTCCCTTTTAGGTGCTCAAATGCCGACACGCATGTAATGACCCCAAAATTCATACAATTTAATTCTCGACTTCGGTCGTTAATAATACATTCAACCTCTAATTTTACATCATTAAACGATAATACAACCATTGAAATTTGCGGAATAATTAAAATTTTCTATTACAAACTATCCTCGTTCCCAAAACATTCAACCTTTACGTCTAAATATCACAGAATCATTTTAATACTACAATAGTTTACATTCACAAATCAATATTACAATTCAACATTTAATACATTATTCGAAACATTAGACATGGTTTACAAGAATAACAACTTAGCTAGGATATTAAATCTTCATATATCACTTTTGATCCATAACAAACAAGTAGCACATAGCGTTACCTTCAATTCTTGAATATTCAAAAATGGTTATTTGCAAGAATGAGCTCGACAGCTCAGCAAAATCTAATAGTTTTCATGCATCACGTAGCACATAATAAAATGCTCAACATACAAGAATAATCATAAAAAAACATAGCATACATGTTATAGTTCACATAACAACAATAAAGATTGAGTTCCTTACTCAATCAACATTCATAGTTCAATCATCATAGTCATAGATTGACTTTCACATTTCATACTTTTGACATATATAATACATCATACACTAAAATTTTAAAGCAGATCATCATCAAGTTCAAATAGCAAAAAGGAACTGAAAGACTTGCCTTTACCGGCGTTTTACCAACACGCTAATACTTCGTGTCCTTGCACAACCTACATTGTATGTGAGATTGATAATAAATAAAATCAATACTCAATCTCATAGGCAAATTTATTCTAAGACCTTATTTTATGTTATTATCCTTTATAATGTCTTTATAGACATCTAACTATTTTATATGCAACTCGGTTTTATTTTTCATTTTCATCACCACACATGCTAGACTATCACACTTGTAGTTTAATGTGCGTATATCACACCACTTTATTATACCACTTTGGTTTCAAAAATGCATATTCAACACATTGTTTACATGTTTAATTTTCCTTCATAAATCAAAAATTACCTTTTTCGATTTCTTTCCATTATTATTCTTGTATTATCATCTTTTCATACTTAGATATCCAATATTAGCCATTAGTTAGACACTTTGTATACCAAAGTTTAGAAAACACTATTATTCTTAGGCATTTTATCGAGCACGTTATATGCACACATTAACTTATCTCAACTCTTGATCTTAAATGGTTAATTATGTATAGAATATGATAACACATATCTATACTCATTACATATGTCAAAACATATTTTTAATCATCAAAATATATCATCACCCAAAATCTTAATTCAAACAGAATTATAAAACTCATCTTCACAATTTCTTTAACAAAATGTTGTTTTCATTTTTAACGTAACTCATTCGTTATATGTCTGCTTTTTGTTCTTTCTTATATAGAATTAACCCTTACTCAGTGTACTACAACCTCAACTAGGACTTAAAGTCAGACCCTTATCCATCTAAACCAGATTCTGTAATTCATCAACTAGTCTAGAAATTTTCATTTTCTGGACATCCTTACTAAAAAATTTATTTCGTACATGATATATTCCATAAAATGGCTCAATCGCACAAGTCTAGCTAGTAAACTTCCATATCTACAACTTTGCAGTTTTAAGTTTCTTCAGATGCAAAACATACGAATTTATATGAATTTTTCAAAGTGAGAAACCGTAGCAGTTTTGATTTTCTGAACAGATTATTTTTCCTTCGGACAAGCCTTACTAAAACAGACATTACAAGAAATCTACAAAGATTTTTCATGTGATTCTACTTCTAGAATATAGCTTACTTCCATATTTTCGATTTGATATAAGGCTCACTTTCTAACTCATTATACCCAAAGAGGTATGAATTTCACAAGATATGCCCACAATTACTAAAAACCTACAAATTTTGATCTTCAAATTTTCTTTCCATTTCATTTTCTTTCTTGAATCCTCTTGTTTGATTCTTGATAATCAAAGATTAAACCAATACAAATAGATTAAGCATGATCTACTACCCTAGAACATAAATCTACCCAAAAAATCAAGGATTAAATAAGAGTTTAGAAGTTACTTTCTTCTAGTTTTTTTTCTTCTTCTTCTAGCTCATCTCAATTCCTCTATTTATCTCTCTCTCTCTCTCTCTCTCAATTTCTCAATACAATTTCTACATAACAATTATCTACATTATGAAGAACATAAAAATATAATTAAAATAATGAATTTAGATTATAACTTTATTAGTATGAATTTAAGAGAGAGATGGAGATGATGATGATGATGATGATGATGATGATGATGGGGCTTGTTTTGTTTTCTCAAAGCTTTCCCTTCTTCTTCTTTTCCTTCCTCTTCTTCTTCTCCTACAACTCTCTCTAACTCTCTTCTTCTTTCTTTGGTTTGTTTTCTAAAACTAACATACTAACTTGTAGTATATACATATAATATACAATACTAGTAATATATAATATATATAACTCCTAGCAATTATTAGATATACTCATTACTAGTTAATACATAGGTTACACCAATTTGAACTTGAAAAGCCTAAGACCATGTTTGGCAAATACTTATTATTTTAATTAATCAATAACTTAACATCAATCAATCTCATCAAATTGTCACATAATTATATTTACTTGTTAAGTATAATTTTGTGTAACAATCATCACATAACTCATCTAATTTAATTATCTCAATTAAATTAGAACTATAACATAGAATTATTATATTAATTAAATTAAATACTAAATATTCATTTAATTAATCTGCTACACTTAATTACATTACTCTATAATCAAAACAAAATTTATTTATTTAACTCAATAAATAATTCAATTAAATATTTATATATATTAAAATTAATATATAACATTCTCTTCACATCAATTCACATATTCTACAATATATGACATACACATATTAACACCCAACATATCTCATAAATAATACTTTTATTTATAAAATTCTCATTTATAATTTCTAAAAATCTGGGATGTCACATCCTTCCCTCCTTATATGGATTCCTTACTCGAAATCACCGAAACCCTAACTTACTCAGGTTTTCCTCAAATCTATTCATTTAATAACTTCAACACATTACCTTAATATAGGTTTTATATTTTCTACTCTCACCATTCTTGATAATAAATTCTTATAAGTTTTATTTCATAATATTTACTTAGACTCAATTATATTTGAGTATTACATATTCTTTGACCCGTTCATTATCTTTCTCTAAGGATCATTATCATATACTATATGATCAACTCTCGCGACATTACATTCACCCCTTCTTCTAAGAATTTCGTCCTCAAAATTTTTGACTTACTAATTTTCATTCATTCCCTTTATCAAAAATAGATTACTATCTATTTATTCATTAGGTTCTGCAACCCAATTCTTTCTCTAAAGATCTTTCTAAGACCATCATATTACTCACCTCATCCTCTTCTAAGAGTTTCATATTTCTCTTCTTTCTGGAATTTCATTTCTTTCTTGAAATTATTATGTTTTGCTTAATTTTTCTCATCCTTTCCACTTTCACCTTTCAAAATAATAAGAATCTTCCACAATTGCTCAATAATTTGGAAGCGATATGAATAACAGGAATTCAAAAGATTCCAAATCATGTTGAATGGTCACATGACCGTGAACTCTATTCTCAGTTTACTAGTGCTTCAACTCAATCACTCACACTGCAAACCAGAGTGTTTATCAATCACAAAGACTGAAAACATCCTCCTTACGTACACTAGGTGGCCAACCTATTATACCACTACGTTGGGCCGCAACGTAGTGTTTTGTAACGGCTATGCGTTACGCTCGGAACCATTGTCCCCGAAAATATGTCCCCTTATAGGGTTGTTAACCTCAGGTTTTCAACATCTGAATCCGCACCAAAACAATTTGGTTTGACATAACTTTTCAATAAACGCTTGAATTTCATGAACATCTTTCAATATTCATTTAACTGAATCAAATATAATAGACCTCTACAACAATTCGGACATCAACCTAAATATACATATAGATACATACATATGAATTCTCATATCTTAAAGAAATATCAAAAATCTTTTTATGACGTCATGATACCACAGTATTTACTGTCCGTTGAGGATTACGTCATTTAGTGATTTTATCATACTACATCATACCATAGTGGGCTGACGATCCTTAGATCACATCCAACACTAAGTAATATTGCATTGATGACTCCATTATTTTTATCATCCTTGCACCAGGTTCCATGATACATTGATGATATATAAAATACATTTTGATATATTCCAAATCATTTTTGTCTAGCTGAAGCAATTAGCATAGACATACGAATAACAATATTGTTGTTAAAACTCATTGGTTCCATCAGTTGATCCAATGTTTTTCAAGAAAACAGAAGTGTAAACATCACCACGAAGTCAATAAATTTTGAAAGTCTAGCATAGCTAGTAGATTTAGAATACCTATGCTTCCACCATCAACACCACTTTCTGTAATGATCCATTTCTTAATAGGCCTATCTATTCCTATCATCCTCACTACTCCATTCACACTTATCTATACCCAGTTCGTCAAACTTACCACACGTTATGAGTTTAGGAACTTGCCACAATCATATGAGTTTAAGAACTTATCCTAGTCAGACCATAGGCATCCATTCGCTGAGGGGTTCAAAAACATACCATATAATTATGAGCCACGAACCTACAATAAGTATGAGTTTTAAGAACTCACACTTAACCTTATAATATTCTCTAACTATACTCTACCTATCTGTTATACATATGAGAAAAGAATCACCTTCTAAATAGGCATATAGAAATTAGCGCGACACAAACATTCCAATGATTATCAATGTGATAAATTGAGTGCAAGCACAAAACCCTCGCCCATACAAAGATTTGTACAACTCAGCCATCACAGGAGTCGTCAATTGAAACTCCACCTAACTCTATCTTGCTTTTAACTTGCTCTTTGCTCGATACAAATTCCTCGTATCACATCATCTATAACTCCTCATAAGTTATCTCATACTATTTCATAGTACACCATCTTCATAGCATTAAGATATAATCATTCAAACATTACAGACCATCTTTCTTTTATAACTTAAACTAATCACGTCGTGATCTTATTCTATAATCATCTCTCTTAAAATTCTTTTGTTAACTCGTGATCATTTTGTTTTACGATCCCCTTTCTTTTCTTTCATTTACAACATTATTCGTTATCTTGGCTATTGGAGTTAGGAAACTCCCATTTCTTATCTTTGTATCTCTTCAAGATTATTCTTTGAATCTTCTTATTTATATAACAATTCCTACTTTAAGAATTTCCAACTTCATTTACATGGCTAAAAATTTCATTAAAGTTCTACACTCTCATCATACGTGTCCATTTCTATACTTGGTACACATCGAGTCTCTAAAAGTTTCAATATGGTACGCTGAGTTGTTTCCCACAAACAACTAATAAACTAGGTTCTGAGTTACTAGTTCGTATATGCCTCCGCTCTATGAAAAATCGTTTAGCCCAGTACCATACATCAACTACTAAAGAGTACAATTGCACCATACTTCAAAATATAACTTTTATTCATAACTTCTTTATCATTCTCTTCTTATAGACATTTTCTATTTATTATCACCTTACATTCTTATTATTGGAGTTGGTTAACCCTATAACTCTGCGAGATTCTTCTTTGAATCCTCTCACGCATGTTTTAATCCCATCTCTATACGTTTCTTAAATTACTTCTTATTGTTTAAACTCTATCTAAGCTTATTCTTTCATTATGTTCACCTTTCTTCTTTAAGGTTATAGCCTAAGGTACCCCTACCTAAGGTTTATAACCTACGACTTTGATACCAACCGTAACGATCCCAAAATTCATACAATTTAATTCTCGACTTCGGTCGTTAATAATACATTCAACCTCTAATTTTACAACATTTAACGATAATACAACCATTGAAATTTGCGAAATAATTAAAATTTTCTATTACAAACTATCCTCGTTCCCAAAACCTTGAACCTTTACATATAAATATCTTAGAATCATTTTAATACTACAATAGTTTACATTCACAAAACAATATTACAATTCAACATTTAATACATTATTCAAAACATTAGACATGATTTACAAGAATAACAACTTAGCTAGGATATTAAATCTTCATATATCAGTTTTGATCCATAAAAATCAAGTAACACATAGCGTTACCTTCAATTCTTAAAAATGCAAAAATGGTTATTTGCAAGAATGAGTTCGACAGTTCAGCAAAATCTAATAGTTTTCATGCATCACGTAGCACATAATAACATGCTCAACATACAAGAATAATCATAAAAACATAGCATACATGTTATAGTTCACATAACAACAATAAAGATTGAGTTCCTTACTCAATCAACATTCATAGTTCAATCATCATAGTCATAGACTGACTTTCACATTTCATACTTTTGACATATATAATACATCATACACTAAAATTTTAAAGCAGATCATCATCAAGTTCACATAGCAAAAAGGAACTGAAAGACTTGCCTTTACTAGCGTTTTACCAACACGCTAATACTTCGCATCCTTGCACAACCTACACTGTATGTGAGATTGATAATAAATAAAATCAATAATCAATCTCATGGTCAAATTTATTCTATGACTTTACTTTATCTTATTATCCTTTATAATGTCTTTATAGACATCTAACTATTTTATATGCAACTCGATTTTATTTTTCATTTTCATCACCACACATGCTAGACTATCACACTTGTAGTTTAATGTGCGTATATCACACCACTTTATTATACCACTTTGGTTTCAAAAATGCATATTCAACACATTGTTTCATGTTTAATTTTCCTTCATAAATTAAAAATTACCTTTTTCGATTTCTTTCCATTATTATTCTTGTATTATCATCTTTTCATGCATAGATATCCAATATTAGCCATTAGTTAGACACTTTGTATACCAAAGTTTAGAAAACACTATTACTCTTAGGCATTTTATCGAGCACGTTATATGCACACATTAACTTGTCTCAACTCTTGATCTTAAATGGTTAATTATGCATAGATTATGATAACACATATCTATACTCATTACATATTTCAAAACATATTTGTAATCATCAAAATATATCATCACCCAAAATCTTAATTCAAACAGAATTATAAAACTCATCTTCACAATTTCTTTAACAAAACGTTGTTTTCGTTTTTATCATAACTCATTCGTTACATGTTTATTTTTGTTCCTTCTTATATAGAATTAACCCTTACTCAGTGTACTACAACCTCCTTTAGGCCTTAAAGTCAGACCCTTATCCATCTAAACAAGATTTTGTAATTCATCAACTAGTCTAGAAAATTTCATTTTCTGGACATCCTTACTAAACAATTTATTTCGGACATGATCCATTCCATAAAATTGCTCAATCTCGCAAGTCTAGCTAGTAAACTTCCATATCTACAACTTTGCAGTTTTAAGTTTCTTCAGATGCAAAACACACGAATTTATATGAATTTTTCAAAGTGAGAAACCGTAGCAGTTTTGGTTTTTTGAACAGATTATTTTTCCTTCGGACAAGCCTTACTAAAATTGACATTGCAAGAAATCTACAAAGAGTTTTCATGTGATTCCATTTTCAAAATATAGCTTACTTCCATATCTTCGATTTGATATAAGACTCACTTTCTAACTCATTATACCCAAAGAGGTATGAATTTCACAAGATATGTCCACAATTACTAAAAACCTACAAATTTGTTCTTCAAATTTTCTTTTCATTTCATTTTCTTTATTGAATCCTCTTGTTTGATTATTGATAATCCAAGATTAAACCAATACAAATAGATTAAGCATGATCTACTACCCTAGAACATAAATCTACCCAAAAAATCAAGGATTAAATAAGAGTTTAGAAGTTACTTTCTTCTAGTTTTTTTTTCTTCTTCTAGCTCATCTCAATTCCTCTATTTCTCTCTCTCTCTCTCTCTCTCTCAATTTCTCAATACAACTTCTACATAACAATTATCTACATTATGAAGAACATAAAAATAAAATTAAAACAATGAATTTAGATTTTAACTTTATTAGTATGAATTTAAGAGAGAGATGGAGATGATGATGATGATGATGGGGCTTGTTTTGTTTTCTCAAAGCTTTCCCTTCTTCTTCATTTCTTCCTCTTCTTCTTCTCCTACAACTCTCTCTAACTCTCTTCTTCTTTCTTTGGTTTGTTTTCTAAAACTAACATACTAACTTGTAGTATATACATATAATATACAATACTAGTAATATATAATATATATAACTCCTAGTAATTATTAGATATACTCATTACTAGTTAATACATAAGTTACACCAATTTGAACTTGAAAAGCCTAAGACCATGTTTGGCAAATACTTATTATTTTAATTAATCAATAGCTTAACATCAATCAATCTCACCAAATTATCACATAATTATATTTACTTGTTAAATATAATTTTGTGTAACAATCATCACATAACTCATCTAATTTAATTATCTCAATTAAATTAGAACTATAACGTAGAATTATTATATTAATTAAATTAAATACTAAATATTCATTTAATTAATCTGCTACACTTAATTACATTACTCCATAGTCAAAACAAAATTTATTTATTTAACTCAATAAATAATTCAATTAAATATTTATATATATTAAAATTAATATATAACATTCTCTTCACATCAATTCACATATTCTACAATATATGACATACACATACTCACACCTAACATATCTCATAAATAATACTTTTATTTATAAAATTCTCATTTATAATTTCTAAAAATCTGGGATGTCACATCCTTCCTTCCTTATAAGGATTCCTTCCTCGGAATCACCGAAACCCTAACTTACTCAGGTTTTCCTCAAATCTATTCATTTAATAACTTCAACACATTACCTTAATATAGGTTTTATATTTTCTACTCTCACCATTCTTGATAATAAATTCTTATAAGTTTTATTTCATAATATTTACTTAGACTCAATTATATTTTAGTATTACACATTCTTTGACCCGTTCATTATCTTTCTCTAAGGATCATTATCATATACTATATGATCAAACTCTCGGGACATTACATTCACCCCTTTTTCTAAGAATTTCGTCCTCAAAATTTTTTACTTACTAATTTTCATTCATTCCCTTTATCAAAAATAGATTTTTATGTTACTATTTATTTATTCATTAGGTTCTGCAACCCAATTCTTTCTCTAAAGATCTTTCTAAGACCATCATATTACTCACCTCATCCTCTTCTATAAGTTTCACATTTCTTTTCTATCTGAAATTTCATTTCTTTCTTGAAATTATTATGTTTTGCTTAATTTTTCTCATCCTTTCCACTTTCACCTTTCAGAATAATAAGAATCTTCCACAATTGCTCAATAATTGGGAAGCGATATGAATAACAGGAATTCAAAAGATTCCAAATCATGCTAAATGGTCACATGACCGTGAAATCTATTCTCAGTTTACTAGTGCTTCAACTAAATCCTTCACACTGCAAACCAGAGTGTTTATCAATCACAAAGACTAAAAACACCCTCCTTACGTACACTAGGTGGCCAACCTATTGTACCACTATGTTGGGCCGCAACGTAGTGTTTTGTAACGACTATGCGTTACGCTCGGAACCATTGTCCCCGAAAATATGTCCCATTATAGGGTTGTTCACCTCAGCTTTTCAACATCTGAATCCGCACTAAAACAATTTGGTTTGACATAACTTTTCAATAAACGCTTGAATTTCATGAACATCTTTCAATATTCGTCTAACTGAATTAAATATCATAGACCTCTACAACAATTCAGACATCAACCGAAATATACATATACATATACATACATACATATGAATTCTAATATCTTAAAGAAATCTCCAAAATCTTTTTATGACGTCATGATACCGCACTGTATTTACAGTCCGTTTAGGATTCCGTCATTTGGTGATTTTATCATACTACATCATACCACAGTGGGCTGACGATCCTTAGATCACATCCAATATTAAGAAATATTACATTGATGACTCCATCATTTTTATCATCTCTACACCAGGTTCCATGATACATTGATGATATATAAAATACATTTTAATATATTCCAAATTATTTTTGTCTAGCTGAAGCAATTAGCATAGACATACGAATAACAATATTGTTGTTAAAACTCATTGGTTCCATCAGTAGATCCAATGTTTTACAAGAAAACAGAAGTGTAAACATCAGCACGAAGTCAATAAATTTTGAAAGTCTAGCATAGCTAGTAGATTTGAATACCTATGCTTCCACCATCAACTCCACTTTCTATAATGATCCATTGATTAATAGGTATATCTATTCCTATCATCCTCACTACTCCATTCACACTTATCTATACCTAGTTCGTCAAACTTACCGCATGTTATGAGTTTAGGAACTTGCCACAATCATATGAGTTTAAGAACTTATCTCAGTCAGACCATAGGCATCCATTCGCTAAGGGGTTCAAAAACATACCATATAATTCTAAGTCACGAACCTACCATAATTATGAGTTTTAAGAACTCGCACTTAACCTTATAATGTTCTCTAACTATACTCTACCTATCTGTTATACATATGAGAAAAGAATCACCTTCTCAATAGGCATATAGAAAATAGCGCGACACAAACATTGCAATGATTATCAATGTGATAAACTGAGTGCAAGCACAAAACCCTCGCCCATACAAAGATTTGTACAACTCAGCCATCACAGGAGTCGTCAATTGAGAGCCCACCTAACTCTATCTTGCTTTTAACTTGCACTTTGCTCGATACGAATTCCTCGTATCACATCATCTATAACTCCTCATGAGTTATCTCATATTATTTCATAGTACACCATCTTCATAGCATTAAGCTATAATCATTAAAACATTACAGACCATCTTTCTTTTATAACTTAAACTAATCACGCCGTGATCTTATTCTATAATCATCTCTCTTAAAATTCTTTTGTTAACTCGTGATCGTTTTGTTTTACAATCCCCTTTCTTTTCTTTCATTTACGACATTATTCGTTTTCTTGGCTATTGGAGTTAGGAAACTCTCATTTCTTATCTTTATATCTCTTCAAGATTCTTCTTTGAATCTTCTTGTTTATATAACAATTCCTACTTTAAGAATTTCCAACTTCATTTACATCGCTCAAAATTTCATTAAGGTTCTACACTCTCATCATACGTGTCAATTTCTATACTTGGTACGCTGAATGGTTTCCCATAAACAACTAACAAACTAGGTTCTGAGTTACTAGTTCGTATATACCTCCGCTCTATGAAGGAATCGTTTAGCCCAGATACCATACATCAACTACTAAAGAGTACAATTGCACCATACTTCAAAATATAAATTTTATTCATAACTTCTTTATCATTCTCTTCTTATAGACATTATCTATTTATTATCACCTTACATTCTTATTATTGGATTTGGGTAACCCCATAACTCTGCGAGATTCTTTTTTGAATCCTCTCACGCATGTTTTAATCCCATTTCTATACGTTTCTTAAATTACTTCTTATTGTTTAAACTCTATCTGAGCTTATTCTTTAATTATGTTCACCTTCCTTATTTAAGGTTATAGCCTAAGGTACCCCTACCCAAGGTTTATAACCTATGGCTTTGATACCAACTGTAACGACCCCAAAATTCATACAATTTAATTCTCGACTTCGGTCGTTAATAATACAATCAACCTCTAATTTTACA
Source organism: Panax japonicus (assembly GCA_020205505.1). NCBI lineage: Eukaryota > Viridiplantae > Streptophyta > Magnoliopsida > Apiales > Araliaceae > Panax > Panax japonicus. Next base: position 18,402,950 of record CM035101.1, on the reverse strand, counting down.
TCATTAAACGATAATATAACCATTGAAATTTGTGAAATAATTAAAATTTTCTATTACAAACTATCCTCTTTCCCAAAACCTTCAACCTTTACATCTAAATATGTCAGAATCATTTTAATACTACAATAGTTTACATTCACAAAACAATATTACAATTCAACATTTAATACATTATTCGAAACATTAGACATGGTTTACAAGAATAACAACTTAGCTAGGATATTAAATCTTCATATATCAGTTTTGATCCATAACAATCAAGTAACACATAGCGTTACCTTCAATTCTTGAAAATGCAAAAATGGTTATTTGCAAGAATTAGCTCGACAGTTCAGCAAAATCTAACAGTTTTCATGCATCACGTAGCACATAATAACATGCTCAACATACAAGAATAATCATAAAAAAACATAACATACATGTTATAGTTCACATAACAACAATAAAGATTGAGTTCCTTACTCAATAAACATTCATAGTTCAATCATCATAGTCATAGACTGACTTTCATATTTCATACTTTTGACATATATAATACATCATACACTAAACTTTTAAAGCAGATCATCATCAAGTTCACATAGCAAAAAGGAACTGAAAGACTTGCCTTTACCGGCGTTTTACCAACACGCTAATACTTCGCATCCTTGCACAACTTACACTGTATGTGAGATTGATAATAAATAAAATAAATACTCAATCTCATGGTCAAATTTATTCTAAGACCTTACTTTATCTTATTATCCTTTATAATGTCTTTATAGACATCTAACTATTTTATATGCAACTTGGTTTTATTTTTCATTTTCATCACCACATATGCTAGACTATCACACTTATAGTTTAATGTGCGTATATCACACCATTTTATTATACCACTTTGGTTTTAAAAAGGCATATTCAACGCATTGTTTATATGTTTCATTTTCCTTCATAAATCAAAAATAACCCTTTTCGATTTCTTTCCATTATTATTCTTGTATTATCATCTTTTCATACTTAGATATCCAATATTAGCCATTAGTTAGACACTTTGTATACCAAAGTTTAGAAAACACTATTACTCCTAGGCATTTTATCGAGTACGTTATGTGCACACATTAACTTATCTCAACTCTTGATCTTAAATGGTTAATTATGCATAGAATATGATAACACATATCTATACTCATTACGTGAAACGACCCGAGTCAAATCCCGAGTCCGGAACAAATCTTGGGTCAAATCCCAAGTCCGAATCGAATCAAATCCATCCAAATAAGGCCTCAAACCACTGGCCCAATAGTATCTTCTTGGGTTATCTAGCCCACCACAGGCTCCCAAAAGGTCATGACTTGAAGGTACTATTGGTAGTAACTTTATTTCCTTATATGCAGACAAATTTTTTCCCCTACCTTTCGATGTGGGACTGGGGTGTTACAAACTCCCCCACTTAAATTTCTGACGTCCCCGTCAGAATCCGATCACACACACGGGCCCAAAGATCTTTGCCTCTCTAGCCATTATGGGATAATACCGGCTGGCTTCGTGTCCCCACCTCCGGACCTTCATCTCTCCATTGTGGGATAATACCACCAGCCTTCGTGTCCCCACCTCCGGCAACCCGATCGGATGACCCGACCCGAGCTTTTGAGAGTCGGCTCTGATACCATACTATAGTAGCCCCGAATCCAGGCCCCAAATCACCTCGGATCCGGTATACTATTTCTTTCACTAATTGCGGAAGATATAAACATAAATTGTTTATACATTACATTACACACTATTCCCCAAAATCGAGTAACCTTAACTGATTACACAATTCACAAGTTATTTAACACAGAACATTATTATCAACTATTCTATTACAAAATAGATGCATATATTGCCCCAAGCTGAACTTGGCATTATCATTTTCCTGTATCCAAATGCATTCGCTTTATCTGCAATGTTTTATCATGATATAGCAAGGGTGAGCATGAAAGTTGCCCAGCAAGTTTATATACAACAATATAACGATATATCATGATTGAAGAGTATGCATAATGAGCTTGATATAATTCATCAATATAATTGAGAACTAGCACGAACAAATTTTTGACTAAACAAGTTTTAAACATGAACAAACATTTCTGAACCAACTGGTAATGAAGGTGATCAGCCTTTCATACCTGACTTATACATGCAAGATGTACAGAGTACAAATTTCATGGCAATCAACAATGATTAACCATAGGCTTGAAGAAACTACTCTTATTAGAGTTAAGTAAAAGAAAACTTGCCTGAACCGTTGATTACCGCAACACAATTTAATTTAATCTCTCACGAAAGACCTATCAGTTATAAGATTGATTTTTTAATCAGTATAACATACTTTATTCCATAATACTATCTAATACTTAATCAAATATTAGATAACAACTTAACACATCAATATTATTATCATCCTTTGATAATTATTCAATCACTATATCATATCCCTTATGATTTAACACTCGCTTTTCATATCATAAATTATTCATTAACATGTAATAAGGCAAACACTAATCCATCACCTTGGATTCTATATCTAACAACCAAATTTATAATTCAGCAACTTGAATTCCAAATTCATCAATTTAAACCTCAATCCAACAAACCGGATTCAACACATTTTCAATTCAGCAAACTGTTTTCCAATCCAGCAAACTGTATTCTATATCCGTATCACGAAAATACCAAATCAGTAAATTATTCTCCTATCCTTTGGTCAAACATATATACATGTATTTCATGCATAAAAATTATTTTTCCACAATTTTCCAGCTTCCTTTGGTATTTTTTAAAAATTAATTTCTAGTGCGTAGCTTAAGAAATTAGCTACCTCATGCTTAACTCCAGTAATGCCCATCTTTTGTCATAACCATATATGTTAACGTGATGCTCCATTTTAAATTTCGTGGCAATCGGAGTTGTAGAACTCCGTTTATAGCGATTTCCGTCGAAAAATCACAAAAATTAGAACGGTCATAACTTGGTCGTTTTAACTCGGAATCAGCTCATTTTTGGACAAGAGCTACATAATACCATATATTTTCATTTTCCAAAAGCCTGGAATTTTTCTCATTAAATAAATGTCCAAAACAGCCCCCGGAAAATTTTGGGCAGAAACTTTTTGCACTTTGGCAGTTTTGGAGTCCTTCACCAAAACTTAAATAGAATGAAATCTATAACTCCGATTAATGATCCGTCAATTTTGTTGGGTTCATATCTTTTCGAACTACAGTTTTCATATATTACAATCCATATTTGGACATGTTAAGCTCCCGGAAATTAGCCCGGAAGTGGCTGTTAAAAACTGCCCTTCTAACAGATTTTCTTAACTTTGAATAGTTTGGGAGAAATTTCATAATTCTCTCCTCCGATGTCGGATTTAGTCCGTTTTGGAGTCTATGGAAAGCTTATTGAGTGTACTATAACATATCATATGTCCAGAATTTTTAGAGTAACCTAACAGATCCGGAATTTTCTGATTAGGGCAGCAGTCCACTAATTCATTTAAAACAAAAAAAAACTATTTTTGTTCTTCTTCTTTGTTCAAGCTTATCAACCCTAAAAATGGCAAGATCTAACCATAAATTATCATATAACATGTAGATCTTCCCTCATATGGTTCAAAATCATAAGTTCATCACTTGATCTAAAACACCATATCAAAACACTTTTTAAAAGTTTAACTTTTCCGGAAAAATTACATTTTTCTCTTCCTTTGATTTCTACCAATTCAACACCCAATATGGGTAGATCTAAACATAAAACTCTCATAAACACATAGATCTAGCATCCCAAGAATATAAATCATAAATATCCATCATAGATTTCAAGAATCAAAAAGCTAGATCACACTTTCTAGTTTTAAACTTTTCTGGAAAATTCTATTTTTCAATTCCTTTTGATTTCAACCAAATCATCACTCAATATGGTTAGATCTAAATATGAAACACTCATTAACACATAGATCTAAGGTTTTTGAGTTTAGAACTATAGATTCAAGGTTTGATTTAGAAAAACTAAAATCAAATACATAAACTAGTCACCTTTGATCAAAATCTTCTTTCTTCTCTTTAATGGCTTCCATGACCACTCTTCTTTCTCCTTTTCTCTCTCTATTTCCAGTCGTCCCTCTCCTTTCTCTCTCTCTCTTCCATGGCTGCCGCCACTTCTTCTCTTTCTCTCCTTTGTTAATTTCTTTTTAGTTAGCAAAAATAAGAGAGGAAAGAGAAAATGACATGATTTATGTTTGTATAAAATATCTAGATACATCTCCCTTTTTCTCTTCTATAATTGATAGGCCATGTGGCTAATTTTTCATCCCACTAACTCTCTCTCTTTCCTCTAATTAATTGCCAAGTGGTTGCCTTGCAAGCTAGAACAAAGTGTTGGCAAATTAAATTGATGACACATAGGGGGAGTTAGTAGGAGTTGGTCACCAACTAAAGTTAGCAATTAATACACATTCTTCCCCTCTTATTTCCTTCTCTAGCAACCGGCCATGTGGCCTTAGAATGCTCCAATTCTTGCTTTATTTACTAAATGCTTATTTGATTTAACAAACGTCCAAAAATTCCTCTCCCACTTGGCTAAAAGTTGGGTTATTCCTTTACTGTATTGCTTGGCCTATAACCAATATCATTCGCCAACACTTGGGCTATAAAATATACATAATCCACTACATTTAATTCTTATCCAACCCAATTAATTTACTTAGGGTTTCAATTTTCTCAATTATAACATAAATCCTTACTCACAAGCCCATTCATTTCCTTCACCCAATTAGACTTGCTATAATTAGGTTATAAAATTAATCTTTTGAGATATATAAAATAAATCTCCTAGAATTAATAAGTATTCTAAATACCACAATTCTCTTTTTTCATAACCCTTAAGTTATTAAATCCTTCATTCCTAATATATAATTAGGGTTTCACTAGTTTCTTTTGTTTGTTTATTTAATAAATAAATATAAACCATCACAGAATGTTCATATTCCTTACAGACAACTTTTTAACCCTTAGGGTTTAATACTTCGCATTAGGATTCTCAAATTAGGGTTTAAATTCTCGAAACTAAAACTAGGGTTTCAGAATATATCGTTAGGGTTTTTTAACTTAATCACCATATTCATATCATGAATTTAGGGTTTCGGATTCCCGGAACTAAAATTAAAGTTTCTGAGCGTACCGTTAGGGTTTCTAACAATTCGTTAGATTTTTCTAACTTAATAAACGTATGATTAACATAACTTTAGGGTTTACTAAAGTTATAACTTATCTGATCAATCCTTGATCTCAAATCATTACGGTTCACATATGTAACCAAATATACCGACTAGTATTCACTTCGATACTTATCACTGATAATTCTTCAAAAGAATTTTAAATCTATCATAATCTTATACCTCATTACTAGACTATCACTTATAGTCTATCACATAATTCAAGTCTTGTCAAAACTTTTGAAATTCTTAAAGTTTCATTACATAACTGCCAATTTCATACACTTATTTCCTGTCTAGGTCTATTATTTTACCTTAAATCAATCATTTAAGATTTTCTTAAATTGTCTAATTTCTCGGGTTGTCACATTACATATGTCAAAACATATTTTTAATCATCAAAATATATCATCACCCAAAATCTTAATTCAAACAGAATTATAAAACTCATCTTCACAATTTCTTTAACAAAACGTTGTTTTCGTTTTTAACGTAACTCGTTCGTTACATGTCCGTTTTTGTTCCTTCTTATATAGAATTAACCCTTACTCAGTGTACTACAACCTCATCTAGGCCTTAAAGTCAGACCCTTATCCATCGAAACAAGATTCTGTAATTCATCAACTAGTCTATAAAATTTCATTTTCTAGACATCCTTACTAAACAATTTATTTTGGATATGATCCGGTCCATAAAATGGCTCAATCACACGCGTCTAGCTAGTAATCTTCCATATCTACAACTTTGAAGTTTTATGTTTCTTCAGATTCAAAACACACGAAATTATATGAATTTTTCAAAGTCAGAAACCGTAACAGTTTTGATTTTCTGGACAGATTATTTTCTCTTCGGACCAACCTTACTAAAATAGATATTGCAAGAAATATACAAAGAGTTTTCATGTGATTCCACTTTCAGAATATAACTTACTTCCATATCTTCGATTTGATATAGGGCTCACTTTCTAACTCATTATACCCAAAGAGGTATGAATTTAACAAGATATGTCCACAATTACTAAAAACCTACGAATTTTGTTCTTAAAATTTTCTTTCCATTTCATTTTCTTTCTTGAATCCTCTTGTTTGATTCTTGATAATCCAAGATTAAACCAATACAAACAGATTAAGCATGATCTACTACCCTAGAACATAAATCTACCCAAAAAAAATCAAGGATTAAATAAGAGTTTAGATGTTACCTTCTTCTAGCTTTTTTTTTCTTCTTCTTCTAGCTCATGTCAATTCCTCTATTTCTCTCTATCTCTCTCAATTTCTCAATACAACTTCTACATAACAATTATCTACATTATGAAGAACATAAAAATATAATTAAAACAATGAATTTAGATTATAACTTTATTAATATGAATTTAAGAGAGAGGTGGAGATGATGATGATGTGGCTTGTTTTGTCTTCTCAAAGCTTTCCCTTCTTCTTCTTTTTCTTCCTCTTCTTCTTCTCCTACAACTCTCTCTAACTCTGTTCTTCTTTCTTTGGTTTGTTTTCTAAAACTAACATACTAACTTGTAGTATATACATATAATATACAATATTAGTAATATATAATATATGTAACTCCTAGTAATTATTAGATATACTAATTACTAGTTAATACATAGGTTACACCTATTTGAACTTCTAATGCCTAAGACCATGTTTGGAAAATACTCATTTTTTTAATTAATCAATAGCTTAACATCAATCAATCTCATCAAATTGTCACATAATTATATTTACTTGTTAATTATAATTTTGTGTAACAATCATCACATAACACATCTAATTTAATTATCTCAATTAAATTAGAACTATAACATAAAATTATTATATTAATTAAATTAAATACTAAATATTCATTTAATTAATCTACTACACTTAATTACATTACTCTATAATCAAAATAAAATTTATTTATTTAACTCAATAAATAATTCAATTAAATATTTATATATATTAAAATTAATATATAACATTCTCTTCACATCAATTAACATATTCTACAATATATGACATACACGTACTCACACCCAACATATCTCATAAATAATACTTTTATTTATAAAATTCTCATTTATAATTTCTAAAAATCTGGGATGTCATAACGCAAGCCTCATCAAAGTTAAACTGTGCATCCTTCTCCAATAAACTGCATAATGGTTTAGTTATCTTGGAGAAGTCCTTGATGAATCTGCGGTAGAAACATGCATGTCCTAGAAAGCTGCGAACACCTTTTACTGAAGTAGGTGGAGGCAATTTCTCAATAGTTTCTAGCTTTGCCCTATCCACCTCGAGTCCCTTCTTCGACACTTTGTGTCCCAGTATGATTCCTTCTTGTACCATAAAATGGCACTTTTCCCAGTTCAGCACTAAATTTGTCTCAACACACCTCTTCAAAACCATCACCAAATTCTCAAGGCATAGATCAAATGAGTCCCCGAAGACTGAGAAGTCATCCATAAATACTTCCACATTCTGCTCCACCGTATCTAAAAATATAGCCATCATGCATCTCTGAAAGGTGGCTGGAGCATTACACAACCCGAAGGACATCCTTCTGAAAGAGAAAGTGTTGTAAGGACATGTGAAGATTGTCTTTTCCTGGTCTTCTGAAGCTATCATAATTTGATTATAGCCCGAATATCCGTCCAGAAGGCAATAGTACTCATGACCTGCTAATCTGTCCAACATCTGATCAATGAATGGGAGTGGAAAATGATCTTTCCTTGTAGCTTTATTGAGCCTGCGGTAGTCCATGCAGATTATCTACCCTGTCACTGTTCGTGTTGGAATCAACTCATTATTCTCATTAGTCACTACGGTCATGCCACCCTTTTTTGGTACACACTGCACTGGGCTCACCCATGAGCTTTCTTAGATCGGATAGATTATTCCTGCATCCAGCCATTTCAGTACCTCTTTCTTAACCACTTTTTTCATTATCGAATTAAGTCTCCTTTGTTGCTCAAACGACGACTTACTCCCATCTTCCATCAGGATCTTATGCATACAAAACGAAGGGCTGATCACTTTGATATCCGCTATGGTCATCCAATAGCTGATTTGAACTCTCGAAGCACTCGTAGCAGTTTTTCTTCCTAAAAAGATGTTAGTGCAGAAGAAATAATCATAGGTAGCTTTGAATCTTTATTTAAAAATGTGTACCTGAGATGTTCTAGACGTGGTTTTAATTCAAGTTTTGGAGGTGTCTCAAGAGATGGCTTTAATTTTATTGAGGATTCTCCAGCTTTTTTCAATGGCTCGACAGGTGTTCTGAATTTTCTGATTTGTTGAGTGGTATCCAGATATTGCACAAGTTCGTCAAGTTCATCGTCCTCCAAATCTAAATTTTTAGTAATTACACTACTCAAAGGTTCATCAACCACTAGACTCTGTACTTCATCATTTACGACCTGATCCACCAAATCAACCATGAAACATTCCTCTTCATCTGTTGGAAACTTCATGGCTTTGAAGACATTAAAGGTGAACTCTTGATCATGAACACGCATAGTGAGATCCCCCTTCTACACATCTATCAAAGTCTTTCATGTGGCTAAGAATGGTCTCCCCAGTATGAGTGGTATATTTTTATCTTCCTCGTAATCCAAAATGATGAAGTCAGCCGGAAAGATAAATTTGTACACTTTCACTAATACATCTTCAACAATTCCCCGTGGATATGTGATGGATCTGTCAGCTAACTGCAATGAAATGTTTGTCGGCCTTGTAGCCGGTAACCCCAACTGATTGAACAATGACAAAGGCATTAGATTAATATTTGCCTTAAGATCACACAAACATTTATCAAAGTTCATCTTTCCAATCGTGTATGGAATTGTGAAACTTCCCGGATCCTTCAGCTTTAGAGGTAACTTCTGCTAAAGCACTGCACTGCACTCCTCTGTCAAGGCTACTGTCTCAAACTCGTCTAATCTCCTCTTCCTTGACAATATACCCTTCATGAACTTTGCATAACTTGTCATTTGTTCCAATGCCTCGGCGAAAGGTATGTTGATCTGCACCTTTTAAAATACCTCCAAGAATTTGTTGAACTGTTTATATTCCCTCTACTTATTCAATCTCTGCGGATACGATACCTGAGTGTGAATTGGTGGTACTGAACTCATAGGCTTCTCAACTGACCTTTCTTTATCTTTCTCTTCATGTTGAACCTCAGAATTTTCCAGATTTCCTTTCTCAGCAATTACCTGCTCTGCCTCGCGCGGTCGCGCGGCACCCCCTTGTAATTCATGCGCGGGCACGCGATGCTCAGTTCTTGCAACATTTTTCCCAGACCTTAATGTAATCGTTTGACACTGTTCCTTCCCTTCTCTTCGTGGATTTGCTTCTGTATTACTTGGCAATGAACCCTGGGGCCTGTTGTTAAGCATGTTCGCCATTTGCCCCATCTGAGTTTCCAGATTCTTAATAGCCACTGCTTGGCTTTTGATCATAACCTCTGTATTCGCCATGTATTTCATCATCATCTCCTCTATTTCTGATTTCTTTTCTTGTTGAGCTGCAGCTGGAGTGTGATGTTGTTGTTGTTGAGAAAATCCCGACGGAAAAGGTGGTCTAGGAGTAAACTGTGGCTGCGCTGGCTGTGATTAAAACTGATTCAGCTGAAACTGATTCTACTGATTCCATTGGTTATTTGACCAACTGAAGTTTGGATGATTGCGGTTGTTGGGGTTGTATGTGTTCTGAAACTGATCTTGGTCTTTTCTGTAATTGCTCACATACTGTACCGACTCTGAGCTGATAGCACATTGATTTATCGAGTGTGACCCCACACAAATTTCACATACGAAGGCAACTGTTTTCGTTTTGCTCTCGGCTATTGAATCTATTTTCTTCGCCATAGCTGCCATCTGCACCAATAACTGAGTAATAGCATCCACTTCCAACAAACCTGCAACTTTGGGCTATGGCATTCGAGATGTAGGATTTTGAAAATCGTTTGATGCCATTGTCTCGATAAGGTTATAGGCTTCATCATAGCTCTTTACCCATAATTCCCCTCCTGCAACTGCATGTACAATCATCCTAGATTGCCATCCCAATCCATTATATAATATGTTGATCACCATCCAATCTGGCATTCCATGGTGCGCACACTTTCGTAGCATCTCTTTGTATCTCTCCCATGCCTCATATAAAGATTCACCATGTTGTTGTTCAAACTGAGAGATTGATGTCCTCATTTTCGCAGTCTTAGCCATTGGGAAAAACTTGTCTAAGAACTTCTGTGATAAGTCCTCCCATGTAGTTATAGATCTTGCTGGCAAAGAATGAAGCCAACTTCTCGCTTTATCCCTCAATGAGAATGGAAACAACCTAAGTTTGATAGCATCCTCCGTCACCCCATTATATCTAAACGTGTCACATATCTCAATGAAAATCAACAGGTGTTCATTCGGATCATCTGTAGCGGCACCCCCAAACTGTACCAAATTTTGTACCATCTGCATAATGCCCGTTTTTATCTCGAATGTATTAGCTGCTATCACTGGTCTGACTATGCTAGACTATAATCCATTAATATTAGGCATGGAATATTCTGTCAGAGCCCTATGCTCCTCTCTTTGCTCTTCTCCTTGTGCCTCGGCTGCTATATTAGATGTATTACCCTCTAACTGTGCTTGTAAATTTCTACGACCACTCGCTTTCCAACCTCTCCCATTTAAGTTATCCTGAGCAGGTGTTAAGTCGAGGTTGGATGATCGCATGCACATAAAAATTTATACAAGTTCTTGAAACAAAAACAAAAATAAAAATGGAAATGAGATGAGATTAGATTTGTCTAAGTCATACAATATAGCTTAAAACTAATGATAATAATAAAAATTTAAACGCCTCTCCCCGGTAACGGCCCCAAAAATTTTTTACCTCTTTTTTAGTTCTAACAAAAGAGCTCTAACTCATGCAAGTATACATGCGTCAACAAGTAATATAGAGTAAGTCGAGTATCGATCCACAGGGAAAGTTGCCTAATTTAAACCACTATGCATCAATTAAATCACTATCTTAATATGCTTAAACTAATGATTATAATTGTGAATTACTCTAATTGCAAATAACGACTAAATCAAGAATAATAAGGTAATGAATCAAATTTGGAAATAATGGGATCCTAACTTCATTTAATACTTCATCTAATTACCACCATCATGCAAGATTGTTTACATATCACAGAAAAGTAGCCAAGAGCACTAATATAAACATAGCCATTTTTTAATGTACTATGACCTACTTACACAGTATTCACATGCGATAGACACCATGTAATCATCAATATAACCAAAATCACTATATGTCTATGCGAAATTGCAATCATATTGAATTTAAACACAAACCCTTATTTTAACTCATACAGTGAAACAGTATATGTCTATTTGGTTCACGAAATACAAAGTTATGCAAAACAACCCTATATACGCATGCTATCATGATTACAATCCATACTCGCATGTTATTTTTCAATTCCATACAAGTACTGAAAAACGAATGGTGATCAAGCATTCATGCATACAAACCAACCATGATAGAAATTCCTTATGATATGTAAAATAGTCCAGCACTCAAACAATCAGTTAAATTACATATTAATATCTGTTAGAATCCCATAATGGAGTTTAGTTCTTAACTGAACCAAAAGCCATTATGGGATCAAAGCAATATATGGACAATAAACAAACAATTGAAAGAGAGAAAAAAGAATCGATTAAATCCAATTGCTGATTACAAACCCAACGTAACGTGCAAATCCTCAATAATATCCAGCAAACATAATGTAAAGCATCCACAAATACTAAATTCCAAAGAAGGAGTAAAAAATACAAAATCTATGATTGGTTTCATGTTGGAATACTCTCCAAGTGTAAACCCTAGTTCCAATATGAAAAACACATAAAACATACTAAATGATACGTTTGACACCAGTCAGAATTGTTTTTAACCGATTACAACCCTTAAAATTAAAAATTAAAATAAAACAGCTCAGCAACATCAGTCATCGCGCGCGAGCGAGCTCTTCCTTTGTATTCTGAGCGCGGGCGCGTGTCTTCAAAATCTGTCTAATCTGGGTGATCACACAGGCACGCGAGTTTGTGCCTATATAGCCGCGCGGCTTCTGTAGTGTTGATCTTGTGTTCTGTTGATGCTACTGTTCTATCCTGTTGCTATTCCTTTTTTGTCATGCCACTCTTCCTTCATCTATTTTTAGTTGCATATCTTCAATTGTTCCTCGCGTCATACATCATTAGCCTCATGCCATCTACCATTGCTAAGTTATGTCATTTCCTGCACTTTTACACCAAAGGGAGTTCTAAGTACATGCAATGCAACATAAACAAAATGCAACTAAAAATACACTAAAATGTACTTAAGTTAGGCATAGTTCGCATGAATTGATATCCGATAAGTAGGTATAAAACCAACTTATCATTGGTCGCCTCTTCTTTAAGATCGTGGTATGACAGTTTATCTTCCCTGGATCGGGTGACAGTTAATCAAGTGTTGAGGCACTCCCTGACCCTGTAGACATTTTAGGTTCCACCTGGCATTATAGAGGGTATGCTTGAACATTAGATACCAGATAGACATGTGTTTAGATTTGATACCCATAAGTTGACTACTACATTGGAGGAGTATGAGCGTCTTACAAACTTTCCATTGGATCGGCTTTGCGCTCGGATGGCTGTCAGTGACATGAGCCAGCAGTTTATGACTTTGACATGCTTGAGGCGCAGAGTTTCCCTAGACATGGTGTCCATGAGTTTCTTGATTGATAGATTTGGGTCGTTGGACAACTATTTGCGATACTTCGAGGACTTCACTATTTCTGAGGGTGATTAACATATCGCCCATGTAGATATATTATTGATGTGCATTGTGGCATATTTGTACATGTCATTGTATATGGACCATCTTGATATCGGCGTGATTATGGTAGGCCGTGCTCATATGGAGGGTCATACCATCTTACCACTGATTTTGGTAGAGACCTTGAGGCCGGCTAGGTTTTGCCATACCCATTCAATGGGGATTTTCAAAGGTTGTGTGGTCTTGTTGTACGTGTGGTTTATGACACACTTGAGATCGATTGACACCTTCAGACGTCATGGGTATTATTTTTTCCATGAGATAGACATGTCATATTCCTTTCAGCCAACTGAGTGTACAGACGCAGCGTCATGGTTAGCTTTCTTGTCAGGGATTGAGGACTCGTTTGATATTTTGTCATGTTCAGGGCTCAGCTCTCGCTATTGTAACAATCCAGAATTTAAATTATAATTTTAAATATTTAATGAATTATATAAATATTTTAATTGATGTGTTTATTATGGAATAAATATTTGTTTAATTTGATTTGGTTTAATTAGTTATTTGTTAAATAAATAATTAATGAGTGAAGGAAATTAATTATTATGAGATAATATTCTAATTTAATTTAATAATTAAGTTAGAGATTTGATAGGGATTAAATGGATTATTATAATATTTTTAATTTAATTTTGGTAACAAAAGTGTGACAATAAACTATGCTATAAATGAGTTATTAAAATAAATTAAATGAGTTTAATTTAGTTTTGCCAAACAAGGCTTAAAGACATTAAGTCTTTAATTTTAAAGAGTTTTGCAAAACAAAGCCTTATGGCTTTTGAATTTTGAATTTTGCATTATAATAAATAAAATAAATAGAATAAATCAAATAATAAATTAAAAATATTTATAACTTATGAGCGTTAAGGTGTAACCGTTGTTTTAATATACGTATTATGGCCCTGTTAGTTTCTTTTATCTTTACGTATATTGTTAGTTTTGCATATTGATAAACAGAAGAGAAAAGAGCAGACAAACTTGAGAGAGAATAGAGAGAGAGGAAGATTTCTGTGAAATTCAAAGAAATTCGTTGTGTGTTAGAAAAAGTTAACGAGCAATTGAAGGTATATTTTCAAAGCCTTAATATTATATATATGAATATTTTATATTCACGAGTCTTATATGTTCAAGGATTTAAATTTTTTTAAGTTGTTGTTTAGTTGTTTTAAATCAGTATATATATATATATATACGGGAAGCTTCAAGAGCATAATTCTTAAATAGCATAATTTTATCAAAACGACGTAGTTTTGTAAGGATGCGGTAGCATTTTTTTAAATACGCGGTGGAATGGTATTTACAAAAATGTCACCGCGTCCTTACAAAACTACGTCGTTTTGATAAAATTATGCTATTTAAGGCATTATGCTATTTAAGAATTATGTTCTTGAAACTTTCTGTATATATATATATATATATATATATATATGATGGGTAATGTTTATGTGTAATCTATGTAAGTTATACGTGTTAAATTGGGTGTAAGAAATTAAGATGTAAGTCAAATTAGCTTTGTTTTTGTTCTTCGTGCCTAGAACTGTAATTCGACGCTGTAGCGCTAGGCATGTGCCTTGCACCGCAACGTTAGCACTGCGCTGCAGCGTCGTTCCCAGTGTAAACTGTGGCATCGCAGCGCCGGTTAATAGAATGGCCAGAATTTTTTTTATTACACAAAGTATGTAACTGTTGATAAGGTGCAATATTATGACTGTTAAAATGTGCTTTTTGTTAATTGTGGTATTATAGTACTAAGAATGAGAATTTTATTAGCAATTAACGAGTTTTGACTTGACTATATGATTAAAAACCAAGCCATACATGAAATAGATACTTAACTGTATACAAAGTATATGTAGTAACTAATTATGTCATAATAACATGTGTATAGGATATTGTGAATCGAGTTATTACGATTTAGCTTACATGCAAGGCAAGTTTCTAAACCTTACCTCTTGATATTAAGCAAGTTTTCTTCTCTTTAACTTGTTTCTTAATATGCAAGTTCTCTAACTCTACTGTTGCGATTGTTCAAGTTTCTTAACTTCATTTAATTCGTGTATTGAATGCAAGTATCTTATCCTTAACTTGTTACTTTTAAGCAAGTTTCTTAACTCTAATTCTTTATTGTGTAAGTTTTCTTTACTCAAGCTTGTTTACTATTGAGCAGTTATTCATAATACTATTTATACAATTTAAATATATTCGTGCAAAGCTATTTAACCTAACTCTTACTTTGAGAAGGTTTCCTACTTTAACTTGTTTTTTAACATGCAAGCTTCTAAATTCTGATACAGTTATGTTGAAGAAGTTTTATCGTTCAAGTTTTTATTTATTATGCATGCTCAATAATTCAATTCTAAACAATATTCTAACCTTAGCTTAATATTATCCAAGAAAGGTATGCTACGTTATTCAATGTTTATGCTTTTAGTTCATTTCTAAAGCATGACCCTAACATACGAATGTTGATTCATCTATGACTTATTCCATAGCATATTGTGATTATATTTTATTCAACTAATCCTTAGTTGATGTTCGTTTAACTCTAAATTTCCTTGAAACATATCCAAACCAAACTTACTTTGGTGCGGACTTGTATTCTAAATGTTGAGATGAACAACCCTGTTATAGGGGATAATTTACGCATAACGTTTAGATGTTTGTGCACAATACATTGTACGAGGAGTCCCTACAATCTTATGGCTGTTTAGGTTTAATTTGAAAGAATACTTATAACTTTGAACATAGTTTGTGGTCTTGTGACCCTCATATATATATTTCAGATTCTGATTATCATTGATAGAGCACATTATTCATTTCTATTTAACCTATTCATTTGGCAGTTGTTATGATGTTTTATTCATTGTCATTTCAAGTGAGCATTGTGTGCTCACTCTTGCTTATAAAATTACAGCTAAAGTTGAGAAAGTCGATGAACCTACCACCAGTAAAGGGAAAGGAAAGATGAACAAGTATTGAAGACTTGTAAACATGTCGACTTTTATACTGTCAGAATTTATTTTAAATATTGTGATGTAGTTATTTAAATTTTTCCACTTGATATTTGTATTTAAAGGTTAGATGACCTGGGAGATTTTTATTGAACTTATTGATGTAATCTTTTAATGGGAAGGTTTATTGTTAAAATTTTATTATAATTGGGTAGTTAGAAATGAATGATTTTATCAAGTGAACATCAAATCTTGAGGGAATGAAGTACTCAGATTTGGGGGTGTCACAAGTTGGTATCAAAGCTTTAGGTTATGAACCTTAGGTGGGGAAAAGCTTTAAGGAGTAACCTTTGAAAAGATAGTGGTGATAAACTCTTATCGAGTTTTAAGGAAGAAGTAATAAAACACTTAAGTGCTTATGTGATTGCAACCTATGTGCTCGTGTGTGTCGAGTAGAAATGATTAGTAATTAAAACTTAAATTTTTTTTTGTTAGGATGGCTAATGTAGGAGAATCCAACCAGGCTAGGGAGGAAGGACCCCAGATGCATAGAGAGGAGGAGCCTCATGACATTCAGGTGGTTTGGGAACAACTACTGCCACGAGAGTCATCTCCGTTGGTTACAGTGGTTGAGCAGGAGGGTTTACCAGATGAGGATGATGAGGTAGAAATGGATGAGGAGGGCCCCGTTGAGCTGCCACAGTCAGATGAGGATGAGGATGATGAGGAAGAAGAGTTTCCACCAAACTCGATTTCAGCCCGTATGTATGACGAAGTATACGATCGCAATGTGGAATTTCAGGATAGAGTCGAGGAGTTGGAAGCGATAGTAGTTGAACAGTAGACCTCGATGTCACAAAAGGACGAGGAGATCCGAGACCTTGATGGAAGCTTGAGTAATGTCAAATGGAAGCTGATTCACACTGAAGGAGAGAACGAGAAAATGACGGAGGAGATCACGAAGCTGAAAAACAAATTAAAAGAAGAATCAGGTAAGAGAGAAAGAGTTGAAGACGCGTATAAGAAAGCTTCTCACCGTGCAGGAGTAGCAAAGGGGGAAGCATGAGGAAAGAAGATCAAGATGGAGGAGATGAATAACGTATTCACCACCGTGATTAATCGAGCTCAAGATTGAGTTATATATATCCGAATCAGTTCGAGACGCTGCCATCGTACATGTTAGATCACCGAACAATGTTTCGTATTATGGAAGAAGAGCGTTGTAAGGCTACGTAACATCTTAGTAGGACATCGTAGGAAATGTACCTGATGTGCGATTAATAATATGATAAATAATATTTAAATCCCTAGTGATATGTAATCAATGGGGTATGATGTTAATGTTATCCTGAAACTTTAGTAGTTCAGGAAAGTAATGTAAATAGCAGTAGTGTTATTGTTTTTATGTTTTCTAAAAGATTATGAATGAATAAAAGTTATTATTTTATTCAAAGTGTTATGTGTTATGTGATGATCTTTTATGGTGTGCAAGTTAAGTAGAAAATACTTAATGGAATTGAGTAATAATCTAATGAGTATATTTTAACAGAAAATGCCTCCAAGACGTCAACCACGATAAAGAACCCCTGAGGGATCTACCAATAACAACAATGTTGAGGCTAACCCCGTTGAAAAGTTAGTGACATTACTGACGAGCGCATTACAGAATCAACCGCAGAATCAAGATGTGACATTTAAGGACTTGAAGGTGGTTGGACCACCAGAATTTCGTGGGTCCATGAATTTAGTTGTGGCACATACCTGGATCATGGAGATAGATAAAGTATTTGATGTAGCTAGGGTTGATGAGAATCAGAAGACTGCTTTTGCAACATTTATATTGAAATCATACGCTAGTTATTGGTGGCAAGCCAATAAAACTCGAGGAGGACAAGGGGTAATGACTTGGGATAGGTTTAAGGAGATATTTTTTGAGACTTATTTCCCAGAGAGTTCGAAGAATTAGATGGAGGTGCAGTTTCTAGAACTGAAGTAAGGATCAATGACGGTATCAGAGTATGTCGTAAAATTTAACGAATTGGCGAGGTTTGCGCCATTTGAAGTCAACACAGATGAGCACAAGGCTAGGATGTTTGAGCAGGGACTGAAACCCTAGTTGTACAGTAGGGTCTCCATGTTTTAGCTGAAGACATTTAAAGCAGTATCGGAGAAGGCAATTCTCGCCGAAGATGGAGGCGAGGCTGTAACAAGTTTAATCAAGAACAAAGAAGGAAGAAGAATGAAGGCGAGGTTAAGAATTGTGGTTGTAGTGGTGGAAATGGTAACAATAACCTGGAGAGAAAATGGAATGGAAATGTGGGTAGAAACCAGTAGGGTAACTAGTAGAAGAGGAAGTTCGAAGCATGAGCTACATGCGGGAAGTTTCACACGGGTATGTGCTTAAGGGGGAAGCGTGTATGCTTTAACTATGGCTAGAAGGGTCACATTACCTCAAATTGCAATCAACCCAAGAAGAATATTTGCTACACGTGCGGGTCAAAGGATCATTTTGCTCGTGAGTGCCCTAAAAAGAAAGATGGAGAGACAACAAGAAGCAAGGGAGGTAGTAGTGGAGGTACATTAACCATTGTTGGACCAATGTGTTGGGAGATTGCATATTTTGATTTGATGTTTAAAGCAAATTTTCATGATTATATGTAAAGTCCTTCAAGTAATACATGTAAAAGGACTTAGTGATAAATCAAATTTGTTAGGTTGATCTAAGCTTTTAATGTTTATCATTTTGTAATTGAATGTATAGATGAGGAGATAAAAGATGTTAGGTTAATCTATGACTTGAGATGTTATAGATATGCTTCAACAAAATCGTAGTGTATCGAGCAGATCAAGTGATTGCAGAAACAAAGGCAAAAATCATAGAGCATCGAGGATCGTAGTGTGTCTGCCTTTAAAGGCCTCTCCGAATATCGTAGAGTGGTCCAGACGTTTGTCGAAGCCAACTCAAAGATCGTAGTGTGCTTTCTGAAACGTAGAGTCTACAAGACAAGCAAGTGAAGATCATAGTGTGCCAAGTTCTTAAGAGAAATCGTAGTGTTCTCTTTTGCTAAGTATCAGATTAAGCATCAAGGTGGCAAGACACCATGTTCAGAATCGTAGAGCATTACATATCTATGTCAGAAGCATCGAGCATTGCCCATTTGTTTAAAGATAAATCCTAACAAATGTGGAATGGGTTATAAACATTGAAGTCCTCAATAGTCCCAATGACACAAAAGATATCCTTAGTATACAACAAAGAAACGTATTGAAGAAGCTAAGAAAAGTACCATGGGTCAGAGGAAAACACCTTTTTAGGTGTTAGGTGAGATGGCAGTCTGCTCTGTCAGTGGGCCAGGATGCTAATCAGAAGATGTGCAGAAAAGTCTCCATCAAAGTTAAGAAATATCAAACGCAGTTACTGCTTCAACGGATACATTTCAAGGATCACATGTATGCAAAATATCTGCAGATGATTCAAAAAAATAAGCAAGCTTTGAACAAAACGATGAAGAACATTCAACGCTCAACTCTACAATCTGAATAGAGAAAGCTTGCTCAGCTACTCAGTTCTTTCAAACAAGAGCTTAATGACAACTGAGTAGCACCAATCAAGAACTCAGCAATTGTGACACCCCCAAATCCAGATACTTCATTCCCACAGGATTGGGTGTTCCCTTTAAATACAATAATTCAAATGCGGAAAATTAAATAACTTCATTACAATAATTAAAATAAAGTGTGACAATAAAATGTCAACATGATTACAAGTCTTCAATACTTGTTCATCTTTCATTTCCCTTTACTAGTGCTAGGTACATTGACCTTCTCAAGTTTATCTGTAATAGTTATATAAGCAAGAGTGAGCAAACAAAGCTCACTTGAAATGACAATAAATAAAATCTTTACAAGAACTGCCAAATAACCGGCTCAATAGAATTGAACAAAATGCTTTATCAATGATAATTAGAATCATGAAATATTTATCTTAGGGTCATAAGACCATGAACTATATCCATAGTTATAAGTAATCTTTCAACTTAAACTTTAACAGTCCTAAGAGTATAGGGACTCCTCATACTTAGGGGGATCAGCCCTTCGTAAAATGTATTGTGCACAAACATTTCAATGCTATGCGTAAATTATTCCCTAATAATAGGGTTGTTCATATCAGCATTTAGAGTACAAGTTTGTCCTAAAGTAAGTTTAGTTTGGATACATTTCAAGGTAATTTAGAATTCAACGGTCATCAACTAAGGATTAGTTGAATTAAAAGTTAATAATGTTATGCTATAGAATAATTATAATTGAATCGACATTGTAAATTAAGGTCATGCTTTAGGAATAATCTAATAGCATAAACATTAAATAATATAACATACCATGCTTGAACAATATTAAGCTAAGGTTAAAATCTTATTTAAAATTGAGTATTGAGTATACATAACAAATAGTAAATTGAACGATAAAACTTGTTCAACTTTAATGTATCAGAATATAAAACTTGCATGCTAAATGACAAGTTAAAGATAAGATATTTGCGTTCAATACACGAATTGAAAGAAGTTAAGAAACTTGCATAATTGTAATCGAACTAGAAACAATAAACTTTCTCAATGAATCAAGTTAAAAGCAAGAATAACTTGCTCAATATAATCGAGATAGGGTAAGTAAACTTTTTGAATGTACCAATAGATTTAGAGAACTTGCGTAATGATAATCAAGGTAGAGTAAGAACTTGCCTTGAGTGTAGGCTAAATCGTAACAATTTTATTCACAATATCCTAATCACATATCATTATGATACAATTAATCATTACAAATACTCTAGAAGTATCTATTTCATGTATGGCTTGATTCTAAATCACATAATCAAGTTACACCAATAAAATAATAATAACACTCGTTAAGTATTAATAATATGCTCATTCTTAGCACTATAATACCACAATAACAAAAATTATATTTTTAATAGTCATAGTATTGCATTACATCAATAATTACAGACTTTGTGCAAAACAAAAGTCATTTCTGGACATTCTGTTAACCGGCGCTGCGGCGCCACAGTTTGTACTATGGGCGACACAGCAACGCGGTAGTGGCGCTGCGGCGCGAAACCCAGGCCATGGGTTGGCGCTGCGATGCGAAAGTCAGGCTTTGGCTCTGAGGCGCAAAATTTAGAGCTGGGGCGTGGATTTTGGCGCTGAGGCTTCGAGCTTATTGAACCCAACACAAACAACAGAACAGACCTAAATTCTGTCTATTTAGCAGCTAATTTAACATGTATAACTTACGGAATTTACACATAACCGTTACCCATCATATATATACCAATTTAAAACAATTAAACAACAATTTTAGAAAGATTAAATCCTTGAATGGCATATTTTAAAACCAAAACTCCATGTTTGATATTGCTTGACACAGTGAACACGGTAACCACAATTATACATCAAACTGATTCCTTTGAACTACGTTCTCTCTATTACTTAACAAACTAATTAACATATTCACACTTCAATTTTACAATTATCATACAATCATATATATATATATATATATATATATATATATATTCATACCTATATTCAAACCATGTTCATACATATATTCACTGTAAAACCCAATTTCTTTTCTTGCAGACTAAATTTATCATGCAATCTTATATATATGTTAAACATACAATCACACACACACACACACACACACACACATATATATATATATATGCTAGTATAACAATTATAAATACAAATACACATAATTTCCTAACCAATTATCAAAACATGGTTACAGAAAAATTTGTAAAAACTTTATACACACTGAAATTCAAAAACGAAAAGACTTAGAAATTATGGCGTAAATCATATATGTTAAGGTTATGTAACATACCTTTTATTTTGGTAAAAAGCACTTTTTCACAACTGTGGTTGTAGTGTTTTAAGCAATTAGTCACTGTGCTTTTAAAATATTCAATTAGCCCACTATACTTTTAAAAAATGTTCAATCAGGCCATTTCGTCCAATTTCTTGGACGGACGTCAAATAATTACACACATGGCACTGGAAAAAATTCAAAAAATAATTATTTTTTGATGTGGCAACACAAAAAAAATTAAAATAAATTCATTGATTATGTGGAAAAGAGATAAAAAGAAAAGAAAAAAGCCACATAATCAATGAATTTATTTTATTATTATTTTTGTGTTGCCACATCAGAAAATATTTATTTTTTGAATTTTTTTCAGTGCCACGTGTGTAATTATTTGACGTCCGTCCAATTTCTTGGATGGAATGGCCTAATTGAACATTTTTTAAAAGTACAGTGGGCTAATTGAATATTTTAAAAATACAGTGGCTAATTGCTTAAAACACTATAACCATAGTGGGAAAAAAGTGCTTTTTGCCCTTTTGTTTCTTAAGAAATCCTTGCTAAATACCATAGATAATTGTTTGCAAACTTAGGAACTCTCTCTTGATTCTCTCTCTTAGACTCTCTATTTTCTCTGACGATTTTCCTTTCCTCTGTATTTTTCTTTTTAGGCTTAAGTTTAGTCCAAATACACTATACGTAATATTAAAACAAAACTAACGCCCGCTTTTCAAACAATTAAAAAACTGACGTTATATTAAATATACTAATAAGTTATCGGTTACCAAAAATTAATATATATATTATTTATATTTTATTTATTTAATTTATATTATTAATAATTCAAAATCCAAAAATCCAAAAGCCATAAGGCTTTGTTTGGTAAAACTGTTTAAAATTTAAAGACTTCATATATTTAAGCCTTGTTTGGCAAAACTAAATTAAACTCCTTTAATTTATTTTAATAACTCCTTTATAGTATAGTTATTTGTCACACTTTATTTAATTAAGTTTTCATACTTAATTTAATTAATTCTAAAAACAATTTATTGAATAAATCATTTAATCATTATAAACTCTCTAACCTAATTATTAAATTAAATTAGAATATTATTAATTTTCTTAACCCATTAATTATTTATGAAACAAATAATTAACCAACTCAAATCAAATAAAATTAAACAAATATTTATTCAACAATAAACACATCCATTAAATATTTATATAATTCAATAATTATTTAAAAATTATAATTAAAAATTCTGGATTGTTACATCATTCCCTCTTTACAAGGATTCTATCCCCAGAATCACAATTCAAATAAATTACTCGTCACATTCTTCCCTACTTACAAAGATTATGTCCCCAGAATCAAAGACACGGATTAAACAAATAACTCAAGGTAATCTTTCATCATTTTATCTTCGAGTTCCCACGTAGCTTCTTCAGCAACGTGGTTCTTCCTATCACCTTCAAAGAAGCTATCACCTTATTCCTGAGCACTTGTTCTTTCCTGTCGACTATCTGGATAGGAACATCTTCATAAGACAAGTCTTTATCAAACTGCAATGGTTCGTACTCGATCACGTGCTTGTAATCGGGTTTATACGGTCGTCACACCAAAACATGAAAAACATTGTGAACGTTTTCCAACGCTGGAGGTAGAGCTACCTCGTAAGCCACTTCTCCTACTCTTTGCAGCACTTTGAAGGGTCTAATAAACCTCGGGCTTAGCTTTCCCTTTTTACCATAATGAATTTTTCCATTCCAAGGAGAAACTTTTAAGAACACGTAATTTCCTACGTCGAATGCACGATTTTGTCTGTGTTGATCAGCATACTTCTTCTGTCTAGTCTTGAGCATTTACCAATATTGTTCTGATGACAGCCTCAGCAGTTTGTTGTACGAGTTATGGTCCTAACAGTTGGCGTTCACTGACTTCATCCCAGCACATTGGATGTGACGCCCCCAAAATAGGTATACATCACCCATCTTGAGTCGCCAAATACATAGTACAGAATTTAAATACAAACTTCTTTTATACAGTACGACAAAACGTAGCTGAGAGTTTCAAAACGGATAATGTCTCGTAGAGAGTATCCAAACTCAAATAAAGTCCTCATTACAATTATTATCACACTATTTCACTGAATAGTAAGGACTACTATTGCAAACATCTGGACCGTCACTCCGTTCCCCGACTAGTCCCAGCTACGTTCTCATTTCCTGAAGAGAACAATGAAAGCAAAAGGGTGAGCTCAACTAGCCCAGTAAGAAATATCATGACTAAGATAATACAGAATAAATTATCGTTAGACTTCAACAGTGTTAAACTGATAAAATATAATAAACATCAAGTTTAACTATAGCGGAACAAACAATCCATTAGAAGAGTCAAGTAGAGCATTATATTTAATATCTTTTATGATTTTAAAAGTTTATCATCAATTTTTTCGCTAAGAATCAGCTTAATAAATAAACCACATCATCGAATCATCCCTGCACTACGGGCCAAGGATATTTGTGTAATCATCAATGGTCATGATTATACCGAATAATCCCTGGTTATAATCATACCAACAACTGTCCATCAATGCACTACAGGCCAATGAAGATTTTTACCACATCATTTGTAACATTACGGTCATGATTATACCGAATAATCCTTGGTCATAATCATACCAATCAATAGTACATCTATGCAGGTAAGCCACATATGACTTTTATCATAATATAAGTATGAGTATGATGATAATGATATAAGAATTCAATTAAAATAAAGCAAATAATAAATTTTTAAAGATTATAACTTAATTTATCCAGAGTTCAATAATGTCCAAATTGTCAACATGATACTGCTTTGTGGAGTAAAATTCAAGAATAATATTGTATCAAAAATGATTTGGACAACAAAGAAATCAATTTTTTTGTCATGAATAATTCCCGGGGTGAATAGTACCCGAGTGAATAGTACCCCATGAATAGTACTTCAAGAATAGTACCCAGTGAATAGTACTCATGAATAGTACTTTATGAATAGTACTTTATGAATCGTATCCTTTGAATAGTACTTTGTGAATAGTACAGTAAAAATGAATACTACTCATGGACAGTACTCCGACATGAAAAGCTTAAAATTTAACAAGAATGTGAAGAAAATATTCTTGTGAAATGATACTAGATGAAGCACAAATTTCAAGGATATTCTACTAATTTCATGGAGTATAGAAGCAATACTTTAATAAAATAAGGGTATAATCAGGAATATAAGACGAAATAATATTAATTATATACTACATAGTATGGAAGACAATATTATATCTATGAATACTAAAAAAATGTCCCTTACAAATACGAAAGAAATTGTAGCGCCCCCAAATTCGGGTATCTTCCAACCCGACAGATGGTGTTATACTGTACAACATTCATACATTCATTCAATTTGAAAAGTCTCAAAGAACGAATATAACTTCTATATATTTAAAGTAATATTTACATCCCCAAGTTTTAAACCCATTACAAAGGTTCTTTGTCATAATATCAGTTAAATTACAACAATAGCCCTATACTATTACAAGACAGCTTAGTAATCTTCCTTAGTTTTTCCCTTATCATTTTTCGATCCTTCGGGATGTTCAGTCTTAGCTGCATTCATATGGTTCAAGCAAGAGTGAGCATAACTAGCTCAGCAAGTATAACAATTTAATAACAACATGCTTGACACATACAAATCGTATATCTTCGATAACTGAATAATAGTTATGAATTACTATTGATAACTCAAAATAGCACTTCATCTTTTCTTTCAAAATGTTTTACAATAACAACAGTATTTAGTAAAACATTCACTCCGGTCAAAGACCTCGAATATTCATTCTTTATTGGAAAAGGACAACCCAGAAGCAAGTCTGTAAGCCCGATATCACTTACGAGCACTTCTAGGTGATCGGCCTATTGTACTCTATGTTGATCAACACTACATCCGTTAAACGTATGCACGTTTAAGCATTAGGCAACCTCACGTGCCTGTCGTTTTACCGACAAAACATTTGTTTAGCATTTCAGTCTTCTTTTGAAAACCATATCAATTAGTTGACAAAAGATACCAACATTTGATAATACATGAATAGATTATCAATTCATCAAGTCTAGCCAAAGGAATTGGCTTCAACTTCAACATACCTCAATTCATGCGAAAGAATACATGAACCTCAAAAACTTGTTCAGATTGAACTGAGACAAGAGTTAAAATACTTGTCTTTAGCGTCTGCTACGGTATTTTAACTTTATATTCGAGTCGTTCAAGTCATTCAAGTCTCTACAATACATGATCACATAATGCCTTACATTAGGTCACATATAATCAAGTATGTATATGACTATATCATACCCTTTATTTCAATCTAATTGTGTATTAGATTCATTTACTATTCATTCCATTTTGTCATTATATTGGACTAGGTTATCTCAACCTTTATACAACATCCTTAAGGTTTAACAATGTTATATTACATTCCTTAAGTTGTGTTTTACTCCCTTTTTCTTTTCTTTGTACTTAGAAACATTCATTATTAATTTTGTTCTGAGACTGGTGCTGCGACGCCAGCTTTATACTTACATCTCGTACTGCGGCGCGAGCTTAATGTATGACTGTCCCGGACTTGGCGCTGCGGCGCGAGTCCTTACTTAATGGGCAGCGCTGCGGCACCACACTCCAGAGGATTTTTTCACTGTTCATGGCGCTGCAGTGCCACTTATTGAACTAAGGTTCGCGTTGCGGAAAACTCTTGCAGTAGGCTCGGTTACAGTTCCGCGCCGCGGCGCGGGTCTTTTTGCCTAGGGTTGGTGCTGCGGCACCAACTCTGTGCACCAGATATCAATTTCAGTTTTGAAATTTTGTGAACTTCCCGGACGCATAACTTCTTCGTTATAAGTCCGAATTGGCTCGTTCAAAAGCCTACGGTTCACAATTTACGTACTCTACATGATCATTCAAGAATTTTATCTATTTGACTTTGTTTGCTAAAAGTTCACCTATTGGTTCATTTTTTAACATAAACGATAAACGTTCGTGAACGTTCAATGCTCGTTTCTTCGTTCTAAGTCAGAATCCGATCATTTTCAAGTCTGCAACTCTTAAATGCCAATTATGACTTGTCTCTATTGGAAAACAATGGTCTCGTGATCAAACACAAAATTTGACTTCCATTCCGAGAATTTTTACGCATTCGACGATTATCGTCCAATCGTGCAAATTCCGACAATTCTTCATTCTTATGATTTGTTCAACATTACAAATGAACTTCATTCATCATGTGAACATTTTAACATACTTAATACAACAACTTAGATTCATTGTTGGATTTTGACTTATTCTTCATAAGTTTATAACTTGTCAACTATAACTACTTAAGATTTCATTGTTAATGACTTATGACAATTAAGGTTTCTTAATCATCATACTTTACATGTTCTTCACATATATCTTTACTTAGGTATACATGATACATATGATCATATAATTTCTTTTACATTCATATAATTTCTCTTAATAAACTTCTTACAAGTTCATATTATTTTCACATAAGTTTATAACTTATGCTAGCTTAAATGACTTATTACCAACTTAATTGGCTTAAGTTCATTACTTACTCATTCATGTTTCTTAATCCAACTTTTCTTATGTGACAACCCGATATTTTCTATATAAATAAAACTGAAATTTTGCGTATAAATTTTTTATTATTATTATTATAAGGATGAGGATTTGTACAAGATAATATGTATATGTATTTATGTGGTAAATAAAAATATATTTATTACATGAATGTTTACAAATAATTTTATTTTAGAATTATTGATTATTATAAAGTATATTCTTATAATAATAAATTTTAAGATAGAAATATTTTTATTAATTATTTTCTATGAAAATATAATTATATATTATTTAAATAATATATGAAATAATTTTTAGAATAATTATAATAATAATTATTTTATTGTGTGAATTTTGTTTAGATTATCAAGTTAATTATTTTAACTTAATTTATAATGTTATTTATGTAATATAAATCAGATATGGAATCCAAACCCTAATTTCGGATTTTGATTAAGGAATGAGAATAATAATATTATATTTTTATTTGTCAGTGTAATAGATATGTATGGTTATGTGTGTAATGTTAATGTGTGGAACAGTTTTATTATATTACGACCAAACCCTAATAATATTTTATAAACCCTATTTTTGGTTATGGAATGAGGAATGGTGATAATAATATAATATTAATTATATTTTGATTTTTCAGTACTATAAATATGTGCCGTATGTACGTGTTGATGATGATTGGTCAATTACGGTGTTTAATTTCAAAACCCTAATGTTAATTGGTTAAACCCTAGTTTTCTGTGGAAAATCCTAATTTGAAAATAAATTGTGAGTTTAAGACTGTTATATGACGATGTTATATGATATATGTTATGAGTTATTTAATATTTTGCTAATTATAGAAAACCTTAACTTTAAATGTAAACCCTAATTATATTAGATTTTCTAATAATAAAAAACCCTAATTCGGAAACCTAAACCGGAGGTTTGATTAGTCAGAAATAGTGTTATTATGATTAATAACACGTGTGATAAACTTTAATTACTAATTAAGGTTAATCTAATTAGTAAATTAAAACCCTAAAATCTAGAACCCTAAATTAATTTCTTGAAACCCTAATTGATTTGAAACCTTAATGCGAAAGTCATTCACGACTTTGAGAATTGGTTAAGCCGTTATGTAATCACAATAATGTG
The DNA here is from genome assembly GCA_020205505.1 of Panax japonicus. Lineage (NCBI taxonomy): Eukaryota > Viridiplantae > Streptophyta > Magnoliopsida > Apiales > Araliaceae > Panax > Panax japonicus. Next base: position 18,374,204 of record CM035101.1, on the reverse strand, counting down.
ATTAACGACTCATAATATAAAAATTAAAACCCTAAAATTCTATTAAAACCTTAAATTTTAATTAGTAAGTTATAATTAAAATTTTATTGAGCTTTAGTCTTAATTGTTCAAGCCCTAGAAATTATTTGGGGAACCTTAAAGATTAAAATCTAGTGATTAAAACCTAGATTCAAGTACCATGGACAAGAATACCCTTAATTACTTTGTTAAATTAATAAAATAGCATTTTTGATTTATTTAATTGAGCTTGCTTGCAAATCTTACCAAAATTTGGGTTGTTTACCAACCCTAGATATCTCATGTGCCAAAATCTTTTCATATCATCCATTTTCAGCAGCCATACATGCACCAACATTATATAAATAGATTTGGAGAGAGAGAAATTCTTTTTGTTAGCTCAAAATTTTTCAAACACTCAACATTTTCTATCAAACTCCCTACCTACGGAATTCTCTCCTAAGATTAGTCAATAACCAAGCCCCACGAAATCCCACAACAGATCAGCAGCCAAAATCAAGAAATTATTCAAGAAAGGTATAAAAACCCTAGCCTTAAATCTGTCCATGATTCATTGTTAGATGTTATGTTTGTTTGTTAAAACATGTTATATGTAGTCCATTTAGTCTAACTGGGTTGCTAAATGTTGGATCCATAACATTTAGAAGCTCAGATTTGAGATTTTACAAAATCTGGAAAATGTTGTTTTTGATGTCTGACAGTGAATGTCAGACCTTCTAACTCGTAGAGTGTTTATTGATTTGGTGTTGTAAGTGTTCAATGTTGTAGTATGTTGTATGGTCTTTAATCCGAAAAAAATAAATGAAGTCATTGGATGTCTATATTGTTAGTTATTAGCGGTCAAAGTCAGTTGACCGGCATTGACCATGCAATTCTGGGCAGCCCAGAATATGCCCAGAAACGGCCTGACAATGTTTTGAACCGGCTAGATCTTTCTATGTAATGTGAATTTTTGTTGGTTGTTGAATCTAGGTTGTAGTATGTTGTTTGTAATTCAGTATCATGTTTTTATATCACTTAAATGATAAATGTATCGAATTTAGCAGTCGGTCAAACCAGCCTAGTCGAGAATATTTTCTGTTTTCTGGGTAACCCAGAAAACATTTGCACATGATGAATGACAAGGTTTGACCGATAAGTATTTGGTTGATTTGTTGATGTTTTGCTTGTATTATGTAATAGATCTATAGTTCTATATGCTAGTTATACACTGTAGCTTTTAGATTATAAAAACATTGCACGATTAGCATTCAGTGGAGGCTCAAAGTGTCATCCATGATCTGTTCTTCATTTCTGGGTTACCCAAAAAATGAAGAACAGTCCTGACAACATCTTTAGAGGCTTAGATCTTGTTTGTTTCATGCTTGATTGCCATGTTTATTGCTGGATCTTGTAGATGTACACTAGTACTACAAGATCTAAATCATAGTTTGTCCAGAAAACATCATGATCCGATCTGGAATCATGGTCAAAGTAGCCTACTCGGCTACTGACTTTGAGATCTGGGTTGATGAAGAACACCTATAGCGACAGAAAGTGTCGCTATAGCCCTTTAGCGACAGTTTTATTTATAATTTCCGGAAATTAATAAAAAAAATTGATAAAAATGGTTTTTAATTATTAAAAATACATAATAAATTATGAAAAATTATTTTAAAGTCTGAAAAAAAGTTTTTAACTATTTTGGGTATATTTCAAAAATATTTAATATTTTTGGAATATAAATGGTATTTATTTATTTAATTACAATATTAGATAAATTATTTTAAAATGGTTTTAATTCATGAAAAATCATGAAAAATTATATTATTGTGTTAGAAAATAATTTTGAGTTATTTTTGATAACTTTTAATATTTTGTGATAATTTTCATTAATAAATTAATATTAATGATAGTTATGTTATTTATTAAATGAATTAAATAAATGAATTTAAAATGATTTTATTATATTAAAAATCATTTTAAATAATAATAAGGTATTTAAGAATATTTTAAGTTATAAAATATAACTTTTAATATTTAATGGTTAATTTCATTAGTTAATGATTATTAATGATATTAAAGTTATTTAATAATTATATTAAATAAATTAGTTTAAAAATGATTTTAATATTATAATAATCATTTTAAATGAAAATAAAGTGTTTAAAGATATTTTAAGTTATAAACTATAACTTTTAATATTTAAAGGATAGTTTCATTAATAATTTAACATTAATGATATATTAATGATATTAAGTTTATTTAATAATTATATTAAATAAATAGTTTTAAAATGGTTTTATTTATTTAAAAATCATTTAAAAGGGATATAAATGAATTAAAAATATTTTAAGTTATAATTAATGACTTTTAATATTTAGATAATAGTTCATTAATATTTAAATATTAATGGTAATTATTTAATAATGATTTTAGATGTTTTAAAAATCATTTAAGGATAATGTAAATGTTTTAAAAATATTTTGAGTTATTATAAATAACTTTAATATTTTGGCAATGGTTTTATTAATAGTTTGATATTAATGATAATAGAATTGTTTGATATTTAAATCATTTAATAATGATTCTGATATTTCAAAAATTATGATAAGTGGTAATAATTATTTTATAATTATTATAAGGTCATGAAAATAATACGATTGTTGTTTAAGTTATCTATTTGGATATTGAGATACATAATAGAGTCTCAGACTCGATAATTATCTGATAAAGCTGTCGATACGCCGACATGTTTTAGAAATTAATCGAAATTTAGATGTGTTAATTTGTTAACTGTTTATTTATGATTCAATGGTGGTTAAAGTTGTGTGACAATGTGATTAGGAATGAGTTGATGTTAGTTTGTGATGCCATGATTGTTGAACATGTGTGATAAGATAATTAGGTTATGTGCTGACTGCGAAATGCAGTACTATGTATTATGGTATATTGTTCTAATCGAACGATTGATTTGATTAATGATAGGTCGTGATAGAAAGATAGAACTAAGTTGAGAATTGTAAGTAGTGCATCAGGCAAGTATCCTAACTTTGCATTTTCTTTATGCAATGGACAGAAGTGAGAAGTTCAAAATTATTATTATTAATGTACAGATTGTTATACCTATATTATATACACCCTTTGATTATCAACATGTTAGTATATGATAATTCGGATATATATTCTGTTCGTTAATTTCTAGAAATGATTATACAAGTGTCCCCACTTGGATAATCATTGTATTTAATCACATGTTGATACACCTTTGTTATACATATATGTTGAATTATAGATTATTGTTGGATAAAATAAAACCTTTTGTCTGGAACCCTGACAAATATGAACATCCCATTCACGGGAAAACTTTTATGCGCCCAATGCGGACCAAGTAAATGATAACATCGTTCTTGTAATGTAGTATTGATCAATACAGGGCACAACGGGCTGATCACCCCCGTGTCCGTAAGTTATGACGGTTTGCAGATGAAGTTCTGCTAAACCTTTTCGAAAATAAAAACAATGTTCATAGAATGTCACTTAAACTCTATTTATAGCCAGTACGTAGTTTCAAAAATTTGAAAGAGGGTTGTTATGTTATTAATATCAGTTCAGAATACTTCACAACTATTGACTTGTTGTAGATGGATATTATAAAGAAAACATTTAAACTTTTTCAGCTTATTTATATATATATAATACTTGTTGGGCACTCAAATGCTCATCCTTGCTTAATTTAAATGTTTTCAGATAAGTGTGAACAATCTGAAGGATCAATCAAGAACAAGTGAAAAGGAAAGCAAACAGATTAGATTTACGGTGTCTTATAGTAAAGGTTGCGTACTTGGGATTAAACTCTGATAAAGGTAAGATAAGTTTATAATTTATTTTAGTGTTATTATTATTAGTAATATTTCCGCTCATAGAAATGGTATCGTGAAGTACCGAGTTCGGGTTTCAAGTATTCGGGTTCGGGGACTTTACATCATGGTATCAGAGATATAGGGTTAGAAACCTTAGGTGAGTTAGACCTTAGGCTATAACCTTAGAACAGAGGGAAACGTTGAAAATACAAATAACTCATATAGAGTTAGTTGGTTGGCATGATTCAAAGATGAATCTCGGCGAGTTTTTAAGCCACGGAGTTTCCTAACTTTGATAATAAGTTGAACAGTAATGGTGAATAGATCGAGTCTAAAAGACTGAAAGTGCATGGAAAGTATATCGTAAAATAAAACAAATAAGACATAGAATTGAATCATTATATATTCGATGAGATCACCCCGTGATCTGATAAAATTATGACAGCCAGAAAGAATCAATCTTATGATTGGAAAGTTTAAAGCAAGATTGCTGTGTGAATGGTACAGATTCAAGAAGTGGTTATAAATACGGATTAAATGAAATTCGAATGGAAAAAGGGGGTTAAGATTAGGTGGGGATTTCAATGAGGACTCATGTCGGCAGCTGAGTTGTATGATTCTTTGTATGGGCGGGGAATTGTACTTGGTGTAAAAACTACTTAGTATCTGACACTGATAATCATTAAAATGTTTGTGTCGCGCTATTTGCTATATGCATGTTAAGAGGGTGATTCCTTTCTCATGTGTATAAAAAATAGATAGGTCATAGGTAGAGAACATAGGGTTAAGTACGAGTTCTTAAAACTCATACTTATGTGACATTCTTGACTCATAGTTATATGAAATGTTTATGAATCCCTCAGCGAATGGACGCCAAAGGTCTGACTAGGGAAAGTTCGTAAACTCATATAACTGTGACAAGTTTATGGACTCATAAGTGTGGTTTGACGAACTGAGTATAGTTAATTGTGAATGGATTATTGTGGATGATGGGAATAGATAAGATACTAAATAGTTAATCTTTAGTGAAGGCAAAAGAAATAGGTAGTATTGGTATTAGCTAAATATGTATGTTTCTGTGTGGTATATGTGATAAGTATATTTGTGTAATGAAATATTTTTAACTTTTGTGTTGGACAAAGTTGTAAATCCTGACTTTTGAGTCATGAAGGGATAGCGAATGTTTAAAGCACAATGTGCTATGGTATGTCAAGTGCTATGAATATGAGTCTATGTTGGATTAATGGGATAAGTTGGTATAAAGATAGTAGATATTTATTTGGTCACTGGTTATTACAGTAGACCGAGTTTTTAAAAATCTAATATTTTGAATACATGATTATTTGAGTAGAAAATTTTGTGTTATATGTTAAGCGTTTACGATAAGGCTTAGTATGTAAGAATAATTTATGAAAATACCGTCAAGACGAAAACGAAACCAAAGGATAGAAGAATCTGTCAACAAAGCTGGAGGACAACCAGACTCAATACAGAAACTTATGAATATGGACGATCAAGTTGTGCAGAACGGAATACCAGCCGCGAAAGATCAACCAGATAATCAAACGTCGATCGTTAAATGTAGTAGCCCCGAATCCAGGCCCCAAATCACCTCGGATCCGGTATACTATTTCTATAACTATTTGCGGAAGATATAAACATAAATTGTTTATACAATACATTACACACTTATCCCCAAGGTCGAGAAAACTTAACTTAGACACAATTCATAAAATATCTATTACACAATAATATTTATCAAAATAAACTATTACAAGATAGCCGCACGTTTTATCCCAAGATGAACTTGGCTTTAACCTTTTTCCTGTGTCCGAACGCATTCGCCTTATCTGCAATGTTTTATCATGATATAGCAAGGGTGAGCATAAACGTTGCCCAGCAAGTTTAAATACAACAATATAACAATATATCATGATTGAAGAGTATGAATAATGAGCTTGCTAAAATTCATCAATATAATTGAGAACTAGCACGAACAAATTTTTGATTGAACAAGTTTTAAACATAAACAAACATTTCTGAACCAACTGGTAATGAAGGTGGTCAGCCTTTCATACCTGACTTATACATGCAAGATGTACAGAGTACAATTTTCATGGCAATCAGCAATGATTAACCATAAGCTTGAATAAACTACTCTTATTAGAGTTAAGTAAAAAAAACTTGCCTGAACCGTTGATTACCGCACGCAATTTAATTACGCTTTACCCCGAAGACCTAATATTAATAATATAGATCTCCAATATTAGAATAATATCATCACAGTAAAATACTGTTATATTTATGCACACAGAATAACCTAAACACATTACCACATAATCCTATCAGTCTTTACAGCACATAAGACTAGGTATCAAGTCAAACTATTGCAGTCTGAGTTGAACCCGACATAATTCTAACATCCCGACGGTCTAGTCGGACTTTTATCGAGTTTAAGTTCAATTAAACTCTTCCAAAACACTTAACAATTTTTCCCAGATAATTTTCTTAGCAGTCAAACATTTTTCCTAGGCTCGTAATAATTTTCGGATAATTATTACCATTTATCAACATTTTTCAATCACTAAAATCGTATTTAAATAAATTAAATACCCAGTAATTCCTTAATCATTAATATTCATTTAATATAAAATATTAATGAAAATCTTTATATAATATTATAATATAATTATAATATCAAAAAGTATTTTTAATACTATAAAATCATAATTATATGATTTTCCAACACTTTAATTCATTATCCAATAATTGCTATTAATATTAGAATATTAATATTTTTCATGACTAAATATTAAAAGTTAAATTTTATAACTTAAAATATTTTTATAACACTTAAATCATTTTTATATGATTTATAAAGCATTAATTCCATTTTTCCTTAATTTATTTAATATATTTATTAAATAAACTAATTATCATAATATTGATTAATTAATAAATTTCATCACAAAATATTAAAAGTCATCAAAAATAACTTAAAATATTTTCTTATACCATAATATTATTTTTCATGATTTTTCATGAATTAAAATAATTTTTAAATAATTTATTTAATATTATAATTAAATAAATAAATACCATTTACATTCCAAAAATAATAAATATTTTTGAAATATACTCAAAATAGTCAAAAACTATTTTTCAAACTTTAAAATAATTTTTCAAAATTTATTATTTATTTTTAATAATTAAAAACTATTTTTTTCTTATTTTTTAATCATTTTCTGTATTTTCCGAAATTAAGCGTCGCTAAAGGGGTTTCTGGCGACGAATCCGTCGCTAATGAGTCAGTGTTCTGGTTGGGTGGTTTGACCGAGATTTAATCCGTGTTCTGTATGATTTCTGGGCCTTGTTAAATATTGATCGTGTTGTGTTTATGTAATACTACACGAATCGGTCATCAAATATGTCATACAACAATTACATGTCGAAGATCTTGGCCTCCAAAGTATCTGACAACTATGTTCTTCATTTTCTGGGTTTTCCAGAAAATGAAGAACAGCCGAGGTACTAGTTTTCAATCCTTATAACGTTCATTTCATGTTCGGTTTATGTGATCTAGAGGTGTTAAATTATAGTACTGATGTCAGGCTACAATTATATCATGTACAATCAACTTAAAAACATCGAAAATGCAAGATCTGGTCTGGTCAAACTAAGTGTCACGAACTGTTCTTGAAGATTCTGGGTTTTCCAGAATCTTCATCCAGCCAGTTGGTCAATGTGGTTTTGACCACGATTAATTTTCAATATACTAACGATCTGGGTAATACAAGAGCATATATATGTAGTCCATATGACAGGCTACTAAGATCTACCAACAACATGGCCTAACTACTAACACACAGCAAGATCAAGACCCGGCAAATTGATTGTCAGACGAGATCTGGGTTTCAGGGTTACCCAGAAACCAGATTCCGTGAACGGTCAACCATCTTTGACTGCTTGTAACTTATGATCTAGACATTCTATAGGTTTGATTCAAGTTTCAGAATAAAGAACACTTAGCATACTATAGATCCATAACATAAAACACACATAACACTTAACACACACGGATCTAGAAGCCCTGACATTAGGCTGTCAGTCAACATTTTTACCAGATTTCCAGATTTTTATAAACATTAGATCCGAGCATCTAGGTGTTATGGATCCATGATCCAACAACCCAGATCTCTAATTGACACCTTATAACACATATTTAATTAACAACTAACATTAAACAACATCAAATCACAGATTTCGAAATTTTAGGGTTTTATACCTTTTGAGCTTGATTTATGATTTCTGATCTTTGATTGCTGATATTTGACGATTATGGACTGATCTAAGCTTATCATTTAACTCTCTTTTACTCCCACCCACGAAATTTAAGAGAGAGAATGGTCTTGGTTGTTTTGAGAAATAATGTAGCATTTTCTCTTTCTTTAATCTAATATATGAATTAGATACAATGAATGTAGCTGTCAAATAGCTGAGCTTGCTGGATATACATCACATGCTAGTCTAGGTTTAGGCCTAGGGTTGTTCAACCACCCATGATTTTGCCAAGATTTGCAAGCAAGTTACTAATAAAAAAAATGTGACAAAAAAAATCAAAAATGACATTTAGCATACTATTTTAATTCTAGAGTGGTCATTTGATACAAACCCTTAGGGTTTTAGGGTTTGGATATTTTAGAGTTTAGGTTTTAACCCTTAACTTTGTATTTTAATTTCTAAAATTTCTAATTTCGGTTTTCAAATAAGAAAATTAACATTTCAAAATTATAATTAGGATTTACTAATTTGTTAATTAGGATTAGCATTCCCTAATTACAATTGCTTATAAAGCAATTAGAGTCAAAATGGTCATTAGGGTTTATAACCCAATAATTAGGGTTTCTAATAGAAAATTTAATTTTTCTAATTTAGAAATTAAATATTCGTAATTAGATTAGAGTTTTCTAATTACTCATAAATTGAAATAATTAGGATTAGGGTTTCCTAATTAACATTGCTAATTTTAGAAATTAAATTCCACCACTGAACAATTAGGGTTCCTAAAATTGAAAATTAGGGTTTGTTAATTAATTAACATTTACCCTAATTAATACTTAATTAATAGCACTTAAGCATTAAAATTCTCCGTTAATTCCCAAATTAGGGTTTTATTTTATCAGAATCTGAAATTAGGGTTTTCAAATCTGATATTATGGTTTTCGAATAATCAATTAAGATTTCCAGTAATTCATTAGGGTTTTCCCTAATTAATTTAATATTAATGACGTTTAACATTATACATAACATTACATTCCCAATCTAGGGTTTTCAATATCCGAATTAGGATTTCGTACTTCCGGAACTGAAACTAGGGTTTCCAGAACCGATTTCTAGGATTTCTTATCAGACATTAGGGTTTTCTAACTGAACGTTGTCGTTCTTAATATAAACTTAGGGTTTGTTACAGATATAAATTATCTGATCAACCCATGACCCTTAACCACATTCTGAACACATCATTAACCATAAACACAGAACATAATAACATAAATCCTTAATCCTGAATAATTCGCCTATATCCTTCACCGAATTTTGAAATCCTCAAAATTCAATCCCAATAACATCAAACGCATACACTTATTTCTTGTCTAGGTCTATTATTTGACCTTAAATCAATCATTTAAGATTTTAATAAATTGCCCAAATTCTCGGGTTGTCACATTCACCCCTCCTTCTAAGAATTTCGTCCCCGAAATTCATCTTACATCTTACACCTTACACCGTGCACCTTACACCATTCACACATGAACCTTACATGCTACCCAATACACCTCTCACCAGAGTAAAAGTTTTGAAATTGTGCTGAGGGGTCATCTAGACCATGAACACATTTAGTTTTAACGGTAGTGATCATACCGCAAAACAATACATTACTTGGTCTGTTTACAATCACAAAGAAGGTAAACTACCATTATTAGTACTTTAGGTGATCAGCCCATCGTACAGTTACGTCATGCATAACGTATTAGTCATTTTTAGCGAATATTTACGTTATTAGATTGGATTATTTATCCAAACATTATCTTTCACCTCAGTCTTATCTTTGGATTCCGCACCAAAACAATTTGGTTCGGGAAATTCTTTCAATAAACACTTTGAGTTTTTATAACATTAGTCTAGCTGAATCAAATAGCATAGACTCATATCAATAATTCAATTCAATTGAATTATTTAGGTGTAGCCAAACCCCGTTGGCAAATTAAAATTTTTGAAAACATTTTCGAGAATGACGTCATGATGCCGCACTGTATTAACAGCCCGTTGAGGATTCCGTCATTGGTGATTTTATCATACTACATCATACCATAGTAGAATAGTGACTTCAGGTCAAATTCACACTAAGTAATAATGCATTGATGACTCCATCATTTTTATCATCTCTGCACCAGGTTACATGGTACATAAGTGATAAATAAAAATAATTTTTGATATTTCAAATCATTTGCGTCTAGCCGAAATAAGTAGCATAGACTATACTTTAAACCGTTTCAAAAATGATTACGAGTCTACATTTTTTTTAAAAGGCACATAGTGCGTATTTAGCTTGATGTCAATCATTTCGAAGTTTTAGCATAGCTAGGAGTTTAGGAAAACCTAAGTCTCCATTAATGATCATTTGCTTAACAATCTATTTGTTTCTATAATCCTTAACACTCCATTCACACACAACTATACCCAATTCATAAAACCACACTTATGAGTTCATAACTTGACCACAATTATATGAGTTTACGAACTTACCCTAGTCTGACCTTTAGCGTCCGTTCGCTGAGGGGCTCATAAACATTTCATATAACTATGAGTCAAGAATGTCACATAAGTATGAGTTCTAAGAACACGTACTTAATCCTATATTCTCTACCTATGACCTATTTATCTATATATAATAACTAGCGTGACACAACATTTCAATTATTACCAAAGCCACCAACTGAGTAGTTTTTACACCAAGTACAATTCCCCGCCCATACAAGGAATCATACAACTCAGTTGCTGACACGAGTCCTCATTGAAATCCCCCACCTAATCTTAACCCCCTTTTTTTCAATACGATTTCAATTCGTATTCATTATCCACAACTCTTTTATGAGTTTTTATAGTACCATTTCATAGTACAACTTTCACACAGCATCTTGCTGTAAACTTTTCAATCAATAGATTGATTCATTTCCCATATCATAACCTTTATCAAATCACGGGGTGATCTTATCGTATATATTACAATTCAATTCCATGCACTATGATCGTTTTGTTTTACGATCTACTATTCCTGCACTTTCAGTCTTTTAGACTCGATCTATTCACCGTTACTATTCAACTTTATTACCAGAGTTAGGGAACTCTGTATCTTAACAGCTTATCGAGATTCATCTTTGAATCTTACCGAACAACTAACTCTATGTGAGTTAGTCTTATCCCAATCACTGCGGTTATTAGTCTTAGGTATTCCTACCTAAGCTTCATAACCAACAACTCTGATACCAACTATAGTATCCCCGAATCCGGGCCCCAAATCACCTCGGATCCGGTATACTATTTCTATAACTATTTACGGAAGATATAAACATAAATTGTTTATACAATACATTACACACTTATCCCCAAGGTCGAGTAACCTTAACTTAGACACAATTCATAAAATATCTATTACACAATAATATTTATCAAAATAAATTATTACAAGATAGCCGCACGTTTTATCCCAAGATGAACTTGGCTTTAACCTTTTTCCTGTATCCGAACGCATTCGCCTTATCTGCAATGTTTTATCATGATATAGCAAGGGTGAGCATAAAAGTTGCCCAGCAAGTTTAAATACAACAATATAACAATATATCATGATTGAAGAGTATGAATAATGAGCTTGCCAAAATTCATCAATATAATTAAGAACTAGCACGAAAAAAAATTTGACTGAACAAGTTTTAAACATGAACAAACATTTCTGAACCAACTGGTAATGAAGGTGATCAGCCTTTCATACCTGACTTATACATGCAAGATGTATAGAGTACAATTTTCATGGCAATCAGCAATGATTAACCATAAGTTTGAATAAACTACTCTTATTAGAGTTAAGTAAAAGAAACTTGCCTGAACCGTTGATTACCGCACGCAATTTAATAACGCTTTACCCCGAAGACCTAATATTAATAATATAGATCTCCAATATTAGAATAATATCATCACAGTAAAATACTGTTATATTTATACACACAGAATAACCTAAACACATTATCACATAATCCTATCAGTCTTTACAGCACATAAGACTAGGTATCAAGTCAAACTATTGCAGTCTGAGTTGAACCCGACATAATTCTAACATCCAGACGGTCTAGTCGGACTTTTATCGAGTTTAAGTTCAATTAAACTCTTCCTAAACACTTAACAATTTTTTCCAGATAATTTTCTTAGCAGTCAAAATATTTTTCCTAGGCTCGTAATAATTTTCGGATAATTATTACCATTTATCAACATTTTTCAATCACTAAAATCGTATTTAAATAAATTAAATACCCCGTAATTCCTTAATCATTAATATTCATTTAATATAAAATATTAATGAAAATCCTTACATAATATTATAATATAATTATAATATCAAAAAGTATTTTTAATACTATAAAATCATAATTATATGATTTTCCAACACTTTAATTCATTATCCAATAATTGCTATTAATATTAGAATAATAATATTTTTCATGACTAAATATTAAAAGTTAAATTTTATAACTTAAAATATTTTTATAACACTTAAATCATTTTTATATGATTTTTAAAGCATTAATTCCATTTTTCCTTATTTTATTTAATATATTTATTAAATAAACTAATTATCATAATATTGATTAATTAATAAATTTCATCACAAAATATTAAAAGTCATCAAAAATAACTTAAAATATTTTCTTATACCATAATATTATTTTTCATGATTTTTCATGAATTAAAATCATTTTTAAATAATTTATTTAATATTATAATTAAATAAATAAATACCATTTACATTCCAAAAATAATAAATATTTTTGAAATATACTCAAAATAATTAAAAACTATTTTTCAAACTTTAAAATAATTTTTCGGAATTTATTATGTATTTTTAATAATTAAAAACCATTTTTTTCTAATTTTTTAATCATTTTCTGCATTTTCCGAAATTAACCGTCGCTAAAGGGGTTTCTGGCAACGAATCCGTCGCTAATGGTGTTCTTCAGGTGTTCTTGAGCATTCATGTCAGTGTTCGGGTTGGGTGGTTTGACCGAGATTTAATCCGTGTTCTGTATGATTTCTAGGCCTTGTTAAATATTGATCGTGTAGTGTTTATGTAATACTACACGAATCGGTCATCAAATATGTCATACAATAATTACATGTCGAAGATCTTGGCCTCCAAAGTATCTGACAACTATGTTCTTCATTTTCTGGGTTTTCCAGAAAATGAAGAACAACCGAGGTACTATTTTCAATCCTTATAACGTTCATTTCATGTTCGGTTTATGTGATCTAGAGGTGTTAAATTGTAGTACTGATGTCAGGCTACAATTATATCATATACAATCAACTTAAAAACATCAAAAACGCAAGATCTGGTTTGGTCAAACTAAGTGTCACGAACTGTTCTTGAAGATTCTGGGTTTTCCAGAATCTTCATCCAGCCAGTTCGTCAATGTGGTTTTGACCACGATTAATTTTCAATATACTAAGGATCTGGGTAATACAAGAGCATATATATGTAGTCCATATGACAGGCTACTAAGATCTATCAACAACATGGCCTAACTACTAACACACAGCAAGATCAAGACCCTGCAAATTGATTGTCAGACGAGATCTGGGTTTCTGGGTTACCCAGAAACCAGATTCCGTGAACGGTCAACCATCTTCGACCGCTTGTAACTTATGATCTAGACATTCTATAGGTTTGATTCAAGTTTCAGAATAAAGAACACTTAGCATACTACAGATCCATAACATAAAACACACATAACACTTAACACACACGGATCTAGAAGCCCTGACATTAGGCTGTCAGTCAACATTTTTACCAGATTTCCAGATTTTTATAAACATTAGATCCGAGCATCTAGATGTTATGGATCCATGATCCAACAACCCAGATCTCTAATTGACACCTTATAACACATATTTAATTAACAACTAACATCAAACAACATCAAATCACAGATTTCGAAATTTTAGGGTTTTATACCTTTTGAGCTTGATTTCTGATTTCTGATCTTTGATTGCTGATATTTGACGATTATGGACTGATCTAAGCTTATCATTTAACTCTCTTTTACTCCCACCCATGAAATTTAAGAGAGAGAATGGTCTTGGTTGTTTTAAGAAATAATGTAGCATTTTCTCTTTCTTTAATCTAATATATAAATTAGATACAATGAATGTGGCTGTCAAATAGCTGAGCTTGCTGGATACACATCACATGCTAGTCTAGGTTTAGGGCTAGGGTTGTTCAACCACCCATGATTTTGCCAAGATTTGCAAGCAAGTTACTAATAATAAAAAAATGTGAAAAAAAAAATCAAAAATGACATTTAGCATACTATTTTAATTCTAGAGTGGTCATTTGATACAAACCCTTAGGGTTTTAGGGTTTGGACATATATAGTAAATTATTTTTATAAATTATTTTGAAGGAGGAATTTGAGTTCTTTTAGAAATTAAATTTCCGTTTAATCAGAAAGACAAGTTTTATGTGATAATTATAGATCGATTCGATCAATCATGATCGAGATCTATTTGCAATGATTGTGTATGTTATGTACCCCGGTATGTATAGGTTTTAAAGTGGTGATTCCGGGGACGGAATTTTTATAAGGGAGGGTCAATGTGACAACTCGATATTTTCTATATAAATAAAACTGAAATTTTGCGTATAAATTTTTTTTTATTATTATTATAAGGATGAGGATTTGTACAAGATAATATGTATATGTATTTATGTGGTAAATAAAAATATATTTATTACATGAATGTTTACAAATAATTTTATTTTAGAATTATTGATTATTATAAAGTATATTCTTATAATAATAAATTTTAAGATAGAAATATTTTTATTAATTATTTTCCATGAAAATATAATTATATATTATTTAAATAATATATGAAATAATTTTTAGAATAATAATTATTATTATTATTTTATTGTGTGATTTTTGTTCAGATTATCAAGTTAATTATTTTAACTTAATTTATAATGTTATTTATGTAATATAAATCAGATATGGAATCCAAACCATAATTTCGCGTTTTGATTAAGGAATGAGAATAATAAAATTATATTGTTATTTGTCAGTGTTATAGATATGTATGGTTATGTGTGTAATGTTAATGCGTGAAACAGTTTTATTATATTACGACCAAACCCTAATAATATTTTATAAACCCTTTTTTTGGTTATGGAATGAGGAATGGTGATAATAATATAATATTAATTATATTTTGATTTTTCAGTACTATAAATATGTGCCGTATGTACGTGTTGATGATGATTGGTCAATTATGGTGTTTAATTTCAAAACTCTAATGTTAATTGGTTAAACCCTAGTTTTCTGTGGAAAATCCTAATTTGAAAATAAATTGTGAGTTTAAGACTGTTATATGACGATGTTATATGATATATGTTATGTGTTATTTAATATTTTCCTAATTATAGAAAACCCTAACTTTAAATGTAAACCCTAATTATATTTAATTTTCTAATAATTAGAAACCCTAATCCGAAAACCTAAACCGGAGGTTTGATTAGTCAGAAATAGTGTTATTATGATTAATAACACGTGTGATAAACTTTAATTACTAATTAAGGTGAATCTAATTAGTAAATTAAAACCCTAAAATCTAGAACCCTAAATTAATTTCTTGAAATCCTAATTGATTTGAAACCTTAATGCGAAAGTCATTCACGACTTTGAGAATTGGTTAAGCCGTTATGTAATCACAATAATGTGATTAACGACTGATAATATAAAAATTAAAACCCTAATTTTCTATTAAAACCTTAAATTTAAATTAGTAAGTTATAATTAAAATTATATTGAGCTTTAGTCTTAATTGTTCAAGCCCTAGAAATTATTTGGGGAACCTTAAGGATTAAAATCTAGTGATTAAAACCTAGATTCAAGTATCATGGACAAGAATACCCTTAATTACTTTGTTAAATTACTAAAATAGCATTTTTGATTTATTTAATTGAGCTTGCTTGCAAATCTTGCCAAAATTTGGGTTGTTTACCAACCCTAGATATCCCATGTGCCAAAATATTTTCATATCATCCATTTTCAGCAGCCATACATGTACCAACATTATATAAATAGATTTGGAGAGAGAGAAATTCTTTTTGTTAGCTCAAAATTTTTCAAACACTCAACATTTTCTCTCAAACTCCCTACCTACGGAATTCTCTCCTAAGATTAGTCAATAACCAAGCCCCGCGAAATCCCACAACAGATCAGCAGCCAAAATCAAGAAATTATTCAAGAAAGGTATAAAAACCCTAGCCTTAAATCTGTCCATGATTCATTGTTAGATGTTATGTTTGTTTGTTAAAACATGTTATATGTAGTCCATTTAGTCGATCTGGGTTGCTAAATGTTGGATCCATAACATTTAGAACTCAGATTTGAGATTTTACAAAATCTGGAAAATGTTGTTTTTGATGTCTGACAGTGAATGTCAGACCTTCTAACTCGTAGAGTGTTTATTGATTTGGTGTTGTAAGTGTTCAATGTTGTAGTATGATGTATGGTCTTTAATCCGAAAAAAATAAATGAAGTCATTGGATGTCTATATTGTTAGTTATTAGCGGTCAAAGTCAGTTGACCGGCATTGACCATGCAATTCTGGGCAGCCCAGAACCGGCCTGACAATGTTTTGAACCGGCTAGATCTTTCTATGTAATGTGAATTTTTGTTGGTTGTTGAATCTAGGTTGTAGTATGTTGTTTGTAATTCAGTATCATGTTTTTATATCACTTAAATGATAAACGTATCGGATTTAGCAGCCGATCAAACCAGCCTAGTCTAGAATATTTTCTGTTTTCTGGGTAGCCCAGAAAACATTTGCATATGATGAATGACAAGGTTTGCCCGATAAGTATTTGGTTGATTTGTTGATGTTTTGCTTATATTATGTAATAGATCTATAGTTCTATATGCTAGTTATACACTGTAGCTTTTAGATTATAAAGACATTGCACGATTAGCATTCAGTGGAGGCTCAAAGTGTCATCCATGATCTGTTCTTCATTTCTGGGTTACCCAGAAAATGAAGAACAGTCCTGACAACATCTTTAGAGGCTTAGATCTTGTTTGTTTCATGCTTGATTTCCATGTTTATTGCTGGATCTTGTAGATGTACACTAGTACTACAAGATCTAAATCATAGTTTGTCCAGAAACATCATGATCCGATCTGGAATCATTGTTAAAGTAGCCTACTCAGCTACTGAATTTGAGATCTGTGTTGATGAAGAACACCTATAGCGATAGAAAGTGTCGCTATAGCCCTTTAGCGACAGTTTTATTTATAATTTCCGGAAATTAATAAAAAATTGATAAAAATGATTTTTAATTATTAAAAATACATAATAAATTATAAAAAATTATTTTAAAGTCTGAAAAATAGTTTTTAACTATTTTGGGTATATTTCAAAAATATTTAATATTTTTGGAATATAAATGGTATTTATTTATTTAATTACAATATTAGATAAATTATTTAAAAATGATTTTAATTCATGAAAAATTATATTATTATGTTAGAAAATAATTTTGAGTTATTTTTGATAACTTTTAATATTTTGTGATAATTTTCATTAATAAATTAATATTAATGATAGTTATGCTATTTATTAAATGAATTAAATAAATGAATTAAAAATGATTTTATTATATTAAAAATCATTTTAAATAATAATAAGGTATTTAAAAATATTTTAAGTTATAAAATATAACTTTTAATATTTAATGGTTAATTTCATTAGTTAATGATTATTAATGATATTAAAGTTATTTAATAATTATATTAAATAAATTAGTTTAAAAATGATTTTAATATTATAATAATCATTTTAAATGAAAATAAAGTTTTTAAAGATATTTTAAGTTATAAACTATAACTTTTAATATTTAAAGGATAATTTCATTAATAATTTAATATTAATGATATATTAATGATATTAAGTTTATTTAATAATTATATTAAATAAATAGTTTAAAAATGGTTTTATTTATTTAAAAATCATTTAAAAGGGATATAAATGAATTAAAAATATTTTAAGTTATAATTAATGACTTTTAATATTTAGATAATAGTTCATTAATATTTAAATATTAATGGTAATTATTTAATAATGATTTCAGATGTTTTAAAAATCATTTAAGGATAATGTAAATGTTTTAAAAATATTTTGAGTTATTATAAATAACTTTAATATTTTGGCAATGGTTTTATTAATAGTTTGATATTAATGATAATAGAATTGTTTGATATTTAAATCATTTAATAATGATTCTGATATTTCAAAAATTATGATAAGTGGTAATAATTATTTTATAATTATTATAAGGTCATGAAAATAATACGATTGTTGTTTAAGTTATCTATTTGGATATTGAGATACAGAATAGAGTCTCAGACTCGATAATTATCTGATAAAGCTGTCGATACGCCGACATGTTTTAGAAATTAATCGAAATTTAGATGTGTTGATTTGTTAACTGTTTATTTGTGATTCAATGGTGGTTAAAGTTGTGTGACAATGTGATTAGGAATGAGTTGATGTTAGTTTGTGATGTCATGATTGTTGAACATGTGTGATAAGATGATTAGGTTATGTGCTGACTGCGAAATGTAGTACTATGTATTATGGTATATTGTTCTAATCGAACGATTGATTTGATTAATGATAGGTCGGGATAGAAAGATAGAACTAAGTTGAGAATTGTAAGCAGCGCATCAGGCAAGTATCCTAACTTTGCATTTTCTTTATGCAATGGACAGAAGTGAGAAGTTCAGAATTATTATTATTAATGTACAGATTGTTAAACCTATATTATATACACCCTTTGATTATCAACATGTTAGTATATGATAATTCGGATATATATTCTGTTCGTTAATTTCTAGAAATGATTATACAAGTATCCCCACTTGGATAATCATTGTATTTAATCACATGTTGATACACCTTTGTTATACATATATGTTGAATTATAGATTATTGTTGGATAAAATAAAACCTTTTGTCTGGAACCCTGACAAATATGAACATCCCGTTCACGGGAAAACTTTTATGCGCCCAAGGCGGACCAAGTAAATGATAACATCGTTCTTGTAATGTAGTATTGATCAATACAGGGCACAATGGGCTGATCACCCTCGTGTCCGTAAGTTATGACGGTTTGCAGATGAAGTTCTGCTAAACCTTTTCGAAAATAAAAACAATGTTCATAGAATGTCACTTAAACTCTATTTATAGCCAGTACGTAGTTTCAAAAATTTGAAAGAGGGTTGTTATGTTATTAATATCAGTTCAGAATACTTCAAAACTATTGACTTTATGTAGATGGATATTATAAAGAAAACATTTAAACTTTTTCATATTTTATATATATATATATATATATATATAATACTTGTTGGGCACTCAAATGCTCATCCTTGCTTAATTTAAATGTTTTCAGATAAGTGTGAACAATCTGAAGGATCGGTCAAGAACAAGTGAAAAGGAAAGCAAACAGATTAGATTTACGGTGTCTTATAGTAAAGGTTGTGTACTTGGGATTAAACTATGATAAAGGTAAGATAAGTTTATAATTTATTTTAGTGTTATTATTATTAGTAATATTTTCGCTCATAGAAATGGTATCGTGAAGTACCGAGTTCGGGTTTCAAGTATCCGGGTTCGGGGACTTTACATCTTATCATCCTATCATGGTAGAGATAGAAGATAATTGAGAAGAAGTTTTACTCTTTTGTTGTCTTGGTAAGTAGCTTGCTTCTTCTTCTTACTTATGGAATGACTTATGTGTAGCTTATTCTCTCTAACACTTAAGCACTTTAGATGTGTTGGATTAATTGATCAACCAACAAATGGCTTGTAAAGCTCTTCTATTTATAGACTTTCCAAGGTTAGGGTAGATTGGTCATTAAATCATCTCACCTCCTCATGCACCTCCTTACTATTCATTAGTTACAAGGAACAAAACTTATCCTACACTTTCTCATTACTTCAAAGTCTCGGTCAATACTCCTACTTGATCATCACACTTACTTGATCACCAGATCACTTGGTCACCACACATTAACCATATCAATATGGTTTGCCCCATGGGTTATACAATCCATGGATTCTAGCTTGGGCTTGGATTAATAAATCCTTGGGCCTTATATTAACATTCACTAGTTCGTTCATTAATTTATAGTTGGGCTTCTCTCTTTAATTCACTTGGACTTGTATATAATTTTTTAACCAATCATCTAAGTCCATTAACATTTCTTAATACACATACATATAATTCATGTATTATTTTCGTATTATAATTCATATAGAATTTATATACGATATTTCATCCTTCATACAAACTCGTATAATACTTCGTATTATACTCGTTTTCCTTATTTCGTACAATACCACGTATCATACAATTATTTCTTATTCTTCAACAATTCGCTTTACTTAACATTTACAAATTAAGTCCACAAGCGAATTATTACATTTTCCATAACTAGATTTTTATTACATAATCCATCTTACCTTGTTATTCCATCATTGCGTATTTCTCGGAAACTCAAAATTATATCCCGAGCAAATACTGATGAATAGTGTTTTTTGGAAAATTTCTCGGAAAACTTTTATTTTCCTCTTGGAAATTCAAACACTTTAATTTATCCACGTAGCTCAAATACTACGATATTCTATCATCAATAGGTTATACAATGACAACCATTTTGATAACACATATAATATGATTTTATTATTATTTAACTTAATAAAATCATTTTATAATAAGATCCGAATTTCTCAGTCGTTACATTCTTCCCCCCTTATAAAGATTCTGTCCCCAGAATCTCGTCTTACTTTAATCAAATAGATGAGGAAAAATTTTCTTCATCTTTTCTTCTAGTTCCCACGTTGCTTCTTCAGCGTCGTGGTTCTTCCATAATACTTTTACTGATGGTATTACCTTGTTCCTCAGAACTTGTTCCTTTCTATCAATGATCTGCATCGGCGACTCTTCATATGATAAGTCTTTCTCGATATGAATCGGCTCATACTCGATTACATGCTTATAGTTCAGCTTATATGGACGTAATACAGATACGTGAAATATGTTATGTATTCATTCTAGGTCTGGAGGTAATGCTACCATATAAGCTACCTCCCCCACCTGTTTTAACACCTCAAAAGGTCCTATAAACCTTGGACTTAACTTTCCTTTTTTTCCAAAGCGTATCTTTTCTTTCCAGGGAGAGATACCTTTAGAAAGACATACGAGCCCACCTCAAACTCTCGATTTAGTCTATGTGAGTCTGCATACTTTTTCTGTCTGTCCTGAGCTGTGACGAGACGCATTCAAATTAACTTTACCACATCCGCTGTTTGTTACACCAATTCTGGTCCTAGCATCCGGGATTCTCCCACCTCATCCCAACACAAAGGTGTTCTGCACTTCTTTCCATATAGAGCTTCGTACGACGGCATACCTATGCTTGCATGATAACTGTTGTTATATGCAAGCTCTACTAGTGGTAGGTGATCATCCCAACTACCCTCGAAATCCATGACGCAAGACCTCAACATGTCTTCTAATGTTTGAATTGTCCTTCCGCTCTGCACATCTATTTGAGGATGATAAGACGTGCTTAACCTCAGTTGTGTTCCCAACTGCTCTTGCAAACTCCTCCAAAAGTTCGATGTGAATCGTGGATCACGATCTGACACAATCGATACTGGTACTCCATGTCTGGAAATGATTTCCTTAGCATAAAGTTTAGCTAACTGGTCTAAGTTATACTTGACCCTAATTGGCAAAAAGTGAGCCGATTTCGTCAACCGGTCCACTATTACCAAAATAGAATCGTACCCTTTTTGCGTTGTCGGAAGTCCCACCACGAAGTCCATCGTGATATGCTCCCACTTCCATTCTGGAATCTCCAATGACTGTAATAAACCATTGGGTCGTTGATGTTCGGCCTTAACTTTTTGACAAGTTAAGCACCTACTCACATACTCTGTTATCTCTCTCTTCATGTTTGGCCACCAAAAACTCTGTCGAAGGTCTTGATACATCTTAGTACTGCCAGGATGTATCGAGTACCTCGTACTATGAGCTTCTTGTAACACTTGCTGCTTTAATTTTGACTCATTCGGAACCCAAATTCTTCCCTCAAATCTTAATAATCCCTCATTATCAAGACTATACTTCACATCTTCCTTCTCGGATAACCGCTTCTTCATTTGGTTACACTCATCCGTCTTGAGTTGTACCTCCTTGACTCTTTCTACGATGGTAGACTGCATCTCTGTCGTAAAGAGTAACTGCCCCGAATCACTCGGCATCTTCACTTCTATTTCCATCCTAGCCATCTCTGTTATTAACTCATTTCGAGCCGTTAACATAGACAACTTTTCCCAACCCTTCCTACTTAAGGCGTCGGTAACTACATTGGCCTTTCCAGGGTGATACAGGATTTCACAATCATAATCCTTTATCAACTCCAGCCATCTTCTCTGTCTCATATTCAACTCCTTCTGAGTGAAGATATACTTTAGACTTTTGTGGTCCGTATATATCTCACATTTTTCCCTATAAAGATAATGTCTCCATATCTTTAGAGCAAACACTACCGCGACCAGTTCCAGATCATGAGTAGGGTAAACTTTCTCATAATCCTTCAACTGCCGAGATGCATACGCAATGACTTTGTCATGCTGCATAAGCACACAACCAAGTCCTTTATGCAAAGCATCATTATATACTACAAAATTTCCCGTGTCATCTGGCAATGACAAAACAGGAACTTCACTTAATCTCTTCTTCAGTTCTTGAAAACTGTCTTCACATTTATCCGTCCATACGTATTTCACCGTCTTCCTTGTTAAATTAGTCAACGAGGTAGCTATCTTCGAAAAATCTTGGATAAATCTTCTATAGTACCCGGATAACCCTAGGAAACTCCGCATCTCAGTCGGTGTTTTCGGTTGTTCCCAATTCATTACTGCTTCCACCTTCGCTGGATCCACTGAAATCCCCTCTTGGTCAATGACATGACCTAAAAAAACTACACATTTTCCAGCCAAAATTCACATTTGGTGAATTTCATAAATAACTTCTCCTTCCTTAGTGTCTCCAACACTAATCTTAAGTGTTCGGCATGATCTTCTAGCGTCTTAGAATAAACTAGAATATCATCGATAAACACCACGACGAATTTGTCCAAATATAGTTTGAACACTCTGTTCATCATATCCATAAATGCAGCTGGTGCATTCGTCAACCCAAATGACATCACCAGAAACTCGTAATGACCATAACGAGTCCTGAATGCAGTCTTTGGTACATCTTCCTTCCTAACTTTCAATTGATGATACTCCGTCCGCAAATCTATTTTAGAAAAATACTTTGCCCCTTTCAATTGATCAAAGAGATCATCGATCCTGGGCAATGGGTATTTATTCTTTATCGTTAACTTGTTCAACTCCCGATAGTCGATACAAAGCTTTAACGATCCGTCTTTCTTCTTGACAAACAACACCGGTGCTTCCCACGATGAAATACTTTGTTGAATGTACTTCTTGTCCAATAGTTCCTGTAGTTTAACCATTAGTTCTTTCATTTCCACTGGAGCCATAGGGTACGGTGCCATTGAGACCGGTGCCATTCCTGACACAGTGTCTATCACAAATTCGATCTCCCTATCCGGCGGTAAACTCGGTAACTCACTTGGAAATACATCCATGAATTCGTTTACTATAAGTATTTGTTCCATGGTTGCTCCCACTCTCTGGGTATCAACAATATGGCATAGGTAACCTACACAACCCTTTCTTAAAAGTTTTCTAGCTTGTGTCATTGTAAGGCAACACGGACGTCCCGGCAATTTATTACCATAAAATACTACAGGAGGTTGCTTCAACGTCCTGATGCTCACACATTTCTTTTGGCAATCTATAATTGCTCCATGGTTAATCAACCAATCCATTCCGAGAATTACGTCGAATTCTCCTAACTTTATCGGGATCAAATCTACCGATAGTTTACAACCACGTACCTCTACGCAACAACTCCTATGAATATCTTCAACATGAATTATCTCTTCGTTTGCTACCTTAATGTTTAAAGGTATAGGCAATTTTTCGGGAAATAATTCTAGTCGTCTAGCAAAATCACATGCTATAAATGAACAAGTAGCACCCGAATCAAATAGCACGTATGCATTTATATTATTGATCGAAATAATACCTACAACTACATCCCCTGATGCCACCGCATCTTGGACCGTCATATTAAAAGTGCGGGCCATTGATTTCCTCGACTGAGCTGGATCACTAATAGCTAACTTTCCGCTATTAGGTCCCTTATTTCCTTCTATCCCCTTCTTCGGGCAATTCCTTGCTATGTGGTCAGTTGATCCACACACAAAGCATCCGTGATTCTTCTTCGGATTGGGACAGTTAGGCAAAATGTGCCCATCCTGTCCACAATTATAACATATTGCCTTACCTTTGAGACATACTTCTAAGTGAGTCTTCCCACAGGTTTTACAGGCCTCCATCCTCCTCTTGGAGTCCCCTTATTTTACTACGGTATTCCCAGAGTTAAAGTCATTCCTCTTCTAACCGTCGCCACTACCACTGGCTCCCTCGGTCTTGGTTCCTCCATCAACCCTGCCTTTGGTCTTCTTATCTTTGTGGTATTGGCTAAGAGCCTCATCCCACCTTCGGCAATTATTGCCTTTTCTAGTATGGTTCCAAAGGAAGTACTTTGGAACACAGAGATTCGGCTATAGAGCCAGGGTTTCAAGACCTGCTCGAACCTTCTAGCCTTCCTCACTTCAGTGTCCACTTGATGTGGAGCAAATCGTGCCAGTTTATTAAACTTGGCAGCATATTGGGGAACTGTCATATGCCCTTATCTCAATTCCAGAAACCTCATCTCCATCCTCCCTTGCATACTCGTGGGAAAATAGTTCTCGAAGAAAATCTCCTTGAACCTCTCCCACGTTAGGTTTCCTATATCGGCCCTAGCCTGGTTTGCGTCCCACCAGAAGTTGGCCTCTCCTTTCATCAAATAGGTTGCAAAGGCAACTTTTTGACCCTCCTCAACATTTGCTATTACAAATGTTTTCTCAATTTCTTTTACCCATGTCTGGGCTTCTATAGGGTCCGTAGTTCCTTTGAACTCCGACAGACCTACACTTTTGAAATCCTTAAAAGTAGTAGCTCGTATTACCCCAGGAATCACGGGTACATTAGCACGCATTCTATTAAATGCAGCCGTTAAAAGATTAACGAACTCCTGCATTGGATTAACAGGACCACCCTCCGGTTGGTTAACATTAGCGCCCTGATTTCGTTGTCTCCTTCTTGGCTGCATTTTGCTGTTAAGAAAACAACACATCATTATTACTTTATTCTTGTTGGTTTGTTATTATTTGTAATAAAACAACAACTCATACTCGTTACTCAATATATTCCATAAAAAGACTTATTGATTCATAACTTGTAGTGTAACACTACATTGTTTACATTACTCAGCCTTAGCTGATTTCATTATCATCCCGCAATTACTTTCCAAAAATTGGGATTTACAAAAGACTACCCTTTGTTATACAAAAGAGGGTTTTACGTCTCTACTAGATACATAATATTTACATATCTATGCTACTCTAGCTATTGCTAGATTACATCTGCTTTAAGGCATTCTCAAAATTTGATTTGGCCAAACCGGCAATAACATCTCTACTGATGGTATGACGGGTCTGTCCTGCTTCTACTTGATATCCAGCTACCTGCTACTGGAAATCTACATGAGAACTCCTATGAATATAGGACATCTTCTCCAACTTCCACTTCTTAGTCTTTAGCTCCTGCTTGAGCTCAAAGACTTCACCTCTCAAATCCCTGACTTTGTCCATAGCTAGGATTCTATCATCATTCTCCTCTTCCCACATTCCTTCCATACTAATCTTGTCCTCACGGACAGCTTGGAGTTCCTCTTTCAACTTCTTAACCTCTTGGTAGTAATGGACATTCCTATCCAATACTAACATAAATAGTGCTTTCATTGATTCCCCCGTAGACATTTCCTCTGTAGGTGGAACCTGGGTCTGTGTAGGTGGAACCTGATCAAAGGACATCACGTCCACCTCCTCCTCTAGCATGCCATCAAATATAGACATGTAGTCTAAGTCATCTGAGTCTCCCGACTCGATGGTCACCAACTCTGGTTCTACGGCTACGGGATTTGGTAGTATCTCTACCCGATTAACAGAATCCTCGCTTACTACATGTATATCTCTATACATATCATTTTCTCCTTACATCTACAATAAAATAATATAGTTTTATTAGTACATGTCAGTAAAATAATAAAGATACATAACATAATATAATGCATTTTTTTAAGGTTATTTTCCATCTTTTACTTTTTTATTCTTTCATAAGGTTATGACTTAAGGTTCTACTTTCCCCCTTAAGTTTTATAACCCAGGCTTTGATACCAACTTGTAGCGCTCCCAAATCCGGGTATCTTCCAACCCAACAGATGGTGCTATACTGTACAACATTCATACATTCATTCAATTTAAAAAGTCTCAAAGAACGAATATAACTTCTATATATTTAAAGTAATATTTATATTTCCCAAGTTCTAAAACCGTTACAAAGGTTCTTTGTCATAATATCAGTTAAATTACAACAATAACCCTATACTATTACAAGACAGCTTAGTAATCTGCCTTCGCTTTTCCCTTATCCTTTTTCGATCCTTCGGGATGTTCAGTCTTAGCTGCATTCATATGGTTCAAGCAAGAGTGAGCATAACTAGCTCAGCAAGTATAACAATTTAATAACAACATGCTTGACACATACAAATCGTATATCTTCGATAACTGAATAATAGTTATGAAGTACTATTGATAACTCGAAATAGCACTTCATCTTTTCTTTCAAAATGTTTTACAATAACAACAGTATTTAGTAAAACATTCACTCAAGTCAAAGACCTCGAGTATTCATTCTTTATTGGAAAAGGACAACGCAGAATAAAGTTCTTAAGCCCGATATCACTTACGAGCACTTCTAAGTGATCAGCCTATTGTACTCTATGTTGATCAACACTACATCCGTTAAACGTATGCACGTTTAAGCATTTGGTAACCTCACGTGCCTGTCATTTTACCGACAAAACATTTGTTTAGCATTTCAGTCTTCTTTTGAAAACCATATCAATTAGTTGACAAAAGATACCAACATTTGATAATACATGAATAGATTATCAATTCATCAAGTCTAGCCAAAGGAATTGGCTTCAACATCAACATACCTCAATTCATGCGAAAGAATACATGAACCTCAAAAACTTGTTCAGATTGAACTGAGACAAGAGTTAAAATACTTGCCTTTAGCGTCTGCTACGGTATTTTAACTTTATATTCGAGTCGTTCAAGTCATTCAAGTCTCTACAATACATGATCACATAATGCCTTACATTAGGTCACATATAATCAAGTATGTATATGACTATATCATACCCTTTATTTCAATCTAATTGTGTATTAGATTTATTTACTATTCATTCCGTTTTATCATTATATTGGACTAGGTTATCTCAACCTTTATACAACATCCTTAAGGTTTAACAATGTTATATTACATTCCTTAAGTTGTGTTTTACTTCCTTTTTCTTTTCTTTGTACTTACATCTCGCACTGCGGCGCGAGCTTAATGTATGATTGTCCCGGACTTGGCGCTGCGGCGCGAGTCCTTACTTAATGGGCCGCGCTGCGGCGCCACACTCCAGAGGATTTTGTCACTGTTCATGGCGCTGCGGTGCCACTTATTGAACTAAGGTTCGCGTTGCGGAAAACTCTGGCGGTAGGCTCGGTTACAGTTCTGCGCCGCGGCGCGGGTCTTTTTGCCTAGGGTTGGCGCCGCGGCACCAACTCTGTGCACCAGATATCAATTTCAATTTTGAAATTTTGTGAACTTCCCAGACGCATAACTTCTTCGTTATAAGTCCGAATTGGCTCGTTCAAAAGCCTACGGTTCACAATTTACGTACTCTACATGATCATTCAAGAATTTTATCTATTTGACTTCGTTTTCTAAAATTTCACCTATTGGTTCATTTTTTAACGTAAACGATAAACGTTCGTGAACGTTCAACTCTCGTTTCTTCGTTCTAAGTCGGAATCCGGTTATTTTCAAGTCCGCAACTCTTAAATGCCAATTATGACTTGTCTCTATTGGAAACCAATGGTCTCATGATCAAACACAAAATTTGACTTCCATTCCGAGAATTTTTACGTATTCGACGATTATCGTCCAACCGTGCAAATTCCGACAATTCTTCATTCTTATGATTTGTTCAACATTACAAATGAACTTCATTCATCATGTGAAAATTTTAACATACTTAATACAACAACTTAGATTCATTGTTGGATTTTGACTTATTCTTCATAAGTTTATAACTTGTCAACTATAACTACTTAAGATTTCATTGTTAATGACTTATGACAATTAAGGTTTCTTAATCATCATACTTTACATGTTCTTCACATATATCTTTACTTAGGTATACATGATACATATGATCATATAATTTCTTTTACATTCATATAATTTCTCTTAATAAACTTCTTACAAGTTCATATTATTTTCACATAAGTTTATAACTTATGCTAGCTTAAATGACTTATTACCAACTTAATTGGCTTAAGTTCATTACTTACTCATTCATGTTTCTTAATCCAACTTTTCTTATCATCCTATCATGGTAGAGATAAAAGATAATTGCGAAGAAGTCTTACTCTTTTGTTGTCTTGGTAAGTAGCTTGCTTCTTCTTCTTACTTATGGAATGACTTATGTGTAGCTTATTCTCTCTAACACTTAAGCACTTTAGATGTGTTGGATTAATTGATCAACCAACAAATGGCTTGTAAAGCTCTTCTATTTATAGACTTTCCAAGGTTAGGGTAGATTGGTCATTAAATCATCCCACCTCATCATGCACCTCCTTACTATTCATTACTTGCAAGGCACAAAACATATCCTACACTTGGTCATTACTTTAAAGTCTTGGTCAATACTCCTACTTGATCATCACACTTACTTGATCACCACATCACTTGGTCACCACATCACTTGGTCACCACACATTAACCATATCAATATGGTTTGCCCCATGGGTTATACAATCCATGGATTCTAGCTTGGGCTTGGATTAATAAATCCTTGGGCCTTATATTAACAAATACTAGTTCGTTCATTAATTTATAGTTGGGCTTCTCTCTTTATTTCACTTGGACTTGTATATAATTGTTTAACCAATCATCTAAGTCCGTTAACATTTCTTAATACACATACATATAGTTCATGTATTATTTTCGTATTATAATTCATATAGAATTTATATACGATATTTCATCCTTCATACAAACTCGTATAATACTTCGTATTATACTCATTTTCTTTACTTCGTACAATATCACGTATCATACAATTATTTCTTATTCTTCAACAATTCGCTTTACTTAACATTTACAAATTAAGTCCACAAGCGAATTATTACATTTTCCATAACTAGATTTTTATTACATAATCCATCTTGCCTTGCTATTCCATCATTGCGTATTTCTCGGAAAATCAAAATTATATCCCGAGCAAATACCGATGAATAGTGTTCTTTGGAAAATTTCACGAAAAACTTTTATTTTCGTCTTGGAAATTCAAACACTTTAATTTATCCACGTAGCTCAAATACTACGATATTCTATCATCGATAGGTTATACAATGACAACCATTTTGATAACACATATAATATGATTTTAGTATTATTCAACTTAATAAAATCATTTTACAATAAGATCCGAATTTCTCGGTCGTTACAGAAATTATACCCCTTACCTCAGAAGAAGACTGGATACTGGAATAGTTAGGTAGTAAACTTATCTAAAGCTTCTATTTATAGGAAAATGCAATTTCGATAATTGCACATTTTCGGGCTCAAAATATTACAGTATACTACCTTCATCTTTTCCTTCATTTTTAATTTAGTCCTGCAAGTATTATCAAACTTGCACCACCTCGCCTAATTGTACATCTTGAGAATCAATAGTACAATCATGTGAATAAATATGAAAAAATTAATTACAGTATAATACCTTCATCTATACCTCTATTTTTAATTTAGTCATGCAAGTATTATCAATCTTGCACCGCCTCCCCTAATAGTACATGAATGTGAATCAATAGTACACACATGTGAACAAATAGTTATAATAATGTGAATTAATAGCAATTAATTGCTTATTTATCCGATTAATTACCTAATTGGTCAATATAACCTCCAAACATCCATTATTATCGAAATAGATGTCAATTTTTACTAACACTTATAATCCCAACACAATGGAAATATCAATTTCATATTTAATCAACACAAACTTATTCTTCATTAATATTATAACTCACAATATTTAACAACCAGATCATTCTCAGGAAAGAGGGGGCAATTCGATAAGGATTTCTCCTTATTGGCGCGCAATTAGGTGACTAAACCTCTTCTTGACATAACTTTTTAGACATTATCAATATTGCAAATAATAATATGAATAACTTTGTTGTCTCAATTATTGATTTAATAATATAAGATATTATGCAGATGATACTGTGACAATAATTGAATCAATAATATGAGAGATATTATGCAGCAACTACTTTAGCAATAATTGAGAATAACTGAATGACTCCTCACGTAAGCATCAATAATTAATATTGTGTGCTACTATGCAACCACGTGTACTACTGTACTTTTACCACCGAGTAGTTCAACAATTTAACGGTAAAACTTTCGCCGTTATTTTTATAAAAAGATAATTCTGTTGTTTTCTAACTACGACAATACTTCCGTTGTGGGGTCCACAATGATTGTGCCGTCATGCGAATATTCCCTGTTAAAAAGAATATTCTCCAACCAATCGAATATTATATAACCACTTGCTTACTTTGTAAAATTTATAAATAATACCCACAACTATAACATTATATCAAATCCACACCATAATATTCAAAAATATATTTTGAAAAAAAATTAATCTTTATTCATAAAATTTGGGGTCTTACAACCTCTCCTTCTTATGAAATTTCATCCTCGAAATTAGGGTGCGTACCTGGTATGTCGAAGAGGTGAGGATACCTTGACTTCATTTCAGATTCTAACTCCCAGGTCATTTCCTCAACATCGTGGTTTCTCCACAAAACTTTGACTTGAGGTATAACCTTGGAACGTAGAATATGATCCTTCTTATCCAAGATTTTAACATGTACCTCTTTATACGTTAAATCTTTTGCTATCTCATCCGGTTCTAATTCAATAATGTGTTTCGGGTCTTTCACATATTTATGTAACATAGATATGTGAAAAAAGTTATGAACACGAGACATATTTGGCGGTAAGGCGAGTCTATAGGCCACAGTTCCTACTCGATCGAGGATTAAAAATGGGCCAATGAATCGAGGATTGAGCTTTCCTCTCTTTCCAAATATCGTAACTCCTTTCCATGGAGCAACACATAACAACACATGATCTCCAATATTGAATTTCACGTCCTTTCGATGAAGATCAACATAACTCTTTTGTCGATCTTAAGAGGTTTTTATACGTTATCGGATCGTTTGAATCTTTTCCGTAGTCATACGTACCAACTCCGGTCCCAACAACGTTGCTTCACCCACCTCATCCCACCATACTAGAGAACGACACTTTCTTCTATATAATGCCTCAAATGGAGCCATGCCAATACTTGCTTGATAACTGTTGTAGGAAAACTCCACCAATGGTTAGAACTTGTCCCAACTTCCTTTGAAGTTAAGGACACAGAGTCTTAATAAATCTTCAAGAGTTTGAATAGTCCTCTCCGACTGCCCGTCCGTTTGAGGATGATATGCCGAACTAAATCGTAAATCCATGCCCATAGCTTTTTATAAACTAACCCAAAACCGTGAAGTGAATCTTGGGTCTCGATTAGAAACTATGGATACATGCATACCATGAAATCTTACAATCTCGTTTATGTACATACGAGTAAGACGTTCAAGTGTATAAGTTTCTCGCATCGATGAGAAATGAGCAGACTTGGTCAATCTATCAATAATGACTCAAATCGCATCTACGCCTTGAGAAACCTTGGGAAGACCAGTAAAAAAATCCATGGTAATGTGCTCCCACTTCCATTCTGGAATTTCAAGTGATTGCAATGGACCTTTTGGCACTTGATGCTCCGCCTTGACTCGTTGACTAGTTAGACACCTTGAGATAAACCCCACTATCTCTCTCTTCATATTGCTCCACCAAAATGTATGTCGAAGATCAAGATACATTTTTGTACTCCCAGGATGGATTGCAAACGGTGTGTTGTGCGCCTCCATCATGATTTTATACTTCAAGTCAGAATCGTTAGGAATACAAAGTCTGGAGTTGACTCGAAGTATTCTTTCTTCATCGATTCTTGCTTCCAGAATAGTACCTTCTTGCACTTTCTTCCTCATACGCATCAACTCCAGGTCTGTAGCTTGAGCAGCTTTAACTTTATCAATTAAAGTCGGTTCTACTTGTATATTTGCCATCATCACATGGGTGGAGTCTTTAACTCTATCGCCATCCTTTGTAAGTCATACAAAATGGTCCTTTGCGTTGATAATATCACACTCGTACCTATATATGATCTTCTACTCAATGCGTCAGCTACTACGTTCGCTTTTCTAGGATGGTATTGAATGGTATGATCGTAATCTTTCAATTTCTCAAGCCATCGTCGTTGCCGCATGTTGAGTTCCTTTTGAGTGAAGAAATATTTGAGGCTTTTATTATCCGTATAGATCTCCACCTTCTCTCTATACAGGTATTGCCTCCAAATCTTAAGTGCAAAAACGACAGCTGCCAACTCTAGATCATGAGTAGGATAATTCCTCTCATATTGCTTGAGTTGTCATGAGGCATAGGCTATGACTTTCCCATGTTGCATAAGAACACATCTTAACCCTTTACTTGATGCATCACTATAGATGACAAATCCCTCCGAGCCAGATGGTATTATCAGAATAGGTTCAGAAATGATCCTCCTCTTGAGTTCTTGAAAACTCTTCTTACATTCCTCGCTCCAATCGAATTTTGTATCTTTTTGAATCAGCTAAGTTAATGGAGTAGCGATTCAAGAAAATCCTTCCACGAACCTCCGAGAATAACCAGCTAAGCCCGAAAATCTACGTACTTCGGTCACTGACTTAGGTTGCTCCCAGCTTTGAATTGTTTCAATCTTTGTCGGGTCGACAGATATTCCGTGATTTGATATCACGTGCCCAAGGAATGCTACTTTCTCAAGCCAGAACTTGCATTTCTTCAACTTGGCAAATAACTTGTTTTCACGAAGCTTTTGGAGTATCATCCTCAAGTGTTTCTCATAATCTTCACGGATTTTAGAGTAAATGAGGATGTCATCAATAAAGACGACCACAAAGTGATCCAAATATTCCTTGAATACTCGGTTCATTATATCCATGAAGGCAACATGAGCATTAGTCAATCCAAAAGACATGACTAGGAATTCGTAATGCATGTAACAAGTTTTGAAAGCAGTCTTTGGAATGTCATCAATTTTAATCTTCAACTGATGAT
Source organism: Panax japonicus (assembly GCA_020205505.1). Taxonomy (NCBI): domain Eukaryota; kingdom Viridiplantae; phylum Streptophyta; class Magnoliopsida; order Apiales; family Araliaceae; genus Panax; species Panax japonicus. The sequence continues at coordinate 18,340,341 of CM035101.1, read as the reverse complement.
ATCCATAATGAAGATCAACCTTTAAAATGAATTTGGCGCCTTGCAACTGGTCAAACAGAACATCAATACGAGGCAACGGGTACCTATTTTTGATGGTGACGTGATTCAACTCCCGATAATCAATATAAAGTCACATACTTCCATCTTTCTTCTTCACGAATAGAACAGGAGCACCCCAAGGAGACGTACTAGGTCAAATGAAACCGATATCTAACAATTCTTATAGTTTGGATTTTAACTCCTGAAGTTCAATAGGAGCCATTCGATATGGGGCTTTGGAAATGGGTTTTGTACCGGATTCAAGGTCAATACAAAATTCAATTTCATGCTCTGGGGGTAGGCCAGGAAATTCTTCAGGGAATACATCAGGAAATTTATTATCAATAGAAAATCCATTCAAATCTGACGTTTTTTGTTTAAATTCGTGACACGTGCTAAGAAAGCTTGACATCCATTTTTCAATAAACGAATAGCTTTATGGTTTGATATGACAATGATTGACTTTAGTGGTTTGGTTGCTTGAATTCACATAATAGGTTGGTTAGGAATATGAAAGCTAACAACCTTACAAAAATAATCGATTTTAGCATGATGAGTAGTTAACCAATCAATTCCTAAAATCACATCAAATGCAAGTATTTTCAAAGAGATAAGATCAACAGGTAACGTGCGGTTACCGATTTGAATAAAAAAAGACTTATAAACAGTGGATGTAATGAAGGTTTCTCCCAACGGAGTTTCAATAGATAAATCAAAGTCTAATTTCTCCGGAGTTAAATTTAAACGTTGAGCGCAAGTAGGAGAAATAAAAGAATGGGTAGAACTGGTATCAAATAAGTTATATACTTCGCTAGAGTTTATGATTAGCTTACCCGTGATCACCTCATTCGGATTCCTCACCTTTTGGTAGGTTACGATAAACGCTCTCCCTTGAACTACCGATTTTGTCGTTCTGGGACGGTCTTTGATGCCTCTATCCCTGCTGGACTTGACTTCGGTGCATGATAAAATCGGGCTAGGTGACCTTCTCTTCCACAATTGTAACATGCCTTGGACTGTTGCGTACAGTTTGGACTAACGTGTCCCTCCCCTCCACATTTGTAACATACGACCGACAATGGTTCTTCTTCCTTAACAACAGGTACTCGTGCTGACGTCTTTCCATCATTATTTAATTTCCTCTTCTTAAAATTTCCACTTCTATTATCTTGGCTATGATTACCACCGAAATGGTTACCATTTCTGGCATGTTGATTCCCTCCACATTTGTTATCACCGCTTCGATGACAGCTACCACTGGTATTATCATTTTGTTGGTTGCTCTCTCTTGGTTGGGTTGACTCGTATCGCGCTCCAATAACTGAGCCCTATTTACAACATCTGAATGCAAACACAGTTTGTGAGAAATTAAGTATTGACGTATCTCGGGTTTCAAACCTCTTAGAAACATCCGCGTCATTCTCTCCTCATTATCAAAAAAGTGGGACCCAAACCGAGATAACACAGCAAACTTAGATTCGTACTGTGATACGGTTATATTGTTTTGCTCCAGCTTGATGAACTCTACCTCTTTCATGTGATGAATACTTTCGAGAAAATATTTGTCGTTGAACAGTTCTTGGAATTTCTCCCAAGATATCTGCAGTGCAGTAGGTTGAGTACGGTTATTTGATTCACACTAGTAATCTGCCTCTCCTCGCAACATAAAGGTGGCAAAGGGAACCTTTTGCTCCTCAGAGCATCCAAAGATATCAAATATCTTGGTGATCTGATTTATCCACGTCTCCGCCTTAAGTGGTTTTGGCTCTCCAATAAACTCCGGTGGTCCCAGCTCCTTGAACTGTTTAGCGGTGATCGTCCGAGAGTTGTCAGTGTTTCCACCTGCATTTTTAACAGGAGTCGTTCTCGCCTGATGTTGCATGAATTGCATAACGCCTCAAAACATCCCATCGTTCATCATTTAGTCAGCGTTGTTGTTTTCTTGAGGATTATTGCCATCCTGATGCATATTATCCTGAGTATTGATCATTGGTGACTCAACGGTCTCATTTGCTTCATTACTTATCTCAACATTTTCGGATGCCATTTTCAAATACTGCCACAAAACAAGGGTTAATTGATATATCACATATTATCCCTATACTCTGACCGACCAATTAAATACTAAATAAAATTAGGTAAGTCATACTAGCGAAGGAATTTCCCGTCTCTCCCCTCCTAGTTCTTGTCTCACATCTCAACCAGGGATCATATCCCTAAGCTCTGATACCAACTGCGCCCCTAAAATAGGTATACATCACCATCTTGAGTCGCCAAATACATGGTACATAATTTAAATACAAACTTCTTTTATACAGTATGACAAAAGGTAGCTGAGAGTTTCAAAACAGATAATGTCTCGTAAAGAGTATCCAAACTCAAATAAAGTCCTCATTACAATTATTATCACACTATTTCACTGAATAGTGAGGACTACTATTGCAAACATTTGGACCCTCACTCCGTTCCCCGACTAGTCTCAGCTACGTTCTCATTTCCTGAAGAGAACAATGAAAGCTAAAGGGTGAGCTCAACTAGCCCAGTAAGAAATATCATGACTAAAATAATACATAATAAATTATCATCAGCCTTCAACAGTGTTAAATTGATAAATTATAATAAACATCAAGTTTAACTGCAGCAGAACAAGCAATCCATTAGAAAACTACTACAAAATAGTAAATAGACAACACTTAAATCACAACGATTTTTATAAAAACGTTGTGGTATTTTTTTTCATAATATTTTAAAAAAAATATTGTAGATATATATGCAAAAACGTTATCTATTTAAAAAGGTATTTTTTTGATTTTAACTAGATAACATTTTTTTAAAAAAAATGTTATCTATTGTAAAAACACGGAGCAAAAAACACACCTAAGTTAGAACTTAAAATTAAAAAAAAAAGTGAATGAGAGTGCATCCTCGAGGGTTTAGAGAGAGAGGCTCCTCATTCTCTCTATAATTTTCCCCTCTCCATCTGCCATCACCTCCTCCTCCACTTGCTCATCCGACCCCTCCACCACAGAACTCTCTTTCTAGTAGCTTCACCCGTCGTTTCAATACTCGAGCCGAGTCCAACAATGGCGTCGAGCCTCACCAGTATGATTTTGACCTCTTCACAATCGGTGCTGGCAGCGGCGGTGTTAGGGCTTCCTGTTTTGCAGCCAATTTTGGCGCTTCGGTCGCAGTGATGGCTCGGACCCTGGTGAGCCCGTCGACAGTGATGGCGTATGACCTGAAAGACGCTGCTAATTGGTGGGACCTCGTAAACGAGTCTCAATAATGGCATAATTGAATTTTTCACGTTCTCGCGGCTCCTTACGGCATCGTAGCGGGTGTTTCTCTGGTAATTTTGTTTCCAGTTAGTTTGCTTTGTTAATTTTGAGTAATTGATGAGTGTTGGGGATTCGCATTGCTTCATTAATTTTAATGTTTTAGGTAGGAAAGTTTAATCTTAATGCTTCGTTAATCTCGCGGCTCTTTCTTTTGGCATGTCTAAATCAATAGCAAGTTAATTGTGTTGGTGCAAGACAAATATGATACTACCCATAGATCAATTGATGTGCATATCAAAATTGAACTTAAGGACTAGTTGTGCTTCTAGTAGCTCATAGTCTGATTTGCTTATGCAGGAATTTAATGCTCCAAAACCTAGACACTTGTGTCTGCTTGAGAGTGCTATACTGCGTCAAACTGTGAGTAAGAGTTGATTGAGCTGCGTTTTTGTTGCGCTTTTTATTTGAAATTTTGAACACAAAATTTAACACACTTGATTTTCTCTCTTTTAGTCAAATGAACAGCAATCTGATCTATGGATGACCTTGTCCAACCAAGGATGGAAACCCTTTGTAGAGCCTGCCACTTCCCCCTGTGAGTGATGATATTTAGTAGTAATAGAGGATTTCTATTTTAGTATATTTTAAATTTATTGTACTGAGTCTTGAATATTTGGAGCAAGTATGGTTTCTATGTGCATTTTCAATTTATAGTATATTTTCTCATGGATTCATCCATTAATGTAGCATCACCATTACCCGAAAACTCTCAGGGATATGTACAGGTGTTTCTTGATGGGGGGTTGAACCAGCAGAGAATGGGGGTATGTATTTAGGAAGAACTTGTACTAATACTAATAGTTGACAATGATATTTTGACGAACTCATACCCTTGATTCACTTTATGACGAATTGTATGTAATTAATGTGTATCGTTTTGTGTTTGATTTGAGATGAATATTTCAGGTGAAAGGACTTCCGTTTAATTGGTATTCATGGTTGACCACGCACAATGCGTTTGCTCAGTTGAAGGCAAAATTGGCGACTGGAGCGGTGCTATTAGCTCCGGAGAACCAGCAGGATACCGTTACCAGTCAACTTAATGTATGTTCCTCTTTTTTCTCTCACTTATAGCCGGAATGTTTCTGTTTTGGTTGCGGTTTGGCGGCGTAATTTGTTCTTCTTGTTGTTTTCTGTTATTGTAAGAGTAGAACAAGGTAAAGCTTGGGCCTAATTGTCCATTTTGCTAGCATATGGAGTCAGCTTAGCATATGGTTGAAGGTGGTATGGGTTAGTGGAAAGGGCTTTAAAATGGTTAAATGTTTATTGATTGTGTTGCTCACTCGACCTCCTACAAGATTTCTTATATTTCAAGGATCAGGAATTTTTTAAAAGGCTCTTTTTCTGTTGTAATATTTTTTAGCACTTGATGAAATTGGAAGGATACATTGTATGTGCATGAAGCTTTGTTTTCTGAGTCCGTCTTTGTTCCTGTTTAAGGAACACAAATCAAGTGCATCATTGGTATGGCCTTTATTTACTTGGTCTGGCTTTGTTCCTTTTCAGAACCTCCACCGACAAGGAGCAAGGGCATTTTGGATCCACAATACAGGTTCCATAGGGTGCTTACCTTTTTTCATTGAAAACTATCCACCAAAAGCTGGCAATGCGGACCAACATAGCTGCGTGAAGTCTTACAATGATTTGGCTCAAGAATTCAATAAGCAGCTTAAGGAAAAAATCTTCCAACTAAGAATGCAACTTCAGGATGTATTCATTTCTTATGTTGACATCTACTCAGCTAAATATGCTCTAATTGGTGAAGCAAAGAAACATGGTAAGAATGAGCATATGATTATTATCAAATCTTACTGGAGCAAACAAATTTTTTAGGGTTTAAATGAAACGCAGTGCTAGTTGCCCTTGCACTTAGATCAATCTACATAATTGGGTTCTCTTTTGGTGGCATGTGATTGTTACAGTAATGCATTATAACATTTTGATGTTAGCATGCACATATTATCATTTGATTTTTAGCACCGGAAGCTTTAACAATGCCTGAGACTATTGATTAGTGACTACTAATAAAGTAATCATCTTCTTGGGTACTGCTTTTGTATGGTTAACTTAAACTTGCTCCCTCTCATTGTCTCTCCAGGTTTGGTAAGTTCTCTTGGGTACTGTTGTGGGCATTATGGATATTATCGTGCTAGATGTGGGTGCAAGTCAGTAGTGAATGGCAGTGAAATTTATGGTGCTTCTTGAAGTAATCCATTGGAATACCTTAGTTGGGATGGTATAACATTATTCTGAAGCTGCAAACAAAAGGGTCGCGAACCTTGTTTTAGATGGCTCACTCTCTGATCCTCCAGTTGCTATTAGTGAAGCATGTTACAAGCCTGCAGTGTAATCACTAATAACAGCCATGCTCTGTTGTTCAGGCTCAGTATCGCCACAAATATAGCCGTGACGAAGTTTGTTGCTTTGTTTTTCTATCATTACCCTTCCATATTCAGCTTTTTCTTGCACTTTTAATTTGCTCTCTACTGAGTAGGCTAGCAAAAGTAAATAAATTGAATTTGGTTTTTGATGTTATTCTTTTGATTAGTTTTTAATTTGTTAGTTCTACTATTTTTGTAAAGGCCATGAATTTTGATTAGTTTTAAAATTGATAGTACTATAATTTTTGTAAAGGCTTTGAATTTTGTATTCTTATGTTTCTCTACTGTGAACAAGAATGTTCATTCAAGCATGTTCAGATAATGAGTTTGTTTGATGAATTCTTTAATAGGAGTTTCCTTTGATATTACAGATATTAGGGGCTGATGCGCTTGAAGCTGCCATTGCTGCAGTCAGTAAGTTGTCATGGCCCCATTCCTGTACAATTGGAACTATAGTGGAACTTGCACTTCTTTCTCTTTTGGATAGAAGCCAGAATGTTCTGGAAAAAATCCTTCCATCTCGTGAGTATGCAAAATTAATTGGAGGCGTGATAGCCCTTGAGATGATGATGGCTTTAATTTATAAATTTTTGTTTACTCACATCTAAAATTACTTTCTGGTTTTTATGTTAAATTCAAATTTGTAGCTCGACATTTTCTTCTTGATTGTTTTCTTTTGTGAATGTAGTAATTTGAAACTGTAAACGAATGGTATTATTGGGATGTATTTTGAATGGTTGATACATTTTGGCTTTAAATTTAAATGAGAATTTAGACCTTTTAGCTATATATCATGACATTAGCATATTGCAGGTGCATTGGTAATGTAGGTGAACTACAACTTTTTTTTTCTTTTTTTTAATCTACAACATTTTAAAAATGTTGTGTAAATGTGTCTAAACATTGTCTGATACATTAAACTATAACATTTTTAGCCTTATACTTTCTACAACATTTTCAAGCATCTGCTAAATTATGGAAAATAAATCTACAACGTTTTTTTCTTAAAAAAAGTTGTCTAATGTGCTTAACTACAACGTTTTAAAAATGTTGTGTAAGGGTGTCAAATAGATCACACCCTTAACCACGACGTTTTGCTGAATGAAACCACAATGTTTTTTCTGCGTTGTCTATTTACTGTTTTGTAGTAGTGGAAGAGTTAAGTAGAGCCTTATATCTACTATCTTATATGATTTTAAAAGTTTATCATCAATTTTATCGCTGAGACTCAGCTTAATAAATAAATCACATCATCGAATCATCCCTGCACTACAGGGCAAGGATATTCATGTAATCATCAATGGTCATGATTATACCGAATAATCCCTGATCATAATCATACCAACAACTATCCATCAATGCACTAGATGCTAATGAAGATTTTTACCACATTATTTGTTACATTACGGTTATGATTATACCAATTAATCCCTGGTCATAATCATACCAATCAATAGTACATCTATTCACGTAAGCCACATATGACTTTTATCATAATATAAGCATGAGAATGATGACAATGATATAAGAATTCAATTAAAAGAAATCAAAGCATAAATTTTTAAAGATTATAACTTAATTTATTCAGAATTCAATAATGTCCAAATTGTGAACATGATACTGCTTTGTGAAGTAAAATTCAAGAATAATATTGTATCAAAAATGATTTGGACAACAAAGAAATCAATTTTTTTGTCATGAATAATTCTCCGGGTGAATAGTACCCCGCGAATAGTACTTCGAGAATAGTACTTTGTGAATAGTATTCGTGAATAGTACTTTGTGAATAGTACCCTGTGCATAGTACTTTGTGAATAGTATCGTAAAAATAAATACTACTCATGGACAGTACTCAGGCATGAAAAACCTAAAATTTAACAAGAATGTGCAGAAAATATCCTTGTGAAACGATACTAGATGAAGCACAAATTTCAAGGATATTCTACTAATTTCACGAAGTATAAAAGCAATACTTTAACAAAATTAGGGTATAATCATAAATACGAGACGAAATAATATTACTCACATACTACAGAGTATGGAAGATAATATTATTTCTATGAATACTGAAATAAATAATATCCCTTATGAATATGAATTAAATAATAACCCTTACCTTAGAAGAAGACTGAATATTGGAATAGTGAGGTAGCAGACTTCTCTTCTACTTTCTCTCTAAAGCTTTTCTCTCTATAGCTTCTCTTTCTATAATTGCTCTTGTGAGTCTTAGTGAATTGATGAGAATTAAAGAAGAATGAGCTTCTATTTATAGAAAAATATAGTTTCGATAATTGCACATCTTCGGGCGCAAAATATTACAGTATAATACCTTCATCTTTTCTTTCATTTTTAATTTAGTACTGCAAGTATTATCAAACTTGCACCAACTCCCCTAATAGTACATCTTGTGAATCAATAGTACAATCATATGAATAAATAATACAATTATGTGAAAAATTAATTACAGTATAATACATTCATCTATACCTCCATTTTTAATTTAGTCATACAAGTATTATCAATCTTGCACCACCTCCCCTAATAGTACATAAATGTGAATCAATAGTACACACATGTGAATAAATAGTTATAAGAATGTGAATTAATATCAATTAATTGTTTATTTATCCGATTAATTACATGATTGGTCAATATAACTTCCAGACATCCATTATTATCAAAATAGATGTCAATTTTCACTAACACTTATAATTCCAACACAATGGAAATATCAATTTCATATTTAATCAACACAAACTTATTCATCATTAATATTATAACTCACAATATTTAACAACCAGATCATTCCCAAGAAAGAGGGGGCATTCCGATAAAGATTTCTCTTTATTGGCGCGCAATTAGGTGACCAAACCTCTTCTTGACATAACTTTTTAGACATTATCAATATTGTAAATAATAATATGAATAACTTTGATGTCTCAATTATTGATTTAATAATATAATATATTATGCAGATGATACTGTGACAATAATTGAATCAATAATATGAGAGATATTATGCAGCAACTACTGTAGCAATAATTGAGTATAACTGAATGACTCCTCACGTAAGCATCAATAATCAATACCGTGTGCTACTATGCAACCACGTGTATTACTGTACTTTTACCACCGAGTAGTTCAACAATTTAACGGTAAAACTTTCGCCGTTATTTTTATAAAAAGATAATTTTGTCATTTTTTAACTTTGATAATACTTCTGTTGTGGGGTCCACCAATGATTTTGTCATCGTACAAATATTCCCTGTTAAAACGAATATTTTCCAACCAATCGAATATTATATAACCACTTGCTTACTTTGCAAAATTTGTAAATAATACCCACAACTATAATATTATATCAAATCCACACCATAATATTTTAAAATATATTTCGAGAAAAATTAATCTTTATTCATAAAAGTTGAGGTCTTACAGTGGAGTTCTGCACTTTTTTCCGTATAATGCTTCGTAAAGCGGTATGCCGGTTCTTGCGTGGTAACTGTTATTGTAGGAAAATTCCACAAACGGTAAATGTTCATCCCAACTCCCTTTGAAATCCATGATGTATGCTCTCAGCATATCTTCCAATGTCTGGATTGTTCGTTCGCTTTGGTCATCTGTTTGCGGATGACAAGCAGTACTCATTCTTAATTGTGTTCCCATACATTCTTGTACTCTTTTCCAAAAGTTTGATGTGAATCGCGGATCTCTATCTGTCTCAATTGAAACTGGCACTCCATGTCTCGAAACGATCTCTTTAACATACAACCTTGCTAACTTATCAAGATTGAACCTAATCTTTATTGGCAAAAAGTGTGCTGATTTTGTCAGTCTGTTCACTATTACCCAAATCGCATCGCATCCTCTCTGAGTAATTGGAAGACCCACAATAAAATCCAAATTGTGATGTATTCCCACTTCTATTCCGTTATTTCTAACGGTTGAAGTAATCCGCTTAGTCTTTGATGCTCGACCTTAACTCTTTGACATGTCAAACATTTCGCGACACATTCTGCGATATCTCTTTTCATGTTTGGCCAACAAAAATGTCGTCGTAAATCTTGATACATCTTTGTACTTCCTGGATGAATCGAGTATCTTGAGTTATGAGCTTCGGTCAAGATTTCTTCTTTAATCTCAGGTACTGCTGGAATACAGATTCTTCCCTCGAACCTCAGTAACCCTTTAGTATCGATCTTGTATTTCGCATCACTACCCTCATCCATTTTCTCTTTGATCTTTCTACATTCTTCATCTTGTAGTTGAGCATTATTAACTTTGTCCACCAAAGTTGGACTAGTTTCTATCTGAAATAGTCGTTAATCGGATTCCTTGGAAAATTTTATTTCCAACTCTAGCTTGTCATTGCTGAAATAAGTTCCTCCTGAGTGGATAACATCATCAACTTTTTCCCGACCTTACTGCTTAAAGCATATACAACCACAATCGCTTTACCTGGATGATAAAAGATCTCGCAATCGTAATCTTTTATCAATTCCATCCATCTTCTTTGACGAATGTCCAGGTCCTTCTGAGTGAAAATATACTTCAGACTCTTATGGTTCGTGTAGATCTCACATTTCTTTCCATAGAGTTTGTGTCTCCATATCTTCAAAGAAAATACCACCGCAACCAACTCTAAATCATGAGTTGGATACCATTTCTCATAGTCCTTCAGTTGTCTTGATGCATATGCAATAACTTTGCAGTTCTGAATAAGAACACAACCCAATCCTTTATGTGAGGCATCACTGTACACCACAAAGTTTCATGTATTATTTGGTAATGATAACACAGGTGCCACACTTAATTTCTTCTTCAAGTCTTTAAAACTTTCTTCACACTTCTCCGTCCAAATAAATTTTACAACTTTCCTTGTCAAATTTGTTAATGGAGTGGAAATCTTGAAAAAATCTTGAATAAATTGTCTATAATAACCGGCCAGTCCCAAGAAACTCCTCACCTATGAAGGTGTTCTTGGTTGTTCCCAATTGATTACGACTTCATCTTTTGATGGATCCACTGAAATCCCATCTTTGTCAATCACATGCCCAAGAAATTGTACATGATCTAGCCCAAATTCACACCTAGAGAATTTTGCGTACAACTATTATTTTCTTAGTGTCTCCAATGTCAAACGTAAATGTTCCACGTGTTCTTCTTGAGTTTTGGAGTACACCAGAATGTCGTCGATAAATACCACCACAAACTTGTCTAAGAATGGTTTAAACACCCTGTTCGTTAAATCCATGAATGCAGCAGGGGCATTGGTCAAACCAAAAGACATCACCAGAAACTCGTAATGTCCATACCGAGTTCTGAATGTCGTTCTAGGTACATCCTCTTTCCTTACCTTCAATTGACACCCTTCAACTAATCAAACAAGTCATCTATTCTTGGCAGCGGATATTTATTCTTAATAGTGACTTTGTTTAATTCCCTATAATCAATGCAAAGACGCATTGACCCATCCTTCTTCTTCACGAATAACACCGGTGTTCCCCACGGTGATACGCTTGGTTGAATATACTTCTTATCTAACAGCTCCTGCAGTTGTACCATCAGTTCCTTCATCTCTACCGGAGCCATTTTGTACGGGGCCTTCGATATCGGTGATGTTCCTGGTGCTAAATCGATCACGAACTCAATTTCTCTATCAGGCGGAAGTCCTGAAAAATCTTTCGGAAACACATCTACAAATTCCCTAACCACTAGTATCTCTTCTAGTTTTACACCCTTCTTATGAGTATCGACTATGTAAGCTAAATAACCCACACAACCTTGACTCAACAACTTCTTGGCCTGCATAATCGTCAGACATCTCATTTTTCTAGGCGATTTCCTACCATAAAAAACTACCTTTGACAGAGTCATAAGGTTTACACATTTTTTTGGCAGTCAATTATTACTCCATAAATGAACAGCCAATCCATTCCCAATATAACATCAAACTCTCTAAGTCTAATCGGGATTAAATCCACCACCATAATATTCCCCTTAATATCCACCCTACAATTCTTGTATACGAACCTAACAGGAATCACTTCCCTATTCGCAATTTCTATGTTTAAAGGGAAGTTCAATTCTTCACTAGGCAATCCTAACCTCTTAGCAAATTCATCAGATATAAACACGCAAGTAGCACCCGAATCAAATAATACATAGGCATCTATATCATTGATTGCGATAATACCTGACACAACATCCTTTGATTGCACAACATCTTGCACAATCATGTTGAAGGTTCTGGATGTGGTTTGTTTGATGTCGTTGGTCCAACAATGGCCTATACCTCCACTGCTACCTCCCTTGCTTCCTGTTATCTCCCCGACTTTTTTCTTAGGGCACTCACGAGAAAAGTGATCCTTGGACCCGCACATGAAGCAAACGTTCTTCTTGGGTTGATTGCAATTTGGGGCAATGTGACCTTTTTGGACATAGTTAAAGCATACACGTTTTCCCATCAAGCATATACAATTGTGAAACTTTTCACATGTAGCACATGGTTCAAACTTCTTATACTGATGGTTACCCTGCTGACTTCCAACACCTACATTTCCATTCCATTTTCTCTTCAGGTTATTGTTGCCATTTCCACTACCACCACCACCACAATTCTTAACATCCACTTCATTTTTATTCATTTTTTGTTCTTGATTAAACTTCGTTACCGCCTTGCCTCCACCTTCAACGAGAATTGCCTTCTCCATTGCTGTTGTAAATGTCTTCAGCTGAAATAGGGAGACCCTACTGTAAAACCAGGGTTTCAGTCCCTGCTCAAACCTCTTAGTCTTGCGATCATCTGTGTTGACTTGATATGGCACAAACCTCGCCAACTCGTTAAATTTTGCGGCATATTCCAACACCGTCATTGTTCCCTGCTTCAGTTCTAAAAATTGCACCTCTAGCTGACTCTTCGAACTTTTTGAGAAATAAGTCTCGAAGAATATCTCCTTAAACCCATCCCAAGTCATCACCCCTTGTCCTTCTCGAGTTTTATTGGCCGGCCACCAATAACTAGCCTCTACTTTCAACATAAATGTTGCAAATATAGTCTTCTGATTCTCCCCTACCCCTGTAACATCGAATACTTTCTCTATCTCGATAATCCATGTTTGTGCGTCAACTGGATTTATGGACCCACAGAATTCTGGTGGTCCAACCGCCTTGAAATCCTTAAAAGTTGTACCTTGATTCTGCGGTTGATTCTGTAATGCACCCGTCAGTAACGTCACTAGCCGTTGAACGGGGTAAGCTTCGACATTGTCGTTATTGTTAGTTCCCTCAGTGGTTCTCTGTCGTGGTTGACGTCTTGGAGGCATTTTCTGTTAAAATATACTCATTAGATTATTACTCAACTCCTTTAAGTATTTTCTACTTAACTTGCCCCCATAAAAGAAATCATCACATAACATATAACACTTTGAATAACAATAAAATAATAACTTTTATTCATTCATAATCTTTTTGAAAAACATAAGAACAATAACATCAATGCTATTTTCTTTACCTTCCCAAACTATAAAAGTTCCAGGATAACATCATCATCATATCCCATAGGTTACATAACACTTGGAATTTACATATTATTTAACATTTTATTAATCGCATAACATATACATTCCCTACGATGTCCTACTAAGATACTGCGTAGCCATATGACATTCTTCCTCCATAATCTGGAACATTGTTCTGCGATCTAATATGAATGATGGCAGCGTCTCGAACTGAATCGGATAACTCATGACTCGATCTTGAGCTCGATTAATCAAGATGTTGAATACGTTATTCATCTCCTTCATCTTCATCTTATTTGCTTATGCATCTCTCTACTATTCTAGCTTGTTGATAAACTTCCTCATACACGTCTTCAGCTCTTGCCCTCCTAGTAGATTCTTCCTTCAGCTTGTTCTTCAGTTCTCTGATCTCCTCGGTTAGTTGTTCATTCTCTCCTTCAGTGTGGACCAGCCTCTCTTCGACATTAGTAAGACGTTCATCTCGATCCTGGATCTCATCGTCCTTCTATGCCATCGAGGTCTGTTGTTCAGCTATTATCTCTTCCAACTCCTCGACGGTATCCTGAAGTTCCACATTGCGGTTGTAGACTTCATCCTACATACGACCAGTGATCGAGGTTAGTGGAACCTCTTCCTCCTCGTCCTCGTCATCCTCATTCGACTGTGGCAGCTCAACGGGATCCTCCTCATCCATTTTTTCATCATCGTCCTCATCAGGTAAACCCTTCTGCTCAACCACTATGACCAACGGAGCTGACTCCCGTGGAAGTAGTTATTCCCAAACCACCTGAATGTCACGAGACTCCTCCTCTCTAGGCACCTGAGGTCCTTCCTCCCTAGCCTGACTGGATTCTCCGACATTAGTCATCCTGACAACAAAATTTTTAAGTTTTAATTACTAATCATTATTACTCGACACTCAAGAGCACATAATTTGAAATCACATAAGCACATAAGTGTTTTATTACTTCTTCCTTAAAACTCAATAAGAGTTTATCACCACTATCTTTTCAAAGGTATCTTAATGTTTTTTCCCCCACCTAAGGTTCATAACCTAAAGCTTTGATACCAACTTGTGACATCCCCAAATCTGGGTACTTCATTCCCACAGGATTTGGTGTTCACTTGATAAAAACATTCATATCTAACTACCCAATCATAATAAAATTGAATAATAAACCTTCCCATTAAAGGATTACATTAATAAAAATCTCTCAGGTTATCTAACATTTAAATACAATCATTCAAATGCGGAAAATTAAATAACTTCATTACAATAATTAAAATAAAGTCTGACAATAACATGTCAACATGATTACAAGTCTTCAATACTTATTCATCTTTCCTTTCCCTTTACTGGTGCTAGGACCTTCTCAACTTTAGCTGTAATAGTTATATAATCAAGAGTGAGAAAACAAAGCTCACTTGAAATGGCAATGAATAAAATCTTTACAACAACTGTCAAATAACAAGCTCAATAGAACTGAACAAAATGCTTTATCAATGATAATCAGAATCATGAAATATTTATTTGAGGGTCATAAGACCACTAACTATGTCCATAGTTATAAGTAATCTTTCAACTTAAACTTTAACAGTCCTAATACTATAGGGCCTCCTCGTACTTAGGGGGATCAACCCTTCATACAATGTATTGTGCACAAACATTTCAAGGCTATTTGTAAATTATCCCCTAATAATAGGGTTGTTCATTTCAGCATTTAGAGTACCAGTCCGCCCCAAAGTTAGTTTGGTTTGGATACGTTTCAAGATAATTTAGAATTTAACGGTCATCAACTAAGGATACATAACAAATAGTAAATTGAACATACATAACAAATAGTAAATTGAACATACATAACAAATAGTAAATTGAACGATAAAACTTGTTCAACTTTAATGTATCAGAATATAGAAACTTGCATGCTAAATGACAAGTTAAAGATAAGATACTTGCGTTTAATACACGAATTAAAAGCAATTAAGAAACTTGTATAATTGTAATCGAACTAGAAACAATAAACTTGCTCAACGAAACAAGTTTAAAACAAAAATAACTTGCTCAATATAATCAAAATAGGGTAAGTAAACTTGCTCGATGTAACAATAGATTTAGAGAACTTGCGTAATGATAATATAGGTAGAGTAAGAACTTGCCTTGAGTGTAGGCTAAACCGTAACAATTTAATTCACAATATCCCAATCACGTATCATTAGGATGCAATTAATCATTACAAATACTCTATAAGTATCTATTTCATGTATGGCTTGATTCTAAATCACATAATCAAGTTACACTAATAAAATAATAATAACACTCGTTAAGTATTAATAATATACTCATTCTTAGCACTATAATACCACAATAACAAAAATTATATTTTTAATAGTCATAGTATTGAATTACATCAAAAATTACAGACTTTGTGCAAAAACAAAAGTCATTTCTGGACATTCTGTTAACCTGTGCTGCGGCGGCACAGTTTGTACTGTGGGCGGCGCTGCGTCTTGGTAGTGGCGCTGCGGCGCGAAACCCAGGCCATGGGCCGGCGCTGCGGCGTGAAAGTCGGGCTTCGGCTCTGACTTTTGGCGCTGAGGCGCGAAATTTAGAGATGAGGGCGTGGATTTTGGCGCCGAGGCTCCGAGCTTACAGAACCCAACACGAATAACAGAACAAACCTAAATTTTGTCTATTTAGCAGCTAATTTAACATGTATAACTTACAGAATTTACACATAAACTTTACCCGTCATACATATACCAATTTAAAACAATTAAACAACAATTTTAGAAAGATTAAATCCTTGAATGGCATATTTTAAAACCAAAACTCCTTGTTTGATATTGCTTGACACAGTGAACCCGGTAACAACAATTATACATCAAACTGATTCTTTTCAACTACGTTCTCTGTATTACTTAACAAACTAATTAACATATTCACACTTCAATTTTACAATTAGCATACAATCATATATATATATATATATATATATATATATATATATTCATACCTATATTCAAACCATGTTCATACATATATTCACTGTAAAAACAAATATCTTTTCTTGCAGACTAAATTTAGCATACAATCTTATATATATGTTAAGCGCGCGTGCACACACACACACACACATATATATATATGGGGAATGATCCATAGCATCTATATGCTATGGAATAAAAAGTGGCATATAACATCTATACCATCTGTCTAATTAATAAATGGTTGAGATTGGATTTGTACTAAACCCGTCCGCTAGACTTACTAGCAGACATGGTAATACTCAATTCTGGACGCTTATGCCCCATTTTATGCAAATCAGTTGCTAACTGAAATATTGAAATAGTCGGTCCGCTAGTAAGAGTAGCGGACGTGTTATTAACAAATACACAGAAACCGTTTGTCACGTTTATGGAGATCAGCTAGTACATAATACATCCAGTACAGAAGTACATATTAACCCATTTTATGCAAATCAGCTAGTATATATTAAACCACCTGTTTACAACTTACATATTAAACCACCTGTATACAACTTGTTTGTCAAAGTGTAAACCTGTAACAAATAAAAGAATACCTCCTTCAACATGACAACAATAACACAGTGTGAAAGCAACATAAATCACAGCCACAACAACACTCAGTGTTCACGAACATTGCCTCTTAAATTTTTTGTTTTGTCCTCTGTTTCTCTATTAATGCATCTTTTATTTAAGTTTCCTCTCATGGTCCCTTCCCCAGTTTTCCCCTAAAAAAATATGAGATCAAACCCTAAACACATCTACACATAATAGTTTTATGTACTGCTATTTTACTTTATTTATGACAGTGGAACCTGGGTGTCAAATAGGCTAACCACCAAGTGAACGCAATACCCCACAAACCATCAAATGTTAATGCAAACTTACTGTACCATTAAATAGAAGAAAAATAAACTTACTGTACCATTAAACAGAAGAAAAATCACTTCTACAAACAAACGAATTGGATTCCTAATTATATATTAAGTCCAGAGTTTTAAATCTCTTTATTCAATCCCCAATTACTAGTATATAACGGTAAAAACAACTAGTCCCCCACTATATATATCCCACTCAACAGTCCACATATAGTGCAAAAACAGTCCACGTATAGTGCAAAAATAGTTTCCAGAAGCTCTTGAACTCCTATATGACGAACCAAAAATAGCATCAGAGATTCATAGTAAGAAGCTTCACCAACCCAAAAAGCCCACACTGAGCCCCAAGAGAGAACTTTTGATTGACAGAAAGAGGGAAGAAGTACCTGAAAAAAAGCCGTTGGAGATATAGAGGGAAGAAGTACCTGAAAAAAAGCCGTTGGAGATATACGAAACTGATGATTGCTTATAGAATCATGAATCCTTGCTTCCCCAACATCATTTGCTTCCTGCAGTCTAGTTTCACTCTCTGCTTTCAGAATGGATAAGGAGCGCAATGGAGCATCAGCTGGTGCTACATTAGATATTCCTTTATGATCCTACATGACAAAAAGAATGCCATATACAAAAAAAAATGATAATAGAGTTTTAAAAGTGGGTTGAACTTAAACATATTGTCAATCTAAACAACATACGTCTCAAATACTTCATTTTTCCACCAAAAGATGTCCTTAGCAAGACATTATTGATTCTGACCTGAAGATACACTACGGCTATCCGCTAAGCTTAATCATCAAAAAGAGAGAAGCAGAAAAATAAAGGGGACATCTTTGCTAAAGTAAATATGCCTTTGGAGTCAGTGGTACTGATGATTAAATTCCTCTGAACAAAACTTATATAGAACACTTGTAAATTAAAAACATTAAGAACTAATTAGCATAGATAAAGACAACTAATCATCCCGTAAAGATGCAAATCCAGTAAAACAATTCAGAATGACAAAATATAATCTAGTTGACAATTGACCCAGAACAGAAAAGAAGAATTTGGAGCTAATTAAACCTACAACTCATCCACATGTCTATCTGTATGAAAACACCATAAGAGTAGTAAAATGATAAACGTATGTACTATCCATTATTCAAGATCAAAGGCAGCAATTTAAAAAATAAAGACAAGAAAAAAAAATCTGTATTAAATTCTTTAAATTATCTTTATCTATTATTCCTAGTTACTACTCAACCTAGTAACTTTGTATGATGGTGCTAGTTAAGGGTAGTAAGTGTATTTTTTTTAATAAAAAAAATGGCATGTGAAATGAAAATTATTGGTATGCAAACCCAAGAAGGAGGATAATGAAGTCAAGTACATACCTTAAATCAGTTGATACCACAGAACTGAAAAATACAAATTTTAGAAAGTACCTGAACTAAAAGTGCTGTTAGTGGCAATGGAGGAGAATTAGAATAAGCTTCTGCAGCAAATGCTCGAGCCATCTTCTCAAGTTCATCATTTACTACACCATCATCAAAGCTTGATGAGGAAACCTAAGTGTTCATGAATAAAAAAGGAATAATGAAAAAAAAAATACAAGTTTTGCATAGAAGATAATATTGCACAAGTACTTTAGGATGGAAGAAAAATGAATGTCAGGAACAAATATATATTTAACATAAACCTGAACCATGAGCCAAACTTCCGCAATATTGGCCTCAAGGTTTTCAAGCTCAGTAGTCTTCCCTGGCATCCTTCTTTACCGAACTTGATTAGCAATGTAATAAAACAGAATGTAAGCTGCGAGAAAAAGCATTACACTGCTTTTAACTGTATATCTATACCTTTGTTACCTTTTCTATTTGCAGATGATTGATTCTACGGTTCGCCCAATTCGTAGAACACGGACAATAACCTTGGTTACCTTTCCCCCTTTGAACAACCCGTCTGCTTGTATGTCTAGCGGACTGTATAATTTCTATCAATTTGTCTTGGCTAAGTGGGGAAGGTGGGGGCATAAGTGTCCAGAAATTATACTAGCGGACGGGTTTAGTCCAAATCAAATCTCACCCATTTATTAATTAGACGGATGGTATAGATGCTATATGTCATTTTTTATTTCATAGCATACAGATGCTATGGATCATTCTCCTATATATATATATATATATGGGAAGCTTCAAGAGCATAATTCTTAAATAGCATAATGCCTTAAATAGGAAAATTTTATCAAAAAGACGTCGTTTTCATGGGACGCGATGGCATTTTTATAAATACCATGCCACCGCGTATTTACAAAAATACCACCACGTCCCATGAAAACGACGTCGTTTTGATAAAATTATATTATTTAAGGCATTATGCTATTTAAGAATTATGCTCTTGAAGCTTTCCGTATATATATATATATATATATATATATATATATATATATATATATATATATATATATATATATATATATATATATGCTAGTATTGTGAGGGCCCCCGAATCCAAGGTCCCGAATCACCGTGGATCCGGTTCGATCATTCTATCACTATTACTACTATTTGCTGAAGATATAAACATAAATTGTTTATACTATTTTTCCATAATTTATTTAATAAAGTTATTAAATAAACTAATTATCAGTAATATTGATTAATTAATGAAATTCATCACAAAATATTAAAAGTCACTAAAAATATCTTTAAATATTTTCTTGTACCAATATATTATTTTTCATGATTTTTCATGTATTAAAATCATTTTTAAATAATTTATTTAATATTATAATTAAATAAATTAAATACCATTTATATTCCAAAAATATTAAATATTTATGAAATATACTCTAAATAATTAAAAACTATTTTTCAGATTTTAAAATAAATTTTTCGAAATTTATTTTGTATTTTTAATAATTAAAAAACATTTAATTCGATTTATTTAATTAAAATAATTAATTTCTAAAACTAACTGTCGCTAAAGGGGTTTCTGGCGACGAATCCGTCGCTGAAAGTGTTCTTCGTGTTCTTGAGCCTATTCCCAGAAATTCTGTCAGGTTATAGGGTGGGTGTTTGACCAGTCCTAAATCATAGAACTTGATGTATTTGGGTACGGTTTTTGGGTCAATGTTATAGTGTTGATGCAATACTACAACCTTAAACAAACATCATGGCCAACCTACACCAAATTAGTGAGATATAGTGCATCAAAGTATTGTCAGAGACTGTTCTTCATTTTCTGGGTTACCCAGAAATGAAGAATAGCTCAAGGTGTCACTTTTGGAGCTTCGTAACTTGTATTCTGTAATTTGTTTGGGTGAACTATTGGTTCAATATTGTAGCATACAAGTCAGAGTATAGTTCTAGTACATTAAATCAACCTAAAAACATCAGAATGGAGAGATCAAGGCCGGTCAAAAGTTTGTCAGAAACAAGTTCTTGAGAAATCTGGGTTTTCCAGATTTCGTCAAGAACTGGTGGTCAACGATGGTTTGACTGCTCATTACTTTGATTCTATGCAAGATTGAAGTGATATAAGAGCATACAGGTGTAGTCCATATGCCAGGCTACAACATCATAACAACAACATGAACTAAACACCAATATATAGCAAGATCAAGACCCTGTAAATCGTTGTCAGACGTTTTCTCGGTAAATCTGGGTTACCTAGAACAGTTGGTCAATGCAGGTCAACGCCCTTTGATCCTTTATAACTTACCATCTACACGTGATCTGAGCTTAATGCAAGATTCAGATCAAAGACCATACAACAAGGAACATATATATAACATAAAACACTCCAAAACCTTAACAGGTAAAGGATCTATGGCCTCTGACATATGGTTGTCAGGCCATTTTTCAAGCATTTCCCAGATTTTTAAAAACTCAAATTTTGAGTATCAAAATGATATGGATCTAGGTTTTGACCACCTAGATCATCAAATGACACCTTAATACACAACTTTAACCAACTAATTTCAACATACAACATTAAATCAAAAGATTTCTAGGATTAGGGTTTATACCTCTTTTATACTTTGATTTTTGATTCTGACTTTTGAATCTGTTCTTGGTAAGTTGGCATATGGTCATGGCTCATCTTATCACTCTCTCTCACTTCACATTTCCGAAATATAGAGAGAGAATGTCTTGGGAGAAAATGAAATTAAAGTGGCCATTTCTCTCTCTTGAATCTCTTATAAATGTTAATGCATGCACATGGCTGCTGATTTCGGCTGGTAGCTTGATGTTTGAGTCACATGGAGTTGTTAGGGTGGTTGAACAACTCAATTATTGCAAGATTGACAAGCTAAACCCAGTAATGCAACAAAGGGCATTATGGTCTTTTTGATTTTAATTTTAATGGCATTCTAGTAAATGGCCAAACCCTTAGGATTTAGGGTTTGGGTTTAGGGTTTAAACCCTTATGCTACGTTTGGATCGATGGAATAGGAGGGAGAATGGAATGAATCATTCCATTGGAATGATAAAAATGTTGTTTGGTTTGTTTATTCCAACGGAATAATGTATTCCTCCTAGAATGATAGTTAACTTAAAATTTTAATTTTCATTCCTTAAGGGGTGGCCAGGAATAAATCATTCCATCCATTATTTTTAAGTAATTGACAAATATACCCCTAAATATATAATATGGCTTTTTACATATTCATTCAATTCGATCGATCTGGGAACGACGATAGAGAAGGGGCCAATATTTGATAATTTCTTCGGAATTTCCATATTTTTATTTCTTCGTAATTTATCCCACTTACCCCACCCCACCCCACCCACCCCACCCACCCCACCCCACCCCACCCCACCCACCTATCCCACCTACTCCTACCCCTACCAACTTACCTCCACCTACTCCCACCCCACCCCCTACCAACCTACCCCCACATACCCCACCCCACCTAACCCCACTCCCACCCCACCCCACCTACCCCCACTCCCACCCACCCCACCACTTATCCACCTACCCCACCCACGTCACCCCACCTACCCACCCACCTACCCCACCCCACCCTACCCTACCCCCACCCACCCACCCCACCTACGCCCACCCCCACCCACTCACCCACCCACCCACCCTAACCCATCTACCCACCCCACCCCACCCACCTTACCCCACCCCACCCTACCCCACCCTCACCCCCATCCAGCCACCCTAACCCACCTACCTTACCTACTAACCCACCCCACCCACTCCACCCCCTCCCCTACCAACGTACCCCACCTACCCTACTCTACCTACCCCACCCACCTACCCACTTCACCCCACCCAACCACCCTAACCCACCCACCCCACCCCACCCCACCTTACCCCACTCTCACCCCCATCCAGCCACCCTAACCCACCTACCCTACCTACGAACCCACCCCACCCACCCCAACCCCTCCCCTACTAACGTACCCCACCTACCCCACCCCACCTACCACACCCACCCAGCCACCCTAACCCACCTACCCACTTCACCCCACCCAGCCACCTTAACTCACCCACCCTACTTACCCCACCCCACCCTACCCCACCCCAACACACCAACCCCTACCCCCACCCAGCCACCCAGCCACCCTAACCCACTTACCCTACCTACTAACTCACCCCACCTACCCCACCCACCTACCCCACCCACCCACCCCACCTACCCCACCCCTACCAACCTACCCCCACCCAGCTACCCCAACTTACCTACCCTACCTACCAACCCACCCTACCCCACCTACCCCCACCCCCTACCAACCCACCCCCACCCAGCCACCCCAACCCACCTACCCTACTTACCCACTCCACCTACCCCATCTACCCCACCCCACTCACCCTACACCACCCACCCCTCTACCCACACCTACCCCACTTACCCCACCTCCACACACCCACCCCCACCCACCCCTCCCCTCCCCTCCCCTCCCCTCCCCTCCCCTTCCCTTCCTTTCCCTTCCCTTCCCTTCCCTTTCCTTTATTTCTAAGAATGAAATGTGTTAAATTTTTAATATAAATTGAATTTAAGTTAAATTTGAACATTTGAGGGTATTTATGTCACTTTCCAATTATTTATTTCATTCTTAGATGTATTCCTAACATCAACCAAACATGTACATGGAATATTAAAAAATCATTCCATTCCCTTCCTTATTCCATTCCCTCATCTATTCCATTCCCTACTCTATTCCATTCCTTCAATCCAAACGTAGCATTAGGGTTTATGCTACGTTTGGATCGATGGAATAGGAGGGAGAATGGAATGAATCATTCCATTGGAATGATAAAAATGCCATTTGGTTTGTTTATTCCAACGGAATAATGTATTCATAGTGGAATAGGTGTTAACTTAAAATTATAATTTTTATTCTTGGAAGGGGGTGGGGTCAGGAATAACTTATTCCCTCTACTATTTTTAAGTAATTGACAAATATGCTCCTTAAAAGAAATACTTATCTTTATAAAAAAAGAAATACTTATCTTTATTAAAAGAAATACCCCTTCCCCTTCCCCTTACCCACCTACCCCCACCCCCTACCAACCTACCCCCACCCCACCCACCTCCATCCCCTTACCCACCTACTCCCACCCCTACCAACCTACCCTAACCTACCCCACCACCCACCCCACCCAACCCCCACCCAACCCCACCCACCCCTTTACCTACCTACCCCCACCCTACCCCCTTACCCACCTACGCCCAATCCCTACCCATCCACCCCACCCCCCACAATCCACCCCTACCAACCTACCCCCACCCCACCCCACAATTAAAATAAAAAAATATATGAAAAAAACATATATTATTATTATTTGACGTTCAAATATTAAAAAAATTAACGAACATATTCCGAACTCAAATAATCTATCACCAAACATATATTATTATTATTTAACGTCAAATATTTGAACCCTTAGGTTTTGGCAATTTGATTTCTAAAATTTCCATATTAGGTTTTCAAAAATAGAAAATTAAAATTTCTAAATTATAATAAGAATTTTCTAATTATATTAAAATTTACTAATCATAATTCAATCTTGTTAATTAGGATTAATATATCATAATTAAAATTGCTAATTAAGCAATTAGAGTCAAAATGTTCATTAGGGTTTATAACCCAGAATTAGGGTTTATAAATAAAAATAATTTTTCTAAATTAGAAATTAGGTTTCGTAATTAGATTAGGGTTTTCTAATTACTTATATCTTTAAAATTAGGATTAATATTTCCTAATTAACATTAAATTTATTAAACGAACATTTAAGTTTTCCCTAATTATAAATTAGGGTTTCAAATCCATAAATTAGGGTTTTAAAACATTAAAATTAGGGTTTGCTAAATAATTAAGCTTTACCCAAATTAATATTATAATTAATAGCACTTAATCAAATATAATAACCATTTATGTTCCCAGATTAGGGTTTCATACATCGAAATAGGGTTTCAAATTCCCGAAACTGAAATTAGAATTTCCAGAACCGATTTTTAGGGTTTCTTGTTAATCGTTAGGATTTTCTAACCGAACGTTGACGTTATTAATATATACTTAGGGTTTGTCATAGACATCGTTTATCTGGTCAACCCTTGACCCTTAACCACATAATGCACACATATACACAAAATATAAATGCTTATTCACTTAATCATGAATAATTCACCTAAATCCTTTACAGAATTTTAAAATCCTCAAAATTCCTTCTTAAAAATATCAAACGCATACACTTATTTTCTGTCTAGGTTCTAATATTGAACCTTAATTCAATTAATTAAAATTTTAAAATTTTTCTAAATTCTCGGGTTGTCATATTCACCCCTTCTTCTAAAAATTTCGTCCCTGAAATTTACCTTACACCTTACACCATACCTTCTCATCATCACATGTTACCCAATACACCACTCACAAGAGTAAAAAATTTCAAATTTTACTGAGGAGTCATATAGACTATTTGTTTGTCATTTTCGCAAAGGTTTTTATGGAAATTCATCAGCAAACCATCATAACTTACAGGCACAAAGGGTGATTTGTCCGATATGCCCTATACTGGCCAAGTATTGCTGGTCGGAACAATTTGTTCCTCTTATCTGCCTTGGGCGCATAAACTTTTACCTCAGTCTTATTGGATTCCGCACCAAAAAAATTTGGTTGGGGAAATTTCTTTCAATGAACACTTAGTTTTTCATAATATTAGTCTAGCTGAATCGAATAGCGTAGACTCATATCAATAATTCAATTCAATCAAATTATTTAAGTGTAGCCAAACCCCGTTGACAAATTAAATTTTATTGAAAATATTTTTGAGAATAACGCCATGATGCCGTACTGTATTAACAGTCCATTTGAGGATGCCGTCCTCGAGTGACTTTGTCATAACATAACATATAATAGTGGAACAATGATTTTCAGATCGAATTCGCACTAAGTATTCCTGCATTTACAACTCTATCAACTTTTATCATCTCTGCACTAGGTTATATGGTACATGAGTGATAAATAAAAGATATTTTGATATTTCAAATCATTTGCGTCTAGCTGAAATAAGTAGCACATACTATACTTTAAACCGTTTCAAAAATGATTACGAGTCTACATATTATTTTTTTCAAAAGAACATAGTGCGTATTTAACTTTATGTCAAAATTTTGAAGTCTAGCATAGCTTGGAGTTTTGGAAAACTTATGTCTACACTAATAATCATTGACTTAACAATCTATCTGTTCCTATTATCCTCTATATTCTTCATTTACACACAACTAAACCCAGTTCGTCAAACCACACTTATGAGTTCATTTACTTGCCACAATCATATGAGTTTAAGAACTTGTCCTAGTCAGACCTTTGGCGTCCATTCGCTGAGGGGTTCATAAACATTTCATATAACTATGAGTCAAGAATGTCACATAAGTATGAGTCTTAAGAACTCGTACTTCACCTTATATTCTCTACCTATAACCTATCTATCTGTTCTACACATGAGAAAGGAATCACCATCTTAACATGCATATAGAAAATAGCGCGACACAGACATCCCAATAATTATCCTAACTGCCTTCTCCATACAAATTTCATTTAATCTGTATTCATAATCCTATCTTGAATCTGTACCAATTCATAGTACAACTGACACCCAGTAATCTTGCTGTAAACTTGTCAATCATTCACTTGATCCTTCTTCATACTATAACCTTATCTGATCACAGGGTGATCTCATCGTATATATTATGATTCATTTTTATATTTATGATCGTTTTATTTTACGATCTGTTATCACTGTACTTTTAGTCTTTTAGACTTTATCTATTCATCACTACTGTTCAACTTTATTATCAGAGTTACGGAACTCTGTATCTTATAACTCGCCGAGATTCATCTTTGAATCATACCGACCAACTAACTCTATTTGAGTTAGTACTTATCCTAATCACTGTGGTTATTAGTCTCAGGTATTCCTACCTAAGGTTCATAACCAACAGCTTTGATACCAACTGTGAGGGCCCTGAATCACCGCGGATCCGGTTCGATCATTCTATCACTATTACTACTATTTGCGGAAAATATAAACATAAATTGTTTATACATTAAACTTACACACTTTTCCCCAAGGCCGAGTAACCTTAACTTAATACACAAATTATAACTTATTTAACACGTAACATAATTATTATACAACCATTACAAAACTAATCGCGCACATTAACTTTAAGCTGGAACTATCTTTAACTTTTCTTTGTATCCGACGGATTCATCTTAATCTGCAATGTTTATCATGATATTGCAATGGTGAGCCTAAGAATTGCCCAGCAAGTTTAAGTTCAATAATATAACGATATATCATGATTGAAAGAGTTTGAATAATAAGCTGGCTATAATTCATCAATATAATTGTGAACTAGCAAGAAAAAACTTTTGACTGAACAAGTATATAACATGAACAAATATATCTGGACCAAAGGGTAATGAAGGTGATCACCCTTTCATACCTGACTTATACATGCAATATGTACAGAGTACAATTCTACAATGGCAATCAACAATGATTATCCATAAGCATATATGAATAAAATAACTCTTAATAGAGTTAAGTAAAAACAAACTTACCTGCACCATTGATTACCACTACGCAATTTATAACGCTTTATCCGAAGACCTAATATTAGTAATATAGATCTCCAATACTAGAATAATATCATCATAATATAATACTATTATATCTATCTAATAAAATACAAATGATTTTGAATTTCCCGCTCACTCAATAAATCATCTGGGCTGTCCAAAGTTTGGGATAAATCCCACCGTTCATACATCTATCTAATAAAATACATCTATCTATCTAATAATCTAATAATAATTTAATAAAATACAAATGACTTTAAATTTCCCGCTCACTCAATAAATTATTTTGGTCGTTCAGAGTTTGAGATAAATCATATTGTCTATACAGTGCCGGAGGCACAGGACCCAACTAGTATATATATATATATACACACACACAGACACAGAAAAACCTAAACACATAACACATAACTCTATCAGTCTTACATAACTTCCTACGTCAAATGTACGATCTTACCTGTGTTGATCAGCATACTTCTTTTGTCGGTCTTGAGCTGCTACCAATCTTGTCCTAATGAGTTTGACAACATCAACAGTTTGTTACACTAGTTCTGGTCCTAGCAGTTGATGTTCACCGACTTCATCCCAGTACAGTGGAGTTTTGCACTTTCTGCCGTACAATGCCTCGTAAGGTGGCATGCCGATGCTCGCGTGGTAACTGTTGTTGTAAGAAAATTCCACCAACGGTAAATGTTCTTCCCAGCTTCCTTTAAAGTCCATGACACATGCTCTTAGCATATCTTCCAATGTCTGAATTGTTCGTTCGCTTTGGCCATCTGTTTGTGGATGATAAGTCGTACTCATTCGCAACTGTGTCCCCATGCATTCTTGTAGCCTCTTCCAAAAATTTGATGTGAATCGTGGATCTCTATCGGACACAATTGATACTGGCACTCCGTGCCTCGAAATGATCTCTTTAATGTACAATCTTGCCAACTGATCAAGATTGAATCTAATCTTCATTGGTAAAATGTGATCTGGTTTCGTCAGCCAGTCCACTATCACCCAAATCGCATCGCATCCTCTCTGAGTAGTTGCAAGACCCACTACAAAATCCATCGTGATGTGTTCCCACTTTCATTTTGGTATTTCCAACGGTTGGAGTAATCCGCTGGGTCTTTGGTGTTAAGCCTTGACTCTTTGACATGTCAAGAATTTCGCTACGCATTCTTCAACGTCCCTTTTCATATTCGGCCACCAAAAATGTCGGTGCAAATCTTGATACATTTTCGTACTTCCTGGATGAATTGAATATCTTGAGTTGTGTGCTTTAGTTAAGATTTCTTCTCTAATATCTGGTACTGTTGGAACCCAAATTCTTCCCTCGAACCGTAGTAGTCCTTCGGTATCGACTTTGTATTTTACATCGCTACCCTCAATCAAATTCTCTTTGAATTTCCCGCACTCTTCATCTAATAGCTGAGCATCCTTCACTTTGTCCACTAAAGTTGGACCAGCTTCTATTTGGAATAGTTGTTCGTCTGATTCTTTTGGAAATTTGATTTCCAACTCCAATGTTGTCATTGTTGAAATGAGCTCTTCCTAAGTTGTTATCAGCATCAATTTTTCCCGACCTTTCTTGCTTAAAGCATCTGCAACCACATTTGCTTTGCCCGAATGATAAAAGATCTCATAATCATAATCTTTTATCAATTCCATCCACCTTCTTTGACGCATGTTCAAATCCTTCTGAGTGAAAATATACTTCAGACTTTTGTGGTCTGTGTAGATCTCACATTTCTCTCCATAAAGATAGTTTATCCATATCTTCAGAGCAAATACAATTGCAGCCAATTCCAAATCATGAGTCGGATAACCTTTCTCATAATCCTTCAGTTGTCTTGATGCATACGCAATAACTTAGCCATTCTGCATTAGAACACAACCCAATCCTTTGTGTGAGGCATCACTATACACCACAAAATTTCCTATATTATCTAGTAATGTCAAAACAGGTGCCACACTTAGCTTCTTCTTCAAATCTTGGAAACTCTCTTCACATTTCTCCGTCCAAACGACTTTTACAGCTTTCCTTCTCAAATTTGTTAGCGGAGTGGCTATCTTAGAAAAATCTTGAATAAATCTTCTATAATAACCGACCAATTCCAAGAAACTCCTCACCTCCGAAGGTGTCCTTGGTTGTTCCCAATTGATTATAGCTTCCACTTTTGATGGATCCACTAAAATCCCATCCTTGTCAATAACATGACCTAAAAATTGTACACGGTCGAGCCAAAATTCGCAATTTAGAGAATTTCGCGTACAGCTTTTGTAAGACCCCGAATTTTATGAAATAAAAGTATTCAATTATCTTATAATTACTATTCAGTAAATGATTAAATTGATAAAAGTTTAAAGTTAAAGGTGATATATGTAAATATTTTAAATAAGGAGTGGTTATAAAATACTCACTGTAGTCGGGGAATATTCGTTTGGTCGTGGAATATTCTTCCTGTCGGGGAATATTCGTACGACGGCGCAGCCTTTTGTGGGCCCCATAACAGAAAGCGATTGGATGAAGAAAACGACAAGTATAAGTTGTTAATAAATATCGGCGTAGTTGTTACTGTTAATACTGTTGGAATACTCGGTGGTTAAAACACAATAATACGCGTTGTTACACAGTAGCACACGGTATTGCACCAATTATTGATTCTTACGTAAGAAGGCACTACTCAATAATTGTTACAGTAATTACTGTTCAATATTTTATTTTATTGATTCAATAATTGCTACGTTGATATTTTATATTATTGTTATTTCAATAATTGTCATTGCACAATATTTTCCATTAACAGACCAATAATTCATATTATTTTAATAATATTACTAGATAACATTATTGGCAATGTCTAGAAAGTTTCTGTCTAAGGAGAGGTTTGTTCACCTAATTGCGCGTTAATAAGGAGAAATTCTTATTGGAAAGCCCCCTCTTTCATGGGAACGGCCTGATTGTCAATATTGTGATTCTGTAATATTATTTGTGAATAATTAATTATTGATTTATATGATAACGAAAATATTCATTTTATGTGGATATAGATGGAGAAATTTTTTTAATGTGACAATTGTTGAAAATTAATATTTTATCTTTTTTTGATAAAATAATTTATTTAAATATATTATTATATTTTAATAATATAATAATGGTGATATTTTTATAATGAATGTGAGATATATGAGTATATGAGGAGAAAGAGTATTTTTGTTGCATTAAATGATTAACACATGTTTTGTGTGTCGGTGGATCCTATTTCTTGACTGAAATTTGATTATAGCTTGTAAAATCGCCCGTTTGTGGATTTCGGTCAATTTCTGTTTGGAATTTGGAAAAACTTAAACTTACAAAGTTATAGAGAATAAAATTTCCTATGGAAAGGACATGTGGTTCGAATTTTTCTGACAAAAGGACTATTTATTATGAATTATTGAAGTTCCGGAATAATTGATTTTTGGAGTTTTAAATGATTTTAATAAGAAAAATGTTTTTGTAACTTTTGGTGAGGTGTGTGGCTGATGTTGGACCAAAGATGTGTGCGTAGGAAAGTTAAGAAAATATATTTATATTTTATTAAATTTTATGCTTTGGTGTTCTAAGCATTTTCCTATAAATAGGGTGCTTAGGTTAGAATTGAAAATCACACCAGAAACTAAAGTTTTCTCTCTATAATATCGAGCGTATTTTTGTGAGTATTTTGATACTTGAGTGTTGCTATCGATGCAAGTTCTTTTCAGCGTTATATCTGATATTCCAGTTAGAAATACTGCTCTTTTGAGGTACGGGATAATAAGGGATTGTAAGGGATGATAAGTGATACTAAGAGATGTTATTTTCTTCATTATGATGTTATTATTTCAATATCATTATACCGAAATATTGTTATGGATTTTATTATGGAATTTCTACCTTTTTCATGTCGGGGTTACTATTCACGTATACGACACTATTCATGTATATGACATTTTTTACGTATATGGTACTATGTACGAATATAGAGTATTATTCACGAGTTACTATTTATGAGTTAGTATTCATGAGTTACTATTCACGAGTTATTTTTCACGAGTTATTATTTACGGGAACTATTCACGACAAAATTGGTTTCTTTTTTTGAGCCAAATTATCGTTGATTTATGAATATTGCTCTTGAAATTAAATGTAGTTGTTGATCCTATTATTTTTATTATCATATATAACATTTTTATAACCCTGGTGATGGAATTTCTCTTTGACTTGAGTGTAAAGATGGGTAAAGTATTGGTATGATCGTGACTATAGGTTCTCTTTGGCCAGTAGTGCAAAGTGGAATTGTTGACTAGTATGATCATGACCATTGAATTTACAATGGAATATTTTTAGCTTAAGTGCAAGGTGAATTGATCAACATGGTTATAATTATAGTTTATATAAATTCTAAAATGATTATGTATTTCTTTGAGATATGAATATCTTTGGCCTGTAGTGCAAAGATGACCTGTTGTTGAATATCTTTGGCCTGTAGTAC
Organism: Panax japonicus; assembly: GCA_020205505.1. Taxonomy (NCBI): domain Eukaryota; kingdom Viridiplantae; phylum Streptophyta; class Magnoliopsida; order Apiales; family Araliaceae; genus Panax; species Panax japonicus. The sequence goes on along the minus strand of CM035101.1, from coordinate 18,308,574 downwards.
AAAGATGAACTGTTGATGAATATCTTTGCCCCGTAGTGCAAAGATGAATTTATTAGTATGAATATGAATAGGAACTATGATTTGGTATAACCATGATCTTTGATGTTTCAGGTAAAGACATGTGATGAAAATTATCTTCGTCCTGAATACGAAAAGAAATTTAGAACTACAATTATGATTATGAGTTATTCACATGATTGTGGACAGGAACTGTTGATTGATGTTACATGGTTAAAACATTATTGGTAGACTTTTAACATGGAGAAGATAATAGACTTTATGGTCTATTTGACTCTTCTAATGGCTTGCTCGTTCCGCTGCAACTATGGTTGAAACGTTTTATCATCTACCATATATTCTAAATCTCTGATTTATTATTGATGAAGGCTGTTGAGAATTTAATTATCTTTAGTCATGATATTCTTTACTGGGCTATTTGTGCTCATCCTTTTGCTTCACAATTCCTTTCAGGTAATAAGAGTGTAGCTGGGCCGAGCGGGGGTAACAGGAGAATAGAACGATGGTCTCTAGCTGTGGAGGTTTTCCCTAAACAGTATAGAAACGTGTGTTATATTCTATACATCATTTAGTAGTTATATTTGGTGAATCAAATAGGGTGAGGCGAACCCAACGTTCATAAAAGATGTCTAATGACATACAACCTCATGTTACCATAAGACATGGTTGTGCACATCCACTTGCTGAGTATATCTACAAGCACTATCTATATGATCTTGGAGTTTGGTTGAAGTATAATTCTCAATTAGAGACGGTGGAGATAATGATATGTCAAGAGAAGACTCACCATTGGAAAGAATATGATAGTAATCTTCTCATTTTTCTTTGGGGTTTATTGGGTCAACCAAGGATAATTCTGTGGGCATATGATATCTATCATAACCTAGACACATGGCCTCCGATGTACGAAGGTTTCCTTGAGCACTTCCCAAAGATTTTAATTTCTAAAACAGTTATTAACTTTACCTTTATATAAGGTATCACTGTGAGGGGCGGTCCATGGTTGGGACATGTGTCACAGTTGGTATATATTTGTATGAAAGCTCACAACATATGTGTTGTTGTATTTTGCACGACAATTGTAGTAATAAAGTTGTAGTTGTTTTCTGTACCATGTATTTGGCGACTCAGAATGGGTTGGGTGGATTGGACCTATTTTGGGGGCGTTACAACTTTTCCTTACTTAGTGTCTCCATTGTCAAACGTAAATGTTCCACGTGTTCTTCTTGAGTTCTGGAATATACTAGAATGTCATCAATAAATACCACTACAAACTTGTCTAAGAATGGTTTAAACACATTGTTCATCAAATCCATGAATGCAACAGGGGCATTAGTTAAACCAAAAGACATCACCAGAAACTCGTAATGTCCGTACCGAGTTCTGAATGTCGTTCTAGGTATATCCTCATTTTTACCTTCAATTGGTGATACCCACTTCTCAAATCAATTTTCGAGAAATATTTAGCACTTTTCAACTGATCAAACAAGTCATCTATTTTAGGCAACGGATACCTGTTCTTAATAGTGACCTTGTTTAACTCCCTGTAATCAATGCAAATACGCATTGATCCGTCCTTCTTCTTTACGAATAACACTGGCGCTCCCCACGACAATACGCTTGGTTGAATATGTTTCTTGTCCAGTAGCTCTTGCAACTGTACCATCAGTTCCTTCATTTCAACCGGAGCAATTCTGTACGGGGCCTTCGATATTGGTGCTGTTCCCGACGCCAAGTCGATCACGAACTATATTTCTCTGTTAGGCAGAAGTCCTGGCAAATCCTATGGAAACACGTCTTTAAACTCTCTCACCACTGGTAACTCTTCTAGTTTCACACCCTTCTTCTGAGTATCGACTATGTAAGCTAAATAGCTCACACAACCTTGACTCAACAATTTCTTGGCCTGCATAGTCATTAGACATTTCATTTGTCTAGGAGACTTGCTACCATAAAATACTACCTTTGACGGAGTCATAAGGTTTACATACTTCTTGTGACAATCAATTACTGCTCCATATTTGAACAACCAATCCATTCCTAAAATAACATCAAACTCTCCAAGTCTAATCAGAATCAAATCTACCAACAAGTTATTCTCCTTAATATTCACCCTACAGTTCTTGTATACGAATCTAACATGGATTACTTCCTTATTCGCAATTTCTATGTTCAAAGGAAAATTCAGTTCTTCTCTAGGACATTCTAACCTCTTAGCAAATTCATCAGATATAAACGAACAAGTAGCACCCGAATCGAATAATACATAAACATTTATATCATTGATTGGGATAATACCTGACACTACATCTTTTGATTGCACAACATCTTGCACAGTCATGTTGAAGGTTCTAGCTGTGGGTTTGTTTGATGCTGCAGGTCTTGCAATGGCCCATGTAGCTCCATTGTTACCTCCATTGCTTCTGGTAGTCACTCCATCCTTCTTTTTAGGGCATTCACGAGCAAAGTGATCCTTGGATCCACACGTGAAGCACACATTCTTCTTCAGTTGAGTGCAATTTGGGGCGATGTGACCCTCCTAGCCATAATTGAAGCATACTTGTTTCCCCATTAAGCAAATACCCTTGTGAAATTTCCCGCATGTCGCACATGCTTTAAACTTTTTGTTTTGCTAGTTACCCTGATGGTTTCCAGCACTCATGTTCCCATTCCACTTCCTCTTCAAGTTGTTGTTGTTGTTGTTGTTGTTGTTGTTGTTGTTGTTGTTTCCACCGCTTCCACCTCCACTCTTAATCTCATTCTCATTCTTCTTCTTCTTTTGTTCCTAATTGAACTTTATCACTGCCTCGCCTCCACCTTCAACGAGTACTGCCTTCTCCATCACTTCTACAAACGTCTTCAATTGGAATAGGGAAACCCTACTGTACAGCCAGGGCTTCAGTCTCTGTTCAAATCTCTTTGCCTTACGCTCGTCTGTGCTGACCTGATATAGCGCAAACCTTGCCAATTCGTTGAATTTCGTGGCATACTCAGATACCGTCATCGTTCCATGCTTTAATTCCAGAAACTGCACTTCTAACTGACTCTTCGAACTCTCCGGGAAATAGGTCTCAAAGAAAAACTCCTTGAACCTATCCCAAGTCATCACTCCTGGCCCTTCACGAGTTTTATTGGCCAGCCACCAATAAATAGCTTCTGCTTTCAATATGAATGTTGCGAAAGCAGTATTCTGATCATCCCCTACCCTAGCGACATCGAATACCTTTTCTATCTCCATAATCCAGGTTTGTGCTTCGATTGGATTCATGGACCCATGGAATTCAGTTGGTCTAACCGCCTTGAAATCATTAAACGTTGTACCATGGTTTTGTGGTTGATTCTACAATACTCTTGTCAGAAGCGTCACTAGTTGTTGAACAGGGTTACCATCAACATTGTCGTTAGGTTCCTTTAGTGGTTATCTGTCTTGGTGGTTGACGTCTGGGAGGCATTTTCTGTTAAAATACATTCATTATATTTTTATTCAACTCTTTTAAGAAATTTCTACTTAACTTGCCTCCAAAAGAAATAACCACATAACACATAACACTTTGAATAAAGTAACAACTTTTATTTATTCATAACCTTTTTGAAACATAAAATAATAGCATCACTGCTATTTACATTACTTTCCTGAACTACAAAAGTTTCAGGACAACATCATAGTCATATCACATAGGTTGCATAACACTTGGGATGTACAATTTATTTAACCTTTCACTCATCGTACAACAACTACGATGTTCTATTAAGATACTTCTTAGACCTATCACGTTCTTCCTCCATGACCTGGAACATTGTTCTGCGATCTAATACATATGATGACAGCGTCTCGAACTGAATCGGATATCCCATGACCCGATCTTGAGCTCGATTAATTGCGGTGTTAAATACTTTATCCATCTCTTCCATCTTCATCCTCTTTGCCTGTGAGTTTCTTACTGCTCTTCTAGTTCATTGATAAGCTTCCTCGTATGCATCTTCAGCTCTCGCTCTCTTGGTAGCTTCTTCCTTCAGCTTGTTCTTCAGTTCAACAACCACCTCGATCAATTGTTCTTTTTCTCCTTCGGTCTGTACTAGTTTCTCCTTGACATTTGTCAGTCGTTCTTCACGATCCTGGATCTCGCCGTCTTTTTGTGTCATTGCGGTCTGTTGTTTAGCTACTATCTCCTGCAACTCCTCAACTGTATCCTGAAGTTCCACGTTACGGTCGTAGACTTCATCGTACATACGAGCAGCCATCGAGGTTAATGGAGTCTCCTCTTCCTCGTCCTCGTCATTCTCATCCTCCTGTGGCAACTCAACGGGATCCTCCTCGTCCGTCTTCACATCATCATCCTCATCTTCAACTATTGTGACCAACGGGGCTGACTCCCGTGGCAGTAGTTGTTCCCAAACTACCTGAATGTCGCGAGGCTCCTCCTCTATAGGCATTTGAGGTCCCTCCTCCCTAGCCTGACTGGATTCTCCGACATTAGTCATCCTGACAACAAAGTTTTAAAGTTTTAATTATTAATCATTTCTACTCGACACTCATGAGTACATAAACTATAAACACATAAGAACATAAGTGTTTTATTACTTCTTCCTTAAAACTCGATAAGAGTTATCTCCAGTATCTGTTCAAAGGTTACTTCCTAAGGCTTTTCCCCCCACCTAAGGTTCATAACCTAAATCTTTGATACCAACCTGTTACACCCCCAAATCCTGGTACTTCATTTCCTCAAGATTTGGTGTTCACTTAATCAAAACATTCATTTTTAACTACCCAATTATAATAAAATTGAATAATAAAAAACTGCCCATACAGGATTAAACTTGAATAAAAATCTCCCATGTTATCTAAACTTTAATTACAATCATTCAAATGCGGAAATTAAATTATTACATCATTTAAAAGTGTATAACGATAAAATAAAATTACAAGTCTTCATCACTTGTACATTTTTTCCTTTCCTTTGCTAGTGGTAGGTTCATTGACCTTTTCAACCTTAGCTGTAATAAGTATATAATATGCAAGAGTGAGCAAACAAGGCTCACTTGAAATAAGAATGAATAACTTTACAATATTTACCAGAAATATGCTCAATAGAACTAAATGATAGGTTCTATTAACATTTTTAAACATACTACTGAGGGTCTAATGACCACGAATCATGTGCACAGTTATAAGTAATCTTTCAACTTTAACTTTAACAGTCATAAGACTATAAGGACTCCACGTACGTAGGGGGATCAACCCTTCATACAATGTATTGTGCACAACCATTTTAACGCTAATCGTAAACCTCTAATAAAAGAGTTGTTCATCTCAGTATTTAGAATACAAGTCCGCACCAAAGTAAGTTTGGTTTGGATACATTACAAGGTAAATTTAGAATTCAACGATCATCAACTAAGGATTAGTTGAATACAAAAGAACTAACTGTATGCTATGGAATAATCATAACTAAATCGATATTTATAATTTAATATCATGCTTTAGGAATAATCTAATAGGATAAACATTGAATAATCATAACATAATTTGCTTCGAATAATATTAAGTCAAAGTTATTGATAATTGGATACCAAGCATGCATAATGAATAGTAATTTGAACGATAAAGTTGTTCAACACTAGAATATTAAAATATAGTGATTTGCATGCTAAATAACGAGTTACATATTAAAGAAACTTGCTCAATAATAAATATATGATTTAGAATACTTGCATCCATATGAACAATTATATACAAAAGCTTTCTCAATAATAACCATCTAGCTCTACGAAAGTGTAGAGTTAGTCACTTGTGTAATTGAATTTGAATTAAAAATAATAATGTACTAAACGAAATTAAACTTGAACAATGAAGTTTTAGAGTTAGAAAACTTGCCTTGAGCACAAGCTAAACCTTACAACTTGAATCAATACCCTATACATATGTCATCAGGACATAATTAGTCATTACCAATATTTTATATCTATATAAACAAGTATATACATCATGTAGGTTTAATTATCAATTCACATAATTGAATTACGTTAGTACTAGTTAACCCTTGATAACATGCTCATTCTTAGTTTAGTACAACTGAATTCATTATTTAACAGTTCTATTATTAACACATAACAATTATTTTCAAAATTTGAGTAATAAACTAAAACTGTCAGAACATTCTGCTAACTCGCGCTGCGGCGCCACAGTTTACACTGTGGTTGGCGCTGCGGCACTGAGCTAGCGCTGCGGCGCGAGTCACAGGCCAACAATTGGCGCTGCGGCGTAAAATTTGTACTGCTGGGCCGCGCTGCGGCGCCAAAGTCCAGAACTCGGCTACCAAGCTCGGCAACAGCATGAACAAAATGCCAAATTGACCTACAAGCTCCAATCTAACAAGCTAATTAACAAGTAATTCATACAGAGACTTCATGTAAACATATTGTAAAGACTCCTAACATGATTCTACCCATAAAATAACATAAACATCAAATTTACAACACAAAATTTCATTATTTTTGATAAAACTCCATTTTTTACATTTTAAATGAAAATCAACACTGAGATTTTGTTTTTCAATCAAAATAGTAAATTCAAAATACCATAGTTATGATTATACATACTCTATCAAATTCAATAGTCAATTTATCAATTTAACAACTAATTAAACCTTAATTTTTACTTTAAACTAAGCCATATTCATATATATTTTCATATGAACTCATTGTGATATATTTTTCTTCACAATTTACATACATACATAAAGTAATTGATTATAATCATACATAACCTATGAAAAACAGTTTTACAACAACAATCATCATCTAAAGCTATATACACAAGAAATTCATCATCCATAATTATTTACAGAGAACTTTTTAGAGAAGAAAACTAAACTTTAAAAATAAAATACAAGGATTAATATCTTATCTTTGATTAAGAAGATGATGGCTATCCTTTTGATTATCAAGCTTCTTTTCCCCAATTGCTTTCTCAAATTCTCTAGCCTTCCTTCCTCTCTTATTTTCTCTTTGTAAACTCTCTTCTTCCCTTCCACTGAGTTCTTTCTCCCTAACTCTAACTACGTACTAATAATATAACGTATAATAATAATATAGGTATTAAATATATAATATAATTCTAACTTTAACTGACATCAGTTATATTTTATTAGAAAATCAAAAGCCATAAGGCTTATTTGGCTAACCACTAAAAATAATCAATTAATCCTTATGCCTTGTTTAGTAAAAAACAATTAGATTAAAGACTTAATAGGCATTAGGCCTTGTTTGGCAAAACTAAATTAAACTCCTTTAATTTATTGTAATTACTCCTTTATAGCAAGGTTATTTGTCACACTTCTAATAAATTAAATAACTAATTTAATCAATTCAAATACTAATCTATTAAATTACTATAACATATAAATCATTCCCACATAATTATAATTTTCTTTATAATTATAAATTTATTTAACCAACTAACACCTTATTTTAATTACAAATTCTAATTAAAATATTATAATTCCTTTAATCATTATTAGCTCTCTAACTTAATTATTAAATTAAATTATTATATAATCTCATAACAATTAATTTTCTTAGCTCCTTAATTATTTATTCAACAAATAATTAACTAAACCACATCAACTCAAATTGAACAATTATTTATTCAATAATAACATATCCATTAAATACTTATATAAATCAATAAATATTTAATATTATAATTTAAACTTCTGGAATGTTACAGGAAAGAGATCACACTTAAGACTTAATCATTGGAGATCTTAGTGCAAGAGTCAAAAAAAGAGCTGCCACCCAAAATGAATATTTCTATCTAAGCTTCCTATCACAAATGGAACCTAAGAAGATAGAGGATGCTATGGAAGACTTCAGCTGGATAGAAGCCATTCAGGAAGAACTTAATCAGTTTGAAAGAAGCAAAGTATGAAGATTGGTACCAAGGCCAAAGAGTCATCCTGTCATTGGAACCAAGTGGGTCTTCAGAAACAAGATGGATGAAGATGGAGTAATAACCAGGAATAAAGAAAGACTAGTGGCCAATGGTTACTCTCAAGAAGAAGGCATTGACTACGATGAGACATTTGCACCTGTCACCAGACTAGAAGCCATCAAAATATTTATTGCTTTTGTTGCTCATATGAAGTTCAAAGTCTTTCAGATGCATGTCAAAAGTGCATTCCTAAATGGTGAACTTCAAGAAGAAGTATATGTAGAGAAACCTCCAGGTTTCATCAATCCATCTGTTTCTAATTATGTCTATAGATTAGACAAAGCCTTATATGATCTTAAACAAGCACCTAGAGCATGGTATGAAATACTAACTAACTTTCTTATAGAAAATGGGTTCACTAGAGGTAGAGTAGATACCACATTATTTCTTAGAAAGCATAAAGACAAAGTCTTATTAGTTCAAATATATGTTGATGACATTATTTTTGGCTCTACTGATAAAAAATTATGTAAGAGATTTTCCAAGCTTATGCAGAGCAAGTTTGAAATGAGCATGATGGGTGAGCTGAACTTCTTTCTTGGACTGCAAGTAAAATAGACTGATGAAGGAATCTTCATAAACCAAGCCAAGTACATTAAAGACTTACTTAAAAAGTATTGCTTGTAATCAGCCTCTCCCATGAAAACCCCAATTTCTCCAGCAACCAAGCTTGATAAAGATGAAAAAGGTAAAAGTATTGATATAACTCAATACAAAGGTATGATAGGTTCTCTTCTATATCTAACTGCCAATAGACCAGACATAATGCATATGTGCTAGATTTCAAGCTAATCCTAAGGAATCATACTTAACTATTGTAATAAGGATTTTCAGGTACCTCAAGGGCACACCTCACTTTGGGCTTGGTATCCCAAGGAGTCCTCATTTGAACTAACAGGATATATAGATGCTGACTTTGAAGGTTACAAAAGAGGCAGAAAAAGTACCAGTGGCACCTGTCAGCGGCTAGGAAACAGACTTGTGTCATGGTTTAGCAAGAAGCAAAACTTAGTATGTAAAAACCCAAAACCCTAATAAGACTCGTATGTATAAATCCAGTTATATAAATAAAATTTCTCTATTCTGAATGTGTTATGTTTTATTATATACTTGATTTGACAAAATTGGCCAAATAAATTTGTATCCGAAAAACGTCGTGCTTGACACCTCGTGCTTAATTTTTTTTTTCTTCCATAATCGGACTTTTCAGTAAAATTAGTTTGACAAGTTGCTATGTCGTGCTTACACTGACAAAACGCTTTGTCGTGCTTGTTAGGATTAATGAGAAATTGAAGTTAGTAAACCTAGGTTAACAAACTCCAAACCCTAATTAGAAAAACCCTAACCCTAGTTTATTAACTAAACCCTAATTAGCTAATCTAACTCTAATTTGCTTATGTTAACACTTAATCATGGTTAGTAAACTTTAATTAGGTACTAATTAACATTACTTAACATTCCTAATCATTAGAAACAAAACCCTAATGAAGATTAGTGAAGAATTAAACCTAATTAAGCTACTAATTTGATCAACTAGCTCACAAGTAGGTTGATAGTCACCATTTCAAGTTCCAAAACATCATATGACATGCTTCCAAACTCCCAAGCAGCAGAAGAGTCACAAATTAGATCTTTATAGAGGCAAGTAGGTGGAAAAATGACCAAAAAGCCAAGTTGAAGAATTCTATAAATAGGAACCTTAGGGCTGAGCAAACTCACGAATTCTCAAAGCCTAGATACACTTATAAACCTACCATATCAAGCCTGGGTGTTAACATCAACAAGATCAAAAGATAGAATCAAGAATTTCTCAAGTTAAGGTACAAACCCCAGTTCATAATTAGATCTTTGATCCTTTGTTAATTTTGTTGTTTGGATGTTTAGAATTATATATTAGGATGTTAGAAAGTATGCTAGAGTGGTAGAACACATTTTCATAACATCTATATGCCTTAATTAAGCATTTTATGAAATTTGGGAATTTTGAAAAAAATGGTCTGACAGCCGAATGTCAGGGCTTTTCGATTCATGTGTGTTTATGTTTTGGTCTGTTAATCGATTGGTATTCGTAGCCTGTTAGTAGGTCTTTAATCTGGAAAAGAAAACAGATTCATATGAACCATAGATTCTAAGATATAAGTAGTCAAAGTGGGTTGACCGTTCACGGAAGTTGGTTTTCTGGGTTGCCTAGAAAGCTCAAGAACAGTTGAATCGGCTACTTTGACCGACCTGTTTAATCATCTTCTGATTATTAATTATTTATGTTTTGTTATAAATTATTACTCTGGTATACATACTACATATCTATGACCTTCAATCGAACAAACGACTCATAGGATTACCGGAATTATTGGTCAAAAGTAGTTGACCGAGCATAACCGAGTTTTCTGGGTTTTCCAGAAAACTTAAGAACACGAAGAACAGTTGGTAGCTGTACTTTGACCAACTTAAATAGAGACCTTAGATTTAAGATTTGTTCATTTTAATGTTATATATATGTACCTTGACATATAGATCGATTACATGTTACAATAAACACAACATACATCTAATACACATAATCAAAGTTATTCAAGCCACAAAACCGTTGACCGACCATAACCACTGTTCTGGGTTACTCAGAAACCCAAGAACAGCTCTGACAGTAACTTTGAACCTTTATAATTTTTTGTTAGATGTAGATTAAAGCCTGATTATTGCTTGAGCTTGTACTATTGTATGAGTACTACAACACCAATACTTGATCTAAACAAAATTCATTACCAGTAACGAGTTATTTGATGGTCAAACTGGTCACTCGACCATGACCAACAGCTGCCCAGAAACTCAAGAACACCTACAGCGACACTTTCTGTCACTGTAGAGCTTTAGCGACGGGCATAAATTATTTTCTTTGGAAATAAATTATAAAAATTAGAAAAAATTAATAAAAATAGTTTTAAAAATTATATTAAATCATTATAAATTATTTCTGATATTTCTACAAAAAATATAATAATTATTTTATTTTATTTACATATTATTTATAATTAACTTATTAATAAAGTAATTAGAATAATTACTTTTAAATACTAAATAATTATGTAAAAATATTATTATTGAAATAAACATCACAATAAATGATTATAAATTATTTAATAATATTAAATAATGTTTTTATAAAATTTTAGTAAATATAAATTACTTATAAATAGAGATAAATGATTTAAAAATCATTTAAAGGATAAATAAGTATTTTAAAAATTCTTTAAACCTTCTAAAATATATTATAAGGATAATTAAATTATTTAAAAATATAACCAAATTTTATAAATAAAATTTAGTTTATTTATCAAAGATATTAAAAGTCAAACCCTATTAAATCTAACCCGGTATTAAATAAATATTTTATTTGAGTATTGTTATCAATACTAACGTGTTAGATTTATATTTTTAAACGTCATAGGTACTTATTAGCCTTCGAATAGCATAGCTTGATTGATCTACGCTCAGGCAAGTCTCCTATACCCAATTTATTACTTATCCAAAATTTATCAACCCTGTTTATTCGCTGAACAAGATTCTATCTTGATATACTTTTGATATAATACACCTATATTGAATTATCTATTATTGAAAAGTTATTGCTATAGTTCCAGCATGATTAAGAAATGAATTGTTTTTTCATATGATATTGTTTATTGAGCATAAACTGTTGTGTCAAACCAAATTATTTTGGTAAGACAATCTTATACTGAAGTTGAGTATCCTGTAAGGGAGCGAAGTGTAGTCAATTCATATATTGACAGTAAATTGTAAGTGTATTTGAGCACTGTAGGTGAGATGCATACTCCTAGGATGTTGAATAGGCAGATCCCCTATCTCACATCTGAACATAATTTCTATGTCTTTGTGACCGACATAAATGATAAAAATTCCAGAACTAGTTGAAATTAGTAATCCAGAAATGGTAACAACTATTAGTCAAAATTTGAATTGTTATAATTCTTCAAATCCTAAGTTGTTATAAATATACAACTTGCTGAGCATGTCATAGCTCACCCTTGCAAATTATTCCCTTTGCAGTATTAGATGGTAATCCTGGAACATCTGGAGTAGATAAAGGGAAGCATCCCTACATATATTAGATTATATTCTTGTCTGTATGAATACCTTGTAATAAGAACTCGTTATGAGAATTTTGTAATCGAATCATAATATTATGATATATATAACATCTTTTATTTCTGCAACCGTGTATTCTTACATATATAGATGTAAAGTAAGATGTCTTCTATTCTAGTTGAGATCCTTGGGAACTATTTATCTGAGTGATGGTGTTAATAGCATGGACTATTCATGTTGTTATTAATACTCTGAATTTCAGATAGATAGTTACTATCGATACGATAGTATATAATCGCATGACATAAGACTATACATCTGGGTGAGGGTATTGGTAATATGGACCGTTCATGTTATTACTGATACTCTGAATTTCGGATAGATAGACTCTAGTCACAGATACAGTTCATATATTCAAGTGAAGGTATCCAAACATAGTAATTTTTCTCTTGGGAATTACCATCTCTTATGGGATACTGTGAATCTTGAATCTATTGGAATTATATCTGATAGTCCCTCTATCTAATGTAATATTTTAATCAGATACCATGGGTGTATAGATTTAAATGCATTATGTTAATTCTCTGTAAACACCATACCGGATACCACGGGAGTATAGGTATGGGGGTGTTACAATTTTGGTATCAAAGTTGTTAAGGCTATAGATATAAGGAAGAGTTTTCTTAGTATATAGTCTTCGAGTTCGTAAAAATTTTAAGAAAAAAAAACATATAAAATATAACATTAAAATTTGTATATTATGTAAACCTTTATACCAGTATTTATGGAATTTTCTTTTATAGATGGCCAACTCCAATGCTGAAGAAAGAGTGATAGTAATCAATCCACCGCAAATAGAGTCTTTTATAGCTAGTGATGAAGAAGAATTGCTTCATGATCAACAATTGCTTGATCTGAAGAAGAAGAAGATCCAGTGGCTGGGCAATTAATGAGAATAGATGAGCATGATGAGGCAATGACATCACTACTGCAGAGACAACAGAATGTGAGAACAATAAGATGAAGTTTAGGGCAGATTTAGCTGAGTGTATGCTAATGGATGAAAGTAGTCATAGTCATCGACTGAAAGTACAACTGCACCATGCACATAGGAGCAGGAGGGAAATTCAACCAAGGGTTCTTAAAACATCTCTGGGAGTTCGAGATACTTTTAATTATTTATAGCGTCGTGTAACTCGATATCTAGTAGAGGAGAAGAAAGCTGCTTATCTCATCGATCGATCTGTGGTTTGTCACATGATCCAGGATTTCTTTGATGATATCAATGAATTCTAGAGAGTATCATAGGAGGTTGGATGCTTTATATTAGTACAATAAAGAAGCATTCAAAGTTTGTATTGTGATAAGTACTGTGTAATATAGTAGTATGTTTAAATTTTGAAATTGTTGTAAGATGGTTGGAATATATATAAAATAAGCAATATGTTTTGTTATTCAAAGTCTTATATGAATCTTTGTTGTTGTTTTATAGAATCATGCCACCAACCGGAAGACCCCAAAGAGAAATGAATAATGAGGATAATCCTACTCAACAGTTAGTAGATATGATGTTAGGAGTAATAAACAGACCTATAAACCAAAATAAATCCTTTAAAGACTTTAAATTAGTTGGGCCACCTGAATTTAAAGGTACATTAGAACCTGTAGATGCACAGATTTGGATTTTTGAGATAGAAAATTCTTCCTAGTAACCAATGTTAGTAATAACCAAAAGATAACTTTTGAAACTTTTTTCTTGAAAGGTGAAGCTAATTATTGGTGGGAATCAACCAAAGGTCGAGTAGAAACTGAAATTGTTCCTTGGGATAGATTTAAAGAGTTGTTCTTTGAAAACCATTTTTCCCAATCCATGAAAGACCGAATGGAAATAAAATATTTGGACTTAAAACAAAGAGATCTTACTGTAACCCAGTATATAGCTAAGTTTAATGAACTATCTAGGTTTGCTCCATATCAAGTAACCATTGAACTTAGAAAGACTCGTAGGTACCAAGAAGGTTTAAAACCTCAGATTATGAGTAAATTATCAGTGCTTCAAATCAAAACTTTCTCTGAAATACTAGAGAAGGCCACTGTAATTGAAAGTAAGAATGAAAATCTAGCTAAGTTTCATCAAGACAAAAAGACTTAGAGTGAGAAAGGGAAAAGTATGACAGAACCCAGTTCAGGTGGGTTTAATAACAAGCGTAAATGGAATAATTCTTTTTCTAACAACTCAGGGAAAAAGATAGGAAATACTAATAATAATTTTAGTAATAATAATATTAAACCTTGTCCTAAGTGTAGTAAGAAACATAGAGGATAGTGTCTTCTTAACAAATGCTTTAATTGTGGACAGTCAGGACATTATTTTTCACAGTGTCCTCTTCCAAAGAAAAATAAATGTTTTAATTGTGGTTCAATGGACCATTTTTCTAAGAACTGTCCCACAAACCTAGGAGGAAAAGGGGATAGAATACCAGAGAATAATCAATCGACAGTAGCTGTAGTTGGGGTTCAGAATCAACCTACCGTAAGAACATTTAATATGTCGGCGAGGGATGTTGTTGCTTCATAGGACGTGGTGACAGGTATCATCCCTATCAACACTTTAAATGCATATGTGTTATTCGATTCTGGTGATACTTGTTCATTTGTGCCTAGAAATTTCTCTACAAACTTGAATATGCCTTGTGAAAATTTAGACAAACCATTTTGTGTAGAAATTGCTAATAAAGAAAGAATTTCGGTTAAGACCATATACAAAAACTGTAGTGTGGTAATAAAAGGACATAATTTTAAGGTAGATTTGATACCAATTCAGTTGGGAGAATTTGATATAATTCTAGGAATGGATTGGTTAGTTAATCATAACGCGATGATTGATTGTCATCAAAAACGTATTAACCTTTTGACTACTTCGAAGTCAAAGGTAGTGTTCAACGGTAGTTGTTCACCTAAGCAATCTCGATGTTTGACTATAGTTCAGGCAGAAAGATTACTTAAAAAGGGTTGTTTAAGATATTTGGCCTACAGAGTTGATATTCGCCAGGAAGGAGTAAAACTAGATCAAATACCTATAGTTAAGGAATTTCCTGATGTATTTCCAGATGATTTACCCGGTTTGCCTCTAGATAGGGAGATTGAGTTTATCATTGATCTTGCACCAGGAGCATTACTAGTTTCTAAGGCACCGTACAGAATGGTACCTATAGAACTGAAAGAGTTACTTATTCAATAACAGGAACTCTTAGATAAAAAGTACATACAACCTAGTGTTTCACCTTGGGAGCACCAGTGTTGTTTGTAAAGAAGAAGGATGAAACTATGAGACTTTGTATAGATTATAGGGAGCTAAATAAGCTAACTATTAAGAATAAATATCCTTTGCCAAGGATTGATGATTTGTTTGACCAATTAAAGGGGGCCGAACATTTTTCAAAAATTGACCTTAGAACAGGTTATCATCAATTAAAAGTAAGAAAGGAGGATGTGCTGAAAATAGCGTTTAGGACACGCTATGGACTTTATGAATTTCTTGTAATGTCTTTTGGATTAACAAATGTACCGGCAACATTTATGGATTTAATGAATCGAGTGTTTAAACCATGCTTAGACAAATTTGTTGTAGTGTTTATCGATGATATCATGGTATACTCGAGAACACGGGAAGAGCATGCTAAACACTTGAGAGTCGTTTTGGAGAAATTACGAAAGGAACAACTTTATGCAAAGTTTTCCAAGTGTGAATTCTGGTTAAAGAAAGTTCAATTTTTAGGTTATGTAATTGACAAAGATGGAATATCTGTAGATCCAACTAAGATCGAAACGGTTGTGAACTGGGAACAACCAATAACTCCAACAGAAGTACGAATTTTTCTCAGTTTAGCGGGTTATTATTGATGGTTTATAAAAGATTTTTCAAAAATAGCAACCCCATTAACCAATTTAACTCGAAAGACAGTGAAATACGTCTGGATAGATAAATGTGAGGAAAGCTTCCAAGAGTTGAAGAAGCAACTAAGCATGGGTCCAGTGTTATCCTTACCAGATGATACAGGAGGCCTTATAGTATATAGTGACACATCACACAGAGGATTAGGGTGTGTGTTGATGAAACATGGTAAAGTGATAGCTTATGCATCACGACAACTCAAAGATTATGAGAAGAGGTATCCTAGTCATGATTTAGAGTTAGCCATAGTAGTTTTTGCTCTAAAAATTTAGAGACATTACTTGTACGGGGAGAAGTGCGAGATATATACAGATCATAAAAGTTTGAAATATATTTTTACACAAAAGGAATTAAATTTAAGACAAAGACGATGGTTAGAACTGATAAAGGATTTTGACTGTGAAATCTTATATCATCTCGGTAAAGCTAATGTTATAGCTAATGCGTTAAGTAGAAAGAATCAGGAAAAATTGAATGTGTTAACCACCAATGATAGGTTAATAAAAGACTTTGAAAAGTTAAAAATTGAGGTGGAATGTCCAACTATCTCTACCCAAAAATTGTATATTTTAGAAGGAGTTTCATCTCTGCTCGATAAAATTAAAGAGATACAGGAGAAGGATAGAGAGTGTCAGAAGTTTAAATCTAATTCCACACATGATAAGTATAATAAATTTTGAATAGATACAAATGAAATTATAAGATATGAAAATAGAATCTGGATTCCGTTAGATCAAGCTTTAAAAGATGAAATTTTGAACGAAACACATAATTCTAAATTTGTCATACATCCTGGTAGTACTAAAATGTTCAAAGATTTAAGTCGACACTTTTGGTGGTCGAATTTGAAAAGGGAAATAGATGAATGGATAAATAAATGTCTCACGTGTCAAAGGGTTAAGGCAGAACATCAGAAGCCAAGTGGTTTACTTCAACCCTTACCAATTCCTGATTGGAATTGGGAACGTATAACCATGCACTTTGTAGTGGGCCTTCCAACTACACAAATAGGCCATAATGCCATTTGGGTAATAGTTGATCGTTTAACTAAATCCGCTCACTTTTTACCTATTAAAATTACACATAACCTGTATCACCTTGCCAAATTATATATTCATGAAATTATCTCTAGGCATGGAGTACCTGTTTCCATAGTATCAGACCGAGATCCACGTTTTACTTCAAATTTTTGGAAAAGTCTTCAGAAAAATTTAGGAACATAACTAAGATTAAGTACAGCTTATCATCCTCAAACTGATGGACAGAGTGAGAGAACGATATAAACATTAGAGGATATATTGAGAACATGTGTCATAGACTTCAAAGGAAGTTGGGAAGATCAGTTACCTTTAGTCGAATTCTCCTACAACAATAGTTATTATGCTAGCATAGGTATGCCACCCTATGAAGCCTAATATGGAAGAAAATGTAGAACGCCTATGTGTTGGGATGAAGTCGGGGAAAGACAAATGTTAGGACCTGAAATAATTCAACAAACTGCTGAAACTATCAGAATCATACGTCAATGATTACAAGCGTCTCAAGATCGACAAAGAAAATACGCTGATCCACGTCGTCAACAACGAAATTTTAGCGTAGGAAGCCATGTATTCTTGAAAGTATCTCCTTGGAAGGGCAAGATACGTTTTTAAAAGAAAGGAAAAATAAGTTCGAGATTTATTGGACCTTTTGAAATTTTGAGAAGAATTGGTGAAGTTGTTTATGAAATAGCACTACCACCTGAGTTAAACCATATTCATAATGTGTTTCATGTGTCCGTTTTATAACCATACAAACCTGATTATAAACACGTTATAAATTATGAACCTATCCAAATCGAGGAAGATCTTTCTTATGTAGAAGAACCTGTGCAGATCATCGACCGTAAAGAGCAAGTCCTCCGTAATAAAGTGATAGCATCGGTTAAAGTAATATGGAGAAATTAGAACGTTTAAGAAGCTACATGGGAGCTTGAAGATAAAATGCGCGAGAATTATGTGACAACCCAAGAATTTGGACAATTTATGAAAATCTTAAATGATTGATTTAAGGTCAAATAATAAACCTAGACAGAAAATGAGTGTACGCGTTTGATGTTATTGGGATTGAATTTTGAGGATTTCAAAATTCGGTGAAGGATATAGGTGAATTATTAAGGATTAAGGATTTATGTGAATATGTATGTATACTAAATGTGGTTAAGGGTCAAGGGTTGACCAGATTAATTATATATGTGTCAAACCCTAAGTATATATTAAGAACGTCAATGTTCTGTTAGAAAACCCTAACGTCTGATGAGAAACCCTAGAATCGGTTCTGGAAACCCTAGTTTCAGTTCCGGGAATCCGAAACCCTAAATTCATGATATGAATATGGTGATTAAGTTAGAAAACCCTAACGATATATTCAGAAACTTTAATTTCAGTTTCGAGAATTTAAACCCTAATTTGAGAATCCTAAATGCAAAGTATTAAACCCTAAGGGTTAAAAAGTTGTGTGTAAGAAATATGAACATTATGTGATAGTTTATTATATAAAAAAACAAAAGAAACTAGTGAAACCCTAAATATATATTAGGAATGAAGGATTTAATAACTTGGGTTATGAAAAAAGAGAATTGTGGTATTTAGAATATATACTAATTTTAAGAGATTTATTTTATATATCTCAAATGATTAATTTTATAACCTAATTATAGCAAGTCTAATTGGGTTAAGGAAATGAATGAGCTTGTGAGTAAGGATTTATGTTATAATTGAGGAAATTGAAACCCTAAGTAAATGATTTGGGTTGGATAAGAATTTAAGGTATTGGACTATGTATATTTTATAGCCCAAGAGTTGACCCAATTTATTTGATGGAGGAGCCCAAGTTATTTTTAATTAGTAAATTTAGCTAATTAATTTCAAGCTCAAAAGATGGAAGTGGTAGCCCAACTTTTAGCCAATTGTGGAGGGACACTTTAGACTTTTGGTACACTAGATATTACATTAAAAAGTGAAGCAAGTATTGGAGCATTCTAAGGCCAAGTGGCAGGCCATGATAAGAGAGGAAAAAGGGGAGATGAATGTGATAAATGCTCCCTTTAGTTGGTGAACAACTCCAATTAGGTGTCCAAATTTTATTTAACCAACACATTTAGATAAAGATGCAAGCAACCATTTAGTAATTGTGTGAGAAAAGAGAGAATTGGTGGAGAATTTGGTGAATTATTGGTCACATGACCGGTGGTATACAAAAACATTATTAACACCCAAAATCATTCCATTTCTCTCTCATTCCATTACTTCTTTTTAGCTAGCAAATGAACTAAAGAGAGAGAGAGAGAGAGAGAGAGAAAGAGAGAGAGAAAGAGAGAGAGAGGAACGGCAATATGAGAGAGTGAGAAGAGGGGACAATTTCGGCAGCCATGGAGGAGAGAAAGGAGAGTTTTTGGTGAGACACCAAAACTCCATAATCAAGCTATGAAGGAGAAGAAGGAGAGCATGGTAATCAAAGGTATAAACCCTTTTTGTTTATGTAAGTTTTTGATGGTTGTATATCAAACCATGAATCTATAGTTCTAAACTCAAAAACCTTAGATCTATGCGTTAATGAGTGTTTCATGTTTAGATCTAACCATATTGAGTGATGATTTGGTGGAAATCAAAAGGAATTGAAGAATGGAAATTTTCTGGAAAAGTTAAACTTTTAAAAAGTGTTTTGATATGGTGTTTTAGATCAAGTGTTGAACTTATAATTTTGAACCATATGAGGGAAGATCTACATGATATATGATAATTTATGGTTAGATCTTGCCATTTTTAGGGTTGATAAGCTTGAACAAAGAAGAAGAACCAAAACAATTTTTTTTGTTTTAAATGAATTAGTGGACTGCTGCCCTAAACAGAAAATTTCAGATTTGTTAGGGTACTCTAAAAATTCTGGACTTGTGATATGTTATAGTAAACTCAATAAGCTTTCCATAGACTCTGAAACGGACTAAATCTGACATCGGAGGAGAGAGTTATGGGATTTCTCCCAAACTACTCAAAGATAAGAAAAACTGTTAGAAGGACAGTTTTTAACAGCCACTTCCGGGCTAATTTACAGGAGCTTAGCATGTCCAAATATGGATTGTGATATATGGAAACTATATTTCGGAAAGATACGAACCCAAAAAAATTGACGGATCATTAATCGGAGTTATAGATTTCATTTTATTTAAGTTTTGGTGAAGGACTCCAAAACTGCCAAATGACAAAAAGTTGCTGCTCATATTTTTCTGGGGGTTGTTTTGGAAATTTATTTAATGAGAAAAATTCCAGGATTTTAGGAAATGAAAATACATGGTATTATGTAGCTCGTGTCCAAAAATGAGCTAATTCCGAGTTAAAACGACCAAGTTATGACCATTGCAATTTTTGTGATTTTCCGACGGAAATTGCTATAACTGGAGTTCTACAACTCCGATTGCCACGAAATTTAAAATGGAGCATCACGTTAACATATATAAGGTTATCCCAAGAGATGGGAATGTTTGGAGTTAAGCACGAGGTAGCTAATTTCTTAAGCTACGCACTAGAATTAATTTTTGAAAAAATATCAAAGGAAGTTGGAAAATTATGGAAAAATACTTTTTGTGTATGAAATACATGTATATATGTTTGACCAAAGGATAGGAAAATAATAAACTGATTTGGTATTTTGGTGATACGAATTTAGAATACAGCTTGCTGGATTATATAATTTGTGATTCCAGTTTGCTGGATTGAGAAATAGTTTGCTGGATTTGGAATTCAGTTTGTTGGATTTGGAATCCAGGTTGCTGAGTTGGCAATTTAGTTGATAGATTTAGAATCCAGGTTGCTGGATTTGTATTTAACTTAATAGGTGTTAACGAATAACTTAAGAAATGAAAAAACGAATGTTAAATCATATAAATGTGATTCTATGACATGGTTAAGTTCTTAGGTAGAGTTTAATTGAACTTAAACTCGATATTTATTCCGACTAGACCGTCAGGATGTTAAAATTGTGTCGGTTTCAACTCAAACATAATAGTCTAACCGGATACGAAGTTTTATGTGCTGTATAGACTTATAAGATTATGTGTTATGTGTTTAGGTTATCCTGTATATATATATAACAGTATTATACTGTAATGATATTATTCTAATATTGGAGATCTATATTACTAATATTAGGTCTTCGGGTAAAGCGTTATAAATTGCGTTGCGGTAATCAACGGTTCAGGCAAGTTTCTTTTACTTAACTCTAATAAGAGTAGTTTCTTCAAGCTTATGGTTAATCATTGCTGATTGCCATGAAATTTGTACTCTGTACATCTTGCATGTATAAGTCAGGTATGAAAGGCTGATCACCTTCATTACCAGTTGGTTCAGAAATGTTTGTTCATGTTTAAAACTTGTTCAGTCAAAAATTTATTCGTGCTAGTTCTCAATTATATTGATGAATTATAGCAAGCTCATTATTCATACTCTTCAATCATGATATATCGTTATATTGTTGTATATAAACTTGCTGGGCAACTTTCATGCTCACCCTTGCTATATCATGATAAAACATTGCAGGTAATGCGAATGTGTTCGGATACATGAAAAGGTTAAGGCCACGTTCAACTTGGGATAAAACGTGCAGCTATTTTGTAATAGTATAGTTTGATAAAGATGTTATGTGTTAGAAAAATTATGAAAGGTGTATTAAGTTAAGGTTACTCTACCTTGGGGATTATGTGTAAGTTTAATGTATAAACGATTTATGTTTATATCTTCCGCAAATAGTTATAGAAATAATATACCGGATCCGCGGTGATTTGGGGTTTGGATTCGGGGCTATCACAAATTATCCTCAATTATTTACTTAACATGTACTGTAATTTCGAGGACGAAATTCTTATTAGTGGGGGTGAATGTAAAAACCCAAAACCCTAATAAGCCTTGTATGTATAAATCCCGTTATATAAATAAAATTTCTCTGTTCTGAATGTGTTATGTTATTATATACTTGGTTTGACAAAATTGACCAAATAAATTTTTATCCGAAAAACGTTGTGCTTGACACCTCGTGCTTAATTTTTTTTTTCCATAATCGGACTTTTCGGTAAAATTAGTTTGACAAGTTGCTTTGTCGTGCTTACACTGACAAAACGCTTTGTCGTGCTTGTTAGGATTAGTGAGAAATTTAAGTTAGTAAACTTAGGTTAACAAACCCTAAACCCTAATTAGCAAAACCCTAACCCTATTTTATTAATTAAACCCTAATTAGCTAATATAACTCTAATTAGATGATGTTAAAACTTAATCATGGTTAGTAAACTTTAATTAGGTACTCATTAACATTACTTAACATTCCTAATCATTAG
This sequence comes from Panax japonicus, assembly GCA_020205505.1. NCBI lineage: Eukaryota > Viridiplantae > Streptophyta > Magnoliopsida > Apiales > Araliaceae > Panax > Panax japonicus. Next base: position 18,286,140 of record CM035101.1, on the reverse strand, counting down.
AAACAAAACCCTAATCAAGATTAGTGAAGAATTAAACCTAATTAAGCTACTAATTTGATCAACTAGCTCACAAGTAGGTTGAGAGTCACCATTTCAAGTTCCGAAACATCACATGACATGCTTCTAAACTCCCAAGCAGCAGAAGAGTCACAAATCAGATCTTTATAGAGGCAAGTAGGTGGAAAAATGACCAAAAAACCAAGTTGAAGAATTCTATAAATAGGAACCTTAGGGCTGAGCAAACTCACGAATTCTCAAAGCCTAGATACACTTATAAACCTACCATATCAAGCCTGAGTGTTAACAACAACAAGATCAGAAGATAGAATCAAGAATTTCTCAAGTTAAGGTACAAACCCTAGTTCATAATTAGATCTTTGATCCTTTGTTAATTTTGTTATTTGGATGTTTAGAATTATATATTAGGATGTTAGAAAGTATGCTAGAGTGGTAGAACACGTTTTCATAACATCTAGATGCCTTAATTAAGCGTTTTATGAAATCTGGGAATTTTGAAAAAAATTGTCTGACAGCCAAATGTCAGGGCTTTTCGATTCATGTGTGTTTATGTTTTGGTCTGTTAATCAATTGGTATTCATAGCCTGTTAGTAGGTTTTTAATCTGAAAAAGAAAATAGGTTCAGATGAACCATAGATTCCAAGATATAAGCAGTTAAAGTGGGTTGACCGTTAACGGAAGTTTTTTTTCTGGGTTGCCCAGAAAGCTCAAGAACAGTTGAACCGGCTACTTTGACCGACCTGTTTAATCATCTTCTGATTGTTAATTGTTTATGTTTTGTTATAAATTAGTACTCTGGTATACATACTACATATCTATGATCTTCAATTGAACAAACGACTCATAGGATTACCGGAATTATTGGTCAAAAGTAGTTGACCGAGCATGACCGAGTTTTCCGGGTTTTCCAGAAAACTGAAGAACACGAAGAACAGTTGGTAGTTGTACTTTGACCAGCATAAATAAAGACCTTAGATTTAAGATTTGTTCATGTTAATGTTATATATATGTACCTTGACATATAGATTACATGTTACAACAAACACACCATACATCTAATAAACATAATCAAAGTTATTCAAACCACAAAACCGTTGGCTGACCATGACCACTGTTCTGGGTTACTCAGAAACCCAAGAACAGCTCTGACAGTAACTTTGAACCTTTATAATTTCTTGTTAGATGTATATTAAAGCCTGATTATTGCTTGAGCTTGTACTATTGTATGAGTACTACAACACCAATACTTGATCTAAACAAAATTCATTACCAGTAACGAGTTATTTGACGGTCAAACTAGTCACTCGACCATGACCAACGGCTGCCCAGAAAATGAAGAACACCTACAACGACACTTTCTGTCACTGTAGAGCTTTAGCGACGGACAGCGATTATTTTCTTCAGAAATAAATTATAAAAATTAGAAATAATTAATAAAAACAGTTTTAAAAATTATATTAAATCATTATAAATTATTTCTGATATTTCTAAAAAATATAATAATTATTTTATTTTATTTACATATTATTTATAATTAACTTATTAATAAAGTAATTAGAATAATTACTTTTAAATAATAAATAATTATGTAAAAATATTATTATTGAAATAAACCTCATAATAAATGATTATAAATTGTTTAATAATATTAAATAATGTTTTTATAAAATTTTAGTAAATATAAATTACTTATAAATAGAGATAAATGATTTAAAAATCATTTAAAGGATAAATAAATATTTTAAAAATCCTTTAAACCTTCTAAAATATATTATAAGGATAATTAAATTATTTAAAAATATAACCAAATTTTATAAATAAAATCTAGTTCATTTATCAATGGTATTAAAAGTCAAACCCTATTAAATCTAACACGGTATTAAATAAATATTTTATTTGAGTATTGTTATCAATACTAACGTGTTAGATTTATATTTTTAAATGTCATAGGTACTTATTAGCCTTCGAATACCTCAGCTTGATTGATCTACGCTCAGGCAAGTCTCCTATACCCAATTTATTACTTATGCAAAATTTATCAACCATGCTTATTCGCTGAACAAGATTCTATCTTGATATAATGTTGATATAATACACCTATATTGAATTACCTATTATTGAAAAGTTATTGCTATAGTTCCAGCATGACTAAGAAATGAATTTTTTATTCATATGATAATGTTTATTGAGCATAAACTGTTGTGTCAAACCAAATTATTTTGGTACGACAATCTTATACTGAAGTTGAGTATCCCGTAAGGGAGCGAAGTGTAGTCAATTCATATATTGACAGTAAATTGTAAGTGTATTTGAGCACTGTAGGTGATATGAATACTACTAGGATGTTGAATAGGATGATCCCCTATCTCACATTTGAACAGAATTTCTAAGTCTTTGTGACTGACAGAAATGATAAAAATTCCAGAACTAGTTGGAATTAGAAATCCAGAAATGGTAACAACTATCAGTCAAAATTTGAATTGTTATAATTCTTTAAATCCTATATTGTTATAAATATACAACTTGCTGAGCATATCATAGCTCACCCATGCAAATTATTCCCTTTGCAGTATTAGATGGTAATCCTGGAACATCTGGAGTAGATAAAGGGAAGCGTCCCTACATAGATTTGATTATATTCTTGTCTGTATGAATACCTTGTAATAAGAACTCCTTATGAGAATTTTGTAATCGAATCATAATATTATGATATATAATATCTTTTATTTCTGCAACCGTGTTTTCTTACATATATAGATGTAAAGTAAGATGTCTTCTATTCTAGTTGAGATCCATGAGAACTATTTATCTGATATGGGTGTTAATAGCATGGACTGTTTATGTTGTTATTAATACTCTGAATTTTAGATAGATAGTTACTATCGATACAATAGTATATAATCGCATGACATAGACTATACATCTGGGTGAGGGTATTCGTAATATGGTCTATTCATGTTATTACTAATACTCTGAATTTCAGATAGATAGACTCTAGTCACAGATACAGTTCATATATTCAAGTGAGGGTATCCAAACACAGTAATATTTCTCTTGGGAATTACCATCTGTTATGGGATACTGTGAATCTTGAATCTATGGGAATTATATCTGATAGTCCCTCTATCTAATGTAATATTTTAATCAGATACCGTTGGTGTATAAATTTAAATGCATTATGTTAATTCTCTATAAACACCATACCGGATACCACGGGAGTATAGGTATGGGGGTGTTACATAGTATCTACTTCAACTGTAGAGCTGAATACATTGCTGCTGGCAGTTGCTATGCTCATATCCTATGGATGTAAAATCAGCTAGCAGACTATGGGTTTGAATTCAAATCTATACATGTTCACTGTGATAACACAAGTGCCATAGCAATAACTCATAATCATGTAATGCATTCTAAGACTAAGCATATAGAAATAAGGTATCATTTCATTAGGGACGATGTGCAAAATGAAACCATATCTTGACAATATATCCCTACTTAAAATCAAATTGCTGATATCTTTACAAAGCCTCTAAATGAATCCAGGTTTAACAAATTAATAAGTGAGCTAGGCATGTATAATTTATAACCATGAAATCTATGCTCTAGTTTTTGCTAACCATGCAGATATAAATGCTATGTTCAAAATCGTGGACATGGCCAAAAGAAGTCAATGATCGTAGAGTTGTAATGCAATGAAACTCAACGATCGCAGTGCCAACTCAACGATGGCAGAGCTCCATCAACAAAACAAAGGAGCATCATGTGATGACAAAGTTCAACAAAACAAAGTTATTTCTCTAATAAGCTCCTCAGGAACAAACCTAACCCTTGATTCACTCTATGAGGTTGGCCCTTCCTGAGCTACCTTAAAACCTAGAAGAATACTAAGTCAAAAGTTCATCACAAGGATCCAGGCAGACTTGACAATCGCAGTATAGACTCAACGATCGCAGAGCAGACTCGATAATCGCAGAGCAGACTCGACGAATGCAGAGCAGACTCGACGATTGCAGAGCAAACTCGATAATCATAAAGACTACCTCAACGATCGTAGTCCTCCCAAAGGATACATTAGCTTAGAAGGAGCTAAGAGAAAATCAGTAGATTCGTCATCAGTCAAATTTGTAGATGCAAGCAGAATTTGACACATGCCCCACTAAGCAAATAGAAGGAGGGAAGTTACAAATAAAGTTTAAAAACACCTTTTTGAAATTAGAAGTTCGTAAAGCTCATATCTCTCTCTCTTTCTATAAGCAGAAACCCTAACTTTCAAAAAAGCTCAAACAACCATACTCAGTGCAAAGAAATCAATGGCAACTTCAAATGTCATCTCTGGTTACAGACTCTGTTTTGATGAGTTCAAGACAGCTGACCCCAAATTTCACAAAACTCTGTCTCTAATAAAGAAAGTTGGTCTTGAAGAGGTTCTGGGTACAAGCACATGGATCTACCCTAAGCTGATAAAGGAATTCTATAGAAATGGTGCGTTCGAGAACGATGTCATCACTACGAGGGTCAGGGACATGGAAATCAAGCTCAAGGCTGAGGACATAAATTTAGCACTAGGTTTCAAATTGAAAGGATTTTCGTTCATAGAGGGCATCGATTTTCATGAAGGCTTAAAGAAGATTCATCACAAGAAGTTCCCCACTGTCAAAGGGTATAAGAAGAAAGAGTTCCCTCAGAGGTATGCATTTTGGCAGACATTATTATGAAATGCATATACTGCAAGAGCTTCGTCTATGACTCTGTAAACGAAGTATAGCTCAAACTCATGACATCCATAAGTTGTGGAATTCAACTCAACTATGGAGCCCTACTACTAGACTTGATTAGGAAATGGATACTAAGCTCGAAGAAGTCAAAGAGCTTTGGGAAAATGCTCTATGGACGATTCATAAGCATCATCCTACAGTCAGCCTTGGGTGATAAGATTGGGGTTGATGAAGGAGAGTCCATCAATCTGAACAGAAGAATAACCCAGTAGCTGTTCGAGAACTGGAAAAGGAATCCATCAGAGAATGTAAGAATGATGTCTGAATCCAGTGGTAGAACTGGTGATGCGAAAGAGTCAGGGATTCTGGGGAACATGTCTGTTGTCAAGGAGACTAAAGAAGAAGAAAAAGAGAACAATAAGGAAGAACCCATT